>CM053784.1:428441689-429095855 GCA_028749045.1 Cupressus sempervirens | reverse complement strand
CGAAACATTTGAAAAATCAATTTGGGCAAATATTTTGTTTTCCTTTTATTTTTCCATGCCCCTAAGTTACCTTTCCTCTCAGATTCCTCATGGTCCAATCTAAATAGATCTACCATTGTCGTTACCTCGCTATAAGAATATGAGAACTTTTTATGTATAGCGAGGTAGTGAGTGCCAAAAAGTTATAAAATGGGATCAAAAAATGAAGATACGGTGGTTAGAGATTTTTCTTCTGGTTGACTTTTCAGTCACGTACACCTTGCCAGTACTGTCAGAATAGGAAAAGGGACCCAATAAAAGCAGTTAGAAGTTGGTGCCAGAATGAGGGTCTTTCCGATGCCTCACTACCTTGCTATCAAAAAAACTAAGCATCTTGCCATTAGCAAAGTAGCGAGGTGCCATGAAATCAAAGACACGGTGGCCTCAAAGTTTCTCAGTAACCATGGTCTGTCCAAGTTGCATGACAAGCAATAACTACTATTATCAGAAGTAGTTAGTAAGAGTGATGGTGATTTGATGGGTTATTATATTTCATGGCACCGAGTTTTATTAAAGTTATTGGAGCTCACTACCTCACTATCAAAAAAATTTGACATCTCGTCGTTAGCGAAGTAGCGAGGTTCTGTGAAATCAACAATCGGTGGGACCTCAAGTAACGTGGATGGGTGACTAGGACTAAAGTAAGGTAATGTTAGGTGCCAGCAGGGCAAAATTTCCTACATCATCAATACCCTGGACCCACGCCCCATTCATAAAGTATATAAGGGATCCTGATCGTCAGATCAAATTAGAATCAATAGTCCTCGCTATCTCGCTATGGAAAGTTACAAGTTGTTTACTCTATGCAACATAGCGAGTATGGGACCTACCACTCTTCAGGGTACTTGGTGCAGTTTCTCCACCTTTGATTTAGTCTCAGTCACCATGAAAAGTTTCTCGGATGATACATATAGCGAGGTAGTGAATGTGGGCCCACCACTATTCTTCTAAGTAGTACAGTAATATATCATCCACAAGATCAAGATCAAATCGATGGTTGTCGTTGCTTCACTATGGGAAGGTGCTCGTTCTTTATGTATAGCAAAGTAGCGAGCTATTGACACATGTCCTCATTTGCCAATGGGTCCAAATAGAAGTTCCATTAAGGAAGGAGTTGTATATGTGGGTAGTTTTCATTGGATTGACGAGCCAACTTGTCAAGTGTAACGCCAAGTTGTCTTTCTTCGTATCCCATGATCGTAGGATTTTAAAGATAGATGGCGTAGATTCAAACACAAAAGGTGGTGCCACTCTGTGTATTAATTAGACATGAAAGCTTTGCATGTGAGGAAAAAAAGGTATAATACAGAAAGTTTTATTAGTTTCACCTTACGCGAACAAAGATTTTGAGCTATTCCTAAGCAGAAGCAATTACTGAAGAAGATCATGCTGAATTATGGCAAGATTGTGAAGCAGTTTGCTTACGATAAATTTGTAGAAATATAGAGGAAGACGAGGATAGAATTCAAGTAAGTAATCCTACTATAATCTATGTTCTATAAAGCATAATCAAAGATTCCTCCAAAGAAGGGATTTTCAGGTCAAGTAAATTATTTGGATAGAAATGTACATGATGACTTGCTTGAGTTGTTGCCTGAGTCTACTATAGAGACAGTGCAAGTTAAAAAGTTGACCTCATTAAACCCTAGGTTGAGGATAGCTGATAGATTGTATGATAAGGGTAATTGGATCTAGGATGCTCAAACCTTGCAAATTGGTTTAAATTTGTTCAAAAAATGGTTTGCAAAAAGGAAATTGTTTGCCCCACATGCCAATATATGGAATTTTGACATGGGAAAGCTAGTTGTTCCCAATGTGTTTATGGATTATGACCTCCTTGAGGCCATGGCGAAGAGTTATGATCAAGCCACTAGGGTAGTGAGAAGAGTAGATGGTGAAATTCTAATCACCATCAGTCCAGAAGAGATTAGGGAAGTTTTTTGTTTGGGACCTCTCCCTAGGTATGATATGCCTATTAATTTGACAGATTTAGAAAAAGAATATATGTCAAAGAAGGATGTAGTTAGACAAGGTGCACTAAAGGCCCACATTGGCAAAATTGGAACCCTACCAACAATAACATCATCCTCTAAAGAACCTTTCAAGAAAGCATGTTTCAATGCTAGGGCAGTAGAGATATACAGGACCCTGTGCAGAGTTTTTGGAGAGGGTGAAGAAGATTTTATGCTCATGAGTTTCATGTATATGATTACTCAAAGCTCCTCTTTTGATGTGGATATAGTTTTTTATTTTCCTTCTTACCTGGCTGATGAGATTCATAGTGGATTGGTTGGTTTTGCAAAGGGCAAGGTGGAGAAGGTGTGGGGCCAATACTCCCTGTTAATGCACATGTTTCTATTTAAGGGGGCTACATACTTTGGTAAAGAAATGGTTTTGAACAGAGAACAAGAGGGGAAAGCACTGCCAGTTCAATTATGGAGTGCAGATATGACAGGGGAAGTAGAAAATGCTAGTTTTGTTAGATTTGACAGGCACTTCACCTCCAAACTGAGGTGCCTCATATTGAGAGACAATCCTAGGATTCCTAAGGCACTAATGCACCTTGTTAGGCCTATGGAAAAACCCCATAATCTAAAAGTTTCACATAATTGGGGAGATATCATCCCATATTCAATTTCAACTGTTATCAAAATTTATGGATTCAAGGGAACACCCCATGTACTACCTTACCAAGTACCCTTAAAGGTAGGAGTAGCTAAATTCTTGTGGCAGTTGGGAGGAGTAGAAGAAGCCTTTTTGCACAAAAGGGGAATAGGATCAAATTTTCCCACTTGTACAGTAGCCCACCAATTTGTAATAACCAAGGAAGGGTGGGTCTTCCTCTACAAATTTTTGGATCAGTATAAAATGGCAGTATCTCACTCTCATTTTTGTGATGCATAAGGTTTCTTTAATTCAGTTCTTAGGCATAGGATCAAGCTTCGTCCAATTGAGCATGAATTTTATTTCCTTGAAGATGTAATAAGGAATGAGTACTCTCTACAGGAGCAAGAAACAAAGAAAGAAAAATGGAGAGTCTATTCAAAAGTTTTGGATTTTATTAATTGTTTTGACAAAGATTACAACCCTCTTAGTAATGTTGTAACTACTGCAGATAGAATAAATAAGCTTATGAGTACATTCATTGAAATAATGGAGGTAATGAATGAGAAGAAACAACATTTCATTGATTCTTTTCTAGATAAAGCCAAGGAAATAATGAGAAGATTGGGTTTCACTCCCAATATAGGGGCAGGCCCACTAGTTGTGCAAAGGAGGTTAGGATATACTGTCATTCAGGATCAAAGGCCTATTGTGGATAAAGGAAAATAGATAGTTGAATCTACTAGTGTTGTTTTTGAAGAAAGGCCTCCTAAACCTTCTCCCAAGAGGAGAAAGATAATAAGGGAAGAGGAACCACATGATGAGAGTTACTCACCTTCCCAAACCCCCATGAGGATTGAGGAGGATGAGCTCACTGATGAGAAAATTGAACAAATGGGATCACAAGGGGGAGTTTTTGTTACCCAAGCAGAGATTGATGAAGGGAACCCCCAGGAGCCTCCTGTGCCAAGTTTTGATTTAATTGTAGCAGATTTCAAGGGAAGGGAATTAGACCCTATTTTGGAACAATCCAATCAGCAATTTTTGTTCGATGATAGTTTTGTAAGGTCTAGGGATTTCCATCAATTTGCTTGGAGGGCAAACATGCACATTTTTGAGGAAAGATGTAAGAAGATGAAAGCAGAGCATCTAGAAATGGATGAAGCCTCCATTCAAAGTCAAATAAAGGAACAAATGATTCAAGATTTCTAGAACATAACCCTTGAAGAAGGGAGACAGATGGTAAAGGTTGCAAATATTTTATTATTTCCCAATTGGGACATTGTTGATGCCTTGATTTTTAATTCTATGTCAAATAATTTGGGATTGCAAGATCCAAATAGAAAAGAGTTCTTGGGAACTGCATTTAGTAATGACCAAGCTGCTCTTGTCATGTGGTCATTGAGAAGAGGGTCTAGGGCTGCTCCATCATAGCTTGATGATTAAGGACTAACAGGGAGTATCATTGTGAGGAGAGTTGCTAATACCTCACATGTATAGGTAGCTCACATGAATGTAGATTACTCTCAATTTTCCTTGGCTACTATAGAGAGGGAAGAAAAGGAAATGACTAAGCTACAGAGCAAGTATGAGGTAGTTGTAGATGCCTACAATAAAGAGGTAAAAAAGAGAATTGAGCTTGAGAACAAGCTAATGGGTAGGTCAACATCACCAAGAATAACATACCCTCACCCTCTAGTTGAACCCTTCAAATCCAACCCCCTCATAGAAATACCAGATACACCCCAAAGGCCACAGTACTACACTGCTGAGGATTTTGAAGAAGAAAAGGGTAAACTGTGGGCCTTACATGTAGAGCTTGAGTCAAAATATGAAGATAAACTAAGAAAAGCTCTCACATATTTGGGGGACAAAGTTGAATTACCACTAATTCATGATCAGTTGGCCAGGGTGATCAGTATCTGGGAGGAGTTGAAAGCCAATGATGAGGCCTTAAAGCCTACAGTGAATAAATGGGTAAGAAGGGAGAAAGAAATGACATTTTTGTGTTTTTCTATCATAAGGAATTCTAATGATCAAATTGAAAAAACCTTTGACATTGTTTCTGATCTTGTTGATTTTGAAAAGAAAAGGATTCATTTATAGATAATAATAGTAGGCTACTTGAACAAGTACAAGAGCCAGAAATTCAGTTTGTTTCCTTGTGCCCTAGATAAAAGAAATAATTTGAAATGCAAAGATGAATGGGTGAAGGAACTTGATGATATTTTTTGTTTAAGGATGAATAGAATTGTAAATGAAACATGGCATGCATGGTGGGCTACCACAATGGAAGAAATGGTGAAGGCCCAAATATTCTTTGATTCTTTAAAACAAGAATTTTTTTATATTAATAATGAGGCTGAATATGTATTAAAAAGACAGAGAGATATTTTGCAATTCAATTGGCCAGATGACACACTGTTTGACAAGTGGATGGTAGAAATAGCTCCTGGTGAATAGTTTGATGAAGATGAAACTGACAGCGATGAGGTGCAGGGTGAGGAGATCCAAATCATTGACACTGTCACTACTCAGGCCCAACTAGAAGAAGAAGACAAGAATATTAGTCACTTTCAGTTGTAGTCACGGGACCACAGGATGCTGATACAACTGAAGAAGAGAAAAAAGTAGAAGTTACTCCCACCATATAGGATAAAGATGGTGAAAAATAAAAGGTGGAGATTAATGTGCAATCATCAAAACCATCTTCATCATTGGCTAGTTTGGCAGTTGCATACAAAGAGAGATCAGAATAGCAGTTAAATAAGCAACAATGAAGGATGTGACAAAAGTGAACCCACCAAAAGGAATGTTTTGATTTGGACATCTTCTGTTACCCACATTTTTGTCATCTTGTGATAGGTGTATGTAAATATTATTTGTAAAGGATAGCTGTCATTTTCTCTTAGCCTAAAGCTTGTTGCATCTCACACTATATAAGTGAGATTCCAAGGCTAGAGAAAAGGTCTGATTTCTATTGTTTCTAGGTGATATACTTAGTTTTTTGGTCCAATATTTTGAGAAAGTTTATGATGTATTTTCTCTGTTAGTTTCTGAGAATACATGAATATAGAATGATCTTTCTGTTTATTCTTGAGGTCATTCTGAGTTTACTACAAATGTATACAATTTTCAAAGAAGATGAATACAAATAATGAGTTGTCCCCGTATCAATTCTTTCTGAATTTTGTCTCCTTTTGATTACTTGGTCATCTTGATATTGTATGAGTAAAGGCTTGTGCAATTGAATGCAATCCATTTAGGTTGTATATCTGTTCATCACTGCTATTAGTTCAATGGATTAAGTAAAAGCTTTGATGAATTTGATAAGGTTGTTGCAGTAGTAGAAAGGATTTTTTGAATGATGAATTTTGATAAGAATTTCTGATAATATTTGTTGTAAGGCAAAAAATTAGATCTAAGGATTTGTTGTAGACTCTGAACCCCAATGGATTAGGCACTGGTCAAATTGATTTAGTTGGAAGAGAAATGTGTCATAAATGATTTTCAAATGCAGAATTATAATCAATTTTACTTATATTTCCTAAAGATTTTCAAATTTGGCTTGTACTTTTTTGAATGGAATGTTTTAGCTTCAGTTAGCCACTATTGTTGAGAACTTGTGCAGATCTATAGAAGAATTTTGGCCGGATCTGTTATATGGGATGTGTTTATCAAATTGTCAAGAATTATGCATGTATTTGAGGATATGAGATGAGAATCAGAATGAAACTAAAATAATTCTCATACAGTGTTTCCTAGTCTTGAATCATCCCTGGGTATACTCACCCTAGTTTTGCAGAGCCTAAAGAGTAGAAAACCACCCTTGGTTTTGTTGAAGTTGGGTCCAAATGGTTTGCACATATAATTGTTAATAGGAATTGGCTAGTCCTTAGATTGTGTGAGTGATGTCATTTTGGTATTGAGCTTTTTGTTGCTTAGTAGTTTTTCAAAACACCAACTAGAAGGATTATGCCTTTGCTCTCAAAATGAGAAATGGGCAATTGGACCTCTAGAACAAAGGATTTTAGCTATGTTGGTCTAAATTTTCACATGACAAAATTCCTTTGTCTAGGTATAAAAATTTAGATTGTATCTGTTAATGGTGAATAGGGTTTATAGCTAAGTCATCCTTTTGTTAGCCTTTGAAAATTTTTGTAAAAACCTTACGTCTCATTCCATTTAAAATTTTCAGGCGCAAAATATTTGAAAAATCAACGTGGGTGAATATTATGACAAATCGACCTATTGCCTTATAACTAGAAGGATTATGCCTTTGCTCTCAAAACGAGAAGTGGGCAACTAGACCTCTAGAACGAAGGATTTTAACTAAATGAGAATGCAAATTACACTAGATGGAATGTAATTAAGCTAAGAAATGAAAGAGCATAATGTGCTAAATGGATGCATATTTAAAATCTAAATGATATTACAATGCAAGAAATAAAGCTATGACAATGTGATCAAGATGAGAAAGAATTCTAGCATAAGTTTTACACAAATTCCAAAATTTTCCCCCTTAATGAGGAATGGAGAGCTTCTTTTATAGAATCCAAGAGGTGATTGATGTTAGTGTAGTTTTTTAATTTTCCTATTTTGCTAGGTTTTTCCTACACTTTTAATAATCTCGCTTAGGTTAATAAAGCATGTCTTATTAGGTGAATGGTTGTGAGGTGTCACCTTCCTACATGTGAGCATCCATTAGCTATCTTGGAAAGATACTTTGCTATCTTTAGTCCGATAGATGGTTGCTCCTCATTGGTTGGTGTTGCCACCTCCTCCCTCTTCCTAGCCTATATAAGCATGCTACCTGGCTTGTATTTGCATCTCTTGTTTTTGCATCCTCTTAATGCTATTTTGCTTCCAGCATTTGCATTACTCTCTTGGAGACTAACTCTATGATGCTATTTTGATTTTGTATCATTTGCATTCATAGTTTAGATATTTACTCTTTGCACTAGTTTTCTGGGTTATTAATCTTTTCAGATTCTAACAATTAACAGTCGAGATTAATCAGAATGGATGATCAAGATTGAAGAGGAGAGCCAGTCACAAAGGAAACTTCCTCATGAAAAAGAGGTTAACTAGTTGCCTTTTGAGTGATAAAAGGAGTTAAGTGATTCCTTTTTGAGTGATAAAAGGAGTTAATCCCCTTTTTGAGAATATTTAATTTAATAAAGTAGAATATGGCCTCATAAATGAATATCTTTAATTAATTGAATAACTAAATTCAATAATAAAAAAGAGGACATATCTTATTAAATTAAATGTATTTAATTCCTTCGTACATTAGCATAAAGAGGTAACTTTAATTTAATTAAAGTAGAACACTTATAATTAAATTAAATTAAATCAATAGGTTTATGTAGCTAATTTGAGTCGATACTTAAGAATTAAATAAATAGTGTGATTAATGCAAATTGGGGTTTTCTACATTTGACACCAAGTCAAGTAGCGATTATCAGAATTAGAATTGCCTAGTAAAATAGGACCTAAGAATAATTGAATAAACCAAAATTGTTTAATATGGCAATGTACCAATTTTGGGGTATTACATTTTCTCCTCTTTGAATGAATGTGTGATCATCATGCTCGATTCAAAGAAATCAAAAGTATGAAGCATAAATCAAGAAATGAGATTGGTTCCAAAATTGATAATATGTGGACCAATTGATAAGCTTTTTAAGATTATCTTCAGAATGAAGCTTAAGCTTAGGGGTTCTAGATAGAACTCCTAGATACTAAGATTGATAAGCTTTTAAATGTTATCTCCCAAATGAAGCTTAACCTTAAGGGATCCAGATAGAACACCTAGATATTGAAGTTGATAGCACAAAGATTGTCAAATTTCATAGAATTGTTCCCAAAATGAGACTCAACTCTAAGGAGTCGGGGTTTAGATTGTCCTACTATTTTTCCATTAAAAGATGACAATATTAATCATGATTCATAGAATTATCCCCAGCACGAGCCTTAATTCTCAGCAAAAGTTAGGATTATCTCCAGATTGAAGCTTAATCCTTAGTAAGAATTTGGAATTATCTCCAGAATGAAGGTTAATCCCCCAAAGTCCAGATAGAACACTTGAATACTGGTCCAAAAAAGATAGCAAGATCCAATCATGAGTTGTAGAATCATCCCTAGAATGAGGCTTGATTTCAACATTTGGGGTTTAGACCATCCCAATACTTGTTCATTGAACTCCGACCAGAAATGTTGTAAGATGTGATCAATTGATCAAAAGATGGCATAGATGCCATATAGAAGGTAGTGAGATGCCCTGAGCAATAAGGACATGAGATTTAGATTTGAGTTGAAATGCAAATTCAATGATGTAATCATCTTGCCCCCTCGGGAGAAAAATCAAAAGATGACACACCAAAAATGTGATGTAGCACAGTATGTTAAGAGATATTGAAGAAATCCAAGGTTTGAAAGAATATAGAAAGGGTTAGAACGATTGAAAGAAATTTTGAAGTCAATTTGAAGTGATTTCGAGGTCTAAAAGACCAATTTTGACCAAAGTTTGACCAGAGTTGACTATTTCCAAAATTTTATTGGAAAATTTGAATAAAATGTAATTAAAAAGATTCTAAGATTCATAAAGTATTAGAAAATGGACTACACAAGTGTTTGATCTCATCAGTCCCAAAATTTTAAAATTTATTTTTGAGTTACTTAAGTATGTTAGATTTTGAACTTGATCCCGAAAAATGGGTTTAGAGCAACCAAAGTAGCCAAGAGGGTGATTAATCGATCATTTGTGTAGTCTTGAAGAACATGATGCTTTGAAGAAGCTGACAATTCCTCATGACAAAGGATGCAAGTAGATCTACAATTGAACCATGTGCTTATGCAATGCAACCCTATGCTAGATGCAACCTTAAACTAGATGCAACCCTAGGTCTAGTTACCAAGCTTTGACAATTATCATCATTCAGCGTAGAGTGAAATTCCATACGTCATACAATTCCCACTAACATTGCAATCATGGGAATATGAATAAGACATATGTTCTAGTTTTTTCAGGATTAAATGTAAGCATTCAAGGCATAAGAAGCTAGAATGACCAGAACATTTGTCCCTTTTAATGTAGCAAGTTAACATAAACATCAAAGCATAAATGCTAGGATGACCAGAATGTTTCTTGTGTGTAGACATAATAGACACATGAGAGATCCCTCTTATGCTAAGTAATTAGTAAGTCTTCTACCTGCAACAACCCTTGCATCCATAACCTAAGATAGAAGTTTTCCATATATACTCGGAGTACCCCGTACATTCACTTAGTAGGACGAGTATCAATATTTACTATAGCATAAAGAGTTCACTCAAAAAAATAAGGAGAAGGACCAACCTCACTGATTTATCCATATAAAAATATTCGAGGTACACATGGCCATCCAATACGAGATAGAAGCTCTTATATTGGACACTCCATTTATATGTATGCTTCAAATTATTGGAACTAAACCATAGATAGAAAGAAAAGAAAAGATCATGCCCCCATTCTTTGCATCTTTAGTCAAAAATGACATCATCAAGTCACTTGAAGAGACATGATAAAGAAAAAGCAAAACAAACAAAGAAAAGCTCAACACATTCCAAATAAATTCATCATTTTGATTTCAATTTGTGTGTTATAGGATTAATGTCAAGTTTCAATGTTCAGAACATGTTTGACATAAATCTCTTCATTAGTGTGACAACAATAGACAAACATAGTTAGAAAAACTGGTGACTGAAGTCAAAGAGGAATCTTCAGTAAGAAGAACCTTGATAGGAACTAAGCGATAGTAGATAGACATAGTTAGAACAATTGGTGATTGACGCGAGAGAGATCTTCCATGAGAGGAATATAAAAAGTGATAGAAGTGGTAGTAGGCAGATGTAGTTAGAACAATTGGTGACTAATGCTTAAGAGATTATCTGTGAGAGGAATCTCAAAAA
The DNA here is from genome assembly GCA_028749045.1 of Cupressus sempervirens. Lineage (NCBI taxonomy): Eukaryota > Viridiplantae > Streptophyta > Pinopsida > Cupressales > Cupressaceae > Cupressus > Cupressus sempervirens. The sequence continues at coordinate 429,085,259 of CM053784.1, read as the reverse complement.
GTGTCATGAGCGACAGTAGGTAGATGCAGTTACAACAACTAGTGACTAACACTTAAGATAGATCTTCCATGAGAGGAATGTCAAAAAGTGACACTAGCAATAGTAGGCAAACACAGTTAGAACAACTGGTGACTAATGTCAGAGATTCCATGACATTGTAGGGTGTTGCCCCTGAGTTATAACAAGATTCAATCTATAGATACATGAGTGAAAGTAGCAAACAAAAGTAGAAAAGCAACTGTACATGAGCCTGAAGATGCACTTTAAGATATAGCATTAGGAACAATAGGCAACTATTTACTAGGTTTTCACCTTCTTGGCATAAATTCTATTTTTGCTACCATGATGTCTGCTTCCAAGCTTCCATCAATGACACTTTTTTTGTTTTTCAATTTTTTTAAAAAAAATTCTCTTTTTTATTTTTTTTTGTATTTTTGAGTTTTTTTCAAATGTTTTTGGTATTATCAAGGTGCCTATTGCTAGGTTTTCACAAAGATAATGAATTTTTTCAGGACTTTTTGCAATTTTTAGAATTTTTTAGAACATTTTCAAATTTTTAGAATTTTTTTGGAAATTATGAGCTCTCAAGCAGGATCATATAATTTTGTTCCAGTGTCTAGCAAGGTGTAGGAAAAGATGTAGTAGCAAGGTAGTGGATAAGTAGAGATGGATAAGCAAGGAGTATGAAGCGAGTGAAAGTGATCCTCAAGAACTGGCTCTCCAAGAGTACCCAAGCTAGGGAAAATGTAAGATAGCCATATGAAGTGGGTTTTGGATAATCAATGAAATTCAATGAGTGAAATAGCATGATGTCATGGAAGAAAGTAATCCAAAAGAGTGGATATGTCAAGAGACCTTTATGAACCATATTCTTTTTTCTTTTGATCAAGACCAAGGGGTCAAGTGGATAGGATAGTGATAAGAAATCATAGTAAGGTAAAAGCTTATTATGGAGGCTATGAGTGAATGACTTGGGATAAGAAGGGTCATGATAGGAATCTTGGTGGATAAGATAACCAATGATCACAAATAACTCAATAGTGTCAAGATTAAAGAGGAAAGATGGAATAGATGGATTATGGAAGAATTACACATGACACATGTTTGTCAGGTTTTCATCATGGTACTTGTCCAAGGTACCACAAGTAGTGGTTTTCACCATAGGACAAATTTAGTTATTTTTACTTTTGCTACCAAGGTGCCTGTTTCCAAGTTTTCATCGAGGCACTTTTTTTTTTTCTTTTTTTTCTTTTTTTGGGAACTTTAGAGTTTTTGGAAATAATTCAAGCCTTTTTCAATTTGAATAGTGCTCCTATTGGAAGGAGAAATTATGATCAGCCAAGACCATAGAAAGGTATGCTCAAAGATGTTGATAGGGTAATGGAAGGGAGATAGTACAAAAGATATATTGAGGATAAGGTTTTAGGCTATGGATGAGATAAATAGGATGGAAGGATAAAAGGTGGGAGGATAGAAGGTCGAGTGGATAGGGTATTGAAAGGGATGTGCAAGGGTAGAAGAAAAAGTGGGCAAGATCAACATTGATGCAAACCTTAAAGGGTAGTGGAATGATGGATGAAATATAGACGGAATAGTTTGAGGTTTAGATGTATGAGGTGGTAAAATAATTTTGGAGGAAGATGGAGCAGAAGGCTTCAGAATATTTTAAGATTTTTAGAAGAAGATGAAGTGAAAGCCTTTGTAAGATGGAATGTCAACTTTGGTTTTTTTTTCAATTTTCAAGTCTTTCAAGAGAGACTTGGGAACCCATATGGATTTAGAGTTTTCTTCACTTTTGGATGCTTTAGAGCATATTTCTTCAATGATGGATTTAGGAACCTATATTTTCTTTGATTTTGTTCTTTGGCTAGTGGACCTTTGTGGTCTCTTGAATAGTTCTATTTTTGGATTCACATGTTGATTAGAGGGTACATGGTGATCATTTGTAAATGGATTCTCATGTTTATTTTTAAGTTGATCATCCAAATTACTTCCAAAAGGCTTGGGACTTGTCGATGAAGAAGGTTGATATGGAAGGTTTGGATGGAAGGCTTTATGTGAAGGACTCAAGGATTTGTTCCTTTGTTGATCTTGAGGTAGGGTAGGAGAAGTAGGTAATGAGTTAATAGTGGAATCAAGAGATGAAGGAACACAAGGTCCCAAAATAGATGGAAGGTTTGAAGGCTTTAGCTTAGATGGATAAGGACCAAGAATAGATTTAGAAGATACAAACAGATAGTGGATAGGGATATCAACATCCTTAGAGTGAGCAACATGACCTAGGTTGTTAATAGACTTATGAATAACTTTAATAGGAGCAACACCTTTGATAGCGGAATGTAAAGCTTGAGTATAATTTTGAAGTAGATGTCGAGAAGTAGAACAAGATGGGATACTTTGATCTTGACAAGGATTTTTGAATAGCATAGGAAAAGTATTTTTCTCATGATCTTCAGTAATCTCATTAGGGATGGTGGAAGGAATATAATGATCTTGCCTAATATAGAGGCATGATATGGGAGATGGAGGAATATGTGGCTCTTGAGATGGAGGGATGAAATCTTGAGGGATATGAGAGGGTTCTTGATCTTGATCTTTATATTTGTTTAAATCCTCCTGACATGGATCCATTTCTAAGGACAAGGTACAATGTGGAGTTTCCATGCAATGTGAAGTTTCATGTAGATTATGTCTATGATAGGCACAATAATTACTCATAAAGAAGACTCTAGCCAAAGTGACTTTAGGTAAAACAAGTATTTTTGCTTCAAGAAGTTCTTTCAAGGTTAAATCCTAAAATTTTCCCCAAGGTGTGAAATCACGCTTTTGTTTAAACTCCCAAGGCTTGTTTTCAAAGATACCTTTAGATTTCTTGGGTGTTGTTCCACTATTTTCCAGGGATCTGGTTTCAACATCATAGGAAGTTGATAGATTAGTGTCTTTAGAGGAACTAGAATAACTTTGCAAGGAGAATGCACTCAATGATGTATCTTCTTCTTCTTTTAGTCTTTGAAGTTGAGTGCTTATTGTTTCAATTTGTTTCTTCATGTTGGCAATTAGAATCCATTCTTTCTCACTAGGAATATTAGAATAAGTTTATTTATTGCTAGCCATTTTTATGTACTATGTTTCAAGTAGTTACAACCAAGTTTTGGAACATAAGCTTGCTGCAGACAGAGGAATAACGTAATGTTTACATCCACAGACAATGACAAAAAGAAAAAGCCTAGACAAGGACCACACAAGAACGTAGCCTCTAAGTGAGATAAGAGTGCTATATACTTGGGTATGAGTTGTCTAAGTAATGGCTAGAACAACCAATAATTATGACTATCATGACACAAAGTATGACAAACACAAAAGGATAGAATAAGATAAACAAGTAGTGAGACTAGTTTGTGTGTAGGTCATAAGTTGTTAGCTAAGAAAGATGCTGCTATTTGAAACTATTTGCAGATATAGAAGTGGTAAAATGTTGCAGATATAGACCAAATTTAGAGTGCAGGTAGCTTTGACAAAGAATTGGCAATTTACAAGTAATATTCCGCACGAGGATTCCCAGGGAACCGTGCGAAAAGGCACAAAAAGATAGGCGAAGATTCAGAATAGCAAATTTTGCAAAGTTTTCTCATGTGAGGACTTGTGCAAAGCCACACGAGGATGTGGTAACTGATAATAATATAGGGTTTTGACAATAGGACTGGTCCACAAGATCTCATGTGAAGATTCTCATAGGTACACGTGAAAACCTGGACAGGGTCGCACGAACAAATGCAAAGCAAAAGGTTCTCACACAAAAAATTCAAAATTGGGCACAAAAACAGAGACCAAACTAACAAAATACTGAATTTCAAAAAGATTTTTGTAAGTTTCAAATAGTTTTGGACAGATTGTTGGTTGTTTTTGTTGGTGTAAATAAGTATTTGCTATTTACACTTTACTTAAGTTTACTTAGGTTAATGCATTATTTTATTATTTCTTAGGTGAGACACTTAGGAGTTTGCATACTCTTATGAGTTGTCATGTTGACAACACTGGAGAAAGCAACTCTAATTTAGCACATAGTGTCTACAACACTAGAGTTTGCATAATTAACTGAGTTGTCATGTAGAAAAAATAGTTATTCACACTCCTAATTTAGCACATGGTGTCTACAACATAATTTTGCATGCTACATCTTTGTAGGCTTATCCTCTCATTATCACACTTACTCCTATGTTTAATGGAGGATAACCCATAGCTGGTGGACATGTGCCTGGTTGTATGACTTATTATGTTGCTAATTCCTAGGTATTCTAGAAGCATTCCAGAGGCCTTCATATACAGGCACTCCTAGTGTACTTATCATGTCAATTCATATCAATCCATATTGAATGATCATTCTGATCATACACTTTTGGTCTACTGTTGTGCTTGTGATTGAGTCGTGGTCTTGGGTAAAGTTTTCCCTAAGGAAAATTCTTACATGGTATCAGAGCTATACCAAATTCTTACATGATATCAGAGCTGAGGGAGATTCTCTTCACATAGCCATTTGAGACCATTCTTGCTTCAGCACCTTGACCCAGATCTAAAGAATCTATAGATATTGGGAGCATCCAGAGCTAAAGCAGACCTCACCATTGTGTCTGAAACATCGATTCGGTGAAATTTGACTATAAATTTGCCTATCCAACAATAGTCAAAATTGAGGGAAAAAAATTTTACACACCAAAACCCAAAGGCCTGATTTGTAGAATTGGTATGATCATTTCAGATCTCTAAATTTAATTTTTAGATCTGTATATTTTATCATTTGAATATCTACTATTTTTTGTGAATCTACATTATTTTCCATATTTTTTTTTTGGCCATCAAGCCAGTAGGAGAGATTTATCACAAGTAAAGATTGGAGCTTGCAGGTGCTAATTAGATATTAGCATCATGCTTAGAAGGTCAAAAAACCCCCAGAGTGGATTTTGTTTCATCCAAATCAGACATCTGAGGCTAAATCTAGAGCCATTTATTTTTTGGAGGCACGACAACGACGATTCAAGAAAAATAATTACAGCATCGATTTTCAAATAGCAATATCTCCCTCATACAAACTCCTTTTTGTGAGCAATTTTTTTTGTTTTGGGGTAGAATTTCATGATCTACACATTTGTGCAGGTGGTTTGAGATCTCTATTCCTGAATTTTTTTGTAACTCACAAATCTCAATTTTTGCTACGTTAAATGCTTAGTATGGGCTCATCTGGACACATAATTAGGTTCGGCTTTTTTTGAAAATGCATATTTTTTTGTCTACTTTCTAGATCTGCAATCAGATTATAGCTTTTGTGGATAGAAATATTGCTTTCATAAATAGGCCCTAAATTAGCAAGTGGCTATAGGGTGCCCAAATCATACATTGTGGGGGGGGTGGTGGTTAATTGCTTATTTCTTCATTTGGGGGGGGGTGGATATATATATTGATCTCATGGAGTCTTTTCACATATGTCAGTCTGGTATAAGATTGAAGTTGACACCAAGGAACTATCAGAAATGGAGTGCTTTGATGCTTGATCATCTAAGAGAACATAATGAAGTGTTTTCTTGTCTATATTCAAAGATACCACCTCCGTTTGAATATCTTCATCTTCTTATTTGCTTTATGTATAGAAGCATGAGTAAGGAATATTTTGCTCCTCTTCTTATGGCAAGTTTTCCTCATTATGTTTGGATGGTTCTTTGGGAGGCATATGGAGATCCACGAGTCCCTCCATTTATAGAGGACATTCTATCTTTAGCAGCTTCAATTATGGTTTCTCCAACTCCAAATGAGATAACACCTCTTGATGCTCCTATTGATACTAATGATCCAATTCCAGCCACAGATGCTCCTGATTCAGTGCAGCAGGAAACACCATGTCTTCCTACTTCAGCTTCATGGGATGACTTCCTTCCAGATATTGCAAGTCTGTTCATGGAGTCTCACATTGAAGATGTGGGAGACATCATTGATGATGTTCATCTTCTCTTTGTTGAGGAGACTACTTCATGCATTGTGGAAACTGATCATGACACCAACAATAGTCCTTCAATAGATTTAGATATGTGGGGTCCTATTGACAGATACAAGGAGAGGTCATGGCATCAAAAAATTCCACATGCACATATTACCATAGTGATAGGTCCAACACAATATTGTACACCTTGTCTTCCAGCTCTAGCATCAGTGGATGACTTCTTGATAGATATTTCAAGTTTGTTTGTGGAGTCACACATAGCAGATTTGGGAGACATTATTGATGATATACAACTTCTCTTTGATGAAGCAGATCCTTCTCCAATTGTTGTGAGGGCTCCTTCTGACCCTCTTTTCCATTCTCTACATGATCAGTCTTCACATATTTATTTGATTGTGGATCCTTATGTACAGTAGTTGTAAAAGGTATCTTTATTATTTGAGGAGACAAATTGTTCTTTGAGACATGTTCTACATCCATCCTTGTTAGATCTACACTTCTTCTTAGTAGTATTGGAAGGAGCAACCGTCAGTATCGACATAGGGATAGTTGAATAGATTTCAGAGACACCTTTCATCATTGAGATTCTTTCTACACATAGGGAAAGCATCTCATATGTACCTCTACCATTGTTTCTTCCAAAGGGGAGAAACATTATTTAGCACTCATGGATCAGCTTCTACGTTTGAGTAGCTCTCACTGATTGGCACACTACATTTAGAGGGGGGGGACTACCTTGTCTCATTCTTCTTCTCTTTTATGGGGGGGACTTTTTCCTCTTATGGGGTTTTTTCCTTCTTCTCTATTGTATATACTTGATGTATGTCATAATGGGGGGGTCTTGATTGCTCCATCCATCCATGCATCTTGTCTTTTCATCTCTCTTTTGGGGGAGATTTTTTCCCATGAGGTTTTCCCTCTTTCTCTACTTTATGAGAGATTGCATTGCATTATGTACACGGGCACCTAACATGGCCTAGTAGCCAAGACTCATTATGTATTTCATCCTAGCTTTCATAAGCTTAAGTACATTCCCCTAAATTGCACTTAAGGGGGGGTGTTGGTGTAAATAAGTATTTACTATTTACACTTTACTTAAGTTTACTTAAGTTAATGCATTATTTTATTATTATGCATTATTTTTTTATTTCTTAGCTGAGACACTTAGGAGTTTGCATACTCTTATGACTTGTCATGTTGACAACACTGGAGTAAGCAACTCTAATTCAGTAAATGGTGTCTACAACACTGGAGTTTGCATAATTAACTGAGTTTTCATGTAGAAAACATAGTTATTCATACTCCTAATTTAGCACATGGTGTCTACAACATAATTATGTGTGCTATACCTTTGTAGGCTTATCCTCTCATCATCACACTTACTCCTGTACTTAATGGAGGATAATCCATATCTGGTGGACATGTGTCTAGTTGTATGAATTATCATGTTGTTGATTCATATACATTATAGAAGCATTCTAGAGGCATTTATATATAGGCACTCCTAGTGTACTTATCATATCAATTCATATCAATCCATATTGAATGAATATCATATTATCACTCTAATCATACTCTTTTGGTCTACTATTGTGCTTGTGCTTGAGTTCCTTGGTCTTGGGTGAATTTTTTCCTAAGGTAAATTCTTAGAGTTTTGACAAATTTAGACAAGTAGTAAGACCGTTTCCAAGTTTTGGACAACATTTTGATTATTTTGAACAAAACAATTGGTTTTCAAATAAATACAAGAAGCAAGCAGTAGTTTCAAACAACCCAACTGAGGACAAAGCAACTTGGAGGGGTCGGTGAGTCTTGACCTTTAGTTTGTTTGATAGGTTTGGACAATGTTTAAAGAATCAATTACAAACACACTTTTATCCCTAAAACAAAAATTGGTAGAGAAGGCAAAACCTTTTTCCCACAACTTATGTGCATGCGCACACCTCACATAGTCATGTCACCCCCTAGAGGGCACCCATATTTTTGGTGTATTCAAAGGGCTCAATAACATATATGTTGAATGAACACCCTTGTGGTAGGGTTCAAGTGTGTATACCACCTTCCAATGCCCAGTTGCATGCCTCTAGTGAGTTCTACATGAGAGATTCTTCCCCCTCCTTGCACAAAGATTATGCCTCCTTTCGGAGGTGAACTAGGTAGCAACTAACTAAGAAGTTTTTACTTGGCTTTTTTTCATATTAATCTTTGGTGGCTTCACAAGAGAAGTTGAGGCCAGAAGCCCACACCAACATCTGTAAGTGCACACACTTGAATAGAAAGATTGGGGTTGGTGTCAACTAGTGCACACACTTGACTAGAAGAGGAAATTAATATGGCTTTGGAGTCTTTCACTCAACAAAGCTTCTTTATTAGAGTGAGATGGAATCTCTGGTGAAAGGAGAGTGCTCACTTGGGTTGTCCCCAGAGGTTGGATTGCTCTAGCAGGCCCTCTAAAGGTTGACTAGGACTGGTGGTTCGGATCTAAGGGTCAAAGTTTCTAATTTACCTCAAGGGGAAAGAGTATACTCCTCTACCTCATTTCCTTGCCCAAACACGCAAGACATGTTAGTCACCAAGTTAGCTTAATCGATCCCACCTTGGCCTATTCCAAGACTTTGATTCCCTAAAAGAAAATCATCATTTCTTCATTAAAGGCTTCATTTGGGAGAACCACTAACTTGCTTGCCTCCCTCAGATGTCATCTTTTAGAGGCTTCTAGGTTTCTAATTTACCCTTGGTCATGACCTCCAATTAGTAAAGAGCATACTCCCCTATTCCTCTATAATGCATCCTATGAAGTTAACAATCCCTATTTATACTATGTGTGGAAAGAAATAAAAGAAGACACAACATTTATGTGGGTTTGAAATTAGTCTTCATCATGCGCATCTTTGACAAGCGTCCTACATTCACACAATCAATACATGTTTGAAATGTTTTAGATAAAAAGGTGTCTTCGTCAAGCATCCTACAAACCACGGTTATGTTGTAGAAAAATAGAAATCCAAAAGATATGCTTTAGAGGAAAATTGTTAATCAAACATCATTAAAAATTGTAATCTAGAAAACTATGTTGTTGTAGAATTTCATGCAAAATCTTGCACAGACTTGTGAAGAAATAGAGTGCATTGTGCAAGAAAATGCACATCGATGCACTTTTTCACGTGAGAAAGTGTAGAGGAAGATGCAAAATCTTTAGATCTTCGTGCAAAAATGAGATTTATCGCACAAAAATATGGAAAATTGTATAGACAAATGCAATAGAAGAATAAAAAATGTAGAAAAATAGAAAATGAGGCAGAAAATTTATTTTTTCCTGCCCCAGGGTGGGCGCCAAAAATGCGTACGTGAAATGTGGGCCTTAGATCCTCACACACACTTCAACATGGTCATTATATGCAAAACCATCCCAGAGTGAACATTGAATTGTTCATCTGAAATAGTTTGACAAATCAACCTTTTACCTTCTAACTAGAAGGAATATGCCTTTGCTCTCAAAACAAGAAGCGGGAAACTAGACCTCTAGAATGAAGGATTTTAGCTAAATGAGAATGCAAATTACACTAGATGTAATTCAATTAAGCTAAGAAATTAAAGAGCATAATGTGTTAAATGGATGCATATTTAAAATCTAAATAATATTACAATGCAAGAAATAAAGCTATGACAATGTGAGCAAGATGAGCAAGAATTCCAACATAAGTTTGATGCAAATTCCAAAATTCTCCCCCAGTAATGAGGAATGGAGAGCTTCTTTTATAGAATCCAAGAGGTGATTAACAGTTGAGATTAATTCGAATGGACGATCAAGATTGAAGAGGAGAGCCAGTCATAAATGAAACTTCCTCATAAAAAGGGGGTTAATTGGTTGCCTTTGAGTGATAAAAGGAGTTAACTGTCTGCCTTTTGAGTGATAAAAGGAGTTAACTGCCTGTCTTTTGAGTGATAAAAGGAATTAAATAACTCCTCTTTGAGTGATAAAAGGATTTAATCCCCTTTTCAAAAATATTTAATTTAATAAAGTAAAATATAGCCTCATAAATGAATATCCTTAATTAATTGAATAACTAAATTCAATAATAAAAAAGAGGAGATATCTTATGAAATTAAGTGTATTTAATTCCTTTGTACATTATCTTAAAGAGGTAATTTTAATTTAATTAAAGTAGAACACTTATAATTAAATTAAATTAAATCAATAGGTTTATGTAGCTAATTTGAGTCGACACTTAGGAATTAAATAAATAGTGTGATTAATGCAAATTAGGGTTTTTTGCATTTGACACCTAGGTCAAGTAGTGATTATCAGAATTATAATTGCCTAGTAATATAGGACTTAAGAATAATTGAACAAACCAAAGTTGGTTAATATGGCAATGTACTAATTTTAGGGTATTACATTTGCAAGCATATTTATTAAAGTTTGGCATTTAGAAACCAATCAAAATTTAGATCTATGATATATCTCTTGCATGAAAAGTGTTTGATGAAATTCGCAGGTTAAGAAATCAGAATTGCAAGGGATATTACATGTATTGCAAAATATTAGCACTTTAGAAGGTTGGCAAGATTTCTAAAATATATAGAGTTGCACCAATCTTTATCTTAACATGTCCATGTTGTGTATATTTATCAATAGTATTACATGGGACTTTAATGTATATGATATTTTTACAAAGCATAAGTTATTTAGGATTGTACTTCAAATTTATTTTCTAATTCTAGATGCTTTTATATTTTGTTGTCTCATTACATGTGATCTTGGATGCATATTTAGTTTATTTGTGACCCTTATATTGGTGATTGTCTATGCAGGTAGAAATTATGATTAGGAATTTGAGAGTTAGATATGTTGTGTTGCAAAGGTAAAGTTAGAATGAATAGGAAGTTGAATTGAAAAGATGAAATAGTGAACTCATATTCAAATATGGATGGATGGAATTTGTTAGTATTCACAAATTGCAAGTTGGAGATTTTTGGGTTTTTAACTGTATAGTGAAGCAATACATGAAATTTGTAAAAAATACCACATATTAGAAGTTGAAAAGATGAAATAATAAAATATGGGTGGACATAATTTATCAATTTGTACAAGTTTCAAGTGGGATATGCTCTTATTCAATTGTATAGAAAAGCACTTTTTTAAATTTTCACATGTTTGATGTTGGAGTTGTGTTCAATTGTATAGTGAAGCACTACTTACAAACTTACATATATGAAGCATCTAGATATGGACTATGTGTCTAAAGCTATGGAAAAAGTTCAAACAAAAAAAAAAATCATTATTTCTTGGTAAACCAAAATTTAGTCCACATATAAAGATTTTTGAAATTTTGTAAGTTTAACAACTAAATCGTACAATTGTAGTTGAACTATCATTTTACAGTAGTAGTAAAGTTGCCTTTGCATCTAGACAAATCAAACCACCACCTTCAATATTTTTTATTCTTTGAATGAATCTCTTTAAAATTACATTTTCCCTTCTCTACATTTGATGTAAAATCAATGAATGTGAATCAATCGTATGCTTTAGTATGATTGAATTATCCAAAACTCTCTTTGTATACTTTTTTGAAATGTAATTAACAAGGAGAGGGTTCAAAAAGAGGTTTCTAGTAATGTAAGGACATGGAAAATGTTTAAATGTGATTTTTCTTCTTTTTTAATTGGTTCTATTATTTTAGATCTTACTAGTGATGTATTTCAATTCGATATTGAAAAATCAAATGTATGATTGACATAATATAACTGAAATTAAAATTTTCATACACTATAGGACTCAATGGAGTACCCTTATTATGAGGATATGGTGGACAAAGAAGAAGCCCCCCATAATGGTCAGGACATGGACAAACACATAACAATGTCCTATTTTACTAGATTTCAACATGATACTTTCCTTTTTTAGGGAGTCCCTTGTAAGTTACATGTTAAATAAAGAAAAAATTTGAGTAACACCTTGATGAAAGAAAGTATCATGTTGGAAATTGAAGAATATAGTTGAAATTTATGAAGGGAGATAATGAAGGAAATATGGGATCAATAGAAAGATAGAAAGTTGAGATTAATAATAATTAGACTAATATTTTATCATATCTCCTTCAATCTTCATCTTTATTTTTGAGATATTATCTTACAAATGGAGGATATAGAGTTCACAAAAAAATGAGAATCTTAAATGTGTAGTTGGGTAGTTGATATTTTTTATATGTACTTTGTCTATAGCTAGCTAAATGTAATAAGTTGTGAAGGCTGTCCATAAAGTCCTATATTGGTCCATGACAAAATATGTTTAATGAATCCATGGAAGGGTTAATGAGATGTGATGTATTTTTACACTTCTTGTTAAGGTTTTAAGGTTTCATTACCATGTTATCACAAGTCAAGAGTCCAAAATGCAAAAAATGACAAAATAAGTTGCAAAATTGTCTCTATTTATTGCAAAATCAGTCCAGAGAGGTTATAAATGCTATATAGACTCTTTAATAGTTTATATGGAATGTAGTGGTCATTTCTAACCTAGTGGACAATTTAGAGGGGAAGGTAAAATTTTTGTGCAAATAAAACCTCTAACTATCACTCTTAACCAAACCTCTGACTATCACTCTTAATCTATAGTTTATTTAAGGATAGTGAAGATGTTGGAGCACAAAGTGAATGTAGTTAGTCTTTGATATCCGTGAATAGAGTAAAAAAGGTGTTCATCCTATCAATAATAATTTTTTTATGTATAGTTATTTGAGTTTCAACTAAAGAAGGTGATTTTGACTAAATAATCTTAACTGTCACTTATCAGGTGTGTTTATTTACTAATTATGAAAATTTCTTCATTCATAAATGGATTTAATCAATATTTATAGATTTATCTAATATGATGTACATAAATACAATGGATAAATAAGAAACCCTTCTCCAAAATCAAATGTAAAAAGGAAAAATATAATATAAATGTTTTATTTTACTAACACCTCTACTATATTATGGTGTGCGAGAGTGTGGAGAAGGGAATGGGCAGGAATTTGGGTTTGAATTCCTCAAGTGGGAACATGACTAAACCATTTGGTTCTGAAGTGCAATTAGAGTCAGTAGATGATTTCCCTGTTGAGACTAGTGATCTTGATGATATCAGCACTTTGGAGGACTTGGAGGAGGGGAGGCAAGCAGAATAAAAAATGGTCCAGCTTGTTTGGGATCCATCGAACTGGGAAATCTATCTTCCCACTGGTTAAGGAAACCTCTTTGAAGGATAAAGGTATGTATTCCATTGAAATCCTAGACCAAATCATCGATAAGAATATAACTTGTATGGACTCGATTTTGGTTGGAAGGTTTTTAGGGGCTAGACCCAATATTGAAATTTTTAGGGCTTTTATGAGTAAAAAATGGAAGCTTAAAGGCCAGGTTGATATTACGGCGATGGCCAAAGGGTGTCTTTCTTTCATCTTTTCTTGTGATGAAGACAAGCAGGATATCCTTTGCAGCAGTCCTTGGGTCTTGGGGAAGCACACTTTGATTTTATAGAGATGGAATCCAAACTTCTATCTTTGGATGCATCTACTATCCAAGCCTCAGTTTGGGTTAGGTTGACAGGCCTCCCACTTGAGTTTTGGGTGGAGGATGTGTTTCAGGGTATTGCCAACACCTTTGGGGAGCTTCTTTCTTTGGATCTTGTGATTGTTTCTTAGAGAAGATTGAACTTTGCCAAATTTTGTGTTGGGGCCTACCAAGGCACTGATATGCCTGATTCTATTTCACTTAAATCTAAATTAGGCATATAGAATCAACACATTGAGTATGAATCTATTCCCTTTGCCTATTTTCATTGTAAAAAATCTGGACACTAAGCCAAAAAATGTCCTTTTTTGAAGGGAGAGCCTAAGAAGGTCAAGAAAGTGTGGAGGATAAAGGCACAAAATAATAGTGCAGAGTATAGAAAGAGTGGAGATGTATCTTTGGTTGTGGATGCTCCCCTACTAGCACAAAACAATAGTACTAAGACCTCACAGGATGGAAGGTCATCTTTGGGTGTGGATGCTTCTCATTCCAGTTTGGGAATAGTTAAGGAGAAGGTGATGGGAAATGAGGATGGAGTATAGGAAAATCTAGAAAATCCTATTAGTGACTTTCTTGACAAGGTTCAAGGCAAGGAAGTGTGTCACCTTGAGATTGGGGTTGATAGTGCCAGTGGGCTGATCCATAAGGATCTATCTTTTACTGAGATATTTGTTCCTTCGGCTAAGGATGTTGCTTTGGAGGGCAATTTTGTAAGTGATGAAGTGGAGGATATTTTAACTGGTTCACAAGAGGAGGAAGAGATTTTTGAGGAGGAAACACCTAGTGCTGAGTGTATCCTAGTTGGTAAAACATCTAAAGCTAAGAAGAAAGGAGGAGCCAATCAAAAAAAGGAAGTATAGATTGTTGCAACCAAAACTAGGAATAAGAAAGGAGACAGCTCTGGAGCTTCTTATAACATAGTCTCAAAAAAGGGGGACTCTAAATATAATAAGGTTGGAGATTGTTGTCCTTCTTCAACACCTATTGGGAAAATCCTCAAGAATGGGGATGTTGGTTCTTCCCCTTCTCCAATGGGGAGACCTTATAAATGCAGAAAAGAATTGTTGAGGCTAATAGGAGTATTTCAGATGGTAGTCAGAGGACTATCTTTGAATCAAAAAAAAATTCATAAAAGATGAAGATTATCTCATGGAATATTCGAGGGTTAAATAACCCTCACAAAAATTACATTTTGAAAAATATGATTAGGGATAATAGGCCAGATTTTTTTTTATTCAAGAAACAAATATGTTGAAGGAAAAAGTGGAAGGTTTTATAGTTTTTAGGGGTGGGAAGATCATTGGAAATGATTCTGAGGGAGCTTCAAGAGGGATGGCTATTTTTTGGAATAATAAGTGTATTCGAGGAGATCTTATTTCTCAGAATAGAAACATGATGAATGTTAGATTTTCTAACTCTAAGGACAATTTTTCTTGGGTTCTTACTAATGTTTATGCTCCCAATACCAAGTGGGGGAGAAAGGCTCTTTGGGAAGATATTACTAATTAGAGAAAGCTTTTTGCTAATGAGAGTTGGATAGTTATAGGGGATTTCAATACTCCTTTAAAAGAAGCTAAAAAATTGGGAGGTAGTCAGACTAATTTGGATAATAGATTAGATTTAATGGACTTTATTGATAATCATCTTCTTCGTGGTCTTGATTTTCATGGGGTTGAGTACACTTGGACTAACAAAAGAACTGGAAAGGATCTCATATAGGTTAGGTTGGATTGAGCACTTATTAGTAGTGACTAGCTCCTAAAATACAAATGTTCTCTTAGTGCTCAAGTCCAATTGGGATCGAATCATTATCCCATTTTCTTAGTGACTGATATGCTTAACTATAAGAGAAATTTCCCCTTCAAGTTTGAAAAAATGTGGACTCTTCACCTAGACCTGGAGAATCTCATAAAGGAGTGTTGGGGTATAACTATGGAAGGTACAACTATATTTAAAGTTGTAGCTAAATTGAAAAATGTCAAGAAAAATATTTAAAAATAGAATAAAGAAACCTTTGGCAACATTTTTTAAAATAAAAAGAAGATTCTAGAGGAACTAAAAGAAATATAGGATAGAATTTAGATTGATGGATATGAGGTTGTCTCTAGGGAGGAGGAAAGTGTTAAGCAAGTGGAGATTCATGACATCATTACCAAGGAGGAGATGTATTGGAGGCAGAAATCTAGAAAAAAAAAATTGAAGGAAGGAGATCGGAATTCTAAGTTTTTTCATTTTACTACTCTAAAGCATAGGATGGTTAATAGAATTTCCAGACTCAACACAAAAGAGGGACTCACTGAGAATGAGGAGACTATTAAAAGGGATGCAATGGAGTTTTTTAGTAACTTACTTCAAGGAGACCCCAATTTGGATGTGGCTAAGCAGAATTTGTTTCTTGATTGTATTCCTAATTGCATCTCTAAAGATCAATATAAATCTCTTACCTCCATCCCTTCTTATGATGGGATTTCTAAGGTTGTTTTCTCTTTTGATGGGGATAAAGCCCCGGGGCTTGATGGGTTCCCTTTCTTATTTTTTCACAAGTATTGGAATATCATTGGTTATGACTTTTGTAATGGGGTTAAGGAGTTCTTTGAGTCTAGGAATATTTTCAAAAAAGTCAATGATACCTTCATTTCTCTTATTCCAAAGAAGCCAAGAGTAGATAGTTAGGATCAGTTCCAACCAGTTAGCCTTTGTAATTGCTTTTATAAGGTTATTTCTAAAGTGCTCACCCTTAGAATTCTGCCTCTACTTCCTTCTGTTATTTCTAGACAGCAAAATGGGTTTGTTCCTAGTAGACAGATTTTGGACTCCATCATTACAGTTCATGAAAATATTCACTCTCTTTTGGTGTCTAAGAAAGAAGGGTTTCTTCTTAAGCTAGACCTTTCCAAATCATATGATAGAGTGGATTGGAATTTCCTTCTTCGAGGTCTTCAAGCATTTGGGTTTAATAAAAAATTCAAGGGTCCAATCTTTATGTTGGTTTCTTCTACCTCTTTTTCTGTACTTGTTAATGGATCTCCTACCCCTTTCTTCAAGGCTTCTAGAGGTCTCGGATAGGGGGACCTGATCTCTCCTATTCTCTTTATACTCTTGGTTGAATGTTTTAGGAGATTTGTGGAAAAAATGGTGAGGATGGGGGACTTTGTGGGCCTAAATCCATCCTCTATTGCTCTGATTTTCTCTCATCAATAATTTTTTGATGACTCTATTATGATGGGAGAGGCCTTAATTAGAAATGCAAGGAATATTAAAATAGCCTTGGAGGATTATGCGTGAGCCTAAGGACAAGTTATTAACTGGAACAAAAGTGTGATTTATTTCATTAATTTCAATGAAGTAAGGCAAAATAAAATCAAAAAGATTATTAGCTATGAAATTGGTTCTCTTCCTGGCTCTTATTTGGGGCTACCTCTGTGTTTGGACCCCCTAGAATTTTTTTTGAGTTCATTGATTGATAAGATTCACATGAAACTTGCTAGATGGAAAGGTTCTCTCCATAGTCAGGCTAGAAAGATTATTGTTTTGAAATCTATCCTTTAGAATGTTTCACTTTATGCTTTGAGTATTTTTAAAATCCCTCAAAAGTTTTCTTTGGCTATTGAAAAAATTTAGAAGCTCTTCTTATGGATAGGAATGAAGATTAAAAAAAAGGTTACCATTGATTGCTTGGGATAAAGTCTGCATGCCCCTTAACAAGGGAGGACTTGGATTGATAAGAGTTACAACTATGAATGAATTCTTATTGGCTAAATTATTATGGAGATGGTATAAGGAGGAAGGGGGATGGAGGAAAATTTGGGTTGACAAATATAATAGGGAGAACAATAATTTTAATCAATTCCTTCATAATTATTTGGTGCAAGGGGGATCCATGATCTAGAAAAATGTTTAGAAATATAAACACATAATAAAGAAAGGGGTCGGATGGAAGGTGGGTACAATGGAAGGATAGTTCTTTTTTGGGAAGACACTTGGATCTTGGATCACCCACTTTGTGTGGACCCAAGATGGAATGGCTATATGGAGCAATGTAAGAATCTTATTGTTACTTTTGTGGTGGATTATTAGAAGAATGATATGTGGGTGGACCTCAAAAGGGTGAATGACAACTTGGCTGACCTTAACAAGTTCCTTAATGTTGTCTTTTTAAATAAAAAGGAGGATGATCTAATATGGAAGTTTGATTCCAATGGAATGTTCTCTATTTCCTCAGCCTATGCAAATTCTTTTGATGTGGACCATGAACCATGTTGGGCTAAGGCTTGAGTGAAAGGTATGACACCTAAAACCAATATTTTCTTTTGGATTCTTTTACAAGATAAGATCTTGACTATTGAAAATTTAGTGAAGAAAGGATTCATAATTATTAATAGGTGTATTCTATGTAAGAATGATTGTGAATTAGTCAACCATATGACTTTGCATTGCTCTTTTACCAGAAGTCTTCGGGATAAGGTGTGTGACCTGTTGAAAATGGTCTGGGTCTTTCCAGC
Source organism: Cupressus sempervirens (assembly GCA_028749045.1). Taxonomy (NCBI): domain Eukaryota; kingdom Viridiplantae; phylum Streptophyta; class Pinopsida; order Cupressales; family Cupressaceae; genus Cupressus; species Cupressus sempervirens. The sequence continues at coordinate 429,067,214 of CM053784.1, read as the reverse complement.
CACTATCCAAATTTTTTTCACTAGTTGGATTCCCCCTTCCAAGAATGTTTTGATCTTAAGACTGTGGCATTTTATTCTCCCTTACCTTTTTTGGGGGATATGGAAGGAGTGTAATGATAGGATCTTTAGAGATGTGGAGTCTAGTGTTGATCAAGTCTTTTTTAAAGTTAAGGCTTTAATTATAGAAAATATCAAAGCCAATGGCTTTGGCCAACAACCTCATAATAAGTGGGAAGATTGGGTGTTTCAAAATTGGAACCTTAGAAGCTTGTATAAGAATCAACAAGGCCCTAATTTGAGGGATAATGCTAGATGAGATAGCCCACTGGTGAATTGGTTCAAGATAAATTTTGATGGGGCCTCTAAAGGGAATTCAGGTATTGCTAGTTTTGGTATAGTTATCAGGAACTCTTATGGTGAGAAAGTGGGATGTATGGCTATCCCTATTCATAATTAAACTAATCATGTGGCTGAAGCTTGTGCCACCCTTCATGGTCTCATTTAAGCTAAGAATTTGAATTTGAGGAAGGTTTGGGTGGAAGGAGACTCACTTAATATCATTAATTGTCTTAACAAAATTTCTAAGTTCTCATGGACTATTAGCAATATTATTATTTAGGCTATTAACATTATCAATTCTTTTGATAAATGTGTTGTTACCCATAACTTTAGGGAAGAAAATCGTTCTTTCGATTAGGTAGCCAACATGGCCTATTTAAGTGATCATAAAGTTATCTGAGATTATAATAATCCTTTACCTCTGGATGGTCATCAAGTTATCAATTATACTAAAGTGAGGTGTAGGTAGAGATGCTTTAATGATGATGATGTCAGAGATTCACAATTATGATTTGATTATACTTGGGAAATGGTGAGTGATGATTTTTAGAACTCTCAGCTTTATTACACACAGATTTTGGGTTGGTAATACCATTTTGTACTTTGACTATGGTGCTCATATTGCTAATAGCCTACATAGGGTTTTTTAGAGAAATCTTTCTAGTAACATTGAAGGAAAGAAAATGGGAGGGAAAAGGAAGAGAGTGGAACCTGCAAGCTACAAGAAGTGGAAGAATGAAATGTCCTTTTACTGGTTTTGTATGATATTTCCAACCTCTAATCAGATTTTCAAGATCAAACAACTAATATCACAAAGATCCACCAATTTCTCAATAAACCCCAAATTGGGTATGTCAAAAATAGTGCCAAAAGCTTCACAACTTCACCTATTATTAATAAATCTGAAAGTGGAAATTTTTACAGAAATTTGAGCAGAATAACAGCCTATAAAATGAAATTTCTAGATCTATATAACATGCACACAATTTCTCCCAAACGGAGGACAAAAACAATGCTCATCGGGCTCCCGAAAGTAGCACAAAATAGCCCAAAATCACCACAAAAACTTAATAATCTATCACAGAAGTATAATCATATCCAAATAAATATTTTCAGCTCTATTTTAACATTTAAAATTCTTATATACAGCAGCAACCCATACTAATATGAAATACTCAACTGGAAACACCAAACTCTTACAAAATATACACCCGAAAACCCACAAATCTGCACTGTTCAACACAAAGGAAAACTCTGCATGAGCATGCACATGGAATGGCTTCAAACTCCTATCCTTAGCCTTCCTAGAAACCTACAAACTCCCATTCTTGGGTCTCCTTAGAAACCTGCAAACTCCTGTTCTTGGGTCTCCTTCTCCACAGGTTTGGCAGCCTCTGAAGAATAACAAAGAAATGAGCAAAAATCAAATTCTGGAATGAGCCCAAAATGCCTCCAAACTTCTTAAAAGAGGGCATAACCCTAAATCACATCCAAGAGGGGTTAATAAAACATATTTTAATAATAATCTTCATTTATTAGTCCATTAGCTTCCAAAGATTATCCCCTTTTTTTGAAACTTCACCTTTTTGGGCCTGCCTGCCTTAGAAAATATTATTATTTTTAATTATTTTAAAAGGGACATGACAAGTCCTCCCCTCCCAAATATTGCTTGTCCTCAAGAAATGGCTTAAAAATAAACCAATTAATCCACCTGGATCCCAAATGTAGTCATGAACTATACTACTATCAATTAACACAGGCTCCTGCAATATCCTCTGCAATATAACCAAGAGGAATCCATAATCAAACTGACAATTACAACTCAACCAAACTCCAAAATCACAACTTCCACAATCAGAAACCCATGAGACACAAACTCTTAGAACATCAAAACTCAAGTAAAGTGGACAAATCAAACTGCCAACACAGTAAATACCATCAACGCATCCCACTGGCCTATACGGAATGTACAATCCAACTCTGCAAAAATGGTAAATGCTCTCGAATGAAACTATACCAAGTATGGAGAATCCACACACTGTACAACTCTTGCAGTCAACACAACTCTGCAGATCACCGACCACTATCTCATAACCATAACTCCCATGCACCCCTGATGGTGAAAAGCCATCACAAGATAAACAGCAAGAAATGGAACCCAAACCAAATTTTCCTGCCATCAACTCCTCAACACAAGGATCAAATGCTAACTGATGTACATACCCTGCAATATAATGTTGATATAGAAAACCAACCTCATTCAAAAGCTCACCATGAACAAGTGATACAACCCACTGTGACTGATCACCAGCTAAGCCAGGTGATGTCATAGCCAAAGGAGTAGAATCAATAACAACTCTTGTTGAAGCATCACTCCAAAATTCTTGCTCTAAGTCATGTATTATCAAGCTGTCAATTGTAGAACCTATCGCCATGTCATGCCCATCACAACTCTCATCCTGAGGTGTCAAACTATCCCATAACTGATGATAAGCACTGGGAACCAAAGTACATCTCTGTATCATCATCTCATCAACATGGTCATCAAAGGTAAATTGATGAGCATACCTCACAATGTAATGCCGATAGAATGCGCCAATCCCAGTCAGTGGCTCAGACTGTAATCCAGATGTAGCTAACTGCAATCGATCACTAACCAAGGTGGAACTGACTACTACCTCTGAAGACATCACCAAGGGAGTAGTATTACTAGCAGGAACCATTCCAACTGTTAGCTCACCAACATCACACATGGTCTTTGATACAACATCTCTAGTCTCCGTGCCATTAGTCCTAGAGGTCACCACCATGTCAGGCATACCACAACAATCTGCTGCAGCACCCAACTCAACTGAACCTGACCATAGTGGGGATGAACCTGATATGCCAATGTTAGTATCAAGGATGGATGCATCCCCATCTCCACTATCTTTGACAATCTCAACCATGGACATCCTCGGATCACTAGACACCATAGCTTGTGACTGTACAAAATCTAGTAAGGACTGTAGTTACTCTAACTCCATGGTATACTCTCAAGAATCTTAGAAGTCACCTCAAGCTACTGAGTAAGCTCACTCACCTCATCTTCCTTGGCCAACAATGCATCATATGCTGTACTGCCCCACTCCATAAGATAATCTTTGTCGGCTACCAACTGCATATAATCCTGTCTTAGAATTTGGATAGCCTCCCATAAAGAATGGAACTCTATCAAGGAAAAATAACTACCTCCCTACTCATCACTAGTAGGAGAACCCCATCCATAAACTACTAACAATTGATGAGCAGCATCAAAATGTTGGCAAGCGATAGCAATGTCTTGCTCACTAACTCTCAACTGACTAGACACATGATGGCACTAGCTAGACTATATCCTACAAACCTCCTTTGATGCACTGTCTAAAGGAGTATCCTCAAAGTTACTAGTCTCTAGATTATTACCATCCATATCCTGTGAATCAACTCCAAAGCTCATATCAACATATGGAGTATCAAAAATTGTAGCACTGATGTTTAACTCCTCTGTACCAAAAGAAACTGCCAAGGAAACTAAGTCCTCAAAACTACCCACTGCATCCTCCTGGATGTCATCGATGCCAATATGATCCTAGGACTCATCTGTACACATTGCCAAAGATGAAAGATCATCAACACATTCCAAAAAGTATGGTCGACTAGATATATGAACAAAGCCCAACACCGGTGTGTAAAAACTAATACCAACGTCGGATAAGTTGCTAGCACAAGAAAAGACGACACCGTGCAATCTACTAATCAAATCCATGATAGCACCCAAACAAACACTGCTACCAAAAAGTGTTAAAGATCTCTAGTCAACTGAATCCCAAATGCCAATATAAAAATCTCGAGTCCATATCTGTAAACTAGAATCAGTTGGTAACTCAAGCAAACTCCTCACCTGAGTAATATGACCAATACCAACTAACTCCACATACCTGTCATGATGAGATAATGAAGTCACAATACTATCTTTGTTCACCTTCAACTGGCTAGACAAATCATGTGAAGTACTACCTACCTCAACCTCATGTGATGAAACATCTAACTGTGCCTGGTACTCTTTCTCAGCAAAGTCATGAATGCTCAATGTATGCTCATCTCTACTAGGTATCTCACCATCATGCACAACAACATCCTTATAATCATCATCTAAACCCACTACCTCCTGTGGCAAAGTAGAACCTGAGACCTCTGCCTGGCTATAAGCTAGTTTCTCAAACTCCTCATGCAAGTTCTTGGTAATTGTGTCATCTGCCCTATGAGAAAATTTTCCAAATAGAAATCCAGTCAACTTATCCACCTTAGCTGGGTCGGACAACATGTCATTCATTATACGGTGGTGCTCAACCAACTATTCAGACATGTCATGGCTTATTTTCCTAAGTTTATCTGGAATGTCTAAATAACCATCTATTCTACAGTTCTGACTCTGGATATCAATTGTCCAAGATTGTGTCCTTTGAGACTTTGTACTATACCTGTCCATTATGGATAAAGTAGAGTGTAACCCCAATAGATTATAACTTCTTCAAACACCAAGAACTAACATGCAATTGATTAGAAGTAGCATGCAACCATAGATTTTGACATGAAGCTGATTAGAAGCAACATGCAACCACCAAATTCACCAAGAACTAACATGCAAATGATTAGAAGTAGCATGCAACCATAGATTTTGATATGCAGCTGATTAGAAGCAACATGCAACCACCAAATTCACCAAGAACTAACATGCAAATGATTAGAAGTAGAATGCAACCATAAATTTTGACATCTAGCTGATTGGAAGCAACATGCAACCATAAATTATGACATGCAAGATTTGGGTAGTTATCAAAACTGACATGCAAGATCTGGGTAGTTGTCAAAACTGACATGCAAGATCTAGGTAGTTGTCAAAACTGACATGCAAACTTCTACAAACCCTCCGGCTAGCAAGATCGTGGCTCTGATACCACTGAAATTTCTTTTTACTGGTTTTTTATGATATTTCCAACCTCTAATCAGATTTTCAAGATCAAACAACTAATATCACAAAGATCCACCAATTTCTCAATAAACCCCAAATCGGGTATGCCAAAAATAGTGCCAAAAGCTTCATAGCTTCACCTATTATTAATAAATTTGAAAGTGGACATTTTTACAGAAATTTGAGCAGCATAAAAGCCTATAAAATTACATTTCTATATCTATATAACATGCACACAATAGCTCCCAAACGGAGGACAAAAACAATGCTCATCGGGCTCCCGAAAATAGCACAAAATAGCCTGGAATCACCACAAAAACTTAATAATCTATCACAGAAGTATAATCATATCCAAATACATATTTTCAGCTCTATTTTAATATTTAAAAGTCTTATATATAGCAGCAACCCAAACTGATATGAAATACTCAACTGGAAACACCAAACTCTTACAAAATATACACCCGAAAACTCACAAATCTGCACTGTTCAGCACAAAGGCAAACTCTGCATGAGCATGCACATGGAATGGCTTCAAACTCCCATCCTTAGCCTTCCTAGAAACCTGAAAACTCTCATTCTTGGGTCTCCCTAGAAACCTGCAAACTCCCGTTCTTGGGTCTCCTTCTCCACAGGTTTGGCAGCCTCTGAAGAATAACAAAGAAATGAGCAAAAATCAAGTTCTGGAATGAGCCCAAAATGCCTCCAAAGTCCTTAAAAGAGGGAATAACCCTAACTCACATCCAATAGGGGTTAATAAAACATATTTTAATAATAATCTTCATTTATTAGTCCATTAGCTTCCAAAGATTATCCCCTTTTTCCAAAACTTCACCTTTTTGGGCCTGCCTGCCTTAGAAAATATTATTATTTTTAATTATTTGAAAAGGGACATGAAAAAGAAGAAAGAAGAGGTATGGGATATATTGATGAGTGGGAATTTCACAGGCTACATGGATAGGCTCAAAGGAAATAATCCTATCATAACACAGCAATTTATCAAAACTTGGAGGGACTGCTCTATCCTTGTTGGAAATCAGAGAATGGATGTGAATAAAGAGGTGATTGTGGAGGTGATGGGGCTGGATATGGAAGGCATTAACTTCTATCAGGATAGGAAGTTGTCAGATAGGGCTATTGATGAATTTGAGGATTCAACAAAAGAGCAAAATTAACTGGTGAAAATTGGTAACTCTTATTTCAACCCTACCTCTATTTCTCAACCTTGGAGATTTGTGTTGTTTGTTATCATGGAATACCTTACTCTGGATGGCTTGTTTACAAAGCTTTATGGTTACCACTTTATGTTAGCTAACCACTTTAGGCATGGTATAAGGATCAATTTCCCCTTTTATTTGAGGCAGTCGCCAGGTTTCTCCATTCAAGCAATTCAAAATGATCTAAGTGGGGAACATGTGTGTCATGAGAGACTCATGGTTCTTATTATGAATGTTTTAAAATCCAAAAATGCTGAAAAACCTAGGGGCAATTTGAAGGGGGTGGAGTATGAAATAGAGGGCAACCTTTCAAAGAAATGCTATGATAAGGACACTAAGGATGAAGTGGAGGGGAGAAATAGGAGTTTGAAAGGGGGTATTAAGCACAACTCTTAGAAGAAGAAGAGGAAAGTTGAGGTGAGTGACTCTGACCATGGTAGTGACTTTGGTGAGGAAAAGATGAGAGGCTCCCAGAAGAAGGGGAGCAGTGGAAAGGGACTGGATTTTAAGGGTCACAAGGATGATAGGGTTTTGACCCCATCAGATGATGAAATTCTTGGTCACAGAATGGAGAGGAAAAGAAAATTGATGAGGTCTAAGGAGGAGGGGATTGAGAATTATATGAAGAAGGTGGCATTGGAAAAAGAGGAATTTGGGGATCAAGTGCAAATTTTGGATTTTGACAAGGATGAGGCTGAGGCTGACATTACTAAAGGACCCTTAGGAAGTCCTGGGACCATTCTGCAGGATGTTGGAAATTTGAAATAGAAAATGCAATTTATTGCTAAGGAAGTGGAGCAGGTTAGTAAATTAGCCAGAGGGGAGCACACTTTAGGTCAACATATTTATAGGCTTTCAAAGGTTATTGGAAATGTTGAAGAGGTTAAAAACCTTATGAAAAAGATTCCACAGATTGAAGCCAAAAATAGGGTGTTGGAGAAGGCTAATAGTGATAATTTGAAGAAGTTGACAAGCCTAGAGGCCAAGGTGAATAATATGGAAAAGATTATAAAGAAAATGATTGATAATAATAGTAATGCTTTAAAGACTATGGCAGATAATGTGAACAGTCTCCTCAATAAGCATGAGCAAGATAAAGTACAAGATTCCCTTACTGTTGCTGAGAACTAGGGACCTAGCAAACGCACTCGGGCTCATTTCTAAGAAGAATGAGGAGGTGAACAAGATGGAAGAGGTGAAGGCCACTATGGAGAATATGCACATCTTGGCAGACTAGGCTACTAACTTGTTGAAGACTATGTAGCTGTTCGGGTGCTAGTTTTTTGCTATTCCTTTGTTGTCTTTTTAGCTCTACTTCTGGTTGGCCTCTTGTTTCCTTTTTTTTGTGCCCTTTATGGAGGCGTGTTATTTAGTGATCTATGTTTTTAGACTTAGATGTTAGCTTTATGCTTTTTTCTCTAGACTTTTGGTTACTTTGTAAAAGGTTTTGGGTCCTTTAAAACTTGTTTTTACTTAATCAAAACACCTCCACCATATTAATTTTAACTTTTATTAAAAATTATTAATAATATTTTTAAAATATATTAATAGAATAAAAAATTAGAAATTTTATATTATTATTTAATTACACTCAAACTAATGTTCCAGTTATAGTTAAGGCTTAGTTAAGGTTCATTTTAGATTAAGTTAATTTATTATCAATTAGGCTTAGGAGTTAATTATGATAAAACTTGATATAAAGGTTAGATTCAACTATTTATATGCTTTAATCAAGGTTATTAAAGTGTAAAACTACATTACAATTAGGTTTAAGATTACAATAAGGATTTAATAATTATTTGGGCTGAGGGTTAGGATTGTGGTAAGTTTTTAATTCGCTTCCAAAAATATTAAGGTTCACATTTAGTTTAGAGTTCATCGATTGATAAAGTTGAATCAAATAATAAATCTATTTTGACCTTTCCTTACCTAGCTCAATTTTTGTCTCAAACCATTAACTTATCCTTATTTCAATATGAATCCTTAACCCTATCTCTACCCCAAATTTTACCACTTAACATAGTTGTAACCCCAACCTTAGCTTGAATGCTAACCTTAATATTAATCCTAATTATAAACCACTTTCTCAAACTTTATTATGACATAGGGAAATCATATAATCACATGAAATTACATATAAAAAATTAATATAATATCACTAACGATGATTTTATCTAATACCATAACCATAATCATAACCTAAACCCTACACGTCAATACTAATCATAAGCATACTCAAAAACCTAACCTTATCCTGTATAGTTGTCCTCACTACGAGATAACCCTAATCATAACTGTACACCCTGACCTTCATTGTATCCCACAACCTAACCCTAATCCTACCACTATACTTAAGTATTATATACCCCTAAACATAACTATAATCCTAAGCTAACCATTATCTTAAGCTTAAACCTAATCATAACCTCAATCCTAAGGATAACCTTAGCCCTATACATACCTCTAACCCAAGATACAATTCAAACCCTAACCATAGCCCTAAATATTGTGTAAATACTAACATTCCCCATAATTATAACATTAAGCCTAAAACATAACACTAGTTATTATCTTAACCCTAACCCTACCCTAACAAGTAGCCATAGTCTAAAACCTAGTTCTAACCATTACATAAATATTAACTATATCCATAATTCAAAATATAATCATAACCATAACTATAAGCCTAACCTAAGCCCCTACCCAATCTGAACCCTAATCTAAACCCTAATCAAAACCATGAGCATTACCCTAAATATTATGTAAACTCGAACATCAATCTTTATTTTCAATATAAACCTAAACTTTAATCTAAACCATAATTCCAACTCTAGCCCTAATCCTAATCCTAAGGCTAGTTATTTCTATAACTTAAGTGTGAACTTCAACTTAACTATATTACACACCCAAGCCCTAACCATGGCATTAACTAACTTTGGGTCTAAACCTTAATCATCACCCTAGCCATACCCCAAAACGTAGCCTATAATATTATGTAAACCATAATTATAGTCATCATCTCAATCCTAAACCTAAATATTATATAAACCCCAATTGTAGCTATATTACTAACCATAATATGAAGAAATTCCCTAACCCTAATCCTAACATAACCTTCAATTAAAAATTCTTAGACCTAATTGCTTAACCATAACCCTTCCTAAATGATAAACCCTAATCCTAAGTCCAATATCGAACTCTAATCCTAAATGGTAAATCCTAAAATATAATATGAACCCTAAACCCTATATAATTTATCCTAATCTTTTATTCCAAATTCTAATCATAGTCCTAACATACATGTTAAACCCTAATCCCAAATACTAAACCATAAATCCTATTTACACTAATCCTAAATGGTCAACCTTACACTAACTCTAAATTTAAATGCTAACTCCTAATCCTAATCCTAATTTAAAAAGTACTAATACTAAATAAAAAATCATACTCGTAGATTATAACCCCTAAATCCTAAACCATAATCCTAAATACTAAATCTAAAACTAACTCAAATTAGAAATCTTAAATCCTAATCATAACCCTAATTTTAAGTGGTGAACCATAATCATAGAATGCTAAACCTTGTTCCTAATAGTAAATTCTCAATACCAATTCTAAATAATAATAAAACCTTGACTTTAAACCATTATGCTATCCCTAATCATAAATCCTAACCTTAATGCAAACCATAGCTATAATACTAACCATGATGGAATTTTGTGCACTTACCCTAATCCTAATAAAAATTGTAAATCTTAAATATCATATTCTTATCCTACCCATAATTTTGTAACCTTGATCCTAAGTATCATCATCTCTTTTATTCAATCTAGAAAATTTAGAATTATATATTCTTCCTAACTTTCTAGATATGCTTCTATTACTTTCTATATTCACAATCAGTTTGAATGTTTCCCTTAGAGCCCAATTCTCCTTGTCTCTAAATAAATAAGCCATAATAGAATCATAAGCCTTCTAATAAGCATCTAGACATGCCTCCTCATCTAGCCTTATCAATTGGAACAATTTACTTGTAGCCTTTTGAAATCTTATTTTGAAATTAATGACCTCCCCATTCTAAATATTTTTATATTATTAGACTTGTTCAACACAAAATAATAATTATTCTTATCACCATATTATTCCCTACAAAATTTATCAAATTCATCCCAAGACCCTATTGGTAAGTTTTTTTAACAATTTGATTTCCCTAGTCGTATTTTGTCTACAAATAGGTTTTTCATAGGATTCATAGTGCATTTCCTTTGAAAACATTGCAAAACCCTATTTTCATTTTTATAATCTATTATTGAGTTTTTCTCACTTAATATAAGGGGTGTCTTATCATTTTTTGGGCCATGAAATTTTCTTTCTTAAATATTTATCTTTATGATTGTTTGGTCCCCTTTATTTCCCTAAGTTCCAAGTCATATTCCTAAGTTGACTATCCCATATTGTCTAAAAAGATAAGGTTTTTTACCTTTTCCAAATGCAAGCTACATGTCTCCTTTTCACAATCTTGTGATGATGTGAACTCATGATAAAATTTGAGTGTAGCAACATAAGATGCTACCACATACCCCTCCTAGTGGGGTTGAGCTCTCATCTCTCTGAATTTTTATTATCTTATGTGATTTCCCCAATTAAATTTCATGTAGCTTGTTATATAAATGAGAGGGGGGTGAATAAATTATGTCCAGTTATCATACAATCTATTCAAACAATTTTAGTACTGATAATGTTGATCTCAAATTGGTTTTGACAACTGAGTGTCTATACACTTAATTCATTTACTTAGTTCATGCCAAATAAGTAGCATATGTTGAGCACAACATGTACAAATTAGAGCATGTTGAGTCAATAGTGAGCGTTGAGTCACTGAAGTGCCAAGCAGACACTATATGTCAAGTGATTCAGGAGTCAAGCAAGCAGTGCATGCCAAATCATTCAAATGTCGAGTCATTGTATTAAAATCAGTATATGCCAAGCATCAGGGACTTCAGATGCCGAGAAACACATTTTTGTCATAGCTATTTGTATTGGCACATACTACTATGTAAACCATTTTTGAGCCAACTTATAAATTGAATTACGATATTTTGGTGATAAGGATGAATCTTAAGTTGGAATCTCTATGCATTACATGCATCCAATCAGGTAAAAGGAAGGTTTAAGCAACAAAATGGGTGAATCACAGTCATTGATTCACACCTAACTCTAAGTCACTTAGGTGTTCTTAAGGAGGAAAAACCCTAAACTTTCTATGAGTGTGAAAGGGAATGTATGAATGATCAAGGAGAGTTTTGCATGTGCAAACCAAGACATTCATGGTGACCAAGGTATTATGATTTGAAATTGCATTGCAAAATTAGTTAAAGGAGAACAGAGGAAGGAAATAGTGAACAACAAAGAGACATCTGATCAAGAAGGATCAAGTATACATTAGTTTAGAGGTGATCTATCATTAAGCAACAAAATGCTAACTGCAAGATCAATGCTGAGACATTCTAATAGGTGAATCAGTTAATCTCTTAACAGAGTAGTCCTAATAGGCTGTATTGAAATCATCTAGCAAGGTGCTTAATTAATTGTGAGTTGGAGCCCTTTAACAAGGCACACTTTTAATAGGGTGTTTAAATCCTTTAACAAGGTAAGACCTAACAGTCTTTGTAAGCCTTTAACAGGGTAGATCATGGTTCATGATCAAACATTATAACCTTAATTGGATACACTTTATTACTACAGCAGTGAATATTTGTGGGTTTCATCCTCACCCCAATTTTACCTTCTCATTTGAGGGTTTTTGGGTAATCATATCTTGTGTCATATGTGTGAATGCTTATTTGTTTACATGTTTTAGATGTACATGCTTTACATGGTATTTTAGTTTACTTATTGAATATGTGAGATGGATGTGTGGTGAATATTTTATGGGTCAAAGTTTGAAGCATGGATTCACCCCCCCACCCACAAGAAGTTTACCTTTCCTATTGTAATTCCAACAATTGGTATCAGAGCCTAGTACTCTAAAAGAGAAGCTTTGTAGTTTTGAGGAAAGATCTTAGAAATGGAAGTCTATAAGTTGGGAAAGATCATTGAAAATTAGGGAATTGAAATACAAATCATTCTACATTAGCTAAATTAAGCAAGAGATGATCTAAAGAAGTTATTGAAGAGAAGGAAGGAAATCACCATTGAGGAGAATGACACACAATACAAAGAGATGGAAACTACTAAGATATTTGTAAATGGAGACTCCAATGAATTTGATGCAGCAATTGCAGATCTAATGGAAAAGAATAGAGCCCAAGCTAAAGAAAAAAAAATTCTCATGTTAGAGGAAGAATCACAAGCCATATTACTATGTGAGGTGACCGAATAGAAGAAGAAAGTAGTGGAAGAAAAAGCCATTGAAGATGACAAAAGAGTTTTGAATAGCAAATTGGAAGATAGATCATCAGAGGTAATCAAGATTGCTAACATGCACTTACAAACTTTGGGTCAGCTGATGAATGCCAACCATGAACTGAATACCAAGGACATTGAGATAACAACATTGAAGTTGTAGAATGAATAGTTGAGCAATGACCTAAAAAAAGAAAAGGAGTTTGTTGAAAGTTTCAATAAACCTAGTGAAGCCATCAAGTACTTTGAACAATTGATGAAATCCCCTAGATCTAATAATGATACATTTGGACTAGGATACACAAGTACTGAAGAAAGAGAATCGTCCAAAAGTGCTGAAGAAAGAAGCAACAATGGTAAGAACTCCAAACCTACTTTTCATAATTGTGGTAAGAAAGGACATATTTCCAATGTGTGTAGGAGAAAAACTATAAATTAGAATGATAAGCAGAAGAACATGGGTCACTACCATAAATGCAAGAAATAAGGCCATCAGACACATGAATACAAAACCAAGACCATGCACATTCAAAGATTTGAAGAATATTGTTACAAATGTCAAAAGTATGGACATAGAGCTTTTGAGTGCAGATCCAACCCAATATGGTCATCAAACAAGCAAGCAAAGGTAAAGAACAATGGTAAATGTTATAACTGGGACTATAATACAAGGTATAGTTCTCATTACTATCAAGAGTATGGACATATTCCTGAGAATTGTATTAGAACACACTTCAGGAGTGACCACAAAAGGTGGTTGAGTCAAACCACATATTTTAGTTGTTTGAAGGCTAGTCACATTAGTCGATATTGTCCAACAAGGTCAAAGGCACCAAGTTGTGAGTTCAATAAAGGCAAAGGTAAGGTAGATACTGAAAATATCAAAAATGAAATGAATAAGACATGGAAGGGAAAGGAGGATTGCATCACATCAAATGAAGAAGGGATCACTTCACCCAATGGGTCAGGTGATCACACCTCATCAAACTAAATAATCAAGAGGTATGTGGGACTGATATTTAAAAGTTATACCATACATTAGTTCCAAAAGGATTTAGTTTTGAAAAGATTACATAAGCATGAATAATGATGCAAAGTGTTATTAGGAATCAAAGAAAAATATTTAAGTTTCGTCAAACTTTAATGTTATTTTCAAGCATGAAAATTTTCCTATGGTTGCCAAGTGAATTAATTCTAGTGAATACCAAGCTAACAGATTGGCTAGTTGATGCTAATCTCGTAATGGTTTTTGAATGAATGGAAAGATGAGTGGATTCCAAGTGAGCCAAAAATTAGTTGATGTTGAGCTTATAGTTGTGTAAGCACTTAGCATTAATTGCAATATTTTAAAGGGGTATTTGTTCAATTTTTTCTCATTTAACTTCATTTGAATTCGAGAGGGAGCAAGAAGATCTAGAGGTGATTTGGAAATTTCATCTGAAATGCTTGTAGGAGATTTGAGTAGTTGTGCAACATCATTTTGTCAGGATTTAAAAGGTATTTATCATGTGCTGAGATACGTTGTTTCAAATTTCATAAATTCTAGATTTGTAAAATAGAATCTAGTTCTTTGAAAGAAAAAGATGTAGAGGGAAAAGAAGTTTTAAATGTTTAGTTGGTTAGCAACAAGGTAAAACAACCTATTTTCAAGGCCATTCTAGACATAACATACAAACAATATCCCTCTGGTGCACTATCTATGATACTACCAAAAAAATTAATGATTCAAGATGTCAGAAAGTTTTATAATTGTAAGATTGGTAGTATTGGTGGCATAGAAATCAGAAAGCATATGGAAAACTATGTGAAAATAGTGTGTTAAGGGAAGAATTCAAGATTGTAGAAAAGAAAGGGTTAAGTTGTACCCTAGATTTCCCTAACATTTTCAAAACTGAATGGATCAGGATCATTTAAAGTAGAATTCATGATAGTTCAGTGTGGTTGGATAATGGGCCAATCAAAATCACAAAGAGAATAATCCATAGGGTAACAGGGTTTCCAACCCAGATCAGCCAAAGACTATGAGAAGTGAGTCCAAAGAAGTCATTGAAAAGAAAATGGGAGCTATGTGGAAGAAGAGAGGAATGACCATAAACACCATAATAGATCCTCTAATAAATTTTGTAGTAAGAGTAATTGCACATAAATTTTATCAATCAAGCAGATTGAATGGTGTACCCTGTATTACAGTAGAAATGGGTTACAAGATTGTGAAGAAGGATCATACATATGATCTTGTTGAGATGAAGCTACAACAATTGATTGAAACCTAGGAGCAATAAGGAAAAAAAGAGTGCTCAGTGTAAATTCGGAGCTATTTTGGTATGTGTCTTCTTTTATGTTCAGAACACATTTCCTACATTTGGTATTACTGCATGGAAGACGAATAGGTCTATTGCAATTCAAATAGGAGAGTTCATTGAACAGTTAGGTGAAAATTTTGAGTCAGTAATGACTAGTTACTTTTAGGATTTCAAACAATCCATGAAGAAGAGATTAAGGATTTCAGTGTCATTAGTGGAAAGATATTATGATGATTTTTTTTCCTAGTTGATGTTGATCACACATTTGCTTAGGTAGCAATTCCTAGAGAAAGATGGCTAAGGCCATTAGATTATGAAATTAATGTTGATGAGGCCTCTGCAGCAATAACAACATTGCTTATAGAAGAAGTAGACAAAAATTCCAAATCTTTTGGTAACTATGAGTTGGCCAAATAAAATATTACTATGGAGTTGAAGACTACCTCTATCATCCAAAAGAAGGATAAACTGGTAAAGAAACTAAAAGCAAAATTTGGTGAAGGTGTTGAGCAAGAAGATGAAGAGGAAGAGGATGAAAAGGAAAAAGACACTCAAATTCAAGCACCACTTGTATTAACACAAGGACAAGGTGAGGATTAACAAGAGGAAGAAATAGAAACTACAGAAGATGTCGAGGAAGAAGAAGCTGAGGAAGCATGTATTCCTACTGATCATAAGAAGAGAAAGGCTAAGGCACAAGCAATGACAAGACCTAAGAAGGTTGTTAAACCAAGCTAGCCCCAAACCAACAGAACCTACCACAAGGGCCAATACATGTGTCATTGCACAAAAGGCTAAAGAGAAAGCCAATCATAAAAGCAAGAAGTTTGAGCACAAAAAAGACCAAGGAGAAAATATATTGCTTAGGCTGAAACTAATGAGGAAATAACCGAATCTGATGACAACAGCCAATTCCAAGTGGTGATTCATAATCCATCTTTAGATCTAGACAACTTATGTGAGAATGTTAGAAATAATGCAAATTTATCAGGTTTTTCTCACATTGATTTTGAAAATCTTGGAAAAGTTGAAAAGAATCAAGTGGAGGAGGCAATATATGCCATAATGGCCAATTTTAAGAAAGCTCCTCTAGAGATTGCAAACTCCATGCCTAAAATTTTATATGAAAGAGTTGAGCAAAAATGGCATCATTGTTTGAACTTAGAAAGGCAAATTAGGGAAACATCCCTTGCTCAAGTTATGCCAGAACTTAGCAAGGCACAGATAGCTAAAGCCATAAAGAAATATGTTGTTAGATTTGTTCCTAAATATAGAGAATTCAACATATTGCAAAACAACATAGAAGATGTTGTAAAGAAGACCACACAAATGTGGAAAATTACATATGGGCTAGTTACAGTCAAAGTAGGAGAACAAGAACCAATTGAGGCTAAAGATGATGACGATGATGACACTAATGAAGGCACAATTGAGGGAGGCACTGAAATGAATATAGATGATCAGGCAACAACGAAGAAAGAGTAGCAACAAGAATAGAATGTACAAGATACACAAATGCCAAATGTCAGCCCTCCATAGATAATAAGTGTAAGTACTAAAATAGTCATAGTAAAGGATGTTTCTAATCTCACTATTTAGAACATCAATCCTCTAATAGAGGAAGACTTGAAAAAGATACTTGATCAATCTACACTATAGGATAAATTGTGTAACAACCTTGTATTGGTGAGTGTAGATGAACTTAAGAAATCAGTGACTAAAACTACAAGGGAGGAGGTGAAAACATAAGAACCACCTACAATCACCCCTCAAGTCACTAGTGTACAACCTTTGGAAAATGTACTAGAAGTTGCACCAAAAAAGGTTGAGACAATTAGAGAGGATAAGGTGGAGACACAGAGTCAACCAGGCTAGGTAGATGTACCTATACCTATAGCACAAGATCTAGGTACAACTGAATTCAACAAGGTAGAAAAGGACAAGCCTAAAGAGCCACATTTGATAACCAAGTCGAAGGAGATAGAAGCAGTTCAAACATTAGTAACATTACTAGTATTTGGAACTCCTTCCATTCAAACTCTTTAGAGGCTGAGCACAGATGCAACACCTTTGCAATTCTCAATGTTGAGTCCTAGTTCATCAAAGGTAGAAGAGGTAATAACATATGGAGATGTAAGCCTAGATGAAGCAATTGTTTTGCCAAAATATGATTATGTAATAATAACAATTGAGCAGATGGGTATACTTCAAGAAGCCCTAGCAAGAAAGAAACATCAAGAATTGCTTAGAAGGGAGCATAGGCAAAAGCAAGCTTTGCTTGATACAAAAGACATCTTCTTAGATGCATTCAGTTTGCCTACTCTAGATGAAACCAAGCCAATTATTGAACAATTGACCAACATAGTGGAAAGGGTAAGTGATACAAACCTTGACATTGATGCAAGATTATTAGAATGGTCTGAAAAGAAGTTTCAACATAAAGTGAATGAAAATATATCTAGTGATATAGCACTTACACAAGTTGCATTGGAAACTAAGATAGAAAGTGTGAAGAAGGTACTAGAGAACATTTTCTCTCTGTACACCAAACTGTGTAATCCTACACTTTTCACACAAGAAATAAGGAATCACATCCTAAGCTTGGAAATTCAAATGTAGTCATCTGGAGCCAAATTTCCCATGACTCCAACTCAAAGTGAGAAACACTTCAGGACCCTATTGCAAACCCAAAGTTAGTTAGCAACACTATCTATAGATAAAGCCAACATAAGGGCTAAATGGACAAGCATCTAGACTACATTGACTCCTCACATGGAGATCCTACACAAGGAGTTAGGCTATGCAGAAACTCTTATGAAGAAAGAACCCAATCTTTCTACATTAGATGGCCTAGTACACCTTGTTGTCGAGTTGGCCATCCAAATCAAGTCTTTGGAGGTAACTTGTGACAATTGGGATGCCACTCTTAAGATTATTCTTAAGGTCCATAAATCTTTCTTGGAAAAACACACTATTAGTGTATAACCCATTGACATTAGTGTCAAAAAGGGGGAGTAAGAGCATGCATGGGGGAGCAAGCATGGGAGAGAAAGAGTAAAGGGGAAGTAAGAATAGCAAGCAAGTAAAAGAGTATCAGTTGAGGAAAATCTACTCAATAGGAGACATTTTTGTTGCAAAATAAAGAACATAATAGATAAAACAACTTAGGGGGAGTTATAAGATTTTTTAGGTATAAGTTGTTGCAAAATTTTGATATTTTGAAATTTTTGACAAAAGCCAACTAGTTATGTTATGTTATGCTCGTAAGAATAAAAGTATTTATGCATGACCAATTGTTTTTGATACTCATGTCAAAGGGGGAGATTGTTCATCTCAGATTGGTTTTGACAAGTTGAGTGTTTATATACTTAAGTCATTTACTTAGTTATGTCGAATAAGTAGCATATGCTGAGCACAACATGTATAAGTTAAAGCATGTCGAGTCAATAGTGAGTGTCAAGTCACTCATGTGCCAAGTCACTAAAGTGTTGAGTAGACATTATATGTCAAGTGATTCAAGAGCCAAGAAAGCAGTGCATGCTAAGTCATTCAGATGTTGAGTCACAGTATTGAAATTAGTATATGCAAAGCATCAAGGACTTCAGATGCTGAGTAACACAATTTTGTCATAGTTGTGTATTGGCATAAAATATTGTGTAAACCATTTTTGAGTTGACTTCTAGATTGAATTACGTTATTTTGGTGATAAGGACGAATCTTAAGTTGGAATCTCGATGCATTACATGCATCCAATTAGGTAAAAGGAAGGTTTAAGCAACAAAATGGGTGAATTGTAGCCATTGATTCACACCTAACCCTAAGTCACCTAGGTCTTCTTAAGGAGAGAAAACCCTAAAATTTCTATGATTGTGAAAGAGAATGTATGAATGATCAAGGAGAGTTTTGCATATGCAAACCAGGACATTCATGGTGACCAAGGTATTATGATCTGAAATTGCATTGCAAAATCAATTAAAGGAGAATAGAGGATGGAAATAGTGAACAATAAAGAGACATCTGATCAAGAAGGATCAAGTATATATCAATTTAGAGGTGATCTATCATTAAGAAACAAAGTGTTAACCCCAGAATAAATGTTGAGACATTCTAATAGGTGAATTAGTTAAATCTCTTAACAGGCTGTATTGAAATCCTCTAACAAGGTGCTTACTTAATTGTGAGTTGAAGTCCTTTAATAAGGCACAATTTTAATAGGGTATTGAAATCCTTTAATAGGGTAAGACTTATCGATCTTTGTAAGCCTTTAATAGGGAAAACCTTTCATAGGGTAGATCATGGTTCATGATCAAACATTGTAACCTTCATTGGATACACTTTACTACTACAGTAGTGAAGATTTGTGGGTGTCATCCCCAACCCGATTTTACCTTCTCATTTGAGGGTTTCTAGGTAATCATATCTTATGTCATATATGTGAATTCTTATTGTTTACATGTATTATATGTACATGGTATTTTAGTTTACTTATTGAATATGTGAGATGGATGTGTGGTGAATATTTTATGGGTCAAAGTTTGAAGCACTAATTCACCCCAACCCCCCCCCCCCCCCCCCCCCCCCCCCCGCCCTCTTAGAAGTTTAGCTTTCCTACTGTAATTCCAAAAAATAAAAATTTATTAGCAATCACTTAGTATAATATTCAATTTAGCATTTAACTCTCTATCATTATATTCCAAAATGTTAAGTTGTTGTTCTTTGCATTACTGAGTGTCAGTAAAATAATTTAGTAATTACCTTGCAATTACTTAGTTTTTACCAAGTTGTAGTAAAATGTAAAACATATAAAATAACTTACAACATAAATAACATTCACAAATTTGACACCATTATTTTAATGTGGAACCCTGTGAAGGAAAAACCACTTGGGACTAGCAACTCAAAATTCTCATTCTTTTGAAGTAAGCTTTGCTAGGAGCCGACCTAGTTAAAGGTTACATGCATATTGTTAATGTGAACTTGTTAGAGGATTTCACCAAAAGATCATCTAGACTTTATCACTCGATCTTGTCTAAAGAGTGGCCTTCTCTAAAGGACTTACAAACACCACTAATCGATGTTGACATATAGGCTTTCACTGTCATGCCCAAAATCTAGGGCAAAACACACAAACAATTTTTTTTTTAATAGGTTCACTATGGTTTAAGAATTGAATCGCAAGTGAAGGAATAGATTTACTACATTTACATCTTAATTTTATAATCATGAGAAGGAAACATTGTTAAAGTTTAATACTCATTATTAAATTGGTGTCAACATTTGATTTCGTTATTACATTACTTTTACAATGTTATATTTAAAGTTATTGAATAACAATTTAAATAATCACCAAACTAACTATTTTGGAATATTTGAACTCACAAAGAACTTCTGCTTAAAATAACATTACATCCTCTGATAAACTTTAATTGACATTTCAAAATTATATAAATCTATAACATAATAGAATAACAAAAATTCCTAAATTATAACACAAAATTAATTAAACTAAATATGATGATACCATGAAATAACACAAACTATCTTACCTATTAATTTAACATATATTCACTACCATAAAATAAAAAAAAGTAAATTAATCTATACCATTAATAACATTTAATTCATAACATCTTAATTAAACTTAAACTAACTTAAATTTAAGCAATCCTTAATTTAAAACTAAATTAATGCAAACTTTAACTTAATATTAACTAAAATAAAACTTAACTAAATTAAATCTTAATAACACAAACTAACTTACAATAACTAATGTTAACTATACCATTATTTAAAATAAATACTAACTTTTCATTTAAAAGATACTAATATTAATTTAAAACTTAAACTAAATTAAATCTAAAACTAACTTAAATTAACACTAACTTAGTTAAAACTTTCTTTAAAACAATAAAACAACTAAACTAATATCTAAACCATACTAAATTTAATTCTAAAACTAACTTTCCACTAAGCAATTTAAGCTAACAAAATTTAACAAAAAAGACATATAACACTTAATACTACCCATGCTTATACTATCCCTAAACTAAACTAGCAACATAACCCTACAACACTCTACCCCACACACCCTACCACCCTAGGCCACTTGACCACTAGCCTATCCCCTGTCCCACGCCCTAAGAAGATCTTGGGCGGATCTCGAGATAGCCTAGCATAGTCCCAAGTCTGCCATGCACAGACTTTGCTTCCCCATACACCAATGCAAGCAAGCCTCAAGTTTAGCGCTTAGGGAGAGAGTGGGAATATGTTAAATAGGGGTTGGAAGAATGTCAAGAATATTGACATACCTCTTGTCTCTTACACCAACCCAGGGAGATCTCACGCTACTCAAGGAGGTATGCTATTCCAGTGCGACAAGACCCTCCTCCCTGTCATGTGTGTGATCCGAGGACTGCACCCACATTGTTGGCCAAGTCCATTTCGCAATCCATAAAAGGGGAGGGTTGTTCAAAGTTTATCATGACACCAATTTAAGATGACTATCCCCACAACGTACAATGCCATGCCTCCATGTTGTGTGCGCTTGGAATGGGGGAGTGTGGAGTTAAAAAAATTATGTTTGAAAACAAATATATTTGCATGGAGGATTGTCCATCTCACCCACTTCCCTACCCACCCATGTGGTCCATGCCAAAGCTGAGGGGGGGGTACAAGACCATGTCGCCGTAAATTTTGTGGGCTAGGGAATGATGAGTGGGGGTGGTGGGTTAGAGACTTATGATAGGGGTGGGTATTAAATGTAAAGTTTTAATTAGGTGAAATTTAGGATAGAGTTATATTTATATATTTATTTTTTTTGTTATTTGCTCTAGACAGAGTTTATTTTCCATGCTTAGTTTATTATTTATAATTAATAATAGATATCATTTTAAATTTTAATTTTCTTTTAACAGAGAATCTTTTAGGCATATTCTTTGTTTCCAAGGGGGTTTAAAATTGTTTCCCCCATACAATTTCCAGAGAGCAAAAAGCTCCAAGGGGATACATTTTTTTTCTCAAGCTAATTTTTTTTTGTAATGTCTCTTTTTTTTTTTCTTGTGTGCAATTTTTTTTGACAAACTTGCATAACTATTAAAGAGGCCTTTTTTTTTTCTTGATAAGTGTTTATAACAATGAAGTGCATTTTTTTTGACAAACTTGCATAACTATTAAAGAGGCCTATTTTTTTTTCTTGATAAGTGTTTATAACAATGAAGTGCATTTTTTTTGTCAATATTGTGTTTTGCAATAGGTTTAAAACAAGGGTATATGCTTCCCTTTTAATTGGGATTTACCAATTGCATGTTTTATCAAGACGATTGAATTAGTTCATTAAATCAACAAGAGGGAATTGTTGCATCTCCTAGAACATATGAAATTTGAGTGAAAATTTAACATGACGAATTCCTTACTTAACATAATAGAATTTGAAAGGAAATGTTATAATTAAGCATCACCATTTAATCTATCCTTCCACACATATACACATGAATTGAAATAACATACGATATAATGCAAGGAGTTTCTCTCTATTATTTTAACCTAGTTCAAGGCTCCATCAGGAAAGAACCAGTAAGAAAACCTGACATCTTTGGCAAAATACATCAAAATTTAAATACATTTTTACATGATGTTACAATTCAATTGGATTCTCTTCTAGGCCTTTAACAAGAGATCTTTTCCAATATCTTCAATGCATCAAGGGAACCATGGGAAAGACAAGAACTAACCCGAAGGTAAAACAACATATATGATGAACAATTCAAGCATGCATTCCCAACCCAGTTTTGCACAATAGGTTCAACATTGAACCAAAATAGGGAGGAGGTGGATTTTCTCAATAGGAGACATCAATCACCATACCATAACATAGCCCTTTCAGGGCTAAAATTCAAAAACTTCCATTCTTCTACAATACCCTTTCCGGGCCAATATAACAAGGGTATTCATTCCCTCCCTTCTTCAAGAATTCAAATTTTCATACAAGGTATGGGATGAAAAGTAGGGGCCTATACACCCTACCCTCTTTCCCTCCTCTCACCATGAGAGGAGACTCTCCACTATTGAGGTCCAACTAAGGCCCTTACCCCATACATGGCCACTTCTTTCCTATCCAAGGGTGAGTGATGCCAAAACAATCCCCATGAAATCCCCTCAAAATTTCAAAGCAAAGCATAAGAATGACATCCAAGAACAAGTCAAGATCCCTCCCAAAACAACCTCAACATACATGCAAGCAATACAAAAAAACAACACAATGCCTTATGCATAAATCAAGTATGAACAATATGAAGAACATAATCAAGAGAGTGAAGAACCCTACCTTCACACAAAAAAAGTTATGGTAAAATGACAAGTTGAGAAGAGCTTATCCTCCCTTTCCTTCAATCTTCAACTTCTCTCTAAAAAGTAGAGAATGGGTAACAAAAACAAAACTTCTCCAAAATGCCTCTAAATATGGCCCTAACTCAACTAGACTTTAGGTAACCCTAAGGTGGAGTTTGACTCACCAACTCATGGAGGAGACAAATCAATTTTTGCAATCAACGAAAAGTAGGGTTTTTGAGTGACCCTAAAAGTCAACCAAGGAGGCTAAGGGTGTGGAAAGTACTCCCAACTCATACCTTTACCCCTAGGGTACTTAAATTTAATGTTTTTAGGCCTTAAAGATTAATAGAACCCAAACAAAAGCTAGGATAATTTTAAGACCAATTAACAACCTTAAAAGAAAGACAATGCAAAGATAGCACAAATTAACAAGAGGTTTACTTTTGTCTTTCCATGGGGTTTTCCGGCTAAATTTCCTACACACTCATTGTACACATCAGTAGTTCAAGAAACACATGTATATATATGTAAGAATATGTATCAAGAAATTCATGTAAATTAAAACATCCATTTTTCTACAAATCAATTGTTTATCTCATTCTATTCATTAAAATTGGAAAAATCAAAGTGTTAGTTCTGCATTCATTCACTTCATCATTGTACATGTTCATAAAGCATTAAATGACGAAATCAAATATCTGAAAGTAAAGCATCACACATCATAAAATAGCATAATATGTTCAGTGCATCAAATAATGTCCTGACATATCGACTCCGGAGTAGCAAAATAATAAAGTATCAACTAAGCTACAATGGGTCGGGGTGAGGCCTCACATTCACGGACTTGTTAGGTCCACTCAATTTTATGATATTTTATACTACAATGATTAGAAATTATTTGTAGAAATGATCTATTAAGAATAGAAACTACCTTTTCTTATTCACATCTTTGTTCAAGTTGATCTTTCTCCTTCTGATCTCTCACTCGGTTGATTCACACTTTCTCTTTCTCCAACTTAGCTTCTTTTGTTTCCTCTTCTCTGTTAGGTTTTCCTTGCTCTATTCTAAATTTCAATTCTTCACATTCACAACAATATCTATCAACAACCATAGCATCATAAACTACAACATGATCAACATCCAACTAACATTCTATCAACACCAAAAATTGTCTTGATCTCCTCCTTAAATATCATATCTAAGCTTCTAGATTCTTCCATATATTGCCACTTAATCACAATCATTAATCACATATTCATACCAATTTTCCATATTCAAAGCTTCATATAATGAATCTAACACTCAAAAAATATAACAATCATACAATTTTGTGCTCATCCTTATCTTGCTCCAATCTCCATCATCAGATCCTTAATGAATTTTTCCAATTGTCGGTCTTGTAAAAAACTTTGACTTGTGCCTTAGACCATCTCAAACTTTCCATATTTCCACCAAAATTCAACGTTAGAATCCAATTGTCCAAACTAGTTTTTCTAGTTATTACTTAGTAAACATAACATTTACTCGGGTACTATAGAACTTGATTATTACTAGACTCACTCTAGAAATATTGAATTTCTCTTTTACTTTTCCAATCACTCAAGACATACAATAGTCACTTAGTGCATACAATCTTCCTTCATTAATCTTTTCACTTGGTTAATATTGTGTTCTTTAATAAACTGCAACAATACATGATTGTAAAATAATCAAACCAATATAATAATATCATTGTCCATATCATTCAAGTGCTCATTGAATATCATACTTATCAATTATGTCTTCATCATACTTTATTCAAATCCTCTTCATCAATCAAATGATATAACACTCTATTGTGTTAGCATGATGCCTATCCAACTAAGGCTTGACATCAATGACAACATAACAACTGATATGACTCTCTTACATACATTCATAGAATTATCAATTAGATTATTAGTTGGGGCTAACAATCTCCCCAATTGGAATTGATGGAAAAACATAACATGTGATTTTACAATATAAAACATCACATAGGATAATCAAAGTTTTGAATTGTCAACAATACAACTTTTCATATCTTGCCTTGATTATGTTTTATCATATGTACTCAGTCTATATCTTCAATAGCAATAATCTTCAACATCTTCAACATTTATCCCCCTTAGAATATGATTTCCTATTTCATTTTAAGTCATCAATATGATATTCTCCATCTTCATCTTTGTAACAACATCATCTTCTTTGAATCAATCTTCTTTAGTCATTTTCTCCCCCTTTAGTTAATCTCTCACTTTTAATGCTTAACCTCTCCATATAATTCATCCTCCTTTAGTTACTCTTTCCCCCTTTGAAAATAATGCCAAAGGTCATTATAAATTCCAATATGAAACTTATAAAATGTTGTAGATTTCCTTGTACCTTGCATGTAGTCATTGCAACATTTTTATCACATTCATCTTCACAACTTTAAAAATGTTCCTAAAGTGTGAACTCTTGCATCAACTCCTCAAAGATATTACAATTCATCCATGGATTTATGCAACATGCGTTTTCACCTTCGTGAATTTTGGATAAGGGCAGAACCCCCAATTTACCTCTTATATACTCAAAATCATCCTTGGGCAATGGCTTGGTAAATATGTTAGTAATTTTTTCCTTAGGATTTACATATTCAAGCCTCACTTGTTTCCTCTATACTTTCTCTCTCAAGTAATTATATTTGATTGATATATGTTTTATTTTTGCATGCCTCGCCAGATTTTTTAAAAATTTTATTACACTAGTATTATCATAATAAATAGTAACAAGCTCAATTACCTCTTCTTAGATTAATTCCAACATTTTATAATCCATACAATATTTGAAAAATTTATTGCAACATCAACATATTTAGCTTCAACAATAGATAGTGAAATATAACTTTGTTTCTTACTTATTCATATTATCACTCTTTCTCCTAAAAAGAAAGCTTCACCACTTGTGTTTTTTTATGTCATCTACATTCTTCCAATCTAATCAATATCAATGTAGACTTTAAGATTCAGTTCATCCTCTTTTTTATACCATAGGCCATAATCTTCAGTTCCTTTGAGATATCTATTTTTTTTTTCACAATAGTCACGTGAGTCTCCTTCAGAATACATGAAAACCTTGCAATAATTTCAACATCAAGTGCAATATCTAGTCTACTATGTACAACATATTGTAATTTTCTAATCATTGATTTGTATTAAGTTTAATTTACCTCACGAGTAGTGTCTTCTTTTGAGAATTTTACTCAAGACACCATAAGTGTACCAACTAGCTTAGACTCATCCATCCCATATGTTTTCAAGATTTCTTTTGCATACTTAGACTGAGTGACATATATACCTTTCTTTGTTTGATAGACTTGTAATCCAATGAATTTTTTTTATCTCACCAAACATTGACATTTCAAATTCAATACTCATTTTTTTGACAAATGTCTTACTCAACATGTCATAAACACCAGATATAATATCATCAACAAATATTTCAGAAATCAATACCATATCTTCATATTCATTTTTCAAATATTGATTATTGTTTTAATTTTTTCTAGAAAATCCAATATAAATTAGATAAGAGTGTAATCTTTGATACCATTCTCTAGGGGCTTGTTTCAGTCAATACAATGCTTTATTAAACTTGCAGACCGTGTTCTCCTTTTCAAGCTCAATGAATCATTCATGTTGTTCAATATATATCTCCTCCTCAAGTATTCAATTTATAAATGTATAATTTATTTCTGTTTGATATACTTTGCACTTCCTGTATGTAGCATAAGCCAAAAACGTTCTTACTGCTTCCAATTTTTCCATAGGTGCAAAAGTTTCACCATAATTAATTCCTTCTTGTTGTGCATAACCTTTGCAAACAAATCTTGCCTTATTCCTAACTAGTTCTCCACTCTCATTTAACTTGTTTACAAAAATCCATCTGGTTCCAATCACAAGTTTGTCAGAAGGTCTTGGTACTTGTGTCTAAGTATTATTTTTCTCAATATGATCGATCTCCTCATTCATAGCATTCATCCAACATTCATCATCCAATGTAGCCTTTACTATTCTTGGTTTAAAATCAACAATCAAATAAGTATTGTCTCTTAACTTACTTCTTGTTTGTACTCCAACACCTTTTTCTCCAATTATCTTTTCAAGTGAATGGTTCTTTCTCCACATATTTAGCCAAAATAGGTTCAGTCATTTGATTTTCTACATTTCCTTCACTCGGTAGAGGTTTAGCTTCCTACTCGGGTTAAACTGTCTGGTTCTTAGGTAAAGCATTATGTAACTTAGGTGTCATTGTCTAGTTATTGATAGCTTTGTGATGTAACTTAGGTAGAGTATCAGGTGCCTCTTCATAGACATATACAAACTTGTTGTAATCTTTAGGTTTTGTCTTTCTTTCCACATCATTCCTCTCTGCAAACTCATCAAATCTTACATTTGCACTTTCAATCATCTTGTTAGTAGCTTTGTTCAAACATTTAAAAGCTTTACTCTTAGATGAATATCCAAGGGATATACATTCATCTCCTTTAAAATTAAGTTTACCATTCCTTGCATCTTTATGAATATAGCACCTACTTCCAAAGATTTTGAAATAACTTACATTTAGTGTATGACCATACCAAAGTTCACAGGGAGTCTTGTTTGTTCCTATCTTCAATTGAACTTGGTTGAGTATATCAACAATATTTCTAATTACTTCTCTCTATAATATCTATGAAACCTCCTTTTCAATCATCAAAGTCCTTGCAAAATCCATGACTGGCCTATTACTCCTTTCATAAATCATATTTTGTTTTAGTGTCCTTGGTGCCAATAATTGTCTTTTAATACCATTCTCAGCACAAAAGTTAGTAAATTCAAAAGACATAAAATCACCACCTCTATCAAATCTTAGACATTACAAAGATTTAACAATTTCCTTTTCAACTCGAGCTTTATACCATTGGAACATATCAAGAGCATGCAATTTTACCTTCATGAACATTGTGTGCTAGAAAATGTGACCTGTTAGTAGCATGAGTTAACAAACAAACATTAGTTAAAAACCTTGAAAGTGTAGCAAAGATTCATCAAAATGCAAGGAAAAAACACTAACTAATGCTTGCTTGGTTTTTGCAACCCTAAGTAGCTAACAAACCCAATCTTCTAGCCACCTCTACAGCTCAACAAAGAAACCCATGAGAAGCCTTGTTGGTATGTTAAGATGGGGGGTATGTTTGATGTGCTCTCCCAAACACAACAATGGAGTGAATCTCTTGAGTGGATGTGAAAATATGAGTAATAATGAAATATGAACCTAAGCTGCAATGAAATGAAGAACACCTCAAGAAATGGCTATGGAGAAATCCATGCTTAAAGGCATTCAATGGTGAAAATATGAAATGCAACAAAGAAAGTAACTAAATATGCAAGATAAATTAACAAGTAAATGCAAAGGAAATGTAAATGCAAAGGCAAACTAGCTAAACCATGAAAATGCAAAGCTAAACCAGCTACCAAATGGTTAGTATGCACTACAAAATCACCATGAAAACTCTACTAATGCAAGCTCAAACTACCATGAAAGCTCAAACTATGGATACAAGCTCAAATCTCAAACCAACATGGTAACAATTCAATAATGGGAGATGCAAATGCTTGAGACAAGCCCTCTATTTATAGGCTTGAGGGAGGGCTTGGTGAGGTGGCATCCATGTAGATGCCACATAAGGTGACATGCAAGCCATGCAAATGGTCAAGAATTCAAATTTTTCTCACACATGTGTGAGCAAACATGAGACGAAGAGTGGGAGACAAGAGTGCAGAGGGGGGTGTGTAGGCATGCCATCTCACACATGTGTGAGCACACTCTTAGGCTAATGATGGGGATTAGGAAGGAGATTAAGAATGATTAAGTGGGATTATAGAAGAAGTAGGCTTAAGAGGATGGCAATGATGGTTATAGGCTAGGCTCTAGGTTATGCTTAAGATTAAATTAAATGAAATTTAATTTAATCATGGGTTTAGAGGAATTAATAAGATGTGAGGATTAAATAAACAAAATTTATTTTAAAAAGGGGATGATGGAGGATCATGTGTTAAATTAATTTAACACATTAAGGCTAGAAGTATTTAAATTAGATTTAAATACTTAAGAGAATGAACTCGTTTAATCAATTAATTTAATTAAATAAGTAGAAGAATGTGAGCAATATAATTAATTAATTAATAATTAATTATGATGTCACGGGCAATATTAAAATTAATTTATATAGTGTTTAGGGACAATTTTAAGTGTCTACAAACATTATGGTCATTATCCTTAAATAATCACCAACAAATAATATGAAATATTTATCACCATAGTAACTATCAATACCAATTGGACCACATAGATCTATATGCACAAATTTTAGGACATCATGTGAAGTGTGTGTGTCTTGCTTGCAAAAATAGATTTTTTTATCTTGTCAAGCTGACATTCTTTACACATGGTTCTCCTTTTTCTCTGTAGACTCAGTAAGCCTCTTACTCTTTTCTTTCTAGTAATTTTTACCATGTTCTTAAAATTTACATGACACAACCTTTTATGTTATAACCACACATCCTCAATTGTAGAAAATAAGCATGTCTTAGATGTAGGATCAAGATAGAATAAGTTGTCTTTTATTTGCATTCTTGTTCCAAATATATTACCTTCATCATCAAAGATCTTGACCTTTCTTTTCTCAAATTTAATCTTGTGACATGAGTTAATTATTCAAATGTGCAACACTCAAAAGATTATATTTAAGTTCTTGAACCTAATATGAATCATCACATCTAATCTTTTCATTCAACATTAGTGATCCTTTACCTTCCACTAGGCATGGACCATCATTACCTAGTTTGACTATTCAAAAATCATCAATTTCTTCAAATTTATCAAACCTAATTAGATCACCAACCATGTGATGTAAGCATCCACTATCAATAATCCATGAGTCATTCTTACTAACATATGAAATAAGGGTAGTTTCACTTTCATAACTTCACCATTTGGATCTTCCTTGTCATCATTAGAATTGGACTTAGTATTCTCTTCCTTAACTATGTAGCATGACTTCTTGCCTTTTTCTTTGTAATCTATGTCTTCCTATACTTGAATTCTTCCTTGTTATTTTTGTCATTATTGCTCATGTTAGGACATTTAGTAGCAAAGTGACCAACCTCATTACATTTGAAATAGATTAGGGGCAGTTTACCTTTGTATTTACCTTTACCTCTTGACAACCTTCTTGCAAGAAATGGTTCAAGATCATCCAGATCATCCTCAGATTTAGACTCACTTTCTTCCTTACTTTTATTTTCTTTCTTTGAACTTTCAATGATTAGTGAATATTTGAATGCATTTTCCATTGTAACCATACTGTTATGATAATTTCTCAACTCAAATGTAGTCAACCAACCAACTAGACCATCAAGTGTTAGATCATTACCAGGCATAACTCTCACTTTCATAATTATAGAAACTTTAATAACATAAATAGGTAGAAGAGTCTTAAGTACTTTACTAATAATTTCATAATCAAGGATAGTTCCTCCAACAACTTTGATTGCACTGACCACTTCTTTGATTTGGTTCACATATTGTGAAACATTCTCACCTTCTTTCATTCTCATATCATTATACTTGCCTCTCAAGCTCTCAAAATTAGCTCTTAGCATATTTGCATCTCCACTATGTACAAGTTTCAATTTATCCCACATGTGTTTAGCATTAGTGCAGTTCTTGATATCATCAAACTCAACATCATCGAGTGCAGATGCAGTCTCATTCATTTTCTCCATAGTCAAGGGACCAACAGGGGCAATGTATTTATTTTCCAACCAATGTATGACATTGTCTCTAATGCAAAATATATATACAGATTCATTATGTCTTGCCATGATGAAAAGTTCTCCTTATTTAGCTTTGGTACCTCTCTCTTATACATCTTTGATTTTTAGATCAAGTTCCTTTAAAATTCTTTCTCCAAGCACTATGATCCAATACTAATTGTTAGATTACTAGGGGGTGAATCAATTATGTCCAGTTATCATACAATTTTCATGAACTTTATATGCAATCACTTAGTATAAACATTCAACTTATCATTGAACTCTTTCTATTAATTTATTCCAAAGTATTGACTTATTGTTCTTTGCATACCGAGTATCAGTAAAATAAATTATTTATTACCTTACAATTACTTTGTTGTTATTGAGTTCTAGTAAAAGGTAAAACATGTAAAACAATGTGAAACATAAATAACATTCACAAATTTGGCACCATGATTTTAACATGGAAATCTTGTGAAGAGAAAAACCACTTGGGATGAGCAACCCAATATTTTCACTCTTTTGAAGTGAGCTCTACTAGGAGCCAACCTTGTTAAAGGATACATATGCATTGTTAATGTGACCTTGTTAAATGATTTCACCAAAAGATCATCTAGACCTTATCACTCCTTGATCTTGTCTAAAGAGTGACCTACTCTAGAGGACTTACAGACACCACTAATCAATTTTACCATATAGGATTTTATAAACTTGTTATGTCCACTTAGTTTTCTGAGATTTTCTACTACAATAATTAGAAAGTAATAGTAGAAATGATCTGTTAAGAATAGCAACTACCTTTTCTTGTTTCAGATCTCTATTCTTTGCTCTTTCTCCTTCTGATCTCTCACTCTATTGATTCACACTTTCTCTTTCTCCAACTCTAATTATTCTCTTTCCTCTTCTCTACTAGGTTTTCCTTGCTCTATTTTGCTTCTAAATACTTCACATTTATAAAAATACCAATCAAAAACCTTAGTGGCATAAACACCAACACAATCAACATTCAACCAACATTCAATCAGCATCAAAAAAATGTCTTGTTCTCCTCCTTAAATAGTCATCTTTAAGCTTCTATTTTCTTCCATCTATTTATACTTAATCACAATCATCAATCTTAGATTGATGCCAAATTTTCAGATTTGAATCTTCATACAAGGAATCTAGACACAAAGAAAATATAACTTTCATAGAACTTTGTGCTCGTCCTTATCTTTCTCCAAACTCCATCATCAAATCCTTATTGAATTTTTCTAGCTATTGATCTTGTAACAAACTTTGACTCATGCCTTAGACCATCTCAAACTTTCCAAATTTCTACCAAAAGTTGGCCTTAGATTCCAATTCTCCAAATTTGTTCTTCCAATTGTTACTAGGTAAACATAACATTTACTTAGGTAATATAGAACTTAGTTATTACTAGACTCACTTAGGCAATACTAAATTTTTCTTTTACTTTTCCAATCACTCGGGCAATACAATAGTCACTCAGTGAATACAATCTTCTTTCATTAACTTTGTCACTCGGTTAAGCTTGTGTTCTTCAATATATTACAATAATATGTGAATGTAAAATAATCAAACCAATATTACATTATCACTACCTAACTCATTGAAGTGCTCATTGAATATCATACTTATCAATTATTTCTTCATCATACTTTCTTCAAATACCCAAATGGTATAGCACTCTACTGAGTTAGCATAATGCCTAGCCAACTAAGACTTAGCATCAATGAAAATATAATAACTCATATGACTCTCTTACATACATTCATAATATTGTTAGTTACATTATTAGTTGGGGATTAAAAAACTGATAGCTTTATCTTTGGACACATGTTCATTTTGGATGGCAGTCCTTCATCTTGTCAAAAAAATTGCATGTTAGTAGTTTACTTTACTAATACTAAGTGATTAACATCCTACCAAGATCAACAGTTATCAAGCTCCTGTGATCAGACATACACAATGTTTATTAATATTGGGACACAAGATCTTGCCACACGTATTTGACCAGTGGATGACTATAGAGTGGGACCAATTTAGTATACAACTATTAGTTTTCTAATTGGTAAAAGAGGATGATTGGGTGCCACTGTGTATGAGGCCAAATGATATAGAAAATAAAGATCATGCAACTAAAAGGAAAGTCTATAAGCACGTGTATTAGTTCAATGAAGATCTTTTTTTTGAAGCATAAAGTTACTCAACTATTAGTCACCCTTTGGTAGATGAGTATTATAACAACTCGAAGTGCATTCTTGTTCAATAGCTTTTATTTTTATGGTATTTACTAACTAACATGTTGATGGTGTTAACATAGGATATTTTTTACCCCAATGACAAACAAAAAAAAACATACTACACTTAACATATCTTTTGGACAAGTTGTGTCCTTTGATAAAGGAGTAGTTTTAGTACTAAAAATATATTATTTTTTGATAACTTTCAACTTGATGATATTCAAAAAGTAAAATTCCAAGTAAGTGCATTATTATTCAATAGCTTCAAGGTTGATGGTATTGACCAAATAACATGCAAATGGTGTCAACACATTTTTTTTTACCCCAATTACAAATGACGAGAACATTTTACACTTTACACATCTTTCCAAGAAGTTGTTTTCTTTGCTAGTCAAGTGGTTTTACTACTCAAACTGAATTATTGTTTGGTAACTTCAACTTGATGATATTCACCAAGTAAGATGCCACATAAGTTCATTCTTGTTCAATAGATTTTAGGTTGATAATATTGATAGAGTAACATGTTGATGACACTAACACATGGTATTTTTGACCCCAATAACAAATGATGAAAATATACTACACTTTACGTATCTTGTAGAGAAGTTGTGCCCTTCAGTAGAGGGGTAGTTTTACTACTCAAAGTGCATTATTGTTTGATAACTTTCAACTTGACAATTTTCACCAAGTAGGATGCCTCGTAAGTGCATTCTTGTTTGATAAGTTTCATGATAGGTCATGTAAGATATTAATAAGTGCATTCTTGTGGAGCCATCTTTGCATCCATCTTAGTACACATGTAAGCTCCCTGATTAGTTGGTGATGTTGACTAGATTCTAAGGTTTATTATCCATTTTGTTCACCATCAATCCCCATTGGTAGTTTCATGGTCTATGTTATTTTATCTTATATGACTATACTAATTATGTGTCATGCTACTAAAGGTCCCATGTTTAAGGGCATGATACAAATATATGACAATTATGTAATATTCCAAAAAATATTTTACATTCATTATTTATGTCTAGCATTATTGATAAGTTAAAGTTAGATCAAGATTTGTGCTTCCCATGACACCAAACTCAATAATGATTGAAAGTTATTCATAGTGGGATCACATGATGCACCAATGTGTTTAGGGCCAATAGATGATAATGGGTGAGGCCATATTTGTGTCCAACTAAATTACCATTATTCATTCCTTGATTGGTTGATGATTCTAACTAAGTGTTGATGTATTTATTTCTAGCTACCATGGATGCTATGTTTTATCTCTTATTTAACTTGATCATTTCCAAATGATCAAGGGTAGATTAAGATCTATTATTCCCACGGTCCCACACTTAAAGATGCATGAAATATATTCATCACAAGGTAACAAGACCTTTAGCATGTTTAGTGTTGACAAATGTCTACAAAGTGGTACTGGCCAAGTGTACACCTATCAAACTTTATGATTGGTTAAGGAAAGTGACTTAGCACCAACATGTCTCAAGCCATATGGTATATAAATTAAATAGTGAGCAACTAATAAGTTCATCTTTAATCACATGCAATCTTTTGGTGAAGATGTTTTAATTAAAGGATAAAGTTATACGAATAATAATATTCCTTTGTGTATCATATTAAAATGGAAGCACTTCATGTTTTGATACCTTTTCTCCTTAGTTTTATTTTGGTCTCTCTCTCTCTTATTCCCAATATTGGTCACATTCTAGGTCATATTTAACTTACTAACATGGCCCTTTAGGTGTTTCTTTATCACCTTTTTGGTCATATCTTATGGAAACTTCATTATTTCCCAAATCCTTCTAGACTTTCCCCAAGTCCTTGGGTACCTTTGTTTTGGGACTTCCTCAAGAATATTCAACACAAATAAATATATTCTAGAAGAGGTCCACAAAAGTGGACCTCTTCTTTGATGATTTTTTAATTTTGGGGCCCAAAATGTCTCGGGTTTCTAAATTATTTAATCTTTCTCTTGGGTTGGGTTGCTTTATTATTGATCCCAAAAACTAGTATATAAGGAGGCTTTGGAATTTAATTTTCATCTATAAAGATACCATTATCATCCTAAAAGAAACCAAGAGAAAGAACGCATGCATTCATAAGACTTCAAACAAGCATTCATCAAGATCAAGCCTTTCCTTCTACCTCAAGCTTCTTCCTTCAAGATGGTAGTGGAGTTTGGCTTCTAAGGAGGAGATATATCATCCAAATCATTAAATTTATTCCATTATTCATAAAGTCACATCACATACATTCTCATTCATAAGGGTTTGAGTTCTATGATTTCCTTTTGGTTTCTTTGAGTCAAGGTTGTTAAATTGACACTATTGATCACATATAAAAGTTAGTTGCATCTACAAAGGTAATTACATCTTTGATTTTATATATTTAGTCAAAACTCATGGTAGCATTTCCCTTATTAGTATGTTTGCATTTCAATTTTAATATTAATTCCTCAATCTAGGACTTCAATTAGGCAAGCCCTCATCAAACACAAATAAAAATAACATTTTATTGTATGTAGGAGCAATATATTAAAATTGTGATTGTAGATAAAAAAAGCTACTCATCGAAACCTTTTTGAAGAATTTAGGTAAAATTTGATACTTTTTCTTAGGGTCATGTCTATCTTCCCTTAAAATGTTTAAACACTTTACCACCTAGCCAACCTATTCTTGGAGGTCTAAGAAAAACAACATTGTTTTTTGGATTTTCTATTGTGATCATGAATTCATAGTTAGATGTTTAGTCATAAGTTCACATCCATGATTTTCAGTGAAAAAAGGCATATTCTCTTGCACATTTTGAGGTAAGCACTTTATCATTCATTTCACTTTTTAGTCTAGACCTCTTTTCATATCTTAACTAGAATGATTGCATATATTTTGCACTTAGATGTATTTTAGTCTTCTCATTTAATCAATTAGTTCAATTTTATTTCATATCTTTAATCAAATTTACATTGCATGAAAGAGGACTCGTTTGTGTACTTTCTTGATATAATTTGGGTCTAGTATTTTTATCCCTTTATCTCTTTATGTTTTTCTAATATAACTTGGTTTATATTGAGAGATGTGTTAGGAAGCCCCTCTTTCTCTTGTATTTTGAATATTAATGTGGAAGTGATTAGTTAATGAATTTATCTCACATAGTTTATATTGTTAAATTCCTTGGCCTCCATGTTTCACCTAAAAAAATTGACCTTGCATTCTAACTATCTTCTTAATATGATCAACAACTCCTATAATCCCATGAACAAAAGTGATCAATGGATATTCATTATGGGATCATGAGATGTTGATACATGTCCCTATCCATGAGGGAAAAATATTTATATGTTGGAATGCTTTCATGGATTTATTGTTAAAATGGAGATTTCTCATTGGATGAAATGTGGACCTTAATGACATGTAACGAGTAAAATCAAGGTGGAATTTTTGTTGTCATATGATGAAGCATGGTAGATGGAAATCAATGGTTAGGAAAGTTACAAAGTTTTTCCTTTCCATCATTTCTTGCTCAGACAAAATTCAATGACAGAGGTCACCATAGTTACTTGAGGATTAAAAAGGAATCAATTGAATAATTCATTCTATTCTCCTAATCCAAAGAATTTGTCAAAGTGCTTGCTTGTTGGTGTGTGATCTTAAGGATATTTCTATGCAAAAAATTAAGCAAGAGAGTGCACAATAAAGCCATATATTGTATGAATCTTCTTAATCTTGTTTTGGTATTTTTGTGGTGTTTGTTGTTGGTTTTTGTGGGAAGTTTTAATTTCTAGTTGGAGTGAATTGGAGTTGAAGAAATTGTGAGAATTAGGAGGGTTTTGTAGTTAATTTGAAATCATGTACTAGAAAATCCCTAGTTTCTTATTCCATAGTTGAAGCCCTAATTAAAAAGATGTTAACTATAAATAATTTAGGAAGGAACAACTATTTGGAGAAAAAAAATTATGGTGATTTCATAGACTTATTAAAACCCTCTAATAATGATAATTTCATGAGATCTAAGTTGATTTAGGGTGAGAATATTGATGAAGGGTCGTGAGATGAGTTAAAAAATGTGGAAGATGCTAGACTCCCACTATTAGGATTGGAGTTATTAAAGAATGACATGGATAGTCAAATTTGAATAACCTTGAGTCCAATGCATGGAAATTCAATTTGGGAAAACTTATGGTCCCAAACATATATTTAGTTGTAGCCTTGATATTGGCCCTTGCTTCCAAATATGACTTGGTGGATAGGGTAATTAGAAATACCATGGGGGGTGGGGCAGGGGGGGGAGGTTGGAATATTGTAAATGCATATTAAATAAGAAAGGTGTTTGAAACTAGTATGGAAAGATGAATCAAAAGAGACTTTGGAATGCTACAATTGAAGAAATTTGTGATGATACGGATAAAGGGTTGTTGGAGAAATGCATGGATCAAATAATTGCCACTAGGTTATTCTTTGACTATTTTGAAAAGGAAGTGAACCAATGTAATGAACTTTGATTAGCCAATATAGCAAGAATATAGTGAATGGGTACACATGTACACCAAGGAATCATGTATTTTTATAGAATAGAAATCTTTCTAGCACTAGATCATTTTTGGAATGTGTACCATTATCTTTTGCAACTCATGCAATCATGGGCCCACTGGGTACCAATCCTAAATCAAATGGAATATGATCATGCAAGTATAATGAATCTTCTATCAAGAAGTTTCAACTTCCATCCATGTCATTGCAATTTTTTAAAATTTCTTCTAGGATTGTGACGTGTTCATCTCATGGTTTGTAGCTTGTTGTTACCCTTGTTCCTATAAAAGTGTAATCAAGACATAAGATGAGGGCCTGGATTTTAATTTTTTAGATTAGGGTAAAAAAGAGTTTTGACGGGACACAAAACCCTATACAAAGTTAACCAAAGTCTTCTATAAAGTCCAAAAAACTAACCACACAAACCAGGTTTTACAAGGACCTATAGCCTAAAGTCAAATACAACCATCAAAAAGCTAGATTTTACAAGGACTTGGAACCTAAGGAGGGAGTTTAAAATGATCTAATCAAAAACCAAAAAGGAAGACATAGAAATAATCTAGTACCAAGTATTAGGAATAGATACCAAGACTAGACACCATAACCAGTAGACCCAAAAACAAACCAGGCGGGAATCACCCTACACGAATTCCTTTGTAGCTCTTGTTATATTCTTCCTAATGTTAGCACTATCCTCCATATAGTCTTTTGAAGTCAAACTAGGAGTGGCATCAATGACCTTCTAGGTACTCATCCTCATCCACCTACTGGGACCCTTTATCAATGAAAAACTCATCTAGGAAACAATCTCCTCTATGCTCCTTCCAAGACTAGAAGTTGCAGAAAATAGGCTAGAAGTAACCATATCCATATGTTTCCCTCTATCTTTGACCAATTGCCACAATTTCACCTCATATTCAAGTAAATTCCCAAGGATATTCCCCACCTTTACTTCCAACTCCATTCTTTAGCATTTTTTAGCTTCAAGAGTAACCTGCAAGTCTTTGACATTCCTTTTCAGAGAAGATATTTTGTTATACAACTAGGTGTCCACTAGAAGAGAGATATCATCTTTCATCTTTTCCTTGTGGAGGAAGTTTAGGATCCCAATCTGCTCAGCACCCTTCATCTACTCTAGTTCCTCAATAACCATGTTACCCTCCAGAGTTCCTTGATCTTTGAGAATAGTTTCAACCTCCCAAATAACACCATATTATCTTTAGCCACCATCTAATCCTTACCCAATTCTTCCACATTTCTGGTTTCATTTGGCTCATTCTCCAAAGTTAGGGTAGACTGAGCATTAGGATACCCATCATTCCTATCTCAAGAATAAGCCAACTTCTTACTAGCCTTCATTCTAGAGAATTTATCCTTAACTAGAATTTCCTTAGCCTCCAAAGGAGTAATGTCAAGAACCTCAATCTTCTCCTTATAAAATTTTGGGGTACCAACATTACTCTCAGTTCTCATAGTTTTCATAGAAGCTTCACCTTGGCTTTCAGGATAACCCTTATTGTTTGAACTACAACCCCCACTATTAGTTTCAACCTCTCCCTCATGACCACTCATAGTTTCCTCTATTTCCTCCTTCTCATCCACAAACTCCTCTTCCAAGATTTTATCCTTGACCTTTATTTTTCCTTTTCCTATACTCTTATTTTCCATTCTATCTTGTGTCCTCACTTCTTCCTCACCGTATTTAGAGACACTATCTAACTTTGCCTCCATACCCTAATCTTGACTCTCCACATCCTTGATCTTAGTATGATACTTCTTCCTTTTTTAAAGATCAGTCTGATCGAGGATCCTTTAGCAATTTTTTTATTCTTCTTGGTAGAGGACAAAGAAACCCCCTGGGACCTATCTGTACAATATTCTGCAACAAGTAGAATTAAACCCTCATGGAGGATGGGCTTGCTCACCTTTTTCAATGAGCATTAAGCCCCTACAACAAAGATTATTTTAAGTAGAAAGGGAAGTAGACCCTATCCTTATACCTAAAATGGTTGAGGAATACAAAGTGGTAATTATGGACTCTTTTAGACCAACCATCAGGGATAAAGTATTCCCTAACACATGATAATAAATCCTGCCAAATTTCCTTAATTTGGTCAAAATATAGAAAATCCCCTTCCTTCACCAATTTCTTCTTTTTCCTTAGGGGTTTTAGAAAAATTCTTCAAGGCTGCATTCAAAAAATTTGTTTCCTTTTTAAATTTAATCCACATTTTCGAAAGCCTCATTATTTCCATAATAAAATCTTCCAAAATAACCACAAAAACACCATACATAGTGACTCTCTCCCTAGACCAATTTTTAAAGAATTCTTCAATAATGTGATGTTTAAAGCTATGTAATTTCTCAAGGTAACTGATAACCTTATCTTTTTTAAGAATCTACCAAACAACATCCTTCTCCTTCCCGTGCTTGCAACTACTAGGTTCTTGTTTCCTTGATTCTCCACCCATAGTGTAGACCCAACTAATTATACACTTTCATAGATAGAATATGGAATTTGAGAATGATGCAAAATAAATTATAAAATTAACCTTTAGCTCCACCCAAAATATGTGCCAAATTAAGAGAGTAATAATGGACAGGTACTCCCTCAAACTTTGATAAAACCCTTTGTAATTACCAAAGCACCCGTAACTCATTTCAAAATAATTAAAAATTCTTCCCCACCACTACATTAGCCATATCATCATTTATTAACTCCTTTAAAATTTGCATTATGGCTTAGGTCATCCTTCAATGTCAACAATGTCTTCTCATGATAGAATTAGCAATCTAGTCAGCCACTCTATTAGGTTCCTAGTAGTTATGAGAGATGTGAACGTTATCAAAATAATTCAAAAGTTTTTTGATTTCCTCAACAATAGTTTCAATAGCCAAAGTCATAGAATTTTACTTATTTAGAATATTTATAATATTTAAATAATCACCTTCTAGCCACAATTTATTATTGCCAACTTCCATTTCCCTTCTAAGCACATACAAAGAGATGGCCACCTCTACTTTGTAACTAGTAGAAAAAATAATGGGCACAAAAATTTCATCCATGACTCATCCATAATAGTCTCTTAGTACTCCTCCACACCCCACTCTACCTAGATAACCTTTAGTCAAACCATGAAAGTTAGCTTTTACCCATCCCATAGGAGGTGACATCTTCACCACTCCATCCCTTTTAGACATGTCTTTCATAAAAGACTTAGTTATTGGGTTGGATATATTGAAGTCCCCTTTGCCACTTTTTTGGTTCAACAAATTCTCCTTAATAGCTCTAACATTCTTTTTTCCAACAACCCAAGAAGGGGATTCTCTATCCCTGAAGATCATATTCTTCTTCATCTTCTATAAACCCCAACACAAGTGAGGGAGGGATAAATTTTGAAGAATTCTAGCTGCAGGATTTTTCATAGGACATTTCCTTCTTTCAAAATAATACATTAGATTCTTCGGTTGGACCCAAGATATGTTCCAATAATCTATAAAGGTATTCCAAACTTGTTGACTAAAATTGTAGTGGATAAAGAGGTGATCAGTATTTTCATTTGTATTTTTACACAAGATCTACCTATTAACAAGATAACAACCCCTTTTATTGAGATTCTCAATAGTAAGGATTTCATTTTGAAGAGAAATCCAACAAAAGATTTAAATTTTAGGGACAAGACCCTTCATCCATGCCTTCACCAAGGGAGGAGGCCTTTCATTCCTATTAGCCTTAAAAATTGTAGACACCTTATATTTACCACTAGGATGGATACCCTATACCAGAATATCATCAAAGTCTAAATTAATGCAGATAGAGTTGAGAGAGATTTGAATACACCACAAATTCTAATTAACCTCCACCATATTCATCCACCCCCCATTTCTCATGTAATTGAATACATAGGCATCAAATCTCTATTTGTAGCTATCAATAGTCTCTCTATCATTATAGATACTCTCCAACGGGTAATCCAGGAGCCAATGATCCTCCTAGAACCTCACTCATTTACCATTTCCCACTTTCCACCTGCTACCTAGCTCAAGGATATTCTTAACTCCTTGCACCACATTCTAGATGGTAGATGCATTAGCAATCGAGGGGAGTTGATAAACTCCTAAATCATGGGGTATTCAGACATATATTTATGTTTCCAAATGGTACTTCATTCTTTATCATCTTCAAAAACTCTCCAACCTTGTTTAGCTAAAAGAGCTTTATTCATGAGTCTAATAGGCCTTGTCCCTAGACCCCCTTCTGGCTTACAAATATTGTCCCACACAATGAGGGGCATTATTTTCCTTTCCTCTATCATAGTCCACAGGAAATTTCTCTTAATTCTTTTAATGGCTTCTGCATATTTAGCTAGGATTTTCAAGAGACTCAAAGCATAAGTAGGAAAAATTTGAAGATAATATTTCAATAAAGTCACTTTCCCAACTTCACTTAGCAAATTACCTTTCCACCTAGCTAATTTCCTATAAAACTTATCCACAACAGGTTCCAAATTTGACTCTGGAGGTTTCAATCCAAGGGGAGGAGCTAGATAAGTTCTCAACATAGAGGCTATAGAACACCCTAAAATATTAGCAATCTTAATTTGTCTATCAATAGGGGTATTTATGAAAAAGATGGAACTTTTCTCCCAATTAATAATCTAATCAAAGGCTATAGTAGAGGTTAATGGCCTTTTTGAAACTTCTAGCTTCTTGAATAGAGGCAATACCCATAAAAACAGTATCATCAACAAATTGTTCATGAGAACAAGAAAGAGGATTAGATGAAGGCTTAATACCATAGATCACCCCCCTATTCAAGACACCACCAATATGCCTACCCAAACATTCAGCCATAATAGTGAACAAAATTGGGGAGATAGGATCCCCCTGCCTAAAACCCCTCAAAGGCTTAAAAAAGAGTGAAGAAGCCCCATTGATAAGGACTACCATAGATGCGGTACTAACCAACTGGGATATAAGTTGAACACACCTATCAAAAAATCCAAAAGCCTGAAGTCCTCTAAAAAGGAAACTCCATTCAACCTTGTCATAAGCCTTAGCTACATCTACCTTTATCAACGCAACCAAGGAATGAATGTTTTCATGGAACACAATAATAGAGTCTAGAATCCTACCAAGAACAAACCATTTTGCTACTATGAGATCAAATTGGGGAGAATCTTAAGAATTATCAGAGTAAGAACTTTAGATATTATCTTATAAATCAAATTACATAGACTAATCAGTCTAAATAAATTAGGAGAATCAACACTAGCCATCTCAAGGATCAGGCAAAGAAAAGTGGAATTAATTTCCTTTAACATTCTTCTAGCCCCAAAAAAATCCTGGATATCCCTACCAACAACCTCCAGAGGATCTAGAAAACAAAACATAGCAAATTCATTAGGACTAGGAGATTTGTCCCCTTCAAAGGAAAATACTACCTTTATAATTTCTTCAACTGATGGGATAGCCACTAGAAAATTATTCTGCTCATGAGTGACAATAGAAAGAATATATTTTAGAGTTTCACCCTAGATTTCCAATGAAACTCCTAGATCTGAAGATAAAAGGGATGAGAAAAAAGAAACCATTTCATTAGTAATTTCCTTCTCATTAATAATTTCTTTAGATTCAATATTCAACTTAGAAATTCTATTAGTCGCCTTGTGCTTCATAGTGGTTAAGTGGAAGAACTTAGAATTTCTATCTCCTTTCTTTAACCAAATTTCCCTCGATCTTTATCTCAAAAAAGTCTCCTCCTTGGCAACAATGTCATGATACTTGACTAGTTTTTCATTCTCTTCCTCTAAAAATTCATCAATATACCCTTCTACTTGGATTCTATCTTGAACATCCTTTAGTTCTTTTTTTAACAAATATTTCATGTGAACCATATCTCCAAAGAATTCTTTTTCCAGATTTTCACCATATCTTTTACATATTTCAATTTTTTAGCTACTCGAAAGAGAGTACACCTTTCCACCTTAATATTCTAGTACCCCTTAAAATCTTGCAAGAAATTTGGATGTTGGATCCACATTTTTTCAAATCTAAAGGGGAAATTTCTCGTTTCCATAAAGTAGTTAGCCACAAAAACCAGTGAGAAATGATAAGATGCCACCTTAGGGATATAGGACAGGGAACAAGAAAAGTTCTAGATTCTATTAGGAGAGATAAGCACTCTATCCAAGTGGGCTTGGATACAATTCTCCCCAACTCTTTTATTAATCCAAGTAAAATTTAAGCCTTGAATATCCATATTCATCATGGCTTCTTGATTAATAAACTCCATAAGGTCAAGTCTCCCATCCAATTGGCTCAAA
Source organism: Cupressus sempervirens (assembly GCA_028749045.1). Lineage (NCBI taxonomy): Eukaryota > Viridiplantae > Streptophyta > Pinopsida > Cupressales > Cupressaceae > Cupressus > Cupressus sempervirens. The sequence goes on along the minus strand of CM053784.1, from coordinate 429,022,663 downwards.
TTACCTCCCATTTTCTCATGGTCATACAAAGGAATAGTAAAATATCCCATCATTATCTACCTTCCATCATCAACCTTCTTTTCAAGTTTGATAATTGATCCCAAAACTCTTTTCTGGCATTTTTTTTATTTGGAGCATATATGTTATGTGTTGATTTCTTATGTGTTATGATATGCAAAAGTTCAAGTTGATGAAACTAAGAAATCAAAGGATTATAGATCCTTTCTATACGTCTATGAAGGAATGACTGTAGAAGACAATGTTGCAAATCAAGTTGGGAATCAGCAACAAATTTTAGTATCTGTCGAATCATAGCCAATGAATGCCAAGCTACATTCAGGAGCTAAGCTACAGAATGTAGAAAATGCACATTCCAGTTTTGAAAATAGTACACATGAGAGGAATGATGAAGTGCTAGACGAAGAAGAACAAAATGACTCTGAAGCTAAAAAATCAAACATGGAAAGAAGGAAAGAACCAAGTTTAGCCAAGTATGTGAGAAGACATCACCCTGCAAATCAAATCATTGGTGACAAGAATGCTAGACCAATGAAAAGGAATAGACGGAGGAATGAATCATGTCCGCTAAGCAAGGTTGAACTAAAAACAATGAAAGATACACAACAAGATGATGACTAGTATAAAGCCATGGAAGAGGAGATAGATCAAATCGAGAAGAATAAAACATGGACCCTAGTTCCTAGACCAACTAATAAGAATGTGATTGGTACCAAATGGGTGTTTAGAAACAAATTTGATGAGAATGGTGAACTAACAAGAAACAAAGCCAAACTAGTTTGCAAAGGCTATGCACAAGAAGAAGGACTGGATTATGGTGAAACATTTGCCCCGATTGCAAGAATGGAAGGAGTAAGAACATTACTTGCATATGCTACATACAAAGGTTTTAAAGTCTGCCAAATGGATGTGAAGTCTACTTTTCTAAATAGTATACTAGAAGATGAAGTCTACATAGAACAACTAGAGGGATTTGTAGATGACAAGAACAAGGACATAGTTTGCAAATTGCACAAGGCACTTTATCGATTGAAGCAAGCACTTAGAGCATGGTATGAGAGATTACATAAATATATTGTAAAGATAGGATTTGAGAGAATATGTGACAACAAAAACTTGTACATCAAAGCTAAAAAAGGTAAAGACATTTTGATATCAAAAATCTTTGTTGATGATATAATATTTGGAGGAAAAGATGTTCTTTGCAAAGATTTTGCTGATCAAATGAAACATGAGTTTGAGATGTCAATGTTTGGAGAAATCAAATTCTTTGTTGGATTGCAAGTACATCAATTGAAACATGACATATTTGTGACCCAATCCAAATACATCAAGGAGATACTTAAAACATTTGGATTAGAATAGTCAAAACCAGTTAGCACACCAATGGCAATAGGACATAAGCTATCCAAGAATGATGAGTCTACTAAAGTGAATCAGACATTGTATAGATAAATGATTGGAAAGCTGCAATATGTTATACATAGTAGACCAGATATTACATTAGTTGTTGGAATAGTGGCAAGATTTTTTGCAAATCCAAGATAAAATCACTTAATGGCAGTAAAGAGAATACTGAGGTACCTAAAAGGAACTAATGATTTTGGTTTGTACTAAAAGAGGAGTAAAAAAATTGAACTAAAAGCCTAAATTGATGCAGAATGGGGAGGTAACATTGATGATAGAAAAAACACTAGTGGAGGAGCATTGTTCTTGGGAAAAAGGTTGATTGCATGGACTAGCAAAAAGCAAAGCTATACCTCACAGTCCACTACTAAAGCTGAATATGTTGTAGCTACTATAAATTGCACCAATATTGTATGGATCAAAAATTTGTTGCAAGGTATGAAGGAAGAAGTAACTGAGCCTGTGATACTTTATTTTGATAATACAAGTGCTATCAACATATCAAAGAACCTTGTAATGCACACTAAAACCAAGCACATTGCAATCAAGTATCACTATGTAATAGTGTTGGTGGAAGAAAAACAAGTGAAGATGGAATATGTTAGCTCAAAGGAATAGATTGCTGACATCTTCACAAAAGCACTACCTAAAGATTCTTTTGGGTATCTTAGAGGTAAGTTAGGGGTCATTCCCCTAGCCAAGGCTACTTGAAGCAAAAGCAAGAATGCCCTGCATCAAATGAGCTGATTGTTAAAAGATATTACACATTGATGTAGAGGATGTTTACTTTAGGATTTATGCCTAAAGTAGTAGAAGTTTTGAAGTTCCAAATCAGTCACAAGCAAGGTGATAGAGGGAGAAATTGAATGAACCTGCAAAAGCTACACTTGCATACTAAGATGCTAATATGTCTTTGGCATTATTGTCAAAGAGGGAGAAGTTGTGAGAAACTGATCAACAACATGTGATCAAATGAAGTTGATCAGAATAGCAGAAGATGAACAATACCGAGGGATAAAAACAAAGAAAAAGTATATAGTAGCCAAGAGGGAGAAGTAGAAATGAAGTAATCAAGATAGTAGAGGAAGTTGTGAAAACTAATGGTAACACAATTACCTTTTGGAATCTGACTTACTGTTCTAACCTAGTTAGCATTTGGTTAAATAGTTTAGTCTGATGGTTGATCAATTTGGTTTGCCATCAATGCCAAAGAGGGAGATTGTTAGAAATCTGATTGAAAAGCTCATTGTTGAAGATCAGAGAGGGAGATTGTTGCAAAGAAAGAAGGCTGTTGTTAAAAGAATGTTTTCAATCATTATTTTGTCATTGATTTCAAACCTACTATTTGTAGGAATGACATTTGCTTGTAAGATCCAAGTACTATCACTTAGTTGATTGATGAAGAGGATTTGATCAACAAGTTGTAACAAGAGTATCTAAGGGAAGGGTTGAGTTATGATGTTATACTAAAGTGAAAGGATTAGTTAAGACAATGGTTAAATGATGTATTGATAACTTACTCAAAGATAAAGAGGTTGGTCACACTTAGAAACATTGGAGGAATAAGTTGTAACAAGGTTTATTGCAAAGCTTAAACTAAGATCATTAGTAGATGCTGAGCAAGTTAGTTGAAGCTGAGAAAATTCTTAGTTGGAGCCGAGTAACAGGAAATTCTAGTGTGTGTCAAGTGATCTTCAGGTGTTGAGTGAATTTTAGGTGCCGAGCATCAGGAAAAACACACTTGATGCCGAGTAACACAGTATGTGTCAAACACCAGTATTTAAATAGTGTCAAGCTACTACATTATTTTAAATAATGAAGATTCACCAAATTTGAGCTAACAAAGTGGTTACCTTGAATTTTTTGAACTAGTTGGAAGATAAAGATGATGAGTTGGTGGCACAGAATTCTATGTAAATCATTTTTAGGCAAATTCAAAAGGATTATTCAAGAAGTTTCTAGAGGAAACAAAATATGGGTTAGATGCAATGAATCTTACCTTATCCATATGAATTGAAATAAAAAGGAAGGAAGAATCAAGTGGAAAAATAACTCCAATATTTCTATTTAAGGAGTCATAGACCAAGAAGAAAATGTTGTTGATACTACTGCTACCAAAGAGCCAAATTGGGAAGTGGTTAAAAGGGTGTCCAGAAGAAGACATCTAGAAGAAGGAAGAGCACAGAGGCTCTACTTCTATAAATGGTCAAGAAGAGATGATTGCACTGGTACATTGAGCATGGAGACTCAAGGAGACTAAGCTTGAAGGGAGGCCAAGCTATCAGAGTTGTAGAGATTGAAGGCCAGGCAATGGTATGAGCTAAGAAGTGATCTGAGATCTGCAAAGTTAAGTTGTATGTTGTAGTCAGGTCAAAGATTTTCTAATACTCTCTAGCAATTGTATTAGATATGAAAATCCTATGGACTTAGGTTGGTTTAATAGCCATTTGTAAATCCTTTAACAGGGTGGCATTCCAAGTGAATGTTCTAAAGTCCTCTTATGAGGCCCACTTCTAACAAGGTGGTTAAATCCTTTAACAAGGTCACATTTAGCAGTGTCTTGTAAGCCTTTAACAGGGTAGGCCTTTCACAGGGCATCACTTCAGAAGAGTGAGAATTGAGTAGCATGTTATTGGTGGTTTTTCCCAAATTGGGTTCCCACATAAATCACTATGTTATGTGTTGATTTCTTATGTGTTATGATTGCATGTTGATTTACAGTAACTTGTTGGTTAGAAAAGTTAAAGCTTGAATGAATGAATGGTTGAATGGGCTCACTATACTTAGTGAAAAGTTTGAGTAGGACACCTGGACCTTGAATAAATAATTCACTAATGCTACAAGTTTTCTTATTCCCTCTTATTTTTTAGACTTTTCCTTCCCACTTTTATTGGAGAACCAACTTCTGCTTTAAATATAGGTCATACCATCTCCATTTTATTTCTTCTTGTAGATACCCCTACTAAAGACAAGGAAAAGGACCTTCTTTCTCAACCTTCTTCCTATTTCCATTCTTCTACCTTTTATCTTCTTCCATTGTTGTCTCCTCTATCTTAGAAGGAAGACTATTCAGATCTTCCTTGACCTTTGCATACACATCAATATTGGTTGATTCAACAAAATCAACCGTAGGGGATTCCAAGCCCAAATGGTATTCATTAGTTTTTTATTCATATATAGGATCCAACTCTAGAAGATTACCTCTATCCAAATAATCTTCCACTCTATTTTCCAAGATATTATCAAGATCATCATTCTCATTCTCCTAGATTTCCCCTTCCTCAATATCTTCCTCTTCTTTATTATAGGTCATTTCCTCCATTTTATTCTAAGATTGAAGATCCAATGGGTCTTGCACCTCTACCATATCTACTTCACCAGTGTTCACTTCCAAGGGGAGAAGAGGAAGAACTTCCTCTTGAATCTTACCATCTATTCCATTCTAGTCACCTATTACCTCCACATCTAACACCATATTCCTCATAATTTTTTCAATTTTTTCTTGCCCTGGTCCTTCAGGTATTTCTTGAACAAACTTTAGCTTCCATACCATTTTTTGGGCTTTCTTCTTCTCAAGTTCAACCTTCTTATTAACCTTTGGTTTCTTAGCGAATTTATTCACCCAATGCCCTACCTTTTAGAATAGAATCAAGCATTAGGAGATCTTCAAACTCCACTTCATGGGTCCATTTTCCCAAATTTGAGAAAATATCAATCTTTTGGGCCAAGTCACTCAATTGATGCACCTTAACACACATCCTTGTGTACATTAGTCTCGATCTAGCCATTGTATTGTTCCCAATAGCCACAAGTTCTCCAAAAGATTCACCCATACCCTTAAAGATTTCTTCATGCCAAAACTCCAATGGGAGCCGAGGAAGACAAATCCACATAAGAGTTGTTAGGAAGAAAGCATTTGACATATTCATTTTAGGTTCCCACTTTTTAAATGTCAGAGAAATTGTTCTGAAGGACCATGGTTCCCCACATAAAACCATGTTCATATCTTCTTTACAAGTAAAAAGAAATGAGAAAACCCCTTTTGTCATGGCTGCAATGTCAACTTGACCTCAGAGAGCGCATTCTCTTTTGACCATTTCCTCAAATTTTCAATATCCAACCTCATTCCCAAAAATATACCCTCTAGGGTAAAATCCATTGAGGAAATAGAGTGATCTACAATAAGATCCAGCACAAAAACATGGAACTCCCCTTTTTCCTATGAAGACATAGAAATGATTGGTGGGAACAAAGACTTACCTGTTGGCTTCTTTCCAAATAAGGCTGACCACAGGGGACATGTTTCCAATTCACCCTTCCCCTTCTAACAAGATTCACATGGATGCCCCAAGACTCAATTCTCCACATGTGAAGGACCCTTCCCTCCAGATTGTCCTTGTGGGGCCCCAAGATCCCCAACAACTGTACTAGTGTTAGCAGGATTTAGTTGACCATCCATCTTTCCATCATCCTTCTCCTCCTTATCCTTAGAGTTGGAGATTGCATTCCTGTTATTGTTACCCACTTCCACCTTCCTTCTCAGACTCTTCATTCAAAATTCAAAACTTAGAAAGCCCCTAAGTAGGCATAACTTGGCATCCTTTCATCTCTCTCTTTGGTCTGGATTTTGATTAGTCAAGTTCTTTTTATTGAATTTTGTTAGTTTAGAGTAAAGGTTTATATATTATGATGAAATATTAAATATACCATAATATAATTATTTTGAACAAGTCAATATCTTTCTTACGAGTTTTGTGAGTCCTTTGTTAGACATATTTTGTACCACTAATAGCTTTCTATTAATGGAAAATTACAAAAAGAGTTTTTTATTCTATTTCTCTCATTTTACATATTTTATGTACTTTGAGGTGATTTGAACAAGCTTTCAATAATTCTCTAGTGCATTTTTGTGAGGAATATACCTCTTTCAATGCTTTAAGTTAAGGAATTAATTAAAATACATGAAATTGGTGTATAAATGCATAAAATACTATTGTACAATAGAATTAAAAATTGAATGGTTAAATTTATCACAAAACAATTAAAGTAATACATCTTAGAGATATTTTTTTAATTATGGTATGATATGGGGGATTTCAATGACTTTATCACTTATGGATTAATCATTGGTCTAGTTAGGTATGTATTCTATTAGTCTTGTCAAGTTTTGCATAAAATATTTTTAAATAACTAGAACCTCCATTATTTTATATTTTTTGTTGAGTAAATAAATGAATTAGTCTTGTGCTCCATCTCTAATTCATGTTAAATAGATAGTTAGCTCTATCTAAAATTTATTAGTATGTGTATATGGTTTGGTGAGACATTTATTGTGAATAGCCTTTGAAAATATTTATAAATTATAGAAAATCAAAGTGAGGTCATAGGTATACCCGTCCTGGTGTTGCAAAGTCAAAAGTGAAGGAGGATTAGAAATGAGCACCTCGTTAGTTGGTCCAATTCTATTTGAATGTTAGTCATAGGATTTAGCTACTTCTTAGGCATTTGGGTGGGTAGCTTGGTAGCATTTAACGTGTATAAACCTTGTCAAATCAAGAGCCAACGCCACATACATACAAAAAAGTAAAATAACTTTCATTCAAATATTTTGGTGTAACTCGACAAAAAGAATTAACACAAAAACTAGTCCAACACACTTTACATTAGTGCCTTATGAGTTGGGTAATCAAGACTTAGAACAATTCATCATGTAAACCACATATGTTGTAAACGACCCATAGCTAGAATTGCTACTACATTACAATAGTACATTCTCAAGTAATTTCTCAAGTAATTTGAAATCAAACTTCTTACAATGATCCTTGTGTAGTCTTGTGAATTAATCTTTCAAATTTATTTTTTATCAAAACTTAGAGATTAATGCATAAACATTTGAAATTCATGCTATGAATGTAGTAAGAACTTTGAATTACTAAATTCACAATTCTAAAAATTGACATAAAGGATAGCATCAAATTCAAACTATATTCCATTAAAATTTTGAATTACTTTTTTACTCTAAAATAATAGATCATTGGAAAAGATTGCAACTACAATAAAACTCTAATCTAGACTTATATTTTCTCTGTGAAAGTTGCATTATTATTCTTGACATTCCCTATACTTGGCTAAGACTTAAACCTATATGTAAGATTCCACAAAAATCTCTCAACCCTCCTAAGTGATCTTGAAAATCATTGTATAGAATAAGGATTGTAACAAGAAAAGGACCACTTAGGAAATAAAAAAATTGCAAGTGCTTAATAGTAAAGAAACTAAACAAACAATAAGAGGCAATTATCACAATCCGAGAACAACAAGTAGACACATGACACCATCTTCATGATGATCAAGTACAAATTCTATTTAAAGTTGTGTGAGTCACTTGTAGCCTTAATGGAAAAATCAAAATGCTTAATAGAATTGTTGCGCAAGTCCTTTTTGTAACTAGTTTCCATGTCACAAACCCTCTGCAAAAAGACAAAAATGGAAACATAACTACTAAGCTAGCCTTAACTAATTCAAGGTCACTTCTCAAAATGAAAATTCCTTTTTGTTTGGTGATTTAAACATTTGTATCAACTCCAAATAGCTTTCCATGTCAACCCAACATGCATCTGTAATGGCTTTGGCATAAGATATTTACTTTCCAAATTGTCTAGTACCTCATTGAATCCAATTGTATCAATATCATTTGACATATACAATAGTGTTTCAACATTTTCAGCAATCATATCAAACTTTGCAGACCAAGTCACTACTACATTTGGCCCTAATTTTTGACATCTATTTCTAACAGTGGAGCATATTTTAGTATTTTTAAATCACCCCATGATATTTTTAGAATACCAACTATTTATAACATGGCTATCAAAATTTTGATGGTTACAAGCTAAAATATTCTTTAAAAAATAACAAAAGCAAATTCATTTTCACAGTTGTCTATGTAGGAAAGGCACATTAATGCCAGTGTGCTTTGAGCACCAAGTTTGCATGTGATTCACTCAATGTTGCAAACCCGCATATCATCTACACTACCTAGGTAAGGACATGTACTACAAATTTGTGATTTGAAAATGAAATTATTTGAAACCCAATTTATGTGATTAAAAAATGAAATTGTTTAAAACCTTATTTATGTGATTTGTAAATTAAATTTCCTAGATTGAAACCTAATTTTATTTGAAAATAAAATTTCTTGAAATAACTAAAAATTTATGCAAAAACACCATCAATTATGCCCTAAGAACATTGTAATTATTTTTGCATTTGAGCATCACAATTTGTGGCCCCAATCTTTCCAAGATGACTTCCTATCAACACTAAGTTGTAATACAAATGCAACCCCCTTCCCCAAGTGTACAACATGCTCATTCCTATGGCATTCATATATTTATTTAGTATATATCTACCAACCCTAGTTATGGTTAGTATATCTGATAACCCTAATTATGGAATTTTTTTTCTACTTTATGGGGTTTTCATTTATAAATACAAGTGAAATTTGATGAGAAATAGTTGGGATTTTTCCATGGTGGGTAAGAATATAAACAATCATGAATGACCAGGCATTAAATAGTGCAATTCATTTTTGTAAATAGATTTCATTTGGTGTTCTAATAGTAGGCTCTTCACTCTCTCCTCTTTACAAATAACAAACAATCCAAATAATCCTTTATCGATCTTAGCTACAGTCCCACAAACTCCTTTATATTCCCTTGTGACCTAATTTTGCATTCATTTACTTTCTACCATTACTGACAACACACATATTCACTTAGTTTCATTTGTATTCATCTTTGCTCTGTGCCTCTCCATACATCCCATCATATCATGTTTCCCCACCTCTCCTGACACCCATATAAGTAGTCAACACACCATCTCCTGAGAACCCACATATCAGATTTTGCAAAAGGCTAAGAAAGCATATTGAAAAGATAATTCAATAATGGAGGCTCTTAACTTTGTCTATGGTCTTGATAATGGTGATGCACAAGTGCCTCTCGGTTTTAGGCTCCATCCCATTGATGAAGAGCTCATAACAATTAATCCCATGAGAATAGTTTTAGATAACAGTTTCATAGAAACAGCCATTGCCGAAGTAGACCTCAACAAGTTTGACCCTTGGGACCTCCCTAGTATGTCCAATACCCTCCTTTATTGTTCACTCATTTGATTTTAAATGATGATATATACATACTGAATGTTGAGTGTCTATATTGAGTACTCCAAAACCATCCATTTGTTACCTTCATATATACTCAATATATTTCTAGTTTCTTTCTACTCACACACCCATTTCATTTCATATGATCATCTAAAAATTGTGTCAATCTAAGCTCTTAATTGTATCCTCTCATTTGATCATCTCATAACTACTAAATGATAATTATTGTAAAGGAGTAGTTCCAAATGTTAAGAATAATAATCATTTGGACCTATTGAGCTGAAATTCTAAATGATGATTATTATAGAGGAGTAGTTCCAAATGTTGATGGAAGCTATTGAAGAGTGGACTTTGGGACTTCCCCTTAGGTCCTTTGACCAACATTAACTCATGGAGTTGACTCTTGGTCCACATGACCTTATTGGGTCCAAAGGAAAACATATTAAACAACATGATGATCCTAAATACATCAAACAACTTTTTTGGTGCTACTTATGTTTTTGGAAATATAATAATGTCATTCACATGTATGTTTTTTTAATTATAGATTTACGCCTATAACATAGTTTATCTAGGTTTAATATGAGATTTCTTAATTCAAAATATAAATAAATTTGATGTTATTTCCATATTAGATTGTCTTAATATTTTAATCCAATTTTTAAATCATACTAACTATTGTCATACTAAGAAAATGTAGGATATTTCAAAGGATTTTGATCAACTCAGTAGGATGGCAAGGGGGGAGCGTACATTGGGTCAACAAATTGATAGGTTATCTAAAGTCATTGGCAATGCGGAAGAGGTTAAAAACTTAATGAAGCAAGTACCAACAATTGAAATAAAAAACAAGAACCTTGAACAGGTAAACAAAGATATCCAAAAAATGATGGAAATCCTAGATGCTAGAGTAAGTAATATAGAAAAAATGATCAAGAAATTGGATGATCAAAACTATAGTATTTTGAAGACTGTGGCTGATAAATTCAATACATTGTTGAACAAGATGGATCATACTAAAGGACATGGCTCCTCCACTAGCATACAAGGGCCAATTCCAAGAAGAATGAAGGAGTGGAAGTGAAAAAGCTAGATGAAATGAAAGCTTCTGCAAAAAATATGAACATTCTAGCATATCAAGCTGCGGACCTGTTGAAAACTTTGTAGTTGTCTAAGTGTTGTTCTTTTGCTTTTCTTTTGCTATTTTTTCTGCATAGTTGTACTTGGCCTCTTGTTTCTATGTTTTTTTATTGTTCTTTGAGGCCTTTTATTTTCTAAAATCTTTTGTTTGTACTTCTCTAACTTTGTTAAAGGTTTTGGGTCCTTCAAAACCTATTTTTACGTAATCAAAACTATTGTATATTATCATAATGATAGATGAAACATTGATTAAAAACTGAGATAGCTTTCTACATTCTGATGGTAATTCATTTTTTCTCTCTCTTTCTAGCTCATTGTCCTCATCATAAATATTGGCCTCTCTTTGAAATACCCTATGTCTCTCTCATAGAATTTATGACCATGTCAATGTTGGTGTCCATTGAAATCTATGACAAAGTCCTTATAAAATTTACTAGTTAATCATGTGTTGAACATCATTCTTGATAATATTTTTGAGTTAATAGTAGAACTTTTTCCCAATCTATCATTTGATTTACTTATAAATATTTGATTTAAATTTTGTCTTAGTTTTTGAATCAAAGAGCAACATCCATTCAACTATCAATAATGAGGTTAGTTAACAAATTAGTGAGTTATCTATCTTAGTGGTTGAATACAAAGATAGAATAGGCATTTGTACAAGTTCTTGAATATTTTATAGACCTATGCCATAATAAAACTTTCTATTGCATGTTATACTTTTGATTCCAGTGTCTAATTATGATGTTATTCTTCTTTCCCCCGGTCTTCTACAGTTTGATATAGTTCTTGACATATAATTTTCTTTGAATCAAGCTATTTTTATATAAATTAGTCATCTTTTTTTTTTAATCTAAGGTTGTTTTGGTTCAATGTTTTTTGTTTGTTTTGCATTTTTTCTATGTTCAAGTATTTCAATTTGGTATATTATACTAAAACATCATTTCATAACTAATATTTCAAGTTAGATATATAACTAGGTCTAACATGATTGGTGTACTTGCAACATCATTTTTCTTAGTTTCTGATAGTTATAGACCAAAATTTTGATAGGCTATCAAATCATGTGATATAATATAAGTGAAGAATAAAATAGGAAGACACTTGCTAGATTGTGGCTTAACTTCAAATGAAGAGGTGATGGAAAATGTTATTGTCCCTCCAAAAATTATAAGGGCCTAAAGATTAGAAGAGTTGACATAAAAATAGCTAAGAGACATTGTAGTGGCCATGGTTACATTGAAGGGGGGTTTGATTATCTTCCATTGGTAAGTTGGTCATTATATAATTTTAATAGATTATAGAGATAATAAATCTCTTGATGATGTGATCATGATCATGGTTTATTTATGTTGATCATTTTTATATAGGTCAACCTCCGAGGGCACATGACATGCACCACCACAACATAGAGCATATGGATGTAGAAGTGGAGGAACATGGAGGTGTAAATATGGAAGATGAAGATAATGTTCCCATGAAAGATGATGATCATGCAACAAAAAACACATTTGAATATGATGGTAAAAATGCATTGATTCATGAAACATTTTGTACCAAAATAGGTGATGATGATCGTGATGATCGTGATGATTCTATTGATGGTTATGATATGCCTCTACTTGAGAAGGCAAATGTGACACTTTAAAAAGGGTCCCAAACAACTCTTCTTTAAGCTATATTGTTGTTGGTGAACTTGAAGGTTATGAATGGTTTATCCAACATAACAATGTCACATATGTTAAGGTATATCATATTTGTCATTATTGTAGGTAAAGAGTGAATCATGTGTCATTAATATTGTTTATATGAACAAATTGTAATTTTTTGTTGTAGATTGATAGATGATTTTTTGTTGCCAACATCAAATAGCCTACCTCGCTCATACCAAGAATTATCTACCATTATGAAAGATATTGGAAGAGTATTAAGAAATAGATGTCTAACCCAATGATCATATTATAAATCATAAAGAGTATGAATTATCACAATAATTCCCTAAATGTTAGATGAGAAGTTATCAAATAGATCAAATAACAAAAAAGTGTCTTGCAAGGTTCTTTGTTATATTCCCATTGTTCCACGTAGGCAATAGTTATCCAGGTGCAGTAGCTTGGCTGAAATTATGGATTACCATGCATGAAATAGAATTAAAGATGACTTTATTTGAATTCATATGGATGGTTTGCTATTCAGGGACATAGAGAAAAAGTTTCCACACTTCAAATAAGAACCTTGTAAAGTTAGGCTATCATTGGTCACGAATGGTGTGACTCCATTTCGAGAGATGATATCTATTTACTCAATGTGGCCTATTTTTGTTATCAACAATAACATTCCTCCATGGATTTTAATAAAGAGGGAGCACATGATGTTGGTAATGATTGTTCTATGTATTTTTTTATTTAATAATTATGTACATGTAATTAAAATTTTTACAATAAAATAGTCGCAATAATTATGTAATGTTGTTGTGCATTCAAATAGGTAAGTATCAAGTTAAAGATATGAATGTATATATTGAGCTTCCTATTGACGAGATACTAGAGTTACAAAATAATTTCACTATGTATAATGTCTCTAGACTAGTCGGACAAAGACAATTTCAATTCCATGTGATGCTTGTATGGACGATATAGGATGCCCCAAGGGTAACACATTTTAGTGCTATGTTAAAGTGTTTTAGTGGTGCATGATGATTATAATTATGAAAATTAACATGTTTGATCCAATTATATCATTATCTTCTAGGACTTCAAACAGAGGGAAAATTCACATGTCCAGTTTAAGTCTTAGTAGTTATAAAGTTTGTTTCAATTATATTCTTTCTTATTTAAAATTAATGGTGTCAACATCAGATGCATATGTTGAATGATGGAGGTATAAACTAGATAACAAGATAGTAAGAGGGGGGGGTGAATCAGAATCTTAAGCACTTTTACTTTTCACCAATTCATTCAATCACTCTTATGCATGTAAAACTTGTAATAATAAACTTGTTGTAACATGTAAATCTGATCCATTACATGCATGAAAATAAACACACAACACAATATTTGTTACCGAGAAACCCTCCAAGGTGAAGGTAAAATTGGGATGGGGATGACACCCACAAATCTTCACTAATACAGTAATAAAGTTAACCTATTATGGTTACAATATTTGATCATTAAGTATGATCTACCCTATGACAGGTTTGCCCTATTAAAAGCTTAAGAGAATGCAATGTCTCACCTTGTTAGAGGATTTAACTCTTACAACAAAGTAAGGACTCTATTAGGATATTTACAAAAATCTGTTAAGAGATTTACCCTAATTCAAGTCAATTAGAACTAATTCAGTATCTGACTCTTGGTATGCTCTGTAATCTTATTTTAAGTCTTCTCCTTACTATCTAATCCTCTCATCTAATCTGATAATACTTGTCTTCCCTTTCACTGCTCTTATTAAGTCACTTGCTCTGTTAAGAGATAATAAAACACTTTCACTTACTTCTGATCTAATCTCGATCCTTCACTTCACTAGTCACATATTACTACGTGTTTTCATGCATGCGCTTCTCTTCTCATCTCCATGGCACACCACCTAGGTTAAGATCTTGTCTATTTAAAGAGTTCTATAAAGAGTTTTCTAGATGCTTCCATAATAGCCTCTCCATCTAAATTATTGATCACAAAACATAGGGATTTCTAATCCACATCATCACTCATATAACTCTTTGTAAAAACCTCTACAAATATTAAATATTCCTTCCATGTTGGCTCAAATTTTTTTTACCTCAAAATCTGTTCCATTCCTAACTTTTATGTAAACTCTGCATTTCTCAACCTTTACTGATTCCTAACACTCAACATTTTTGTTCCTTGGTTTGTATAGCTCTCGGCACATGCTATGTAACTCGACACTTGCATACTTGAAATTGCTTGGTTGATGTTGAGCTCGACTCATATAGAAATACTCAATGACCATACACTTACACGACTCCTATGGAGCTTGGTATATACTTGCTTATGTACATGACTTGGCCTATATACAGTAGCTCGATCGCAGTGATGACCATCTGACTTTTCCTTGTAAATGACTAAGTGTTTGACATTAATATGCAACAATAGTTAGAGACACCAACATCATAGAGGAAGAAAAAAGACACTCTAGGAATATTTCTTCCTAATGAACCTTGTCCAGGAAATGAATTAGGTGAGATCTTTGTCTAGCAAGAAGAAGAAGCGCATGAAAAGGGAGAGAAAAATCCATAAGTTGAGAAAAAGATGTTTTAATTAATGACAACCATAAACTTCACATTCTAACACATTTTAATGATCTTCCCAATAATAAGATGTTAACTAATTTTGGGTAATTACTAATAGCAACATTGAATTATGACATTAACTTATCACTCTCTGTCATTCTTCCCTATTACTTTCAACACTTCTCCAAAATCATATGGTATGAAGCAAAATTTAAATTACAAGAATGGATTCAATGGTTATACTTTCCACAATACAATGACATCATTTATGGTAAGTGTTAACAAATCTTCACATCAATTTTCATTCTAAATGTTTTTCACTATCTCTCATAGTTCTTTTCTTCTAAATACCTATATGCTTGTCTTATATATTTCTTCCTTCTATCATTCACCATCTATGAATGATTTTTCTCGAAAATGGAAGCACATAGTTATAGTGCAATAACAACTCAGTTATGCTTCCTTTTACAACTTAGCATAAATTTAATGAAGAAACTTGGGTGAATTCCCAAAATTTTAAGTACAAGTCCAATTCAACTCCTTATATGCATTGTGCCTTGAATATATTCAATTCTAATAGTACCTTTTTACTGGTTCTTATTCTCTAGGTTGTTTTCAACATTACCACAAGTAAAATCATACAATAAGCATCTATGTGAGAAGACATCTACACCTAGCAATTGTGAATTCCACTATTTTATCATTTTTGTTGTTTGCAAAAACATATTGCATGGACTACAGTTTAATCTAATATATATTGTAATGTGTTTATTCTCAAACTATAGAATTACTTCTAAATTATAATGCAACATACTACATGCTCCTCTTCTATGAACTCAACATTATATTTAATTGTGTATTCCAATGCACAAGAAAAATAAAATTAAAAAAGTATTATTTATATCATAATTCCAATTTATATTACACCATTTATATGATCTCATAATTATTCTAATGTGTATCATCCAAGATGTCACAAAATAAAAATAAAAATAAAATTTATATATATATATATATATATATATATATATATATATATATATATATATATATATATATATATATATATATATATATATATGTTTATTCTCAAACTATAGAATTACTTCTAAACTATAATGCAACATACTACATGCTCCTCTTCTATGAACTCAACATTATATTTAATTGTGTATTCCAATGCATAAGAAAAATAGAATTAAAAAAGTATTATTTATATCATAATTCCAATTTATATTACACCATTTGACATACACCTTTTATATGATCTCATAATTATTCTAATGTGTATCATCCAAAATGTCACAAAATAAAAATAAAAAAATTATATATATATATATATATATATATATATATATATATATATATATATATATATATATATATATATATATATATATATATATATATATATATATGTATATGTATGTATGTATGTATGTATGTATGTATGTATATATCTTTCTAAAATATGATTGCACTTAAAAATATTCATGTTAGTCACAACTACAAGTCACTATACTGAGTTGTGGGGTGGGGGGGTGGGGGGTGAATTAGTGTACTTATAAGGTTCAACTTTTTCCTTTTAAACCATACTCAACTCTTGCTAATGAGTTAGTGTAGGCTATAACTTAACCAGCTAGGGTCGAGCAAAAAATATTCACATGAAAGTAGCAACACATAACACAAAATTTATCTCATGGAAACCCATCAAGGTTAAAAACCACAGTGTGTGAGTCGATCCTCACAAATTTTCATTGTTCTAAAGTGCACCCAGTCAAGAGCTTATCAATGTTAAAAGATTACAACGACACTAGAAGGTACCACTCTGTTAAGGGATTTGAATGAGACATGTCAAGGTCTTTCTTTGTTAGGGCATCCTGGTTAAAGGACTTTGGAACATAAGTTAATGTGTCACCCTATTAAAGGATTTATACAAAGAACCTACCAGGGTTCACCCTCACTGAGATTTATTGTTACAAAGGTAAGTAAACGATAGGAAAGTGATCTAAAAATTTAGCTACTTAACATATCTTGACATAGATCTCTGGCTTGATCTCTTGATCAATATACAACCATGCTCTATCTTCTCTTGGCTTTACAATCCTCAAACTCTGATCACTAGTGTGCTTGGCTCTTCTGGCTCTTGCACACAATCTCCTTGTGTTGTTCTATGGTGAAAACTTCTTCCAAGCTTTCCCAAACATAGTAACTTGTTGAATATGATTTATCATGTCACTCATCTTATCCTTTTGAGATTCCTCTTAGCTCAGCTCTCTCTGTCACTGTGGCTAATCACTTGGCAATCCCATTTTCTTCTCCTCCTACCTTGTCATATTTTATACTTCTCTTTCAACTTCACTTAAAAGTCTTAGAATTTGAATTTAAAATTTGAATTCTTGCCCCTATTACTAGCTTTGCTTCTTGTTGTAGTAGTACACCACTTTTGTTAGATGTAGGTGTTCGTACAGAAGTCACAAGTGTCACATACCCTTGGTGGTTCATAATTTCTAAGAATAATTTAAAATCAAATTCTTTTTATTGTTCCTCAATCTTCTTTCACATTACCATTGAATTTTATGTAACATGAGTTCTTTCCCTCTTTGTGACTAGATAGTCATAGATTTCTTGCTTGATGTCCTTCATAATGTCCAAGATGGATATATTTTTTGACCTGTTCATTGTTCCTTTTACTTGGTTGGTTGTTGTGCATGGTGACTTCACTTATCATCCTTTCCCTATGTGGATCATCTTACTTTGTCCTCTATGTCTTCTCTGACTCAATTTTTTTAGGTGTGAGTTAGAGATGCATGTTTGCATGCCTTACCAATTGTTCCTTATGACCAGTCAACTTCTCTTCACAAGTGTTTCTAGCAATGACAACATCTTTAAATGGCTAAGTCTACTAGTTTGTTTACCAGTCAAATTACAACACTTAGACCAACAATCTCCTCTTTTTGATTCATGGAAACACTTAGTCACTCAAACACACTTGTATTTTTCTTTCTCGCTTTCGTTGTCTCCCCCTGAGATAATGCATTTTTATGTGTTTGATTACTTGCATATTTTCTCAACTTCTTTTGTCTTTGCTTTCTTCCTATTTTGCAATTCATTACTACAACAACATATTTTGCTTCAGTGGTTCACTGCAATATGTAGTTTTACTTCTTGCTAGTCCATGTTACCAACCTTCATCCAAGAAATAATACATTGCCAGATGTTCTCTTTCCATCATCTATATCCCCTTCTCAATTAACATCTATAAATACACTAAGTTCAAAAGTACATTTGAATGGATACCATAGTCCATATTCTTTAGTACCCTTTAGATATCACTTCATAGCTTCCATGTGTGATTCCTTTCAGTTGGATGAGAATCTAGCCACTATACCAACTACTTGTGCAATGTCTGGTCTATTGTGTAGCAAATATTGTAGTTTTCCAATCATGGACTAGTAAACTGTCTTGTTCACTTCAGGACTTTCATCTTCTTTTGACATTTTGCAACTAGTCACCATTGGTGTACCTACTAGTTTTGCTTCCTCCATGCCTTAACTCTCTCCTCTTCTGGTCGAGCTTCTTCTTCTTTACCTGGTGTGACTTCTTGTACAAGTTCCCCCTCTATCAGTACTCATTCCATTTTATTATTTAGTGAATGTATTTAAACTATCTATAGTCTTTTGGTTCTTTCTTACTATCTTCCTACCTTTATATTGGTAGATTCCACAATCTTGTTTGTCTAAAGATTCAAACACTGATAAGCTTTGCTCTCAGTGGAGTATCCCAAGAAGATACCTTCATCACTTTTGGGTTAAAACTTCCCTTGGTATCTATCCCTTTTGATATAACACTTGCTCCCACATACTTTGAAGTAATCAACATATGGTGTGTGACCAAACCATAGTTCATAGGGAATCTTCTTTTTCCCTTTCTTTACTTTACCCTATTAAAGGTGTACACAATAGTACTTATAGCTTCTCTCCAGTAGATTTGTACAACATTGTTTTGGATCATTAGTATCCTCACATAGTCTATGATAGTCTTGTTTCTTCTTCCTGCAACCTCGTTATGCTAAGGTGTATAAGGAGTTAACATTTTTCTTCCTATTCCATACTCCTCACAATAGCTCTCAAATTCTTGTGAGGTGGACTCACCTCCTTGGTTTGATCTTAAGAACTTGAATGTTCTGTCGGTCTCTATTTCTACCTTTTCTTTGTAGATTTTGAACATGTGGAAGGCTTTTGCTTTTCTTTCAAATAGATAGTCCACATCATTCTAGATAAATCATCAATAAATAGCATAAATATTTGTCTCCATATACACTCTGTGTTCTCATGAGACTACACAAACCAGTATTAACCATATCTAATAAATGTTCAAAAGTAAATGACTTGCTAGAGAAGCTTGAGCTTGCCAACTTAATTAGCTGACAATCCTTACACATAGTTTTGTTGGGTTTGGTGATTGGGGGTAAACCCCTTACACCATTTTTCTTTCCTACTTTAATAATACTTTTAATATTTATATGGAACATCCTTTTGTGTCATAGCCAACTATTATCATTCCTAGCTACCATGCAAGTATTATCATAAATGTTTCCATAAAAGAGGTTACCTATGCTTTTCTCTCTTGTAGCCAGTATCTTATCGATCTTGTCAAATATTTTCCAAGACCCTTTGTTGAATTCAAACTTATAGCCTTTTTCAATCAATTGAATCATGCTTAACATGTTATACCTCATTCCTTCCACTAGATATACATCTTCATAGGTAGTGGATTGAATTAGGGCTACAATACCCTTACCAATGACCATGTACGGTGAGTTGTTGTCAAACTTCACCATTATTTCATCATAGTTTTTAATCTTGTGGAACTATCTCCTATCCTTGGACATGTGATGTGAGCATCTACTATTTATTATCTAGTTTTTGTGGATGTTGGTGTTGGTTATCAGGCCTCTCTCCACCCTTTCTCCTATAATGGTGACAAATGACACTTCATCCTCATTACCTTCCTCTTCACTAGTTGACTCTTCATCAATCACCCCTTCAATGATGTAGCACCACTTTTTCTCCTTTTCCCTTGACGACTTATTCTTGGAGCCTTTTTAGTCATTATTTTCTCTCCAGACATTGGTTTCTTTTCTAACAAGTTTGGGACATCTAGCATCATAATATCCTACCTTTTTGTAGTTGAAGAATGTGAAAGGAGGATTTCCTTTGTACTTTATGTTTCCTCTAACCATTCTCTTTTGAGAATAGAGCCTCTAGCTCTTCTTGTTCTACTTCTTCAACATATAGACTCTCCATCTCTTTCTTTTTTCTGCATGTACTTGGTTTTCCTTTCTCTCACAGAGTTATCGTTAGAGCAATCAAATATTTGATGGTTTCTCAACCCTCGGAGGTTGACTATTGTTAAAGTTTCTAAGTTCAAATGTAGTGATTTTTCCTATCAAAGCATCAAGTGTTATCTTGTGTAGTGTTCTCAACCCTTGAATAGATGACACCCTTGTGGTATATTTGGGTGACAAGTTTCTCAATGCCTTGCTTACATATACATCTTCTGATATTTCTCTAGCACATGCTCTAATGGCTAGCATGATATCTTTTACTTTCTTGTCATACGCTTTGATCTCGTCTCCTTCTTGCATTCTCGTGCCATCAAACTTTCCTCCCAGGATTTCATCTTTGGCCCTCATGACATGCTTGTCTCTACCATGGACAACCTTTAGCTTCTCCCATATTTTGTAGGTAGTTTCTAGTTCTTCCACATCTTTGTACTTTGAGTATGATAGGGTTCTTGCTAAGAATCCATTGTGGTTGTGTGTATTTCCTTTTCCTTCAAATCTTCTAGAGTGAGCTAACCTTACAATTCAACATATTTGATCTCAATATGGATCTAGCAAGCATATCCAAGAGTTATTAGATGCAAGCACACCTTTCTACACCACAAGATATAATTTAACCTTGAGAACTTTGGTGCATCTCTTTTGAACATCTTGATATTTTACCTTGAACTATTAAACTCTCTTCACCTAAGGACCTGAGATCTGATGCCAATTGTTAGTCCCAACTACAGGTTGATATACTAAGAGGGGGGGTGGGTGTGAAGTAGTATACTTAGCAGGTGTATCATCTTAAAATGGAAGCACTTCCATGTTAAGAGTGTTTAGCCTTCTGAGTAAGTGGCCTGGGATCATGTCAAGCAACTTGAATGGGCTTCTACATAGATCTAGTAGTTTTCCCCCTATTTTGCTTCTCTCTTTCTATTTCCAGCCTATTTCTGACAACCTACTCTATGAAACTAAAAACTTTGACTTTTGGGTCAAGGTCAACCTCAACTCTAACCTAGGTCAAGGATGACCTTGACCCTAACCTAGGGCAAGGTTGACCTCGTCCTTGACCCCAAGTCTCATTTTTAATTTCTAGAAAGTTTGGGACATAGGGCTTTAGAAAGTTTCTTTTTCCCACTTATTGGTCAATTGTTTTGGGTTTCAGAATGGTAGACTCTTAATTTACATTTAATCTAGGTCTAGTCCTAGGGGTTAATGTTAAATGGGATTTAATGCTCCTATGTCAGCCTTCTCTAGGAGTTAGTGCCCTAGATTTCTATATGATGGAATTTTCTTCCCTCATTTTACATCAAAGATCTATCACACATGAATGACTACTATCTATAAGCAACTACCTACTTTTCAAGTAAGAAAGCATTCTAGCATTCTAGCATTCAAGTTTTCCATTGAAGATCAATGATTGAAGCATTCAAGCCTTTGGAGGGATTTGGTTCAACCATTAAAGATTAATCATTTAAACCCTAGATCTAGCCATCATGGTGGTGTGATCTTCCTTTAAAATCCCTTGTTCATCTTCAAGATCTATTCATTATTTTATCAAGGTGGATTCTAAGCATACAATCATGGAGGTTTTGATTTACATTTTTTAATGTTATGTTCAAGCTTTCATACCAATATACTTGTTTACATTTCAAATACAATTGCATACCTATTGAGTATCATAGCTTCATTATTAGATTTACTTCTACTACTTGCTAGCATTCTCTATTTCAATTTCATTATTAAGGTTGATTCCAAACTAGGGTTTGACCAAGGAAAACCCCTCATCCAAACACAAAACCATTTTTCTTGTAGATACAAGTGTGGAACAATGAATTGAAGTGCAAATATAGATACCCTTTTTGTCGAACTTGCGAGATCTGTAAACAAAAAAATTGTTAGAGCAGTACAGGTCAAGGTCAAATTTTTGGGGTACAATTGTGCCCTAGGGTAAGATTGTGCCCCACTATCAAGGTCAAGGTCTAACTCCCTTCAAAGAGACAAAATATTTTTGGATTTTCTTTGTCTCAACATTTCCAATCTGGAATAGGTTGTAGAGATTCCCGAAACTATATACAAACATCAAAAAATAATACTTTCTCGATTCAAGGTTAGTATCTGTCTTTTATCTATTTTAGGATTTAAGTGCATACTCCTCATAATAGAAAGACCATTAAACTTCTTTTCTCCCTATTCTCTATCACATGATCCATTTATGCATTGATCACTTTCTTGTGCTTAATCAATTTGGATCATCACATTGAAAATAGGGCTACAAAGGAAAACCTTATTTTCTTTCTATTCATTTTGGTGAAGTCACCATGCTTACCCTCTTTTCTTTTGTGGAATTAGATGCCCTATTGTATTTTGTGGTGTTATATTTCATTTCATATTTTTTAGGTCTTTTATTGTAATAAGATTAGATTTAGTTTATGCTCTTGCATTTTAAATTCAAAATTACAAAAAAAATCTATATATTCAATCAAATACAAAAACATTTCTTGCATTTCATTTACTATGAAGATTATGAAGATGCTTTCGTGTGTGGTTATGTTCCTTACTACCCTTCTTTTAGCATTTTTTTACCATAATTATGAGGTTTATGAGAATATCATTCATTTTATTATGTTCATGATCTCTCTTTTTATTCTCGCTTCTGCTTTTGTGATTTAACTAATACTAGTTTTCCTACATTCAAAACTTCCATTAAAGATTCATGTGGTATACTTATTATTCTTTTGAATTATGTGAAGGATTTGGTAGATGATACATTATCTCCTAATCTTCCTAATTTGACTCTTATTATTCCCAATCTGATGCCTATTTCTCCATATGTTAATCCTTGTTCTTTTTATGATGTTATTCAGGCTATAGTTTAGGATATAGATCTACAAGCCTTCTTTGATTTACCTTCTCCTTTGATTCATGATGATATTGAAGGAAAGGGTAAATACACTTCTTCAAAACCTATTATTGCCTTATACAACTATTTCTCATGAGCATGATAAAAAATCATCTCCTGTAGAAAATTTACATGATATATACACTACAGGATATATGATGATCACTAAACAAGGTTATAAAGGTTTAGGTCTTGTTAATGAGCATGGTATTATCTTGTCCATATACCCTCTAAATTGGATTTTCATGGTTTTGGTTTTTCAAAATCTCAAGTTAAGGAAGGTGATGTTAATCATCGTCCTCTCTTCAAAAACTTCTGCCTAAACCTACCTTGGATAACTCTGATATTCGTCAAGAGGTGCCTAAATAGGTATATGTTGAATCAATGAATTCCAAAAAAGAAATCTTTAAACCTATACTGAAAGATTCCTTATCTAAGTACAAATGTCCTTTTCATTATCATAATATGCACTTACTTGCTGATTTGAGACATTTTAAATTGTATGTTCATGAACGAGTTATTTTAGGAATTATATCTCACTCTCGTGTAGTTTTACAATTCCTTCATTATTTTGATATAAGCGATTCTCCTCCTATTGATATAATATAGATTTATATCCTCTTGTATTTGGACTAGGAGGCAAGAGGTGTATTTTCATCCAGTCTCCTAAGATCCATTAGGTCTTTTATTTGGGCTTAATTGGTATTCTTTCCTCCTATTTTTCTATGATTTTGTATTATGCTCCATTCAAGATATGTTTTCTAAGACATTTTTTTTACAAAGGATGTCCCTTGTCTTCTTCCCTAGGGGGAAAGGTTCTTTCTTCTTTCACTCTAACTAGGGAACTGTTTTCCTTAAGCTTAGTGGTGTTTGTTTATATTGTGATATTATTTCTTCATATTGACAAATGTTTTGAATATGGATAATCTTTTTATCTGAGAGGTTGTCTTCCTAGGTAATCACCTCTTCTCTATGTTGCAAATTATGATTCTTTATAAATTCATACTCTTGCTTTGGTGTTAGGTTTGTTTTCCTTATTCCAAAGATTCATTTTCCTCTTCCTTAGAGGGGGCTTGATGATTGAATCTTTGTTCCTATTTGATTTGAAAGATGATATTTTATCTAAAAGAACTCCTCTATGATGGGGGTCTTTTTGATAAGATCTCTTTCTTTGAGTATCCTTTTTCTGTAAGTGATATATTATTTTCATGATTATCTATGCTCTTGATTGTAGGGTCAATATCCCCTATTAAGAATATGGTGTACATTTTTGTTAACATCCTCTTCTTCTTCCTTATCATGTCTAGTAGATAGCCATAATAAGGAAGGGGAAATATATAGGGTCTCCCTTGTATTGTATTTTTTATTTTATATGCTAAATCTTGGAAGGTAATGCATATAAGTTGCTAAATCTTGAAGAGACGCATTTTTCCATTTTTTATATAAATGCAAAATCCTTTGAAGGTAATGCACATAAGTTTCTAAATCCTGAAGAGATACGCACTTTTCAAATTTTCACTATGCTAAATCTTTCAAAGGTAATGCACATAAGTTGCTAAATATTGAGAAGACACACATTTTATATTCATAATGATATGATAAGGTGGATCTATGGGTATTCTAGAAGCCATCAAAAGATTCATTTACAATTGCAAGAACAGTTATGGGTGAACTATCAAGTTTGGCCACCTGTTTGGCTCTCCCTCTCTTTTGGTGATTCATGGTAAGGTGGGAGGTAATGATTTCTTCTTCTTCTTTTTTATTCACTCTCATGCTAGTAGGATTGAATCATGAAGATATGTTATTTATAGTGTTGCTCTTGTCTTTCTTATGTTTTTATGATAGGTTTCCAAATATGATATTAGTATGAGATATATTTCTTAGCAAGGTTTCTTATGCTAGTTGATTTGAGTTTGTTTAGTACTAACCCTTTTTCTTTTATGTTGTTTTGTTTTTTTTTTCACCCTTGTGCATGTATGTTGAGTTAGAATCCTTAGCTTGGGGGCTTATGTCCTTAGCTATCTATTATTTTATCTCATTATGAATCCACTTGGATCTTTTCTTTCTTCTCTTCCTTTACCAAGAGTTTACATTGAGTCCATACTCTTGCTAAAGTGGGGGCTATATGTATTGTCTTAAAATGAAAGAACTTCCATGTTAAGAGTATTTATCCCTCCAAGTAAGTGGTCTATAGTTATTTCAAGCACCTTGAATGGGTTTTTGCATGGATTTGGTAGTTTTCCACCTATTTTGCTTCTCTCTTTCTATTTCTAGCCTATTTCTGACAACCTGCTTTGTGAAACTGAGAACTTTGACTTCTGAGTCAAGGACAACCTGGTGGATCAAGGTCAACCTTAACCCTAACCTAGCTCAAGGATGACCTAAACCCTAAGCTAGGGTAGGGTTGACCCTGTCCCTGACCCCAAGTCTCGTTTTTAATTTCTAAAAAGTTTGGGACATTGGGCTTCAGAAAGTTCATTTTTCCCACTTTCAAGTTAGCTATTTTGGGTTTTAGAATGGTAGACTCTTAAATTACATTTAATCTAGGTCTATTCCTAGGGTTTAAGGTTAAATGAGATTTAATTCTCCTATGTCATCCTTCTCTAGGAGTTAGTGCCCTAGATCTCTATATAAGGAAGCCTTCTTCCCTCATTTTGACATCAAGGATCTATCACACACAAATGACTATTATCTATAAGCAACTACCTACTTTTCAAGTGAGAAATCATTCTATAATTCAAGCATTCAATTTCTCCATTGAAGATCAAGGATTGAAGCATTCAAGCCTTTGAAGGGATTTGGTTCAAGCATTCAAGATTCATCATTTAAACCCTAGATCTAGTCATCATGGTGGTGTGATCTTCCTTTAAGATCCTTTATTCATCTTCAAGATTTATTCATTCTTTTATCAAGGTGGATTCCAAGCATACAATCATGGAGGTTTTGATTTACATTTGTTAATGTTATGGTCAAGCTTTCATATCAGTATACTTATTTTCATTTCAAATACAATTGCATATCTATTGGGTATCATAGCTTCATTGTTAGATTTACTTCTACTACTTGCTAGCATTCTCTATTTCAATTCCATTATTAAGGTTGATTCCAAACCAGGGTTTGATAAAGGCAAACCCTCATCCAAACACCAAAACTATTTTTCTTGTAGATACAGGTGTGGAACAATGAATTGAAGAACATATTCAAATACCCTTTTTGTCAAACTTGCAAGATCTATGAATAGAAATTTTTTAGGAGTAGTACAAGTCAAGGTTGACTTTTTGAGGTACAATTGTGCCCTAGGGTAAGATTGTGCCCCGGTATCAAGGTCAAGGTTGACCTCCCTTCAAAAAGACAAAAGATTTTTGGGTTTTCTCCATCTCAACATTTCCAGTCCAGAACAAGTTGTAGAGATTCCTGACATACAGACATTAGAAAAATGGCACTTTCCAGATTCAAGGTTAGTATTGGTCTTTTATCTATTTTAGGATTTAAGCACATGCTCCTCATAATAGAAAGATCATTAAACTTCCTTTCTCCTTATTCTCTATCACATGATCCATTTCTACATTGATCACTTTCTTGTGCTTAATAAATTAGGATAACTCCTTTTAGAAAATAGGGTTAAGAGAGGAAACCTTATTAAAACCTTGTTTTATTTCTATTCAACAGGTTCAACTTTTTCCTTTTAAACCATACTGAACACTTGTTAATGAGTTAGTGTGGGTTATTACTTAACTAATTAAGGTCGAGCAAAAAACATTCACATGAAAGTAGTAGCACATAACACATACTTTATCTCATGGAAACCCGGCTAGGGTTAAAACCATCGTGTGTGAGTCAATCCTCACAAATTTGCACTCTTCTAAAGTGTGTCTGGTCAAGAGCCTATCCTTATCAAAAGATTATAATGACACTGTAAGGTTCCCCCCTATTAAGGGATTTGAATGAGACATATCAAGATCTTGCCTTGTTAGGAGAAACCTAGTTAAAGGGCTTTGAAATACAAGTTAATGTGTCACCCTATTAAGGGATTTATACAAAGAACCTACCAGGGTTCACCCTTGTCGGGATTTACTATTGTAGAAGTAAGTAAACAATAGGAAAGTGGTCTAAAAACATAACTACTTAACTTGATTAAGATCTCTAATTTTCTCTCTTGACTAGTTTTCAACTGTGATTTGCCTTCTCCTAGCTCTGTAATCCTTAGACTTTGATCACTAGTATGCTTGGCTCTTCTAGCTCTTACACACAATCTTCTTATGTTGTTCTATGGTGAAAAATTCGTCCAAGATTTCCCAAGCACATTAACTTGCTAAAGATGACTTCTCATGTCACTCCTCTTCTCCTTTTGAGATTCCTCTTAGCTCATCTCTCTCTAGCACTATTGCTAATCACTTAGAAATCCCATTTGTTTCTCCTCCTATCTTATCTTATTTTATACTTCTCTTTCAACTTCACTTAGAAGTCTTAGACTTTGAATTCAAATTTTTAAGTCTCACCCTTACTACTAGCTTTGCTTCCCATTGTAGTAGTGCATCGCTTTTGTCAAATGCAAGTGTTCATATAGAAGTCACAGGTGTCACATGCCCTTGGTGGTCCATACTTGCTAGGAAGAATTCAAATTCAAATTCTTGTGAATGTTCCTCGATCTTCATTCCCATCACCATTGAATGCAATGTAACATGCATTCTTTCCCTCTTCATGACTTATAGTCACGAATTTCTTGCTTGATATCCTTTATGATGTCCAAATTGGATCTACTTGCTAACCTATTCATTGTTCCATTTGTTTGGTTGTCTATTGTACATGCTACTTCACTTAGCATCATTTTCCTATGTGGATCATCTTACTTTGGCCTCTCTATATTCTCTAACTTAAATTGTTTAAGTGTGAGTTAGAGATGCATGTTCTCCTACCTTACTAGTTGTTCCTTACGATCAACCAAGTTCTCTTTACAATTTTTTCCAACAATGACAACACCTTTAAATGACTAAGTCTATTGGTCTATTTATCAGTCAAATTACATGCTCACTTAGGCCAATAATTCAAAGTCATTGGCTTTATGGAAGATAAATGTGGATATCACTACATAAATCATGTCTTAGGGTTTGGAATGGAATGAGGAGATCCCAATGGTTCATTGGGTGATGAAATCTCTATTTCCCAATGACTTGGTTGTAGGTGTGGAGTCAAATTTGGAATGACATTTCCTAGACTATGGTTTTAAAAATAGAAAATATTTTGAGGATGAGTGAATGAGTAATGAGGTGGGTCATTATTCCTTTGAATGGTGGTTGGAGCTAGTGGATGAATCTGTATATAAGACAAAAATGATAGTGGAATAGTAAAAGTTGGTGGAGGAGATTAAAGCCTTCTAGGATGCAAATGCAAGGAAGGTTGTTGAGTTTCTAGTGGAGTTTCAAAAATGACAAAGGTCTGTAATTCTGAGAAGGTGAAAGTCAATAGTGTGGGTACATTACCCAAATTGAAAATTTGAAAAGTTTTTGTGGAATGACAAATTTTGGCCTCTTTTGGTACTTCTTGGGAGATGGGTTTTTGGAAAGACCTCTAAAGATGGGATTTGCAAACTTTCCCTATCAAGGACATGATTATTGTAGTACTTTATGCTACTACATGAGTGGGATATCGAGTCAACAATAATATCAAGAAAGTCAAAAGGTTAAGATGCAAGATGTAATATAGATTTTTATTGGTAAAAAGTGCCTATAATGAAAATTTATGGAATATCTTGAGAAAGGCTATTATGCTTAGCAATAGTTGTAAGGGGAGCTAGTATAAGTTTGTGTGTGTGTATGTGTGTGTGTATTGATAAGAAAAGTCATTAGATACATCATTTGCAATTGACTTTATGCTCTTTTATACAATGTTATTTTATGATTCAGAATATTACAAGATATCTTTTTAATTGGTAGAATTAACTTAAAATAAACCTCGCTATTAATTCTCCTCATTATTAATGAGTAACCTTATTTATATTTTTCCAATTACAAACTATCTCGTATTATTGGATTATAACCAGCGTGTTGCTTATAATATATGTTTCTATATCACTGTCAATAATACTAAATTTGGAATACATATTATACTTAATTTATGTTTGTATATATCTAACATTTTACATTTAAATCATGTATATTCATTTATCTTTAAATATGTTCAATGATGTCAAGTTTAAATCTAAAAGGTTATTTAGATAAATAGGGATCTAGATAAAAAGTATACATGAGATGATATTATTGGTACAAATTGCAAAGAAGCTATCAACACTACAGTCTACACATTAAATCGAGTACAAGTCAAGAAAGGTACAAAAAAAACATCTTCTGAGATATGGTATGGACATGCACCTAATGTAAATTATTTCAAAGTTTTTGAAGAAAATGTTATATTCTAAAAGATTCAAGGAATGAAAATTTTGATGCTAAAATTGATAAAGGTATATTTCTAGGTTGTTCCACAAAGAGTAAGACATACAAATGTTTGAATTCTAACACAAACAAGGTTGTGGAAAGTGAAAATGTTAGAGTTGATGAATTTGTAGAGAAGAATGAGGTAGAATACAAGAAAGAACCTAAGGAATATATATATATATATATATAAAGAACCTAACACCATTCTTGAACTTGAGAAACCAGCTAAGGAAATACAAAATGTGAACACTACCGAGTCACAACAGAAAGGCAATACTGAGCAACAATAGCCTACCAAGCATCAAATTATAGAATTTGAGCAATAGGAAGAGAATGTGGACCATAAAAATGATATACATGTGATACAGATAGGATTATAGCAAGAGGAACCTGAAGTGATTGAACATGTTGAACTAGGTGAACCTAGTAAACCTCAACAAGAACAAAGAATAAAAGAACCTATGTTAGTAAAGCATGTGAGAAGAAATCATGAAACATACCAAATCATTGGAGACAAAGATTTAGGAGTGATGACAAGAAGAAGACTGAGGAGTCATACATGCCTACTATGTGAGTATTAGCCTAAATCAGTCATGAATGCACTTAAGAATGAAGAATGGATTATAGTCATGAATGAAGAGATTGAACATATTGAAAAGAAAAAGACATGGACACCAGTACCCAGACCAAAGGACAAGAATGTGGTTATAAAAAAGTGGGTATTCAGGAACAAGATGAATGAGAAAGGTGAAGTCACAATGAACAAGGCAAGACTAGTTTGTAAAGGATATGCACAAGAAGAAGGAATTGAGTATGGAGAAACTTTTTCTCCAGTTG
This sequence comes from Cupressus sempervirens, assembly GCA_028749045.1. Lineage (NCBI taxonomy): Eukaryota > Viridiplantae > Streptophyta > Pinopsida > Cupressales > Cupressaceae > Cupressus > Cupressus sempervirens. The sequence continues at coordinate 428,992,180 of CM053784.1, read as the reverse complement.
CAAGGTTGGAAGGAGTAAGAATTTTTCTTGCATATGTTACTTACAAAGGATTCAAAGTTTATCAAATGGATGTGGAGTCTGTATTTATGAATGATATACTTGAAGTGGAGGTCTATGTTGAGCAACCTTATGGTTTTGTTGAGCCTAGCAAGAAAAATGTGGTATGTAAATTACATAAAGCTCTATATGGTTTAAAACAAGCTCCTAGAGCATGACATGAGAGATTGCATGCATACTTGATGAAAATTGGTTTTGAAAAAGTAAATAACAACAACAATTTGTATATGAAGAATGAATTTGTGAGCAAGATACTTTTAGCTAAAACTTTTGTGGATAATATTTTATTTGTACGAAAAGATGTATTGTGTAAATCATTTTCTGATTACATAAAGATAGAGTATGAAATTTCTATGTTTGGAGAGATCGAATTCTTTATTGGCATGCATGTATATCTGATGAAGAAAGGTATCTACATTGCATAATCAAAATATATCAAGGAAATACTAATTTTTTTTGGTATGGAAGACTCAAGACCAATTGGAACACCTATGGATACTAGACATATACTTTCACATAATGATGATTCTAAAGAGGTGAACCAGACATTGTATAGGTCAATAATTGGAAAATTGTAATACGTAGTTCATAGTAGACCTGACATTGCATTAGTAGTTGGAATAGTTACAAGATTCTTTGCTAGTCCTAAGGAGAATCACATGATGGTTGTGAAAAGGATACTGAGATATCTAAAAGGAGTAGAAGATTATGGGCTATGTTATCAAAAGAATGATAAATTTGAGCTGGAGGTTTATACTAATGCAGATTGAGCTGGAAATGTTGATGACAAAAAAAGCACTAGTGGAGGCACTATCTTTCTTCGAAAGAGACTAATTTCTTGGACACACAAGAAGCATAACTACATTTCTCAATCCACAACACAAGTTGAGTATGTTGCTGCAGCAAAAAAATGTAACATTGTTTGGATCAAGCAATTGCTGAAAGGTATGAGGGAAGAAATTATCAATCCTATAGTAATCTATTGTGATAATACAAGTGCTATAAATATTTCAATGAATCTTATGATGCATACTAAGACAAAACATATTAAGATCAAGTATCGTTACTTGAGAGAGTTGGTTCAAGACAAAGAAGTAGAGCTTGAATATGTGAACACAAAGGAATAGATAGTTGATATATTTACTAAAGCATTACTTAAGGAAGCACATTAGTATTTGAGAGATAGGTTAAGGGTCATTCTCCTCTCTACTTATAACTAAGGTGAAATGTGTAATTACATCAAATGTTACTATTAGAATATCATACACATTGATGTAGAAGATCACACTTTGGGATCTACCTAAAGGTGCAAAATGATGTGAAGAAATGATCTTGAAGATGAACCTAATGATAGAGGGAGATAATCTATAAGCAATATTGATGATATCTACATATATAAGGTATACAATGGTATGCCTGATGTTTCTATGGTGAATGAGATGTCTTTGGTATTGTTGTCAAAGAGGGAGATTATACTATATGAATAAAGAAAGAGAGAAAGAGAGATGATAATGAAGATTGTAGGCAATTACCATAAAGGGAGAAGAAAATAGATAGGGAGATCATATTGTTGTTAATAAAGATACAAAGAAAGAGGGATATGATGGAGACTATAGATAGTAATGGAAGATCATATGCAGAATGATGAAAAATGTTGTTATAACTAACATTGACTAGATGACAATCAAAATGAAACTAAGGATATTATTGAAAATCTAACTATTGAAGGTGTTGTGTTATTTTTGGATTGCATGGTAAATTGAAGATATTACATATCTTGTGAAAGGTGGAAGGGTGTTTCACTTGAGGGTGTTTCCATCAATGCCAAAGATGGAGATTGTTGGAGCTACAATTGTTGGGAGCCTGATTGGAGCAATTGTTATATTATCATTGATGTCAAACCTATTGGTAAGACAAGTGTCAAACCTACTAGAGATACATTCACTAATAGTGTAGAGTGTCATTTCTATTGATTGATGAAGAGGATTTGAAAAGAAGAGATCATGAGATGACCTAGTGAAAGGTTGAGGTGAGATAGGATTACAATGGACACTTGATAAGTTAGTACTTGACAAGATTATATGTTGTACAAGTCAATACATGAACTGTAGGAGACATATGGATGAAGCTAAGAGTTGAAACAATTCATGATTATAATCTTGACCAAGTATTAGTGTTACATGGTCACTGAAGGAGTTGAAGCAAAAGATTAAGGAACTTAATCATTATCGAGAAGAAAAGTGTTGGTTGAGTGTCTGTATTGGCTAAATGATAATGATTACTAAGTGATAGTATCGATTGAGTTGAATAGTGATGACTAAGCAAGACAATGTAGTATTGATTGAGTGATCAAGTGAAGACTGACCAAAAAGGCACAATGGTGACTGAGTGACAACAAAAGAACAATTTATGATAGAATCAAGATTTGTAGCCAAAAGATTTTAAATCTTGGAATAAGAAAAGTGTGATGATGATAAGGATTGAAGAGTTGTAATATTTCATGCAAGGAAAGGATTAGTTGAGCAATCAAAGGCTAAGATTTGAGATGTTTCTAGAAGTTTTGAGAAGAGAATAAGAATAAGAAGATGGGTAGATTCATTGAATATTTTGGATCTAATCGTAAACTCTAAGATCTACGATTGTGATTAATTGACAAAAGATCAAGACTACCTATTTACAAAAGTATCTAATATGTTTTTGGGGTTGTTGGACTAGAAAATTACAAAGACAAGTGGTAGATAGACTTGCAAGGAGAAGTGTGAAGTTTTTGAAGTGCAAGATTGCTTAAGGAGTTGCCAAGTAGACTTGAGATGATGAGAACAATGGAGTCTAGCCAATGAACCAAAGATGAGACAAACAAAGATCTGAATCTAAAAAGTGAATTGTAGTTTATCAGATCAAAGTTTCACTGTTACTTCCTAACCATTATGGAAATTATAAAATCCTTTTGATAAGGTTGACCTAACAACATTTGTAAATCCTTTAATTAAGGTGTCATTGTAAAACCTGGTGTTCCTTATCGGTTATCTTTTGTTTTTGTAAGGGGTTTTGAGTCCCTTCAAAACCTATTTTTCAATTAATCTAAACCAAGGCCACTCCTAACAGGGTGATTGAATCCTTTAATAAGGTCACACCTAATAGTGTTTTTTTAAACCTTTAATAGGGTTGGCTCCTAATATAGCTCACTTCAGAAGAGTGAAAAAGTGGTAGCATGTTACTAGTATTTTTTCCCAAATTGTGTTTCCACATTAAACCTAGATGTCAAATATTGTGCAGATGTTTGTTGTGTATTTATTGTACTTAGTATTTTAAGTTAAGTTTATTGTTGATTGTGATAAGTTTTGGCAAGTCGACACATATAGAACAAAGAGCTAAAATGGAATGAATAAGTTGGATTATTATGAATAGTTTTGATCTATGAGTTATTGGGTTAAGTTTGTTGAAGTTTTAAGGGTTTATTTATGCATCTAGAATTGGGATAACTAATTCACCCCCCCCCCCGACCCCCCCTCCTCAATTATTCCAAATACTCTAAAAATTGGTATCAGAGCTCGTGTGCTTGTTTGAAAGTTTGAAGTTCTTAAAGCTAAAGATCAAGATATATAAGAGAGAGATACCCAAGCTGAGCAAAGATATTTTTCCATCATGGTAAAGGTTTATGAAGTTGAATCTATTAGAGATTCTTCACTTTCCTATCTTGAAAATGAGTACATTAAATTTCTCAGACTTGTGACTGTTGAGAAAATAAAGAGAAGTGAGAGCATAACCAAATGATGATTGAGCTTTCATACTCTCTATGGTATTATGATTTTGATGAAGTAAAAGATTGTACAAATGCAAAGAAAATATGGGACAAGCTAGCATTAATTCATGAGGATACTCAAATGTGATGAGAGTTAAGGCAAAAAGTCTAAGAGGAAAGTTTGATGACATGAGAATGAATGAAGGTGAGAACATAACACAATATGTTGGATGAATTAAAGAAGTTGTGAATTCTATTAGGAGTTTTGGAGGTAAAATATTTGAAGAGATAGTGATCAACAAGGTACTAAGAAATTTACTTCCTATTTATGCTATTAGAGTGTCTAGAATACAAGAGTTGAGGTGCACACCTGGTAATGATCTCACATTGGATAGTCTAGTTGGTAGACCCACAACTTTTGAGTTGGCTAATTTTAATAATTATTCTCTTACTAATGTTGAAAGTGATTTCAAAGAAAAACTAACTCTTGAAGGTTCTAGAAAGGAGAAGACAAGAAAATATGTGAATCTTGACATGACTCAGATGAAGAACTTGATGAATTTGAGGCATTATTGGCTAAGAGGCTACCTAGAAGAAAAGGTAAACTTCCTATTATATGTTTCACATATAATAAGGTTGGTCATATTGCTGCAAAGTGTCCTGACAGAGAAGCTAAGGATAAGAGGAAGGATGTTAGGTGTTGAGTTAGGAGAGATAACAGAGATAATAAAGGTAATAGAAACTACAAAGGCAAAGGTAAGAAATCTCATTTCATTGCTAAAGAAAGTTCTGGTAGTGGTATTAATGAAAATGATATAGAAGTTGTATATATTGTTGTAATGTGGAGCCTAATTAGACTCAAAGGTGTACTCAGCGTGATTTCTCCCCAAATTATTTCTACAGGGGTTTGGGGGAAATGCCCCCAAGATAGGGTCAAGGGGTAACACCCCAAGTGCACTTCCTATCATAGTACAAGGTGGGGTCAAGGAGCAACACCCTTGTGGGGGTTTTCAGGTGAGGCACCCTTGAAGCCAAAAATGACCTTATATTGTAAAAGGCATTGACTACTATTTTTCTATTGGACGACTTATTCTAGCCCTAAATTTGTAAGCAAAAAAAGCTTGTATAAAATGGCTTAAGATTAGGGATTTCATAAGGAATGGTGATATTGTAGCTTGTTGTGGTGGTATTGAGTTGTAAGGGATTGCAAATTGTAATCATTGGATAATAATAATAATGGACTTGCTATTGGTGGACGTAGCCCATGGATTGGGTGAACCACGTTAAATCCTAGTGTCTTGTGTTCTCTTCTGTGTGATTTATTATTTTATGATATTGGTTGTATTTGCATGTAACTATTATTTCTATATGTGGTTAATCCTAACATCTGTTGCTATGAAAGATGCTTATGATGAAGATGAAAGATGTGAAAGACTACCCTAATTTCACATATGAGCAAAAATGACAAATGGATAATGGATAGTGGATGTTCACATCATATGACTGGTGATACAAGTGAGTTTGAAAGGATGATTCATTACAATGGTAATAGTGTTAAATTTGGAAATGGTGCACCATATTATGTGAAAGGTAAAGGATCAATTATTCTAAATGATAAGATCAGATGTGATAATGCATATTGGGTTGATGGTCTAAAATATAACTTGTTGAGTGTGGCACAATTGATCAGTTCTAGTTATAGGGTTGAATTTCTAAACAAGAAGGCAAATATCTATGATGCTATTGGTGAACTAGTTGGAAGTGGAGAACAAACAAGAGGTAATTTATTCTATCTAGACTTCTGTGAAGATACATGCTCATTTGCACAATATGAAGATGTTTGGCTTTGGCATAAGAGGTTGTGTCATGTAAATTTTGACAATTTGGTTGAGATTAGCAAGAAAAGAAGAGTAAGAGTATTGCCAAGATTGAGTAAACAAGATAAGGTGATGTGCAAACAATGTCAATTGGGAAAAATGACTAAGTCTAGTTTCAAGAGCAAAAACTTTTCTTCTGATGATATTTTGGAATTAGTTCATATTGATCTATGTGGTCCAATTGGAGTGCAAAGTTATTATGGAGATCAGTACTTTATCTTATTTGTTGATGACTTCTTTATAATGATGATTGCAATGTTTCTTAAACAAAAATATAATTATTTTTAAATGTATAAGTGGTATTTGGATAGGGTGAAGAAAGAAACATGTAAGAATTTGAAGTGCTTGAGATTAGATAAAGGTGGAGAGTTCATATTTGGAGAGTTCAATATATTCTGCAATAATAGAGGAATCAAAAGGCAGATGTCTGTACCTAGGACTCCACTATAGAATGGCATAATTGAAAGAAGGAATGGATCTATAATGGATTGTGCAAGGACATTGATGATGGAAAATAATGTTTCATCAAAGTATTGGAGAGAAGTTGTCAGCACTATAGTCTACACACTGAACCAAACACAATTAAAGAAAGGTACAAACAAAATACCTTTTGAGCTATCATATGGACATGCACCTAATGTAAATTATTTCAAAGTTTTTGGAAGAAAATTTTATATTATGAAAGATTTAAGGAATGGAAAGATTGATGCTAAAAGTAATGAAAGCATATCCCTAGGTTATTCCACAAAGAGTAAGCCATACAAATGTTTGGATTCTAACACTAAAAAGGTTGTGAAAAGTGCAAATGTTAGAGTTGATGAATTTGCAGAGAAGAATGAGGTGGAATGCAAGAAATAACCCAAAGGATATATAAATTTTGTATATATCTATAAAGGAGAACCTAACACCATTCCTCAACCTAAGAAACTAGCTGAGAAAATATAAAATGTGAACACTGTCAAGTCATAAGAAAAAGGCCATATTGAACAAAAACAACCTACTGAGCATCAGACTGTAGAAATTGAGCAACAAGTACAAAATTTTGACCATCAGAATGATATACCTGTGATATAGATAGGATTACAACAAGAGGATCCTAAAATGATTGAACATGTTGAACTAGGTGAATCTAGTGAACCTCAACAAGAAAAAAGAAGAAAAGAACATGTACTAGTAAATTATGCGAGAAGAAATCATGCACCAAACCAAATCATTAGAGACAAAATTTCAGGAGTGATGACAAGAAGAAGATCGAGAAGTGATACATGCCTACTATGTGAGTATGAGCCTAAATTAGTCATGGATGCACTTAAGAATGAAGATTGGATTGCAGCCATGAATGAAGAGATTGAACAAATTGAAAAGACCAAGACATGGACACTAGTACCTAGACCAAAGGACAAGAATGTGATTAGAACAAAGTGGGTATTCAAGAACAAGATGAATGAGAAAGGTGAAGTCACAAGGAACAAGGCAAGACTAGTTTGTAAAGGACATGTACAAGAAGAAGGAATTGACCATGGAGAAACTTTTGCTCCAGTTGTAAGGTTGGAAGGAGTAAGAACTTTGCTTGCATATGCTGGTTACAAAGAATTCAAATTTATCGAATGGATGTGAAGTCTATATTTTTGAATGGTATACTTGAAGAGGAGGTCTATATTGAGAAACTTGAAGCTTTTGTTGATCCTAGCAAGAAAAACATGGTATGTAAATTGCATAAAGATTTGTATGGTTTAAAACAAGCTCCTAGAGCATGGTATGAGAGATTGCATGCATACTTGGTGAACATTGGTTTTGCAAAAACATATGACAACAATAATTTGTAAATGAAGAATGAATATGTGAGCAAGATGCTATTAGCTGAAATTTTTGTGAATGGCATTTTATTTGGAGGAAAAGATGTATTATGTAAATCATTTTTTGATGACATGAAGATAAAATTTGAATTGTCTATGTTTAGAGAGATCAAGTTCTTTGTTGGCTAGTAAGTATATCTAATGAAGAAAGGTATCTAGATTACATAATCAAAATATATCAAGGATATACTAAATTTTTTTGTTATGGAAGACTCAAGACCAGTTGGAACACTGATGGATACTAGACATAAAATTTCAAAGAATGATGATTCTAAAGACGTGAACCAGACATTGTAGTCCTTTTGATAAGGTTGACCTTGCACTCATTTGTAAATAATTTAATCAAGGTGACGTTCTAATGGAATGTTCTCAAGTCCTCTAACAAGGCCACTCCTAATAGAGTAATTAAATCCTTTAACATGGTCACACCTAACAGTGTGTTTTGTAACCTATAACAAGGTTGACTCCTAACAAAGCTCACTTTAGAAGAGTGAAAAAGTGGTAGCATGTCACTAGTGGTTTTTCTTAAATTGGGTTTCCACATGAAATCCTAATGTCAAACATTATGTGGATGTTTTTTGTGTGTTTATGCTACTTATTGTTTTAAGTTTAAGTCTATTGTTGGCTATGATAAGTTTCTTCAAGTCAACACATATAAAACATAGAGCTAAAATGGAATGAATAAGTTAGATTATTATGAATAATTTTGATCTACAAGTCACTAGATTAAGTTTGTTGAAGTTTTAAGTGTTTGATTTATACATATGGACTTGGGGATAATTGATTCACCCCTCCCTCTTAGGTATTCCAAATATTTTAATATGTATGTATGCTCTCTCTCTCTCTCTCTCTCTCTCTCTCTCTCTCTCTCTCTCTCTCACACACACACACACACACACACACACACACACTCAAAAAAATGTGGGTTTAGTTTGTGACTATACTCATTTTTTCCTTTGACTCTCTAACATTCATTCTAAGGATGGATCATAGAGTGTGATCCATAATGTTAATGAAAAAAAACTTAAAGAATTGAATCTAGAAACATCTTAGAATAATCTCATGGATTGTGGAAATCTATCGACCCTTATATGTATAACACCAAAGTTAACGTTGATGTTCATCAACACACACACACACACACACACACACACACACACACATAAATATACATGTACATGTACATATACATATACATACATGTGTGTGTGCATGTGTGTACATGTATGTATGTATGCATGTATATATATATGAATACATACATACATACATACATACATACATAAATATATGTGTGTGTTTGTGTGTGTGTGTGTGTGTGTATACACATATGCATACACATACATATACATATACATACATATATACATACATACATACATATATGTATATGTGTGTGTGTATGCATATGAATGAGAATACACCACTTTTAATCTTTTTCTATAATTTTGAAACATGCCTTCTTGTTGTATTGTATTCGACCATATTAAAAGCATTATATATTTCATCTCAGTTCATATAAAAGGGACAAAATGACTAAAAATCAACAATGTGAGAATAAACTCAGTGCATTAAACAATCTTCATTGAAGGACATAATTATTTTGACTCAAAAAATTGCAACACATTTAAGATAGTGCTTGAGAAAATTGTTAAGGGAAAAAAATTGTTAACAATCTTCACAGTCACACACTATCTTGATGCAAAGTGCACTTGATGAGTGCAAAAGGATGAAAAATAAGAAATCATAAAGAAGTTTTGTAGACGCCTAAAATTTTCCAAATACCCCTTATCCTGACCAATTAAATAGATATTTATTATCTATTCAATTGTAGTCTTACCCTACCTTTAATTAAATAAATTTACATTTATTTAATTACATTCATCTTTTCTTGATTTAAATAAATTTAGGTTTATTTAATCCTAGCCTATTCCCCATATATACATATATATATATATATATATGTATACATATATATATATATATATATATATATGTATACATATATATATGTATACATACATATATATATGTATGTATATATATATATGTATGTATATATATATATATATATATATATATATATATGTATATATATATATATATATGTATGTATACATATGTATACATATATATATATGTATGTATACATATGTATACGTATACATACATATATATATATATATATATACATATATATATACATATGTATGTATACATATATATATATATGTATACATATGTATACATATATATATATATATATGTATGTATGTATACATATATATATATACTGTTGGAAATATTCAAGATATGATAAGTTACTGAGAGGGGAGGGGTGAATCAGTAACTTCTAAAATTTTAAACAATAAAACTATATGCTGATATATTCACCATTCATCCAAGTAAACTACTGTAAGCATGAAACAAAATCATTTGCAACACTTGAACACACAGATTTGGTGACCCAGAAACCTTCCAAATAGAAAGTAAAACTGGGGTGGGGATGAAACCCACAAGCTTCGTTACTGCAGTATGAAGTTGGCCAGTTAAGGCTTACAATGACCACTTCTGGTGATCTGCCCTGTTAGGAGCACAAAGGATTGCTAGATCCACCTTGTTAGAGGATTTCTAAACATACAATAAAGTATGCACTCTGTTAGGAGATTTACAAAAGACTGTTAAGTCTACCTTGTTAAAGGATTTACAAAAAACTGATTCACCTGTTAGAATGAAACAGTGGATCTGATTACAACTGATTGCTGATAAGATCCGCTATGCTCTGATTCACCTTGATGTGATAGATAAAACTTTTCTGCTCCAAAACTCGACCTGCTGAATATCTTCACAATTCAGCCCACATACTTTCGCACGCATGTATTTCTTTCACACTTTCACACTTTTACACTTTCACATTTCCATTCATTACCATTGCCATCACAACTATATTTGAATGATACAATACATTGCATATATATACCATCCATATAAACAATACATGCAAGGTCGGCTAAACAATACATGCAAGGTCGACTAAACAATACATGCAAGGTCGGCCAAAACAACAAGTGCAAATCTCTATACAAAGTCAGCCCAAGGTAAAAACTCGGGTTCACTGAACTGACTCGGTGTCCTTCTGATACTCGGCGTCCACTGCGTTACTCGGCATCGTCATGCACTCGGTAGAAGTGAAGGCATGGTCCATACTAAACACTTCGAGTAGTTCTGAACTCGGTAACCACTAGAGACTCGGTAGAAGAGATGTCACTCGGTGAATACTTCTATCTGAACTGTAGCTCGGTGATCAAAGGAAACACTTGATAGAACCTTGTGACTCGGTGATAGTTAGTTTTCTTGATATCTGTCTGAGCTCGGTAAAAATTAATTTCCTTGATAACCTCAGGAGCTCGGTTATCATGAAGTTCTCGGTTACATCTTAGTACATCTTCACTCGGTCAAAACTGATTCCTTTCTTTACCTTGAACACTCGGTAAATACTAACTTCTTTGTTTACCTTGATTACTCGGTAAACACTGACTTCTTTGTTCACCTTGATTACTCGGTAAACACTGACTTCTTTGTTCACCTTGATTACTCGGTAAACACTGAGAACTAGGTAAAGCTTGGCTTCCGGTGAGAGCTCGGTAAGCATTCAGAATCCAATAAGTGTTGTAACTAATGACAAAAATGTATTATAATGCCAACAATATACATATATGTATACATATGTATATATATGTGTATATATATACATATGTATATATATATATATGTATACATATGTATATATATGTATATATATGTGTGTATATATATATATACACACATATATATACATATATATACATATGTATACATATGTATATATATATACATATGTATACATATGTATATATATATACATATGTATACATATGTATATATATATACATATGTATACATATGTATATATATATACATATGTATACATATGTATATATATGTATATATATATATATATATGTTATATATATATATATATATGTATGTATACATATGTATATATATGTGTGTGTATATATATATATACACACACACACATATATATATGTATATATATGTATATACACATATATATACATATGTATACATATATATATATATACACATATATCTGTATACATATGCATGTATGTATATATATATGTATACATATATATGTATACATATATACATATGTATACATATATACATATGTATACATATATATATATATATATATGTACATATATATGTATACATATATATATATATATATATATATATATATATATATATATATATATATATATATATATATATATATATATATATATATATATATATATATATATATATGTATATGTATATATATATATGTATATATATGTATATATATACATATGTATGTATGTATATATATATACACATATGCATACACATACATATACATATACATACATATATACATACATACATACATATATGTATATGTGTGTGTGTATGCATATGAATGAGAATACACCACTTTTAATCTTTTTCTATAATTTTGAAACATGCCTTCTTGTTGTATTGTATTCGACCATATTAAAAGCATTATATATTTCATCTCAATTCATATAAAAGGGACAAAATGACTAAAAATCAACAATGTGAGAATAAACTCAGTGCATTAAACAATCTTCATTGAAGGACATAATTATTTTGACTCAAAAAATTGCAACACATTTAAGATAGTGCTTGAGAAAATTGTTAAGGGAAAAAAATTGTTAACAATCTTCACAGTCACACACTATCTTGATGCAAAGTGCACTTGATGAGTGCAAAAGGATGAAAAATAAGAAATCATAAAGAAGTTTTGTAGACGCCTAAAATTTTCCAAATACCCCTTATCCTGACCAATTAAATAGATATTTATTATCTATTCAATTGTAGTCTTACCCTACTTTTAATTGAATAAATTTACATTTATTTAATTACATTCATCTTTTCTTGATTTAAATAAATTTAGGTTTATTTAATCCTAGCCTATTTCCCCTCGCCCCACTTACATCTTAACCCATTCACTTTAATTAAGTAAATTACTTCATTTACTTAATTAATCCCTTTTAAGCCCAATTGGAATTAAATATTAAATTTAATCCTATTTGAGCACATGGCTCCTAACTTTAACCCTCACCCAACCTCACTTTCCTAACCTAACTCATCCTTCTAAGCCTACCCACTACCTAATCCCACTTACTTTTCCTAATCACCTTGCTAATCTACTTGTAATCCTAAGTGTGTACTCACACATGTGTGAGGAACACTCACACTTCCCACACCCTGCACACTTCTCACACCTCTTAGACATTTGTCCCCCCTTCACATGAGAATCAATATGTCTCACACATGTGTGAGACACCATGCTTCTCACATATGTGTGAGACACCATGCTTCTCATACCCTTACACCTGTCATTGACCTATCACATCAAAGGTTGCTCACACATGTGTGAGCATCTTTCCTCCTTTGAATTGTCAAAACCCCTAATCCACATGGAGTCCACTTAGGCCTCCACCTCATGGACACCTCATTCATCCTGAGAGATCCTAACCCTTCATCTTGCATTGAATCTCAACCATCCATTTCATCTCATTTCCTATAAAAGGAGAGCCCTCTCCTCATTTCCATAAGTACTATCTAGCCCATTGTTATGTTGCAAGATTCGTGAGGAACCACATCCCACATCAATGAAATCATCAACAACTTGGTGATTTTATGATGTTTGCATTAGTGCTATTTTGAATGGTTTAAGCTCTTGTGATTTCATGTCATCATTATTTACATGTTGTCTTTCATATTTGAGTTTTGCATGAATATGTAGGAATAGACTTTACTTGCTTATTGTTTGTTCCTTTGTTACATTTTATGCAATACATTTTGGCATGCCCAGTGGGACCCACTTCATGGGTTGAAACTAATCATCTAATGGGTTTTTTAGGGTATTTTGTTAGTTTTCAAGCTTGTAGGATGAAGGCTTGCACTGGAAGATCAAGTTTCATGAGGAGCCTCAAATCGAGCCAAAAAGTCCATCATCGTGCTTGAAGCACATAAGGGAAGTCTTTTTATATATAACACTCTATAGTTCTTATTTCTTTATTTCCAAGTTGTAGGAGAGTATATACATTGAGTATAGTTCTCTGTTAACAAGAAAATAGAAAACTAAAAAAAAAAAACTATATTTGTTGATAAGCAAAAAAGGGGGGGGGGGGGGGGGGGGGGGGGGGGGGCTTGTTTCATTTTATTTTATCTTGTTTATGCTTTTTTAATCATATATATATATATATATATATATATATATATATATATATATATATATATTGTCAAAAGTCTAAATTAAAAATTAAAAATTTCAAAAAAAAAAATTATTTTTATTTTGTGTGTGTAGGTTTGGCACTTGCAGGTGCCACCACCGGTGGCGCTTGTGAGCGTCGCCCCCGCCCTGCTCGGCCCACCATCACCACCAATGCCACTTCTACCCCCTACCACGGCCGTGACTTCCCTACAACTCCTCCTCTCCCAGTGCCACCTCCTCCTATGTGCCACTACCGCTGCACTTTCTACTCACCTTGCACCGCTACCTCCATCGCCGCTCCGCCCTTCCCAGTACTTCCTGCAGCCCTTTCCTATACTTCCTGCCTACCACCAGCCCTCTGCTTAGTTATTGCATGTAGCTTCCCTGCACTCTCTGTGTGACTACCTCGCTCTGCTCCCACCACCGCATGCAACCCTAGCCGCCCTCACCTCCGCCACCGCAGCTACCCTGTACACTTTGCCTGCCGTTCTCGGTTTCCTCCTATGCACTGCTCCGTCACTACATCGCCCACCGCTCTACCAAAACCCTTCCTCTGCCACCTGCCAAAACACTTCCTCCACGTTGCTCCACCAAGCACAACAGCAACTCCCTGCGCCCCACACGATGCCCACAACCCCCACTCCACCTGCTATAACCCCCACCACTGCTCCTACTCACCCCCGCTCCTCCATCGCTTGCTAAAACCCTCCACCCTCCCTCAATCCACCCATTTTTAAAAAGAAATTTGATATTTCATTTGAACTTATCAGTTTTGACCTTCTTTTCAATTTTTTTTTTTTTTTTTAAATATAAATTTATCTTTTTAATAAAATCATTTAGATCTAACCTTCTTTTTTTTTAGCAAAAAACAAAAAAAAAATCCCTGACATGCATCTAACCGTCAAATTTAAGCCCACAGGTTGTTGACATCATCACTGCACCAGCATTCCACATGCCCTTCTAGACCATAAGGAACAAACTTCAATTTTTTGCTCATAACTTGAGCGTATGGACTCTGTTTTCGAAAAACAAAATATCACCACAAAGCTAATTTTGAGCGCACTGTGATGGTGTTGGTTTCATTAGATTTTGATGCCATTTCGATCCCTATTTTTTTGTCAAAGACCAAACTTTGTTGTTAACATTTTTATTGCAGGGTTGTTTCACGTTGGTCATACATTTTCAATGCCCTAACTTGTGGTTTTGCAGGGATATTTTCTCACTTGTGCATTAAAGGTTGGAGAATTCTAGAAATCACTAACCATTTTTCTTGCAGGTTTTGTTTTAAATTTTTTTTGGAATGAATTTTCATGCTTAAACACTTGTCTTTGAATGCATGGTTAAAGCTAAAACAATCGAACTCAATCTTGAATGCACAATTAATTGAACATATTTGATTTGGAATGCATGTTTCAACACAATCTTAAATGTCATAAGGAAATTGAACATTTTAGTGGAATGGATGATAGCACAAGCTTGAATGTTTAAGGATCAACAAACATTGCCATGCACATTTCAATTTGGTGCTTAAAATGAACACCCACTCAATCTTCATTGCATAAAGGAATTGATTCTTTCCTTATCGAATTTTCTTATGTTGATGACGCTCGATTTAGTTATGTTGGCAAACTCTCAATTTTTATGATGATGATGTTGTCAAGTTGGAAAGAACATTGTATGCTATAAACATGTGTGTCTTCAAAGTAGATTACAAAACCTAAAGCTTCATTGGGAAAGAAAAAGTGTCTTTTGAACCCCGAGGCCACTTACGTATTCTCTCCTCTCGCAGCTTTGGGTGATCTTCAGTGCACAAGAAATAAGTAGTCTTGTTTTTCTTTTTTTTTAGGAGGCCTGCTTGGGGATTTCATCACCCCTTGGGATGACCTCAACTCCAGTGTTCTGGTAGAGTATAAATATCAAGAGGTGAATCAAAAGACACCTCTCTTGGTAGTAAAATCTTGTCACTCTTGGCTAAGCTCCAAAGAACTTTATACCTTTGGGAAGTGAAGGAGGAGATTTGGGTTACCGTCTCCCCCCGACTGTATGGCATTATTTTCTTTCATCTACAAATTTGGGCCTCACGTACCTTGCATATATCGAGGACGCCCTCTAGTTGATCCTTGTACATCCTAGTTGCAACCTTATAGGATTGTTGGTGTGTTTGACATTCTTGAGTGTTTGAAACCCTCCCCAATTGAAGGGGACACATCAACTACACTTGTCTTGTATATATTTCATTTTTTGATTTTGCATCTCAAATTTGAAAAAGCCAAAACTTCATACAATATAAAAATCCAAAAAACATCATAAAAGTTCAAAAATTAAAAAAAAATTTAAAAATCTCAAAAACAACAAAAACAAGTCTTGGTTTAAGTCCTCTTAGTCAAGTTGTCCACATCAATTCCACATCACTTCTTCTATTCTTCAAATTTATCACCCTCATACATCTCTTGTCTTAATCATTCAAATCATTCCTTGAAGTCTTAATCATCTCTATTCGTCCAAATCATTTCCTCGTGTTTCTAATCATTCAATCAAATTCATTATCTTCATCCTAATCATGATTCATAATCCAAATCAAAATCCAATTTCCTCAGCCAATCTCATAGTTCATCCTTAATTCAATCCTTCAAATCATCATTCTTCTAATCCAATTCCTTGCCAAATTCAGTCATTTCTAATCAATTCTTAATTCAATCCATTTACATCTTCATCCACAATCAATCTTTCTAATTTCATTCATTCACGCCTTCTTCTAATTCAACTTTGCATCAAATCTTCTACTTTGGACATAGGAGCACTATCATAAACATTGGACTTTAATTCAAATCCAACATTCACTTGTTTGCGATATCATAAGGTTTTTATCAAAGCTATATCAAACCTTCATCCAATATCAAATCAAATCAACTCAAATCCAATCAAATCAAATCAAATCCAATCAAATCAAATCAAATCAAATCAATATTAGGTCAAATCCAATTCAAATCAAGTCAACACAAAGTCCCAAATTGCTCCTAGTCCCAAGGTCATATTTCATTCATCATCAAATCTCTCATCACTCTTCGTCTAAAATCTATGGATAAGAATTGGCTTAATCAAATGGTTGATGATCTTCAAAGGCAATATGGGTTTATACCTCCCTTTCAACCTACATATCAAATCCATCCTCAAAACTTCATATCAAAATCTAATCCATCTCATGTTCATTATTCTTCTACCTTTGACAAGGGAAATCCACCTCATTATCCTTCAACCACATACGATTCCATTCATAGACCATACAATTCCTCAAACAAAAATGCCATTGCCAAGGAAATTGAGGAACTAAAGAATTCTATCTTGAGCCTAGAAAATTAGTATAAAAATTCCACCTTCCATGCCATATGTCCTCCTCCCCCATGTTTCGATGACCATAGTCCTCAGGTCCCATCCAAACCCAACCCTCCATGCAATTCCCCCTACTTTGAGCTTAATGTCAAAAAGCATCATCCCAATCCCCTACCTATACCTCCACCTTCACACAATCCTAATCCTCCAAAAACATCATCCCCACCTCGTAATAGGTTTTTCTCACCCAAATTCTTGTCTAAGTACAAAATTCAAAATAAAGTGATCCAATCACCTAAAGTCATACTCCCAATTCCCTCTCAAGACCTTCCTCCAAAGCATGTCATTATAGATTCCTCTTCTCCTCCAGATCTGAGCATTTCTCCATCCCATCATTCCCTTATCCCTCAAGATCCATTTATCCCTCTTGATCCATCTCATGATCCCCTTTTTAATCAAGATCAAGACATTCCATGTACCACACACATTACTGATTCTTCTCCATCTCAAGAGTTAGCATCCGTAGATCCCCCACTTCATGAAGAGATTCCTTCCACTCCATCCACTAATACTCCTCCATGTCAAGATCAAATCACTCCATCTCATGATCCTATTCCATCTCATGATCACACTCATTCTGCTATATGATCCTCTTTTAAGTCAAGATCAAAGCAACCCTTCATTTGCCTTTCATGATCCCGCTCCATCTCAAAATCCTATTATCCCTTATAATCCCCCTCATGATCCTAATCCTCCACATGATCCTATCACACCTGTCCAATCCACTCATGAACCCCATATACATGGACTCGCATCTTGTGTTGAATATAATAAGTATCCCATTAAAGAAATAATGTCCCAAGATGTTGATCTGCCTTCCACTCCTTCGAAATCCAAAGTTACTCCTTTCAAACCTAAAGCTTCCCATCATTCATCTTCTAAGTCCATTTTGGGCCCTTATATCCATATTCCCATTCCTTCCTCACTTCTATCCATTTTAGGTCCTTATATTCCATATCCAAATCCTTCATTCCTTCCATCCATTTTAGGGCCCTATGTTCCATAGCCAAATCCTTCATCCCTTCCATCCATTTTGGGTCCTTACGTACATCCATCCATAATATCCATGTTTTCCACTTCATCCCCTCATGGTCCTAATAAAGATCAACAAAGGCATACATCCTTGAATTCCTTCCAACATTCACCATCCATAAACTCTCCACCCCATTTTCCCTCATGCACCCATACCATGGCCAATGGAAGCAAATTGGATGCCAAAGAAAAAGTGAATAAAGCCAAAAATCCACAAAAGCCCAAGGATCAACATGTCCCCTCTAAAAGACATGTCCAAGAAAAAACAAATCTGATCCAGAACAAAACTAGAAGGCCACAAAGGCTCAAAATGAAAAATGAAAAAAAATTTTGGATCCCAAAACTACTTAATGTAGCAATGAATCTCAAAGAAAACTTCAAAATGGCATCCAATCTTGCTAATTCAAAGACTTCCCTCATTCATAAGTCATCCAAGCTTTCATTTTCCAAATCCATTTTGTGTCCTTATATACCCAAATCCACCATCCTAAATCCATTGTCTCCTTCATCCATTTTGGGTCCCTATATCCCAAAATCCAAACTTTCTCCTACATATCCTCCACAATTTCTTCCTTTCCATCACCCTTCAAGGTGTGTGCCAATGACGATCTTTCCACCTCCTTCATCCACTCATTCACAATTCTTCCAACCTAGCATCCATCAACCATATCCTCCTCCCACCCACTCCACCCTCTTAATCCAAACTTTTCCATAAGTCATTTTCCTCCATTCACTATCCTATCAACATCTATGAGCAACTAGTACAAATTCCTTGAAAATAACAAAGAAAGAGAAAAAATTATCAAGGGATACCATCCATGTATCTAGATACTTGAGTCCTCCCTTTCTATCCAATGTCTTCCACTTCCACTCATCCACCCATTCACTTTTCCTCTTCCACTTGCACTCTACACTGGGGGCAAGCTCCATCCATACCACTCTTCCTTACATATCTTCCATACTTCCATCTACCATTCATTATCCTTTTCCATCTTTGATCTTGACTTTCACTTTCTTTTCATCCATCCATATGCACTTTCCATATCCCTTGCGCATTACCCATACATTATCCTATATACACCCATAATCCTTTCATATATTTGATCTTGACATTCTATCCATATCTTGCATCCCATAGTCCTTGTCCTTTTCATTTCATCCATTTTCCAACCATACTCCTACATACTTTCATCCCCCTTTCATATGTCCTTGGTCTTGCTTGTTTCATCCACTCCATATCCCACATTTTATCCATATCATTACCCCTTTTCCCTACCCTCCCTCCCATATTCCTTCTTCATCCCACTTTCATACCCATGCTCGTGATCACTATTAGAGGCACACAAAAAAAATGTTCATAAATGCTTTGGAAGGGCACATGCCTTCTCTTCCTCCATACGCTAGCCTTCATCCCATCTTTCCATTTTCATGCATCCTTTCCCACCATGTTTTCTTCCATTTTCCTATCCTTGGTATGGGGCATTTGGACTCCTTCGAAACCTATCCCTTGGCTCCATATTTTTTGACACCATATCATTTGGCCCCTCATAGCCTTTCACCATTCCTTTCATCCACCGACTCATGTTGCTTTTCCTCTATTTACCATGCCTTGGCTCTCCCTTATCATTGGTCCCAATCCATTCTATCCCACATTCATTCATATAATTCTTCCAGTCACTTCAATCAAATTCATTTATCCTCTAATTCAATCAATTTCCCCTTCTTCTAATTCTTTCACATCAAATCAATTCTACTCTAATCATTCTTCATCCTATCCATAGCATTCTTCCAATCTCATCCAAGTTCATTCTTCCACTTTCATTTCAATTCAATCTATTCATCAAAATCTCCATAAAATCAAAAACATCAAAAAAATATCACTATGCAATCAATACTAATTCAATCAATCTAATCTTGCAATCTTGTACATCAATCCTTAATCAAGTCATCAATTTGACCCAATCAGTTGATCATCCATTGACCATATTCAAACATTATCATGAGATGTATCCTTCCCAATCCTCTATGTGCATTGTGCTTATCATTAACATTGCCACCCTTAATCAATCATAATCAATCAATCCATTAATGGGTTTTCAGCTTGACTAGGGGCAAATTTTGGTTTACTTTTGGTTTATTGTGCATGATTTTTTGTTACTTGTCTGTATTAGTATTTTTTGCATTTATCATGGTCTTTGCATCTTATTGTCCCAAGGAATCATGGTCTTCCATATCATGATTTCATAAGGCATATGGTTGTATTAGACCCCTTTTGTTCACGTACTTGAAACATTGTCATCTTGGTTCCTCATACCTTGGTGCATAGTGTTGAATACAATATCAAACTTAGGTTGTTCACACCATTGCAACATAACTTTATCAATCTTATCATTTTCTACTCCCTTACATCCTCTCATCCATTTTAGGAGAACATCTGTGCTCTCCAAACCTATGGATAGGAAGCACCTTTTCAAATTTCAAATCTAGTCTCAGGCGAGAATCCTCAGGGAGGAAGAAATCAGAAACCAGGTACAAAGGAGGGGTTTTAGGAAAAGTGTGGAGAGGCAAAAAATGGGGATGGGGACCCACGTGTTGTTGGCGGAGTCTAGGACAAGCCAAAAATGCAACCCAAGGTGGACAGGCCAAGGAATTTTCCAGCAAAATGGGTCTTTCTCTTCAGTGTCAAACACTCTGGTAAGTCATCGTTCACTTCGATTAAGATTATTTCAAGTCTAGAAAAGGGATCGTGCACGATTGCTATTCAAAATGAATTAGTTGATCATAGTATTGCTTCAATGGCCTCCACGCTGGTTGGTAAGTTTATCAGTCAGAGACCAAACATTGATGCGGTGCAGTCCTTCACCATGAAAAAATGGCATCTAAAAGGTCAGGTTAATGTTATCGAGATGGAAAAGGGGTTTCTCTCTTTTGACTTCACCTATAATGAGGACATGGCTAATATTCTGTGTGAAGGGCCCTGGAGCATAGGATGGGCAACATTGGTGTTGCAAAAATGGTCTTCAAAATTGGACTTAAATGAATCCTTTTTTCAGCAAGCTCCAGTATGGGTCAGACTCCCTGAGTTGCCCTTGGAATTCTGGAATGAGGATTTTTTTTGGGTGTGGCCAATTCTTTTGGAGAACATTTATCTATTGATCTTATCACTACTTCTAAGAGTAGACTAACCTATGCAAGGATCTATATAGGAGTTAGGGAAGGGGATGATAAGCCAGAAGTGGTGTGTTTCGAGTCTAAACTTGGTACTCATATTCAACAGTTGGACTATGAAAGTGTACCTTTTGGATGCTTTCATTGTTTAAAGACTGGACATGAGGCTTTTCAATGTCTGAAAGCAAAGATGGAAAAGAAGAAGATTCTTTCTTCTTCTTATCTCAATAGGGACAAGAAAGTTTGGAAGAAGAAAACCACCATCTTAGACTAGAAGGATGGTTCTAAAATGGCTGGTCAGAAGGCTATAGAAGTTAAGAAGGACAGAAATCAAAAGCTATCATCTTCTGCTACAATGTCTCAGACCAAAGATATGAAGGATGTTACCCAAACTGAGATTTTGGAGCTAGCCCAAAAATCTTTAAATGCTAATGGATCTATCGATCTAAAGGAACTACCAAAGGCAAATGACCTAAATGAAATTCAAGATGTCATTCAAGAGATAGTGGAATCTCAAGTCATGGAAGGGACAGTAGTATTGCAATAGGTTAATCCTGTAGTAATTGAATGCAAGGAAGCTTCACAACAAATTATGTTAGAGGCTGATTCGAAAGGGATCCATGAAGAGTCTAAAGGGGGGTGTGAAATGACCTCCAATGAAGAAGAAAAGGATAGAGTAAAGAAGGATATAATTATCTATCAAGGTCTAGATAATAATCTTGTGTCCTCTAGAGTAGGAGATGAAAGAGTAGTGGAGAATGATGTTTTGGAGAAGGTTCTGGATGATCGAGAGGATCTTCCAAGTACTCCAAAGAATGCTCTTATTGTATCTAGGTCATTGGACATTGAATTGGAAAGAGAAGTTTTTCTTTCCCATAGACCTAGGAAGAAATATGTTAGAGAACCCTCTTTGGCCTCTCCAATGGAGGCCAGAAGCAGCTGTAAACTAGATGTGGGAATAGTGGCTAGAAGAGGTAAAAGAATAGAGAAGCAGACCAAAGAGGAGAAGACCAGAAGATGTTTGGCGAATGGGCACCAGAGAACTCTTCAGGAGTGTTCCAAGAGTGGAAAATGAAGATTATTTCATGGAATATTAGGGGCCTAAATGGAGCCCACAAATAGGAAATTATTAGGAATTTGATCAAAGATTAGAGACCTAATATTATGATGATCCAAGAAACTAAGATGAAAAAGGATTTTCTAGGGAAAATTAAGTTTAGTAACATGATGAGTGGGGAGGCTTCAGATTCAGACGGTGCTTCTAGTGGTCTGTTGACTTTGTTTAATAACAAGAATTTTAGAGTTGAATTAGTTTTTAATGAAGGTAATATTGTTTTTTGTAAAGTCTATCATATTCAATCCAATGAAAATTGGTTTTTGCTAAATTTATATGCTCCTAACAATAAAAGAGAAAAAAAGAATTACTGGACTAAAGTAGGAGAGCTTGTGCAAAGTAGTAATTTAAAGAAAGGTATCATTATGGGAGATTTCAATACCCCTCTTGTGGATGAGGAGAAGATGGGTGGTCTGACTCCGAACTAGGAAAGTAAACAAGACCTCTCTAGCTTCATCAATGGTTTGGCTTTTTTGGATCTAGATCTAATGGGAGGTGCCTTTACTTGGTCAAACAAACGTATTGGGTAGGATTGTATCTAGGTTAGATTGGACAGAGATTTAATCTCTCCTAATTGGCTGCAGTCTTCCTCTTGTAAGTTAGCTCTTCTGCCTAGAGTGGGTTCTGACCATTCTCTTGTCTCCCTCTTGGTTGTTCCTATAGGACCTAGAAGGAGCCCCCCTTTTAGATTTGAAAAAATGTGGACCACTCATTCTGATCTTTTGGATAAATTTAATCTTTGGTGGGGAATTGATGTGGAAGGCACTACTACGTTTAGAGTTTCCAGGAAACTAAGTAATGTAAAGAGGATGGTTAAAGTTTGGAACAAATATGATTTTGGCCATATCTTTCTTCAAAAAGATGACTTGTATGATAAACTTATTTCTATTCAAGCCTCTATTCAGTAGGATGGGTATGATGAGCTTAATAGGGAGGTTGAGTTGTTTATTCTTTCAGACTTACATAATATTATCATCAAAGAGGAGAAATTTTGGAGACAAAGATCTAGGATTAATTGGCTTAAAGATGGAGATCATAATTTGAAGTTCTTTCATCTAGCCACTCTCAAGCATAGAGCTAATAATAGAATTGTTGGTATCAAGAAAGGGTAGGATCTGCTAACTAAGGAGAATGATATCTTAGCTGAAGTTTTATCCTTCTTCTCCTCTCTCTTGTCTTGGGACCCTTTGTTTTCTAAGGTGGACCAAGAAGACATTGTTGCTTGCATTTCTCAGATCATCCAACCTCACCATAATATAATGCTTCGAGCTATCCCAACTGCTTTTGAAGTTCGTGAAGCTCTCTTTTCTTTGCCTGCTAATAAATCTCTAGGCCCATATGGGTTTCCAACCTTCTTTTTTCAAATCTATTGGCAGGTGGTGATGGAAGATGTGGTGAAGGTTGTTCAGGAATTCTTTGGAGCTAGGAGCATTCTTAAGGAGATTAATTCCACTTTCTTGGTTTTCATTCCCAAAGTTCCTGGGGCTAACTCTTTGGACAAGTTCATACCTATTAGTTTATGCAATTCCTTTTACAAGATTATTTCGAAGGTGCTTACTTCTAGGTTGCTCAAGCTCCTTCCTTTGATCATATCACAGAAACAAACGGGCTTTGTCCCAAGCAGACAAATTTTAGACTTGATCATGATCATGCATGAAGTGATTCACTCTATGGAAGTTGGCAAATGGGAAGGGATGTTGCTTAAACTAGACCTCTCTAAAGCCTATGACTGACTTGACTGGTCTTTTCTTGATATGGTGCTCAAGGCTTTTGGGTTTGATTTAAAAGTTTGTAAGATGATATCTCAGCTTGTTTCTACTTCCTCACTTGTTGTGTTGGTTAATGGAGCTCCTTCAAAAATTTTCAAACCCTCTAGAGGTCTTCATCAAGGGGATCCTCTCTCGCCTATTCTCTTCATTATCCTAGCTAAATGTATAGGAAGGCTTATTGAGAGAAAGAAGAAGGAAGGTAGAATCAAAGGGATAAAACCTTCCTCTAAAAGTGATCCTTTCTCGCATCAGTAATTTGTTGATGATACTATTTGGGGAGGGAGGCTTCAGTTAAGGAGGCAAAAGCTATGAAGGAAGTCCTAGATATTTACTCCAGAGGGTAAGGTCAGCTTATTAACTAGGATAAGAGCTCTTTATACTTTATTATACCCCAGAGGATAGATAGAGAAAAATTTCTAGGATTCTTGGTTGTGGAGTGGAAAAGTTTTCCTCTACTTACCTTGGGCTTCCTTTGGTAATGATTCCTCCTGACTCTTTCTGGAATGGTATTATGGACAGGTTTAGCAAAAAGTTAGTAGGCTGGAAAAGTGACACTCTTAGCCAAGCTGGTAAATGCCAACTAGTTAAATCCACCCTTCAGAAGTTTCCTGTGTACGCTTTGAGTCTTTTTGTGATTCCTGTGAAATTTGTTGAGAGGATGGAGAAAATACTGAGGGATTTCTTATGGACTAGTGTAGAAGGGAAAAAAAGATATCCTCTAGTTGCCTGGGACAAAGTTTGTCTCCCTAAGAAATATGGAGGTTTTTGTATAAGGAAGCTTACTCATCTCAATAAGGCTCTTTTGGCAAAGAAATTATGGAGTATCTTCAACAACACTAGGGAATGGAGAGACATTTTGGTTAACAAGTATATTAAGAGGACTTCAATTCAGTTCACCCTTTTTAGTGAGGATATTCCTAGAGGATCTGCTATCTGGAATGGTTTTCTGAAAGTCAAGGACCTGGCTAAGGAAAAAGTTTCTTGGAAATTGGGGAATGGGGAGGATATCCAGTTTTGGTCTAATAGTTGTCTAATTCAGCGTCCCCTTATGAAAAATTCATGTCTATGAAGTTTGGGTGAATTACTGTATTCAACATTTTGGGCTGAAAGTCAGTAACTATAGGAACGACCAGGGTTGGAAACATCTATCTATTATCTCTGAAGATCTAAATCTAATCATAATAATGTTGAATTATATGGCTCTCAGCAACAAGAGGGATGAAATGATCTGGGGGGACAATTCCAATGGAAAGTACTCTGTTGCTTTAGGTTATATGGCTCTTTGGAGCTTAAAAAAGAAGCCTCCATGGTCAAGAGCTTGGCTCCCTAGCCTCATACCAAAAATCAATATATTTTATTGGCTGGCCCTACAGAATAAAATCTACTTAGGATAACCTTAGAAAAAGAGGATAGATTATGCCAAGCAGATGTATTTTATGTAAGAACCAATTGGAAACATGCAATCACTTGTTCATTCACTATTCCTACTCAAGGGAGGTTTGGGATTTCCTTACCCAAGACTTAGGGATTAGCTGGTGCATGCCAGATAATCTCCTAAATTTTTTCAGCCAATGGAAAAGTTCATTCAATCTATCTATTTTGCAGGAATTAAGTACTTGGTTCTTACCTCACTACTGTTGGAGCATATGGAAGGAGAGGAACAATAGAATCTTTAGAGACAAAGAGGAGCTAGCCATAGTGCTCGGGAAGAAGTTTTATAAAAATATAAAGGAAAACTACCTAGTAAGAAAGGGGGGAGATATCAAAGCTAGTGGTAGAAAAATTGAGAAAGAAAAAGACAGAATGTTAAAAAGATAGGAAACCAAGTGGCTTCTCCCCCCAGAAGGATGGCATAAAGCCAACTTTGATGGGGCCTGCAAGGGAAATCTTGGCTCCTCAGGAAGTGGAGGCATAATAAGGAATGAATTTGGTGAGGAAGTAGCAACCTTCTCTCCCCTGCTAGGTTTCCAAACTAATCACTTTGCGGAAGCAAGTGCTGCTTGCCATGTGGTGAAACTAGATTTTGAAGTTGGAGTTACTAATATTTGGCTTGAAGGGGATTCAAATAACATTATTAAATGTATAAATGGAAATTCTCATTATTCGTGGTTGATTGCAAATCTAATTGAAGAGACGGATGAGACTCTTGCTAAATTTAATAGAGTCCACGTCATTCATGTTTTTTGGGAACCAAACCCAGTGGCAAATTGGTTCACAAATAAAGGTGTCGAATCTGACCAAAAGATGACCTGGCAACTGGGAAAGAGTTTTCTGGTGGATGTTAAGAGCTTGATCAAGCTGGATAAGATCTAAGGGAGTATAGAAAAGATCAATTTTCAATTATGACTAAGAATGGTTTTTGGGGAAAGGGTACGATTCATAAAGGATGTATTGGAAAGTGCAAGAGGTTGAATTTATTACAGTTTATTCAACATGCTTTATGGGTCATTTTTTGCATATGCAACCTGTGCTACTATAAGGCTAATTTCTTTGGCTTTTTTCTTAAACACAGAGGTCCCCATCAGGTGGTGAAGTTATAGTGTCCTGTGCTTATGAGAATTGTGGGAGTGCAAAGTGCTGAAATGGTGGGTGAAAGGTGTAGAAAAGAACTGATGGGAAAGATGGAAAAATGGAGAAGTAGGGACAAAGTGTGGGAGAAGCTAGAACAGGGCGAGATTGCAAGATATATCATGAAGCTACATGGTTTTGATCAAGAAGTGGCCAACAACATGGTCAGCTCGTGGAAGGACGGTAGAGTCAGGGTGAATGGGATTTCATTTCTGGTAACAAAGGAGGTGATTTTGATTGTAACTAAGATTTTGATTGAGGGTTTTAAGTTCTTTACAGATAAAAAGCTCTCAGCCAATGCAGTGAAGGACTTCGTATAGAGCACTAAGGAGCTGAATGCCCTAAAAAAGAGTGATACGTTCTATGATTCAAATTCCATGATGAAACTATGGAGGTATGTCCTATGTGCCATCATCGAGTACATTACTCTTGACCCTAGGTCTGATCATGTTCATACCCACCATTTTGTTCTTTTGAATCATTTTCAACATGATAGTAAAGTTTCATTTCCTTTCTATTTGTTGACTTCCATGAGCAAGGCGGTGTCTAGCTTCAAAAAGAAGCCCAATGTTAACCCTAATTTGCATGAGGGGCTATTATTGCTTATCTACGAGCACTTTAAGGCTCAAACGATAAGTAACATCCCCTCATAGGCTAGGAAAGAGGAAAATGGTAGCTTAAGCTACTCCTCTAACTCGGATAATATTCAGAGCATTAGCTCTAAGGAAGGGGGTTAACTTTCTCTGGTAAAAAAGTTATGCCTCATGATAAGAAGTCGCCCTCTCCCATTACCCCTAGTAGAAAAAGCCCTAGGGGTCATGGTCAAAAGATTCTTGGGAATGAGGAGAAGGACTACAATGATGAAGAGGAGGACATAGAGACTAAAGATGAGGATAAGGAGAAGCAGGAGGATAAAAAGGACAACCAGGGTGGGAAGAAATGCAAGCGAGTGGGATTGGAGGATGAGAGGACACAACAGGAATTAGATATGTCTTTGCTGCCTCTCTCCCCTGTCTATCCTCAAGCCCAACCAAATGAGCAGAAAAAGGACAGTATTGGAGATGAGGGGGGGAAGTGCTGGTCAAAAAGAGGAGGAAATCCTAGAGGAATTTTAATGTGGGGACAATGAAAATGGGTATTTTCAGAGAAGCGATGAATCCTCAGATTCTGGTGGAGAACTAGGAGGAGCTAGGGCTTGAAGAGCTAATTGACCCTGCAATTGTGGTAATCTCTGATAATGCTAGGGAAATTGGGATGAACCTTTTGAACAATGCCTACAACAACATGATTGATAATTTTAGGTCAATCAAGTGGCTTTTTCATGAGTTGGAGGCGGTTATGGAGAAGGTGGGTCATATGGAAGGAGCCAGGAATCTAATAGGTCTTGAGAAAGGGATATAACAGGATGAAAGAATTAGCTTGGCATAAAGGAGGATTCTCAACTTGGAAAATTACAAGCACAATCTGTCGAACCAGATGATCTCACTGCTCGACTCGATAAATGACAATATCCTGTCTTTAATTAGTTTTCTTAAAGATAGAGGAATGATGGGCGATGAGGAAGGAAAAGATAGGGGAAAAGCCAAATCTGATGATGAAACTGCCATGGGTATCACTTACACTTATCTAGACAAAGATGTACACAAGACTCATCAGCAGGAGGTTGAGGAGAACCAGATGGCCTACGAGGCTGCCCAGGTCATGCAGGAGCTGGAAAGAAAGAAGGAGGATTAGCTCTTTTCTATCCTTTTGTTTCTAGCTATTCCTTTTTTGTCTGGCTTTTGCCTGTTTCATTTTTCAAAAAATAGTGTGGCCTTTCCTATGGCCTTTGTTGTTCGGCTAGGCCTAGTGTTTTTTTATCAGCCTTTAGACTTGTTCTTTTTTGGCTGGGATTTTAACGCTTATTATTAGCCTTGTTTATGTTTTAACTCTTGGCTTTCAAGGTCCCTGTAAAACCTGTTTATTTAATAAAAAACTAATGCTATATCAAAGAGGGGTAAAATGTAGACACCTAAAATTGTCCAAATACCCCTTATCCTGACCAATTAATAAGATATTTATTATTTATTCAATTGTATTCTTGCCCTACCTTTAATTAAATAAATTTACATTTATTTAATTGCATTCATCTTTTCTTGATTTAAATAAATTTAGGTTTATTTAATCCTAGCCTATTTCCCCTCACCCCACTTACATCTTAACCCATTCACTTTAATTAAATAAATTACTTCGTTTACTTAATTAATTTCTTTTAAGCCCACTTGGAATTAAATATTAAATTTAATCCTATTTGAGCACATGGCTCCTAACTTTAACTCTCACCCAACCTCACTTTCCTAACCTAATTCATCCTTCTAAGCCTACCCACTACCTAATCCCACTTACTTTTCCTAATCACCTTGCTAATCCATATTTTAATCCTAAGTGTGTGCTCACACATGTGTGAGGAATCTGTGAAGGACACTCACACTTCCCACACCCCTCACACTTCTCACACCTCTTACACATTTGTCCCCCTTCACATGAAAATCAAGGTGTCTCACACATGTGTGAGACACCATGCTTCTCACACCCCTTACACCTGTCATTGACCTATCACATCAAAGGTTGCTCACACATGTGTGAGCATCTTTCCCCCTTTGAATGGTCAAAAACCCTAATCCACATCGAGTCCACTTAGGCCTCCACCTCATGGACACCTCATTGATCGTGAGAGATCCTAGCCCTTCATCTTGCATTGAATCTCAATCGTTCATTTCATCTCATTTCCTATAAAAGGAGAACCCTCTCCTCATTTCCATAAGCACTATTTAGCTCATTGTTATGTTGCAGGATTTGTGAGCAACCACATCCCACAACAATGAAATCATCAACAACTTGGTGATTTTATTAGGTTTGCATTAGTGCTATTTTGAATGGTTTAAGCTCTTGTGATTTCATGTCATCATTATTTACATGTTGTCTTTCATATTTGAGGTTTGCATGAATATGTAGGAATAGACTTTAGTTGTTTATTTTTTGTTCCTTTGTTACATTCTTGATTTGATGAAGAATGCAAAGGGGCAAGGAGAACTTTGAAAGAGTCAAACAAGGGGAAGAGCTTTTTTTCTTCGAAAAATAACCCTAAGGCATTTTAAAAAGTATTGCAACAAAAAACAAAACAAAAACAAAGGGAAAATAATATTACAACTTCTCAGTGGTTTTGTTATGCTAGACAACTTTATGAGCAAGACTCCAAGGTTGACAATCCTCTAGTGGTCAACACTTCTATTATGCTTTTCATTGTTTAAGAGATAGAGCTAAGAATCAATAAATTAGGTATTTAAAAATCAAACAAACTTATTGGTCTTCAAACAGAGCATCTAAAGTGGGGCATGGAAATTATTTCTTCCCATATTACAATTTGTTTTAACATCTTTTAGTAGGATTTCCCTTGAGACTCAACAACTAGTCTTGTTATTGCTCTTTTCAAGATTGGTCATGTCAATAACTCGTCCAACTTTTCATGTCCTCATTTTAAGATAGAATTTTAATAATAATTAGATAATAGCATATTACTAAATAAATAATGATGATAAAATTATATATCAAAAAAATAAAAATAAAATAAAAATTACTATTATTATGATGTAAATAATAACATATATGACCTATTATCAATAAATAATACAAAATTATATAATAAAATTAATATTTAAAAATTAAAAATTGAAAATAATGATAAATTTTTTTTTTTTTAAAGTAAAAGTGGCAAGCCACTATAATATTTATATAAATTTGATTCAAAATAGGTTAACTGGGAAATAATTAGTAAGAAAACCTAGCATCATCCCTTATAATTACATCGATATATTTTCTAAAGTTGCAATTTTGAACACCATTAAAGCATATCATAATACATTAAGGAGTATCAACTACCTCCCAAGATTACACTTTTAATTTACAAAAACTAATTACCATCACATCCGATATTGAAATTTACAAATTAACCAACAAAAAACAAAAAACCATAACTCCTTTCACAATTCATTCCTCCATATCATCACAGCCACGAAAACCCCTATTTTCCTTATCTTTCATATCCACCCTATCTTGATGATGACCACACTCCATGACACCTTGCGCTCTTGAATTTGTGCATTCTATTGAAGCCTAGCCCCAACCATGAGTGCCCACAGGGTCCCAACCACAACACACCACCTTTGATAATTTGGGAAACCAGTTGGATCCAACTTGTATTGTGTTATGTGATGACGATATTTCTGGTGTAGCTAGAGAATCCCAACAAAACATGATGGTGTTTATGAAAAACTTTGTAGGAAGCAGAGACATCAATCGCTTTTGACATGTTCAAAACAAACAAATAAAGTGCAGACTGGAGCTAGATAAATAACTAGGAAAAGTATGCTATGTTGAAAGCACTTATCAGCAGATATGGAAAATCCCTATCTATATAAAACTAATGTGAAGTAACACTCTACCTTTAGGTTCACACCTGAGAAGCCATGTGAATATCACATGAAATGTGTCCTTGGAAAAGTCTGCAACCTGTACTTCTAGACATAAACATTATTGCCCAAATATTCCACACAAAACACTGACAACATTCCCATTAATTAATTATTTCAACATATAATTACTAAACCAAATCATGCTCATATTAATGATGTGGATGATAGCAAGCATTCATGTCAACTTCTATTAATCTTTTAAGAACACCATACTTTTCAATCATAGAATATGGTTGTAATGATGAAAATAACAACCCATCACAACCCAAATTTGAGAGATAGTCGACTACTTGGTTACCTTCCCAAAATGTATGAGAAATGCAAACATCTTGACATTCATCTAGGAGCCTCTAGATTTGATTGAAGATATAGTTTAGTTTCCATGAGTATGCTTTTCTATGTATACAACCATCTATAATTATTGATGATTCTCCTTCAATATGCAACATTCGATAATTACCTTGCTTAGCGAGAATGAGGCCAACAAGTAGAGCTTGAGCTTCTACCATGTTATTTGTACCAGTAGGTAAAGGGGAAGTTGTAATAGCCACTACTAGTCCATGAGAGTCCCTGATACATGCCCCCAAACTAGATCTTCTTGGGTTTCCTCTAGATGCCCCATCGAAATTCAATTTCCAATATCCCTCAAATGGGGATCTCCAGTAAATCTTCATTCGAGACATAGAAGATGATGTTATATTATTAATTTTCCAACCATTGGGAATGATTAACTGCCTCCAATTTTGAATCACTTTAGAATCCCATGAAGTAACAAGATGATTAAATTTACAATTTCTCAGACTCATGTTAGTCACTTTTGATATTGCTCTCTCAATTCCCTCTTGAACTTTGTCTATTGTAGATATCTCGTTTCTAAAAATGCACTTGTTTCATTCCCACCATATAGCCCACACAATTGATGCCTATATACACTTCCAAAAATTTGCAAATAAAGAATTTGGGTAAAGAACTGGCCAAGATTGAAGCAAGTCTCGTATATTATGTTGGAGTGGAGTACTATAATTTAACTTATTCATTATGTAACTCCAACATTGACTAGAAAATGGATATGTAAGAAGGAGGTGATCCACTATTTCTTCACACTCATTACAAAAAATGCAGTTAAATGACGAGGTAATGTGCAATCTACTCAATTTGTCACTAGTCAAGATCCTATTCTTTAGTACAAGCCATGTGAAGCAACTTGCCTTTGGAAGAACAACATGATTCCAACAAAATGAAAATTCTCTGCTGGAAACTTTATCTATTTCATTTTGTTGCAAGATTTTATATCCCTCTTTTACTGAATAATGGTCATCCTTAGCTAGAGTCCAAATGATTTTATCTACAGACCCAGATATGAAGACTTGTTTAGAGGCCAAAATTTCTTTGAATTGAGTAATTTCCTAAGATGTCAATGGTAACTCATCTAGACTTTTCCAATTCACTTTACCTAAATTTTCACATACATTAGCTACATATTGATTGAGTTGTGCACCCTAATGATTTTCTAAAACCATGATAATGTTATGAGATACCGTGCTTTTTGATAAAGGAGGTTGACCATTCCAAGAGTCCCTCCAAAAGTTTACCCTACTACCATTATTCACTTCCCAAGTAACATATTTTACTACAATATCTCATGAAGCCGTCATTAAATCCTAGATAATAGAGCCTTCTGGAGGATCCAAGATAGAGATAAATCTTTTGGAATCATTATTGTCTAGATATTTTTGTTGCATAATCTTGCACCATCTGGAATGAGGCTTACTGTACATTTGCCAAACTAGTTTACCACCAAAAGCTCCATTTCTTTTAGTTAAATCATGAACACCTGCCCCTCTAATTGTCGAGATATGTGCCATTTCTTGAAGGGAAACAAGTAGTATTTTTTGTGAGTCATTCATATTACCTATCCAGAGAAAACCCTTAATCATCTTTTGAATTTGAAGTATTATTTTAGGAGGGGCTTTTAGAACTGTAAGAAAATAATTTGGAATTGCTACTAATACTGACTTAATCAGCAAAATTCTTCCTGCTAATGATAACCATCTAGCTTTCTAAGAAACTATTCTACTCTGAATACGTTGAAGGATTGAAGACCAATAACTAGATTTATTTCACCCCATAAAAAAGGAATTCCCAAGTATATGGATGGTAAGAAATCCATTGTGAAGCCTAAAATCTGAATTATTTATTATTATTATGACATAAATAATAACATATATGACCTATTATCAATAAATAATATTTAATATAATTAAATAATAAAAAATTACAATGAATGAGATCTACCTCCCAATATCAAAACTACTTTCTCTAATCTATGGGGTAATTTTGTTTTAGATTATCAAATAATCATTGTTTCAAAACATTCAGTCAAATGTAAATGGAAATCAATTGCACACACAAGTTTATCAGAACATGAAATTTTGCAATATAACCACTTTATAAATCGATGGATTGTAAATCATAAAAGCAAAAAAGATAAATTCATTTGGGAAGCATCTAAAGATGGAAAATACAAAGTAAAATTAGGTCATGAAATCATTACTAAATCTCATAGATGGGATGCAATTGAAATTCCTTTAGATTTGTGTTGGGACTCAACTTGTTTACCAAAAAAAAGTATTTTTCTATGGGCAACAATCCAAAATAGGATTTTAACAACAGATAGATTTATAAGGATGGGGTATGAAGAGCCATCAAGATGTACGCTTTGTAAAAATAACTCCAAAATAATAGGATATATATTATTTAGCTACCCCTTTGCTAGAGAGTGTTGCTCATGGTTATGCAATAAACTTAATTGGATTCGACTTTCCATAAAAACCTTTTCAAACATCTCAAAAGTTGGCCAAAGTATAGATCTTCAAAAATATATAACAATCTTTGGAAAGTATCCCCTTTGATTCTATTATGAGAAATTTGGAAGGAAAGGAACTGTAGAGTTTTCTTGAATGAGGAACTATCAATTTCTTCTCTTTTGAACAAAGTAGATGCTAGTATCATAGAAATTATCAATGATAATCTTAGAAATTTGATTAAAGAAAAAGGATCATTTTCAACATGGGACACAATTATGAAAGAAAATTAGCATAAGCTTATCAACCCCCCTATGATGTATTCTAAAATTGATAAGCAAGATAAAGAAAATTGTAAATAGAGCCCACCTCCTAGGGGATGAAGTACTTTAAACTTTGATGGTGCATCTAGAGGAAACCTTGAGAATGCTGGATTAGGATGCATCATTCATAATGATGATCAAGAATGGATAGCTAAATGTGACAAATTCTTAGGAAAAGTCACAAATAATGTAGCAAAAATGGAGACATTAGTTGAAGGACTAAAGCTAAGCTTAGCTCTCAGTATTAGGAAATTAGTTATTGAAGGTGATTCACAAATCATTTTAAATGTAATCAGGAAAAGAGGAACCCCAAATTGGTGGCTCAATTCCAAACTAGAACATACATTAGAATAAATATACCAATTAGAGGTTGTCCAAATTCAACACATATCTAGGGAAGGTAATAAAGAAGATGGCTCCTTAGCAAATGTAGGGGTTGATGGAGAAAATATACTTGCCAAAAAGTAATAAAAATAAATGAATAAGTTATTAACTCACTAATAGAATCCCTAATGACCAATTAGATATTAAGAACACCTATGGCTAACAATGTTCAGTAATTAAATCCTTTGTAAGTTTCAATAATAAGCAGCTAGGGCCTTTTAAACCAAGAACGCATCGATGCACATTCTGGTCAGATTCTTCTTTTCCTATAACTAGAAGCCTCTTTGTCTACGTTCTCTTGTATCTCTCAAAGGCTTTAGAGATGTCTATCCTCATTAAGTTCAAGGGACTGATGTTCCAGATAGCTTTTGACCACCCTATTGAGGATCAAAGACTTAGAAGTATTATGTTGGCAATAGATTTTTAGTAGGTAGAGTAGTACAAAGGATTCTGGGCCAAGAATTTATTAATATTAGGGATAGATACAGAGTAAATTTAGTCATTCCTACTATATTCATTGCCTCAACATTACAAGTAGATCCAGATAAAGTGGGAACATAACTATTAAGTAGAATATTTTTCAAGTTGACATATATTCAAAAACTTGCTATAATCATCTCAAATATGAGGGAGGATTTAACAATTCCTAAACTAGAACTCTACCATTAGAGGATTATAGGAAACAAAGGAATTCCTTTGTATCCAATTTTGATAGTAGAAGATTTTCAAATTCCTTGAATGGACTCCTACCATATGTAGAAACTTGGACTTTTTGTTCCATTTTCTTCATGTTCGTCCTCCCCCTTGTCCAAAATGGATTAATGTATTCATAGCAAAAGATCAATTTGATGTCTGGGAATGGGAAGCAAATACAACACAATTAGAAGAGACTAAAAGCATGCCAAAGGATAATATCTTGATAGAAATTGGATCATTATGATCCCCAACTGAGTGTATTTAAATTTCTCTAAGTCAAAAAATATCAATTAGAATCAAGGTATAAATAAGATATAGTAAATCTATGCTTTCACTCTCGATCTCTAAAATGTGTTCTTTGACAGGTAAAATCAGATTGCAAAAATTGAGGAATAAGTTAGCAAATATTTATTGCAAATCATAAACAAGTTTCAGATTTAATTAGTTAAAATATTATCAATTAAATTTGTATTTGAGAAACTATTTAAAAATCTTTTACTTTTAGGGGAGAATTAAAAGAAAATAGAAGTTTGTATTTTCAAATTCTCAAAACTCATCTAATAGCAGCACAAGGATATAGGAATAATAAAAAAATCTAATTATTTAGAAAGAGGAATTCCTTTTCACAAACTAATTTGGTTTGATTAAGACAAGGTTAGTATTTCGCTTATGATAGATGGTAATTATTTTTTCTATATTAATGCTCTAACAAAGATCTTGGCCAAGAATCCACAATTTTGCAGAACTCTCCATCCAAAATGCAAGGAACAAACTATCACTAGTGATGGAAACCATCTTTCTCCATAAGGGCCCGTTTGGCTATGGGAATAAGAATAAGGTGTTAGAGTAAATAATTTTTTATTAATTATTTATTCTTTAAAATAAGTTTACTTAAGTTAATGCATTAGTTAATAGTTGTAGTAGATGAGTTGTTGACAACACGAGAGTTTGTTCCCTTCTAGTGTATTCCACCTTTTTGTAGAAATATGCTTAGTTGGCAACCTTATCTTCTAGCTCTTTCCAGCTTGTTCTACAAGCTTCCTTGAGGCCATTATATTCGTTCTCTCTCTCTCTCTCATTGTAAATTCATTCACATGGCAATTTCATTTTCCTATTGTGAAATATTTTCTCTTACATTTTTGCTTCAAGCTCTTGCTCCTTTGGTTTCTCTTCAACAAACTATTTGCATGCAGGTGATCTTGGCGCACTGTGAAGTTGGCTTTCATCAACTCCTACATGGTATCAGAGACACCCTAATGCTTCTTGGTTGAAGGATTTTTGAAGCTGTGATTCAGAGACCCAAACCCTAGTTTGTTTGTGCATTTTTCTTCAATCCGGGGGGAGAGCAATTTTTTGGAGCACTTTAGGCCCAAACGAACGCTACCATTGGATATAAAAGGTCAATTAAATCAAGATTCATATAAAAAAAAATTGATTTTGGCTTCCAAGTGTTTGGGAATTTTTTTAGCCCCCTACAAGCGGTTGTATGGACTATACAAACTCGGAAAACCAAAAATAAAAAAAGAGTGTGCCACTACAGCAGCGCTTGCATGCCACCTGTGCTTGTCGAAGCTAGTTGTGCCGCCCACGTGACACTTGGCCCTGGCATGCAACCTCCTCTCTGCCTCCGCCAGTGGCATGATAACTGCACCACTAGTTCTCCTCCTAAGAACCAACACTACCTGTCACCGCTCTGACAAGTGACATTAGCTTTTTCTGGCCCTGTGTCATCAATGCCAACCACATCAATATTTTCCAACATGACATCATGCTGATGTCATCAACCCTGCCAGGCCTACTGATGTCATTTTCTAGCGTACTAACATCATTTTTTGGTTGCTAACATCAGCAAATTGGCAATCAGATTTCTTTTCCAATGACGTCCAATTGATGGTTGTACGACCGTCAAATTTTTCCCAGTGATTGTATTTTTCTAGCAAGGTTGTCTTTTGGAGTAGCAGTTGGTTTTTTGGCCATAACTTGAGCATATGGAGGTATTTTTTTGATCCAAAAGAAGTGCTGGAAAGCTGACTCAGAGAAGGAGACAATGGTGTTGGTTTCATCACATTATGAGTTCATTTGAGCTACTATTTTTGGCATCAAAGTAGAGACTTTTGTTTCCTCCTTCTCTGCATCCAGAATCCAAGTTCTTTTTTAGTTTTTCTTGCTTTCCATAGTTGTTTTTTGTGGTATTTAAGGGATATCATTATCTATTGTGGGGGGGGGGGGCATTTTCTTTTTTTGTAAGTTAATTCAGAATAAGACCCTTCTACTTTCGTCTTCTTCTCTCTCAATGGCAGATCCATCTATGACCTGTCTCACGCCACACAACTATCACACCTAGAAGGCACAAATGACTAGGCTTCTCATGTCAAGAGGCTTATGGTCATGTCTAGATGAGAATCAACCTGTTCTTACACACCCTTTTGAGGTTCTTCAATTTAGGAATGAAATGGATGAGGCCATGGGATTGATTGCACTGAACATTTTAGATAGTCTATTGTTTCACTTGGATGGTTTGACCACTCCGCGGGCTTATTGGCTCAGATTTTAGACTTTGTTTGGCATAGTGAATGAGTTCTAGGCACTTCAACTTGATGCAAAATTGACTTCTTTGTCACCAGCCAATTTTCCCACCATTGAAGATTTCTTGATGAAGTCCAAATCTTTGCATGTAGTTTTACAGGGATGTGGGAAAACCAAAATAGATGATGAGTGCATTTTTTTGATACTCTCAAAGTTGCGAGGACAATATCAGATTTTTTCTTCTACTTTCTACTCCACTATGGATGCCCTTAGTAATAGTCATAGGATGCTAACATTTGAGACATTTTGTGATTGGTTGACATGAGAACAAGCAAAGATCCAACAGGTGGATGCCTCTGGCTCTTCCAGCCAAGTATTGGTTGCTCAAAATTCTAAGGGGAAATCAAAGAAGAAAGGAAAATTGAAGAAAGATACATCAAAATCTAATCCTAAGTCTCCAGCTACTCCAACAAACCCTTCAAAGGGTAAAGATTCTTCAAAGTCTGTTGAGTCTAGGTGTTGGAAGCGTTTCGAGGCTTTAGAGGAAGCCATGAAGGAGCATCATATTTAAGATCCTCAGTCTACATCCCCCCCTGCAAGGAAAGGTCATGCTCTTTCTACTCGAGCTACGACTTCAAGGCCTACATGGATTCTTGATTCCAGCACCTCTCACCATATGACAAACACTCCTAAGTTGCTTACTTCACTTGCTCCTTATGCTACCACACAGATTGTTGTTGGAAACTCATCACAACTTTCAGTTTTGGGTTCTGGTTCAATTGCACTAGCTAGGGGCTCTCTTCAAGATGTTCTTTGTGTCCCTAACATTTCAATGAACCTATTGTCTATCTATCAGATTTTCCACTCTGACTCTAGTAAGACAATTGAGTTCTCACCACATGATGTGGTTATCCAAGACTTACATGATTATGAGATTATTGTGGCTACTGGGAGTGTTGACTTTGCATCTCACCTCTACAAATTTGATGGATTTGAGTCTTCTAATGACATAGGTTCATGTCTTGTTGCACATGTAGATTCAGTAAACATACTTTGGCATGAACGTTTTGGGCATGTCAATTACATATATCTTCAGCAGATGAGCACACATGCACTTGTTCTTGGGCTTCCCTAGATTTCCTATCCAGATGGTGTTTGTCAAGGTTGTGCACTTGGCAAGCAACATAGGGATTCTTTTCCACATGGACGAGCCACTCATTCTTTGGTGCCTTTGGAGTTGATTCATAGTGACCTCATGCCATTTCCCACTCCTTTTTTTAATGCTAGATATGTGCTTACATTCATTCATGACTTCTCTAGATGCACATGGGTGTACTTTCTCAAGTACAAGTTTGATGTCTTTGATTCATTTCGAGTCTTTGAGACATTTGTAGAGAAGTAGTCTGGTCTTTCTATTCGGCGGATACACATAGACAATGGGAGGGAGCATGTGAACCAAGCTTTCAGAGATTTTTTGTTCTAAACATGGTCTTCAACATTAGTTTTCAATGCCCTGCACTCCTCAGCAGAATGGTGTGGCCGAGAGAAAGAACATAACACTTTGGGAGATGGCTAATTGTATGATTCAGTCTAGGTCCATGGATTCATGTTTTTGGGCAAAGGCAGTCAATTGTGCCAACTATATTCAGAATTGGATGCCTCATAAGGCAGTTCAACATATGACTCCTGAGGAGGCTTGGTCTCATGTCAAGCTTGATGTATCATCATTTTGAGTTTTTGGGAGTGCAGTATGGGAATTTGTACCTACCTGATGCTCAGAGGAAAGCAATGGAATGGAAGAGCCAACCACTCATTTTGTTGACCACTACAAGGATGTTAAGGCTTATAGGTTGTTTGATCCTGATTCTAGGGAGGCCCTATTTCGTTAGGATGTCCAGTTTGATGAGAGCCCTCCTGCAGTTCATACCTCGCCTCTAGTGCCTACTTCACCTCCCAATACTCCCTCATCTTTTCTAGTTTGTTCCACAGATGATGAGGATGATGATCATGGTGATCCCCATTTATCTTCACCACACAATCCTCCTCAGATGCCTAAATGGGCTCGAGCTATAGTTGAGGTTGCAAGATCTCTAGCTGGTGATCTTCCACTTCCTGTCACACCCGTTCTCATACTATGGGTTCTAGTCTTCTCAGTCATGCTATCAATGATGATCCTCACACATTTGCAGAAGCAACAAGACATTCTGAATGGGACAGTGCAAGGGAGGAGGAATATTCTTCTTTGATGAAGAATCACAAATGGGATCTTTGTCCACTT
Organism: Cupressus sempervirens; assembly: GCA_028749045.1. Classification (NCBI taxonomy): domain Eukaryota; kingdom Viridiplantae; phylum Streptophyta; class Pinopsida; order Cupressales; family Cupressaceae; genus Cupressus; species Cupressus sempervirens. The sequence goes on along the minus strand of CM053784.1, from coordinate 428,951,730 downwards.
CCTAAGGGGAGAAAGCTAGTGTGATGCAAATGGATCTATCGTACTAAGTATGTTGTTGATGGTTCGATTGATAAGCATAAGGCTCATCTTGTTGTGAAGGGTTTATCATAGGTTGAGGGTATTGACTACACTGAGACATTTTCCCCTATTGCCAAGATGAATTATATCCACCTTGTCTTATCCCTCATAGCTTCATAGGGATGGCCTATTTGTCAAATGGATGTGAAGAGTGCCTTCCTGCATGGTGATATCACTGAGGAGATTTATATGGAGCAGCCTCCGAGATTTGTGTAGGATTCCTCCTTGGTTTGCAAACTTTGATGCTCATTATATGGTCTCAAATAAGCCCCTAGGGCTTGGTATGAGAAGATGGACTCTTTTATGCTATCTACAAGCTTCACTCGCTGCCATTTCGATCCCACAATGTACATTCAGTGTCTTGGTGATGAGATCTTGATCTTGTCCTATATGTTGATGATCTTATTCTCACAGGTAGCTCATCATCTATGCTTCAGGATGTTAAGCGTTCATTGATGGACCAGTTTGAGATGACTGATCTTGGTTTGCTACACTATTTTCTTGGTCTCCAGATTGTCCAGTCCCCTATTGGGATTTTTGTGTATCAGCAAAAGTATGCTCTTGACATGCTTCATCGCTTTGACATGCTTGATTGCAAGCATGCTCCCACAAATTTTCAGTTGGGTGTCACTTTGTCTACCTCCTGTTCTTCACCTTCCATGGATGCTACTTTGTATCGGTAGTTGGTTGGTAGCTTGTCGTACTTGACACACACTCGTCCTAATCTCTCCTTTGTAGTTGGCCTTGTTTCTCAATTTTCTTAGGACCCTCATGAGAGTCACTAGTAAGCTGCCAGGTGTATTTTGAGATACATTTAGGGCACACTCATGTATGGCATTCATTACACCATAGGGATTCCACACATTGTTGGCTACACTAAGTCAAATTGGGTCGGTGATGTTGATGATCAGAAGTCTACTTCTTGCTTTGTGTTTTGTCTTGGCTCTGGTCCTATCACATGGTCATGCAAGAAGCAACATGCTCGAGAAATTTCATCTACAAAGGCTAAGTACCAGGCCACAGTACTTGCTAGTCAGGAGGCTTTATGGCTTTGGTAGCTGATGACTGAGTTTGGTTTTCCTCCTGATCATCCTACTGTTTTGTGTTGCGATAATCAGAGTGCCATCCACATTTCTCGTAACCTGGTGGAGCATCAACGTACCAAGCACATTGAGTTGCATATGCACTTCATCTGTTAGCTAATCCAGGATGGTGTTATTGCATTGGAGTACATTCCCGCTGATGCACAAGTTACTAACATCTTCACTAAACCTTTTGCATCGCTACACTATCTTCAGTTGCAGTCTATGCTTGGGGTTATGGAAGTTGTCCTTTGGGGGATTGGTTGAGGCCTTCCTTCCTTCACTTCATATTTTTTTAGCATGTTTTTTACCTCTTATTGGGGGAGGATTTTTCTCATGAGGTCTTCCCTCTTTCTCTGTTTTCAGAGGTTGTATTTCTTTGCATTATACATGGGTACCTAACATGGCCTTTTTTTCAGGACCCATTCTACATTTTCTCTTAGTTTTGTGAGCTTAAGGCATTCCCCTAAGTTGCACTTAAGGGGGGGTGTTAGAGTAAATTTTTTTAATTAATTATTTATTCTATTACTTAAGTTTACTTAGGTTAATGCATTAGTTAATAGTTGTAGTAGATGAGTTGTTGAAAACACGGGAGTTTGTTCCCTTCTAGTGTATTCCACCTTTTTGTGGAAGCATGCTTAGTTGTCAACCTTATCTTCTAGCTCTTTCCAACTTGTTCTACAAGCTTCCTTGAGGCCTTTATATTCAGTCTCTCTCACATTGTAAATTCATTCACATAGCAATTTTATTTTCCTATTGTAAAATATTTTCTCTTGCATTGTTTGCTTCAACCTCTAGCTCCTTCAGTTTCTCTTCAGCAAGCTATTTGCATGCAAGTGATCTCGGTGCACTGTGAAGTTGGGTTTCATCAACTCCTACATAGGGGAATAGGAATAGCTATTCTAGAATACTTATTCTGGGATAAAAAATGGGGGTACGTATTCCTATTCTCTGTTTGGTTCAACTAGAATTTGATAGGGAATTCGCAGACCCAAAAATTTATGTTTTCTAAAATAAATAAAACTAGAATAGGAATATGTATTCCAATTCCACCTATTTGGGTGGACTTGCAAAACCTCATTTTTAGGCCAAAATTGGAATACGTATTCCTATTTTATTTTGTATTCCCATTTCGATTTGGTGCATCCAAATGAAGAATTCAAAATTTTAAGAATTTACATATGCCTATTCTGCTTGTATTCCCATTGCCAAACAGGCCCTAAGGGAATTGTGGAAAGCTTACATTATTGGCTCTTCAAATATAGAAGAAAAAACATGGAATCAAGGATGTAATAATATAAGGCAAAATGGTGTACCATTTGTATTGAACTTTATAAAAACAAAACAATTATATTAAGGAGGACTTCAACCTTTTACTAATCAAATATTTTTTTAAACAAATAAATGAATAAATAAATTAAATTAAATATAAGAGAGAATATTGTAGAAAGTGTGTTGCTTTTCGAAGTATGATTTAATAATAAATGATAATAAATATAAAATAAATAAATAAATAACTGATAAAAAAAGTAAATGAACAATGCAATATAAAATAGCATACATTAACTAAATCTACTAAAAAGTCAAGAGATATTTAATAAAGAGATACAACACCTTCAAATTAAGATATAAAAGGGAGGATAACTCATTCGAAAGAGAAGGGAACAAAAGGAAAATAGACAATTAAAGAAAGCTTAATAGAAGAGGAAAAAAAATTGTGAAGAAAACAAGGAAGAGAATTTTTTCAAGATGAAAGGACATGAATTTTTGATAGGGTTGTAATTATGAAGGTTTGTGACTTTTCACATGGATTGTAATTATGAAGAGTTGTGACTTTTCGAATGGATTATCATTATAAAGGAGAATACAAATACAATAGCCTTCCTTTAAAAGGAGGAGGAGAAAATAAAGAATCTTATATGATTCTGAAGTATAATCTATGCATATGACACACACACACAAATACAAATATTGATCATATATCAATAATTATAAATATTGTAGTATTAATATCATTTACGATAATGAGACTGTAATATCAATTATAATAGAAAAATCATAAACAGGTATCCACATTTCAATCCTACTACTATTTGACTAAGAAGGGACGACTAGAGTGCTTTCAAGAAGGGGCTTGTGTAAATTCTAAGTAATGGTTCTTTGTCCCAAGATAAGGTAGGGGCCAATATTTTGTAGGCCTTCATGATACAAACTTGGACTTGTAAACTTTGAGGGAATTCATTGATAGTGGTGTCTAAGCAACTTGGTTAACACCCACTACTTTTGTCATGAGCTAGAATAGTAATAAGGTTGGACATAGAATTAAATATAACTTTAAGAGCATGGTGTTACTAAGAAAGGACTTGTATAAACCAAATCTAATAGATCATATCCCACCAAGGGGTAGGGATCATTGATCTATAAGCCTTCAAAATGTGGACTTTGGACCTGTAAACTTTGAGGGAGTCCATAATTGGTGTTTAGGAAACTTGGATAACATTTATACTATCCACCCATAAACCAAATAATAATATGGTTGAATAATTAAAAATTAATGTAATAAATAAATTCTTAGGTTTTATATACCTTATGATTAGGTAAATAAGTATAAATCACAATCGACCCTAAAAGGGGACATTGCATAAATGTAGAACCATTGTGATAAACCCTTTGTTTGCAAAGTTGTTTGAGAGTGTGATAGTTTATAGAATTAGAAAGTGGGCATAAAAAGTGGGGCAAATGTGCTAAAGGGCAAACAAATTTCAAATCTAAGCATTCCATAGTTGCTCATGATATAACTTTAAGGCTCATCGTTGAAACATTTTGGGAGAAAAATGAGGAAGCCTTTTGTTGTTTTGTAGATTTTGAAAAAATGTTTGACATAGTCTGTAGGGAAAAGCTTTAGCTCGGGTTGGAAGAACTTGGGGTCGCTATTCATCTTCCAAGTTGTTTCTCATAGGCTATACAAGGAGGTTAATGTCAAAATCAAAATTCATGATGACATCTCTTAAAGTTTTAGAAATGATATAAGGGTCAAACAAGGGTGCCTATTGTCCCCTATCCTTTTTGGTTTATATATTGACAAACTTGAAGAGTGGTTAAACTTACAAGAGGGAGATGGAGTTCATTTGGGTGAGTTTGTTATAAGACTTCTTCTATATGCAAATGAACTTATTTTGATCTTTAATTCTGCTCGTGGATTACAAAAATACTTACTTTCCCTTGAACATTTTTGTAGAATGATGAGGATGCATTTTCTCTAAAATAAAAAACATAACCAACATAAGTTTTACCTTGAAAATAACATTCTTCAAAAAATGTCATATTGCAAACACCTCAAGATTGACTTCAATAAAAAATTAAGTTGGGAGAGGCAAATTTTGTGAGAATGGAAATCATTTTATGCTTTCCAAAATAGATGCAAAGAGGCAGAGCTATGAGATTAGAAAACTACCCAAACTCTCTTTGGGCTTTAGTGCTACCAATTTTTCCATGTTGTTGTGAATTGTGGGCTAGTGGCGTTTTCGGTTTATAGTGAAAAGAAATTGAGAAAATTAAAAAATGCTTGATCACAAACAAATCCAAAATAATATTAAAATAGTTGAAGTTGGAGTTTACAAAATTGCTTCAAAATGAAACATGCTTAAACAATTATGGAAACTATAATCTATTGGATGAGAAATACATATCAAAGCTGTTTATATTTTATTTCCAATATGAGGAGGATACAAAAAAATATACAAAAAGATTATTCAATATTTGTTCAGTTGTGAAGCACATGTCCTCCTACATTAACATTTATGTCAGTCACTTGAAACTCCAATATATTGTTTCTAGGATCTGTATGGACATTGTCAATCCTAAGATTTTTAATAGCTTGGTTCAGATTATCAACTTCCCTTTGAGTCAACATATCCTTATGAATGGCAAAGAATTGGCAGGAACTCACATCCTCCTTCTGAACCAGCATCTAGTCCTCCCTCATAAGCATCATGAACCTATCTTTGGAAATCTCTAATGCAATAGCAACCTATGTAATGTATGAGTTTGTAGCCAAACCCAGTAAGATGTCTCCTACTCCTTTGAAAAATCTCTCCATTTCTATCCTTCTAGAGAAGCCACATGATTTCATAGGTTAGGACATGCCAAAAAATACTAGTTTTCAAATCAAATGAGTCAACAAACTTAACAATGATTTCACTCCAAGATAACACATGGACAATTGTTCCAAGTAATGGGAGCACCAAGCAAAATAGACCAAACATTTCTGGCATAAACACATTAAAAAAAAATATTCTTATAAGTTTCATGCACAAAACAAAGTTCACACATAAACAAATCCAAAATAAAAATCTCAATTCCATATAATATCATGTTGAGTGAGGTAGGGTCGTCTCCTACTAAAGCAATTGTTATGGTGTGACTTCTAAGGTATTTAAAAATAATTGAGCAAATGGACAAAGGAAGATGACCTGAGGTTGTCTTTAGTGACACATTGGGCAAAAGAAAGAAGACTTTTTATGCGTCAAAACAACAAATTGTTTAATAAATGAGACATTACATTACGGTCAATATCTTTTTTCAAAGAGGGGTAAACACTTTGACCTGAAGCTATGAACCAATGAGGTCACAAATGGGGGACCTCATCCCCATTAGATTTGAACCTTGATGGCAAGGATAACAACTCAACAACTTAACCATCACAACATGCCACTATTGGCATACATTAGGGTCAATATTTGTAAGAGAGCCAAAATTCTCATTGCTTAATTAAGGACCAAATCTCATTAAATTTGTTATGAAATCAAGCATTCCAAAAAAGCCAAAAAGAACTTTAGGAAGAAAGATAGTCTACTTTATGCACTTTTGAAAAAGTGAAAACTGAAAAAGATTTTATCTTAGAATGTGATGCATTGAACAACATCACATTGAAGGGAAAAGATTCTTACTAGCAGATTTCTCACCTAATTGATTTTCATCCCTACACGATCATAGCTACGAAGAACACAAATGACTGACAAGAGGCTACCGTCTAATCTGCCAAAAGAATACGATGCTACTTTGAGGGACCCGCAGGATGAGATTTATGTAGGGTGCTACAGGATTTGAGAGCTAGTATAGCGATGATTTTCTTTTGTAGGACATAAACGAGATTAGATATTAGGCAGCAACAGGAACAACACAACATCAATGGGATTTGAAGGGCGATGGGTTTAGTAGGACAATGACAGTGATGGGATTTGCATTCACTAATAGGGCATAGAAGACAATAGGTTGGGACCACATAAAGACTGAGCATAGGAAAGGATACAGGTTGGGCCCATAGGGAGCAACATACGACAAAACAAGAGAGACAAACCCTGTTACTATTTTATCAAACATCAAGATTATAGGTTGGACTCTACAAACTATCCCTTGTTCTCTTTTTTTTTCCTACTATATTTGTTTATGAATGGTTTAGAACCTAAAAACTGCATTCACCTTTTCTCTCACAACAAAACAAGCACTACACCTAAACACACAACGAACACAAACACAAAGAGATTCTACATCCGGGTTAACAATGAAAAATATTGTGAGGCTACGAATAGGAGGCCCTACACCAAAAATTTAGGATCAGTTAATGCAACAATATGGGAACCTAAACTAGTATTTGAACGCTCTCAAGATGGCACAGTGGTCACTCTGCAGTCCTCAAATGCAATCACAACCAAGGGCTATTGTAGATCATCAATACATCTCGTCAAAAATGCAACAGGAAGAGCATGATGATGTAAACACCAAATTATTTTTTGTCAATGAATAGCAATACCTAGTGATACTTAAATGGAGATAGATCCAAAAGAAGCAAGTGACGTGTAGCATCATAGTTCCTGCCATATGCATGATAGTTGTATTGTTGTGGAGGAGGGAGGGAAGGGGTTGTGATTAGGTAATAGTCAGTCAATTTTAAATTGAACATGAGAAAATTACTAATGTTTGGTGTAACATTGTAAAGAGAAATTGTTCTCAAAATTGTCACATATTTTTTAACACATAAAATTAACAAAGTTTGGAAAATAATTTTGTATAAGTTTGATTTAATAAATTTTTAGTGCTCACATTCTATATTTTAACAAATACATGCAATTTCTTTGAATGTATTAAATTTTTGAAAATGTAAAACAAAAATTAAGCATAAAATTTTCCTACTCATAACAATATTGGAATGTCTTTGTATCTTTCAAATGAGAATGCCATAGAACAATTGAGAAATAAGAGAATGGAAAAAACCAAAAAGTATTTAAAATATTAAATAAATTAAATATTTATTAAATTTATATTATATATATACCAATTGCACCCTAAATTATTTTAAAATGTGTATTATAAATTCCAATAGACTAAATTATATTGAAAATATTTTTTAAAATTTATTTATATCAAATATTATCTAATTCTTACAAATATCATTAAATTTGTAAATAGAAGTATAATATAAATGATTTTAAGTATTACATAAATAGCTATATAATATTAATGTCACAATTTTATATTTGATAAAATCAGGACGTTACTCTAAATAGTAATAGCTGACCAGCATTTAGAGAAGAAGAAATTTGTTATTGAAATAAAGTATGTTTTCAAAATGAACATCTACTAAAAAAAAACAACCCTCAATACTCACTATCTTCTATATTATCTGAGCATTTGCTTATAACTATATATTTCAACAAGAACATTCATAATAGAAGGCATTTACATAACTAAAAAAGGCCTCAAATTACAAAACAATTATGACAATTCATCACAACATCCAAGTTATAGTCTCTCAAATATGTCTTCTATGTAAAATTTTAAACCTGAAGAATTGGACTTCGAGCATAGTCTCAGCCATTCAATAGAACATTATATCCAATGAAAATGACTAAAACATTTTTAAAACGTTCGACAAAGCTTGCCTTGTGCTTCTACTATAGTAATACAACATCACATTGAGATAGATAATTTGGAAACGTTCAACGCATTTGAACAAAGTCTAATATACGTTGTATAAGACGCAAAGTGCCTTCAAATTGAGGAAGGAAGATGTGAAAAGCATGCACCCCTTCTTCCTCCTCCATCAATTCTGTCTCCTTCCCAAAAATCCTCACATATTCATAAAACATCACAACCCTCTCTTTCAGTTTGTCTTCACCTCCCACCATCACCAAAATCGGCGGTAATTTCAAACCAGGTTTCAAGAACCCGGGAGAATTGGACTTCGAGCATAGTCGTAGAAAACCTCAACTTTTATCCTGAACGAAAGAGCTCTTCGAGATCCTTGCATCCAAGAATAGTTGGGAAGATACCATGGGAAGTGAATATGTAGAAGAATGTCGAGGCTGAAAGGGGGAGTGAGCAGAGAGGCCATCCTGCTCTGATGCAACAGCTTCTTCATCCCTATCCTTGGCACTCTCTTCCACCATTCTGCCCTCAATCTTTAGCATATGCCTTACTATAATCACAATTTTTTTCAGCGTAGCTAATGCTTATTTGAGAATATTATATCTAACCATGAAATAATGATTTGGGAAAAAAAACATTTACAAATTCTATTGCCTACAACAAATCTAGAAAGAAGCTTTTAGAAATGCTTCAAATTAAAAACAATATATAGCATATATATTAATAAAATTCCATCTAATATATACTCTCGTACTCAAAATTAATAAAGAAAAGATATTAATAGAAAAAGCTCGAAATCTCTAATTTCTATCATATTCACAAATTTCCAACTAAATTATTTAAAACCATGGAGCAAACACAATTTTCACAAATATGGGTTCAATTCAATGGGTGAATGAGGTGCTTGGCCATTATGAAAATTTGGCACATAAGAGACCCCACTTAGGAAACCCACTAAAAAACTTCCTTTTATAACAATCGATCAAGAGTGTGAGCTGCAGCATCATTGACAGAAATTGTGTAGTTCTCCACCAGAAGCTCCATGCAGATAAAAATAAGAGACAATAAAGCTTGGAATCAAATAAATACCTGCTCAAGCAAACACAAGACAAATACAAATTACAATTAACAGAATTCCTTTCCAAAACATCAGGCATATACAATTCTTACACAAAAAACTCGAAATTAGGTAGATGGGAATACCTACAAATAACAACATGCAATAAAAATTCACCCAGTAACAAACTTGTTACATAATTAAACTTCTATACAAAGAAATATAATCTTGAAAAAGAAGAATATCTAACAGATCGAACTATTTAAACCCTTAAAAAAAAAATTGGCTTGTTGGGGACATGATGGAATCTGTCAGACTTCTGTACCTGCAAATTCATAGCATAAGTTAAGATTACAAATTTGACATTTTTTTTAATAACATTGAACGCACTCCAAGCTTGTTTAAAGCATAAAGGAAAATTTAGAGCAAGAGGTAAGATTGAAAATCAACATTGAATACGATACGATAAGAAAGAGCAAATACTGCCTCTATTCTCAAGAAAAACACTATGAAAGCTACAGATTGTTCACTGAGTACCTGTTCCAAGTTTTCAGCGGTCAACTTAATCTGAATGCACCAAAACGCTAAGAGAATGAAATAGCATACACGCATGAAGTTTCTAATCTAATATATCAAACTTAGATGAATGCCACCGACTCCAAGCATTAATTCCCACCGACTGAAGTCAAATTCAAATGAATGCCACCGACTCCAAGCATTAATTCCCACCGATTGAAGACAAATGAAAAAAGATTTAAGTGGCCCAGATATGCAACCAGTATATATGTCAGAGATATATATGTCAAGGACATTTATTATATGTTCATAACTGTCAATATGTCTTTTATTTTCCTCCTATTTTTCTTTTGGAAAAATTAATTTATACCTTGCCTAAATCGACCATAGCCAATGAAATATGAAATAAATAATATTTAGTATATTTGAAAAATAGTTCTTAAAAAAGAAACTTTAAAATAGACTATAGAATTGGTAAAATATTTTAATTTCATTGGTGGGATTGAAAAATTAAAAGAACTTGCATGAATGCATTAGTATTCCTGCCATAGGTAGGAGCTAAAAAAGACAATTGTAGAAGAGGAAGCTTATCATGATTCTACCAAGGACAACTAAAAACCTCCTAGTAATTGACACAAAGGAAAAAGAAAAACATCTTTCACCAATACAGGAAGAATCTCAAGAAACTGTGATAGGGATTACTACAATAAATGATGGGACAAACAAAGGAACTTGCGAGGGTGGCTTTCTACAATAACTTTACAACCCCTCCTCTCCTTTGCTTTGGTCCTCGAAAACATATGCAAATGACCTTATGGACATGAAAAGAAGGGTAGAGAACTTGGAGGAGAAAGGACAATAGGATAGAGAAAGGTTGCAGGGGGTCACAATAACCAGTCGAGAACTTGAAAGAGAAAATAAATGGTTGAAAAAGCAGGTCTTAAATCTTCAAGACGACATCAAGAGAGGGAAACAAGAAATAATCACTATCAAACAATCTTTGAACAAAGGGAAAGTGTCAATAGAAAATAACTTGGAAAAATAACTAAATCAGATACCACAACAAAAATGGAGGAAGTTCAAGCAACATAAGTAGACATAGTGCTAAGAGAAAATGAACTAAAAGAGCAAATAAAAGAAGCCAAGTCATGGGCACAAGTGGTCAATGAACCATCCATGGAACAAAAGGAAGTCATTCAAAAACAAGTCAGGAGGCATATTAGAGAAGAGAAGGAAATACAAGAAAAGGTTGTGAACATCATTATCAAAGGCTTAAAAGATTATGGGGAATGTGAGAAAATGGAGATTTTGACACATGACTTCCTTAAGGACAAACTAAAATGGACGGGTAAAATCTGACAAGCAAACAAAGTTGGGAGAAGTATGGGAATAGGGAAAAATAGACGTGCGAGAGTTACTTTTAGCAACATAGAAGATAAGAGTGCAATCTTGAAGAACAGGGGCCTACTTAAAGACACCCAAATATACTTAGACAAGGATTTAACCATTAACCAAGAAGAGGAAAGGAGGAAGGAGTGGGAGAAAGTAAAATCAACAAGGGCTATCAGCAAATGGGATTGGATGAAAAATGGCAAAGCACAAATCACTGACAAACCAACGAATTAGAAATAGGAACTTAGGGCCCTAGGAGAGTATCTAAGCATGGTGAGTTGGAATTGTAGAGAATATCCATGGAGAAGAGGACTAGGGTTGGGGCCCATAGCCGAGGGACAAGACATTATTTGTCTCATAGAAACACACGAACATGAGGGATGTAGGATTCTAGATTTCGAAGGGTACAATAAAATCTCCATGTGGAATGGAGAAACAAAGACAGATAAAGGGCATGGAGGGATTACTATCTTGATAAAAGATACACGAAACAAAATCGTAAAATTGGAGAAAGAGGACCCAAATAAACAATTTATATGGTTGAAGATCGAGGATGATAAGGAGATCACATGGCTAGCATCATACTATTTTGCACCAAAAAGCTCTAAATTCTACAAAAAGAAACATCTAGGCAACAAAGATCCATTTGTGCTTTAAAGAAAGATGTGCATTCCTTTAATCAAATTGGTAACATAATCCTTCTAGGAGATTTTAATGCTAGGACAATGAATAACTAGGCTATTTAGCTGGGCAAAAAGAAGATGATGAAAATATCAACAAACAAACTTCTCGGGATGAAAAAGGTGGTGTGTCTCACTTTGGGGCTGAACTCTTAGGGCTATGTAGCCTCCATGGGTTAGTTGTGTGTAATGGTATGAAGATGTGGCCTAAATCAAACAAATTTACTTGCAAAACATATAATGGACAAAGTGTGGTAGACTATCTAATATGTTCGCAATCAATCATCACCAAAGTAGTTGATTTTAGAATTAAACAATGTCCCATAGAGCTAAATTCAGATCATATGCCTCTCTCTATTAAATACAAATGGAAAAGTGACCAGGTCCTAGATGAAAGCACAAAAGGACATAAAGAGCGCAAGATTCTTATAAACAATGATAATAAAAAAATATTTTGCACCGCTCTTGAACAACAGCTCCAAATGTATCATTACATCACGAATATCAAGGAAAACAATGATAAGAAAAGCCACATTAGCAACAGTTTTTTAATCCCACTAATTAAGGAAGCACTAAAGGGTTGCAAGAGAACAAGGTTAAAGAAGAGCATCTCAAACACCTTTCCAACTAACTCATGGTATGACAAAGAATGCAAGGCCACAAAAAGAAAATTTAAAGGGAGAAAGGAAAACAAAACAATCATAAGAGAATACAAACAAATGATCAAATCCAAGAAAGAAGAATATGTGATTAATTGGAGGAAGGAGCTAATCATGTTAGGAAAGCACAATCCTAAAGATTTTTGGAGGAAGTTATAACAAGCTAGGAAACAGGTTGAAAATAAAATTACGGATTCTCAATGGTTAGAGTATGCAAAGACTCTTTATGAAAGATAGGAGGATGAGGTTTCACTCCCCACAACCAACAATTTAGATGAACTGTTTTCTAATGAAGATATTACCCTAGGGATAAGGAAATTAGCAAGTGGAAAATCTCAGGATATTGATGGGCTGCAGGCTGAATTTCTAAAGTGGGGTATAGATTTGTTGACTCCATACATCAGGAACATTTTTAATATGGTCATGCAAGGCTGCTTTCCCATAGAGTGGATCACTAGTGTAGGTATTCCTCTCCATAAGAGCGGGGATGTCAACAACCCTTCCAACTACCGCACCATCATGGTGAACCCCCTATTAAGAAAACTCTACAAGAGTATGGTAGAGTGGAGAATTAGTAGATGGGCATAAAAAGAAGGAAAAAGAGCTATGGGACTGGCAGGTTTCAGACCAAAACATTCCACCATTGATCACTACACTACCCTAAGGTTCCTTATAGGAAAAATGTGGGATAAACAAGGGGAAGAGGCTTTTTGCTGCTTTGTTGACTTTAAGAAAGCTTTCAACACCATCCCTAGGGATAGTTATGGAATAAGATGGAAGAATTAGAGGTCCCAATAGAGTATAGAGCTGCTGTTTATAAACTTTACAAACAAGTTAAAGGAAAAATTAGAACCAAAGTGGGCATGTTAGAATGCTTTGGTAGTGACATATGGGTCAAACAGGGATGCCCATTATCGCCTACCTTGTTTGGCCTCTATATTGACAAGTTAGAGGAATGGCTAAACAAAGCCAATGGAGAGGGAATTCAGCTGGCTGAATATGTGATTAGATTGTTTTTGTATGTCGATGACCTCATTCTCATTGCTAAAACAACATAGGGGTTGAGAGAACATTTGAAGAATTTAGAAACCTTTTGCACAGAAGTAGGGATGGAGGTCAACACTTTTAAGACCAAGATCATGGTCTTTTCATTGAAGAAGAGAAAACAACAATGCACTTTCATATTTAATGACAAAGTGCTAGAAATTGTAGAAGAATACAAATATTTGGGGATAGATTCCATTACTGGCTTAGTTGAGAAACATGCAGATAAAAAAGGATATAGGGAGGATGGAAGGCATCTTATCTTCTTCAAAACAGGTGTAGGACAATAGAGTTATGGGATTGGAAGACTAAGAAAACCCTATTTGGGTTGTTAGTGATACCCGTTACTTTATATGGCAGCGAGGTATGGGGGAGCAATGTATCAAATCATAAATAGCGACAAATTGAAAGAATTCAAAAACACTTCATCACAACTAATCTCAAAATCAAATCCATAGTCCCCTACAAGATTATTTTAGCGGAGGCGGGCATGTTCCCGGTGGAGGCCTTAGCAATTGTTAGATTGCTGAGCTATCTGAAAAAGGTGAGTAAAATGAATGCACATCACTGGCCTAGTAGGGTGGTTGACGGAGAACTGGCTCGTCGGAAGAAGACATGGAAGAAACAAAACAATAAATGGTTCAATAAGTGGAACATTGAATACCTAGAATGCTCGGAAAACAATTTTGAAATAAAAAAATGGGTGGCAAGAAAAGTAAGATCTGTCATGTGGGAAAACCAGCTAGGTAGAAAAAAAGCCTATTATGTCAAAGAATTTAATCCCACATGCGAACATGATGACAACAAATATTTAGGAGCCGAGATTAAAGGAAAGACGAAAATCCTAATCACTCAATTGAGATTTGGTTCCCACTGTTTGAGATGTGAAACTAGTAGATGAAAGGTCCCTAAGGAAGAGTGGGAGGATAGAATTTGTAGATTTTGCAACGAAGGTGTGGTGGAAACAGAGTGACACTATATGAAGGATTGTACAACATACGAAGACATTCGCAACCAACACAAAGAAATGTTAAAAGTGAATAACATAAAAGACCTTTTTCGAAGGACCAAGACTCCTCAAGGGGGCCCTTTTATTTATGCAGATTCACAACAAAAGAGACAGGTTGGAGAAATCACATCAGATTGACTAAGAGTTTAATGTGAGTCCCTTAGGCTTATGGCCTCTTGGACGTCATTAAAAATCATTCATTCATTCATTTCTCTCTTGAAAGTGAAATCTGAAGTTAATCTTTTCAATAATGAAACTATTAGATGATTAAGGTGCCCTTGGAAGAGTTCAATAGAACTATCTTTAAACTAATTTCTTTCTTTACATCTAAATAAGTTGCCCTTTGGCAGGGTTGTCGAGATCCCTAGAAAATACAGTCCTTCACACCGCAGGGTCTTCCCCAATTTTCTATTGGCACGGTTTTTAGACCGGGAAAAAGGAGTCAAAAAAAAGAGCACGACGAAGAAGTTTCTGGAGGTGATGTATTTTTCTCGTTGCGCTGACTATATATCAATGCTGATTGCCATTGCAGCCATTCCTACCCCTCGATCCTTCAAGAAGATTGTTGGCGGCTTATTGTAGTGTGTTGGGATTCCAGAGCGATTTTGTTTGTCTGGAAGCAAGCCTTTGAATTTCATACGGAAGAGTATTGCTATTGTTTTAGTTAGGTTTTTTTGATCGAGGGCATGGAGGGGCAGGTAGTAGAAGAACAGAAAAAATCGACTTCATCATACAGGTATTGGGTGAGGGAAACAACGGTGGAGGCGGCGCCACTTCCTGTTCCAAAGAAACTTTCTGCCAACGATTTGTCCACGCAGCCACAGTCAGCTCCATTGGGATCTCTCTGGAACAAGGTACACTTTTTCTAATCAACATTCTTTAAGTTTTTACCAATTCCGCGTAGTATCCGTAAGGCCTAGAGTACTACCAGTGCTGTGGCTAGAAGAATTAAAAAATAGAAAGGTGAGAGGAGATTTTATGTATAATATTCACTGATTATCACGTTATGTCCTAAATAGGAACGATGTGATTCACAGTTCTCTCTCTCTCTCTCAGAATATTTTGGCAAGTTTATCTGTGGGTTAACATTCTGCTTAGTTGCCATAATCTGTAATGCTCTTTTGCATTTACAGTCTATAATGCTCTCTTTATTTGTGATCTATAACGCTTTTTTGAATTTTTAAAGATTTTTAGGCTTATTGCAGATGATCATTTGCAAATGTTGCATTAGAGTATATACAATGAGCTAATTGACTCAATATATACTAATTGAAACTCTACATGTACCATTGTTCTGAAACAAAAAAGACATTAACCATAGAGCTTAATACATGGCAGGGCCAGAGTATTATATAATTAACTGTAGGTGCGGAGATTAGCATAAATTTAATAAATAAATGAAAATCTAGTTTTGACTGAGTCCAAACAAAAAACCCTCAAATAATTGAGTATAATTTGAGGAACCAAAAGGGAAATTACACTCTCCTGGAAGACAGCGCTTTCAACCCAGATCAAACCCCACAAGTAGGACAACACGGTCACCACACAATTGCAAACAATCAGAAATTATTGATAATCTTAAGGATTACTTGTGGTGATTAGGTCACAAAATCCAATAAAGGTGTAACGAAACGACCAAACAAATCACACACACATATGAAAACTCACGAAATACCCTAGGAAACCATTTTTGGAAAAATGCTCGGTAAGAAACAATGCATCGGTATGATATATTATCTAAACAACAACAATACAATGTACATAGAAGTTTAATCTGAGCTCTTCATTCTTTATTCAATCTGACAAAAGTCATTTTTAGATAACCTTTTTTCAATGCAACATTCCTTCACAGATAGTCTCTTCTCAATGCACTTGGCGAGGTACACTCTTTCTTGTGTTCAATTCAGCGACATTCAGAAACCTTTGATATAGCTATCAGGATCAAATTGTATAGTATTTGCAGTCAAACTCATTAATCAACATTTCATGACTAGTTGCTCACATGAGCCTATCTCTCGTGAGAATGAATGAAACACTTA
Source organism: Cupressus sempervirens (assembly GCA_028749045.1). NCBI lineage: Eukaryota > Viridiplantae > Streptophyta > Pinopsida > Cupressales > Cupressaceae > Cupressus > Cupressus sempervirens. The sequence goes on along the minus strand of CM053784.1, from coordinate 428,935,247 downwards.
GCACTCATTGCATCTAGGTGATGCTCATAGAGGTGAAGCACTAGGATGTCCTGAGAGGTCACCCGTCACAGTACTACTCTACCTTGAGCACACTTAAGTATGATGTTTCCTCCATGGTTAAACCCATTCTGCTTGCAATCCTATTTGCAAAACCTTCAGCAAGTGTAGTGCCTTGTGAACCATTTATTAGAAAGCCCCTCAAGAGGGCTCAAGCTAGAGTAGTAATAGGATGGGTGACTGTTACAAGATTCAAAAATTGGCAGATTAACGGATTTCCGGATGATTGATTAATTAACAGAGGAACAAATGTGTTCCTTATAAAGAATTACAAGGATGTTGTTTCTAAAAGAAACAATGTAGACCGAAGACAAAATTAGAAACAAAACTGAAGACAAGATAGGAAACATTCCTATCTGGACTGAAGACAAAAGAGACAGGATAGGAAGACTGACTATAGACAAGTAGTTGACCATTATAGAAAGTATTTAACTAAGGAGAATATTATAATAAAGATATTAAGGATATTATCTTAATAGTGACATCTTGGGAAGCTTCTGTGCTTCACTTCTGTGAGCATCACCTAAATGCAATGAGTGCTAAGTATTCCATTCATTCTATTGAGAGATGGGTTCATTTGAACGACTATTCATGAAATATGGGCCAATGAGTTTGACTTGAAAAACTACTCAGTTGAGTCCTGAAAGTTATATCACAATTTGACCTTGCGGTGCGAAATACTTCCTACTTATCATTTGGAAGCCTTTTATAGCACCACATGGCCATACACTTTTTGGCTATTCCTTGTCTTGATTCTGTCATAACAATATGTAACCTGTTTGTGCATTATTACAATGTCCATGGCTTTGTTTTTAATACACAAAATTCATAAGAAACCACTAAGTTCTTTTACAATGTGATGGTTCCAAAACCATGGATCATAGCTTTTCATATTCCACACATCTTATCAAGTGGTATGCCTGAACCTGCATGCCTCACTCAAGAATTTTCATGTTACACAAGTGAATCCAAATGTTCGTCTGTACCTCTTCTTATTTCCTAAGAGTTCACGTTCTATGGTGTTTCAAGTGGTTCTCCTTATTCTGGCAGACCTTTTACCTTTTAACACATTCTTCAGTTGCTTGTTCTTATGTGACTATAATTCAAGTGAACCCAAATGGGGCATCCCACTTAATGAGGATACTTGCAGCAATATTTAATGTTATTACTCATGGTGTATTACACATCTTTCTAGTAAATCATAACAATGTCATCATGCAAGGTGTATATGCGCCTTTCCAACAAATGATATACATAATATGCCTATATTAATTTGGTAGTTTGAATCTCACCCGTTACTTTCAATTATGGAAGTCTTGCATGCAGGTCTTATTTCTAATAGGGATGTCAGTTATAAATAGTATCTTAGTCATACCAGTAAATCTTTTTTTGATGATTTAATGACATGATGTTGATTACAAGAGTTTTTGTTTTGCAGTATTGATCAGGAAAACCAGTCTGTGGTGCATATTGTGGTGATGTGGATTGAAACTTTAGCTCGTTAACTCTTAAAGTAATAATGACCTGTTCATCTTTTGTTGTTTATATGTATTCAAATAGTGTGGCATCAATGAGAATAGTTTCCCTAGAGTTAAACTTTCTGTTTGATTTTTCAAGAGCTAAATTAAACCACAATATTGTTTTCCCTGTATCTAAAATTAACCACATTATTATTTTCATTGTGTCAATCAAAATGGAGACTTCAATTGTTAAGAAAAATGGTGCTAATGTATTGTAGTCAACCTGTGATCAGGAAATGTACATTTTCCTCTTCCATACTAATGCTGTTTTGATGTGTTAGATAGGCATCAAGGAAATGAAATTAATATTTTTACATAGCTTTAGTATCTGGAAATCTCACAAATAGAAGCAGAATTTCAACATTTTACTCCAGAATTGTTTCACCTCTAAAATACCAATGATGACGAGCTTACTACTTATGGATGAGGAAAATCTGTTGAGATTTTTGGCATACAACGTGCCTGACAGTTCATTCTCAACTAAATTTACAACTTGTTCAGGCCCTTACCGTTTGGTTGCTGGAATATAATTTGAGAACTGGCATTGAGAATCTTGGATTTGGGATTCTGGAACTTGAAATCTAGATTGCTATTTATGGAATTTATTTTGGGACCGTTTGGTTCAAACCCAAAAATATTCGATATTTGGAATTTGTTATTCCAAGCCTATTTGGTTCAAGATCCGAATATGTGATTCAAAAGATAAATACAAAAGTTATCCTTTACAGAATCGAGCCCAGTAAGAATGCAACAAATCAGACACATAAGATCCGCATTGGAGATTCTATGCATACTTTGTCAAACCAGTGACATCTGATCACAGTTAGTGGGTTGAGCTGGCACTGATTTTTCCTTTCAAGTCTTCCACAACCATTGGTCATTGTATTGTCTACAGCCCCTGCACTCACATCTGTGCACCATTCAAGCAGATCTGTGCCCCATTCGGATCCCATAGAAGTCATACATTAGATGCTACAGAGAATTTGATCTCCCAGTGAGCAAGAGCCTTGGTCTTCCAAACCACATCTGATTCATCAAGTAGTAAGTGCCTCGAGTCCCAGCCGGATGATAAAAAACAAGTCCTTATTAGATCAGACCAAGTCTCTCATCAGATTGACGAGATCTTCCTACTTTGGGAGGATTAGAGTCCCGCATATCTGCTCGTACCTTGTCTATGTGATCAAACATCTCACTCCCAAGCTCACTATGATTCGATCGCTCCATACATTAACTGCTACAATTCTGCAAGCCCTGCAGCGAAGCTCAATCCAAGCTACGAGCTTTGCGTCTTATAGATATGTGGCTTCTCTAAAGCCCCGAGCTCCACCTCTGCTTGAGATCTGCTCCAGATCGTTTGGCCATACTTGCTCCATTCTTTTCTCCATTCATTGTATTCGGATAGTAATGTTGTCACACAGTCTTCCCTTTCTAAGTTGCTATAAAAAAGGGCATTTGGATGTCAAATGCAAATAAATTTCACTTTATTTAGAATCTTCATTTTGGAAAAATGGGATTTAAAATGTGGATTCCAAATAACAAGTATTTTGAGGGGAGATGGAATTCTTGTGTTGGGGGTCAAATGGGGATACCAAATCCATATTTCCTCGAATTCCAATTCCCATTTTGCAGACCCAAACAGTGGATTAGGAATTTTTGAGAATTTAGAACTCTAATTCCTTCTCAAATCTGTGATCCAAACGGGCCCTTATGTATCTGGTAATGAATCACTGATTGGCTCCACTGTTGATATTTTCCTGGTCCTTATTGAATTCGGTGAATGAGTTTGCAATCTAAAAGGTAATGATGAGATGAAATGTTTACATATTCAGGAACTTGCTTCTCTGACATTTGAAAAAGGTAAAATTATTCTTTTAATATGGAAGGTCCCATAATGAACCATATAACTCTATAAATATAATAATATTTTATTTCTTATGAGATTTGTGGCAATGGCTGATTTTGGATTTGTTTAGTCTGAATTTTTAGGTTTCTTTATCATTTGTTCATCCACACTTTACATATTGTCTGTTCATTGAAACCCATAACTAAGAAGTCAATTCAAAGACCAATGTGGCAAATTTTTGGTTGGTCTAATCATTGAAATCACATATTGGTTTGTGATTATGAGCTTAGCCAGACTAAGATATGGATAGATGTGACAGCATTGAGATTGATAGGTATTTGTGGATACATAATTTTGATTTGCTACAGGAGAATAAGATTGTCCTCAAAGGAATACATTTGCAGCTGGCCTCATTGTGATTACAATCCTACATAGAGCAAGACAGATGTAAAATTTTTGAGAGTGCTGTATATTTTTTAATATATAATCTTTGATCTTTAATCTAGGATAAAAATACATCCTAAAAGAAAACACATTAGCGAAAATGAGGTGAAAGATTCACCCAGAGATTTTGGTTTTGTAGACAGAACTGTCAGTTGATGCACTCATGTACAGATGGGCTAATGAAAGACAATTTATTCGTGTAGCACAAATACAAAATTAAAAAGTTAAAAGCCAATTCAAGAGTACACAATTCAAGTTCAATTCATAAGACAAGAATGATTCAACTAGTTCAAATAGAATCTAATATATCAAAGTGTATATACTATATATTTCATATGACAAAAGTCACAATAGATCCATGTACAAATATGACTGTACCAAAGTAAATACATGCCAATATTCATAACTCTTCTAGGTACTTGATCTTCAATTTTCTATATCCTGCCACGTCACTTTTTCATAATATTCCACCTTTTTATAAAGATACTTGATATTGGAAGGCAATGCCAACCAAAAACATGTTACAATGCTTTATATACATGTAATATGAACGATGGGGCATATATTGAATATTTAGAAGTTAGAACTCTTATCATTCATTGGAATTGAGTGGGCTTCAGTGGACTTCTCTGAAGCCCATAGAATACTCCCTTTCTTTAGTAAGTTTAGCAAGCTTCGGAACTTAATGTGGTTTCAACTATGAACCTCCATAGGACCAATATTTAGTTAGGTGATCTTACAATTGGTGTGTAATTCAAATTATGGGTGCATAGTCATAATCGGGTCCCATTTTTATGATAAGAACACACCACAACTGACATTGAAATAACTATAATAATGTAACCTGTTTCCTTTGACAAACAAATTTGTAAATATTGATGTCAGATATAAGCTTTGATTCTTGATATGGTTTCAAGTCTTCAACTACGAACCTTTGTAGGATTAATATTCAATTGCGTGAGCTTACAATTGGTATGAATTTTAAATTGTGTGCGCATAGTCTTAAGTAGGGCATACTTTTACAATAAGAAAACACCACAGCTCATGTCACATTAATATATCATAATGCAACCTGACTTCTTGGGCAAACAAATTTGCAATCTGGGATGCATCATTAGGTTTTTGACAAGGAAGTAGAATTGAAGTGAGCCATGTTTGAAAGTTTGTCTACACTGAGGATATAATCATCACCTCTTTGACTTTGCAACAGTTAAAGATGAAGTCCATGGGAAGTGCTTCAGAGGCTTCTTTGATACTGGGAATCACTTATACATCTTATATTTTGGGTAAGTCCCTTGGCAAACATGGCCAGTAGTATGTCTTTTTCCACATAGCTAATTGCTTGTATGCAGCAAAGTATGTCAACCCACACAATCTAATATCATTGGACAAATAGATCTGCAATCCATGATGCACCATTAGACTTTTGACAAGGAAAGAACTGTGCCATTTTGAATTTTTGTCTGTAACTACAAAGATACATTAATTACCTCCGAGCTTGCAATGATTAAAGGACAAAGTCCATAAAAGTTCTTTTGAGGCTTCTCTGATACTGGGGATGATCTATACATTCTTGACTTTTGGGTAACTCCCTCCGCAGACATAGGTAGCAGTACCACTTCTCCAATATAGTTAATGTCTTGCACATGCACCAGTGTCATTCAACATCTATTTTCTTTGGTAGCATAATTTTTTTCTTCTGAAGCAATTCCCTGTTGAACTCGGTGGTGTTCATAATTGTTTTGTTTTTAACTCCATCATTCACAATTATTTTGCACCATCCAGAAATAGCAATAAAAAGATAACTCTTAATGTCTCAAGAACATCCCCCGACTCATTTCTTACGATATTTAACTAACACCCTTTCTTCCAAGTCATTGATTAATTACTAGCAATCGCACTTTAGTGTGCAATAGGTATGCCTTAAAGTTATGAAAGGTCATTTAAGTATTTGTCCTTTTATTTATCACTCTATGTCATCCTCTTTATATCTCTTTATCTGTCTATCTATATTTCTTTATCTCTTCATTTCTATCTCTCCCTCTCAATGTATCCCTTTGTATCTCCCTAGAACTCTCTATACCTTTACCCCCCCTCTCTCTCTATTTTACTCTCATCTTTGCACTCTATATTAATCTTTATCTCCATCTCCTTTTTCGCTATCTAGTTGTGAAATATATGTTATCAACATCTTACAATGTATCACTAGAACTCTTCTTATTAGCTTTGCGGTCAATATAATCAACTGTATCTCCAACTCTTTAGATATAAAAAATCAATGAGTTCGAAATTGTGATTATATATGTGCTTATTGTCCTCAATCAACAAACAAAATTGTTATGAATTTGGACATGAGCTTTAATACCTACTAACAACATCTTTGTCTTTCTTCTTGAGTTGTCTTGCCCCTCTCACCAACTTTGGGCTATTTATGCCCTTGGCATTGTGATCCGCAAACAGAAGTCAGAATTATTATTTTTTAAAAATCCGGATCATAGTTCATTACTAAATATTTTTAGTCCAAAAATATCAGAATTTATTTTCTTGCTTATGGTCCAAGATATAAAATATAATAACAAACCAAATTTTGTGTTGAAGCTCTCACCATGAATTTATTTCATGTTGCACTATACTTATATCCGCTATATCAAATAATAAAGATTTTATAACTGACCAGTCAAATAACAAGTTCAATATTTTACTTATATTTTAAAAAATAAATTATATAAAAATACTTGTGAGCATTAAATGGTTTCCTATTTAGAACCACACATTTCACACTAAACATTATTACTCCATCTCGAACTCCATTATAATCGATAATCAATCAAAAACAATTTAGAACCTTATCCATAGGACCAAAATTAATCTTCTGAGTATTGAATGGGTAGAATGCCTAAAAAAATGCCTCACAAAACATAATAAAGAATCTCTCTTTTGGAATTTTCACATTTCCAGAATACATTTGTTTAATTAACAGTATAGAAATAAATTGCCTGCACCAGAGAGGTTGTCCAGGGAGCAGATGAGGCATCCATGTTTCCCAGATAACGGGGAGCAAAAACCTAATTTAAAAAAAAAAATTTCTCTACCAAATTGGGGGAGAATAAGATATGCAATGTAAACATCCAGTTTCCAAGCTGAAATCCAGCTTGTGTGCAAATTTGCAGCTGTCAAACAAACAATTCAGTTTGTAAGCAAACTACAGAGATCTGGGTCTAAAAGGAATTAAAAACCTCTATCAACATCTGCCAACAGAATAACTCAGAGAGTGGTGTGGGAAGTGACTCTACAGATGGGACAAGACGGGTTCATCCTGAGCCAGGCATCCACACACCCTGTATGAAAGAACCGCTGACAGTCTGGTAACAGAGGAGAAATTTAGACAGCTGTGACAAGCCAATGAAAATTGGGAAAAAATTGGACAGCGACAATCAATTTAATGAGCAAAATTTTTATCTTGCCTTCTTTCATATGGGAAACATCTACGGCGTAATTATTGTTATCTGTAGCCATCTATGTTCACACCAATACGTAGTTCTTTTCCATAAATACCTTACACTGCCCAGCTACATTACAATGTTACAAAAACTGCCATCAGACTAAAACAAGGACGGAAGAATAAATGAATAAAAAGAAATTGCCAAGCTTTTATTTCTTACATTGTTGATGGACCATAAACAGAGAACATCAACACTGAATGCTCTTTCAATTTAGCTGCGATCCCACCAAAGACAGCTGCAGCCTATAAACAAATAAATTGTGTCTCATTTTACTGACTTGTCTTGAAGAGTCAACTTTTTGAAAAATCAAATGATAACTTGGCAATTCCATGTCACAAGCAAGCAGCCAAAGAATACAAGCAGCTAGCTCAACCCGCTCTGGTACCATGTTAGTGTTTTGCCCAGAAATAAAAATAAACAGCCATAAACAAAATAAAGAACACTAAGACAACACTTTATCCTAGGAATACCCTCCAACTTGAGGGAAAAATCAGACCACACTAAAAACTTTCTTTCTTTTAGTAAATAAAATAGAGATCTGAGGATGACGCTTCTATTCGAATACCCTACTCATTACATAAAGCAATGATTTATATCTTGAATTGAGAGACTCTTCATATCATATCAGAAAATCTCTTCATTTTGCAACTGCACGACTCATCATATTTCCAAATGCATTTCTCTTTGCATGTCTCAAACATGTCTCTTCATATTTCCAGATGCAAGTATATGAAAGAGCACATTGCAGGTAATCAGGACATCTCCTGTAGCAACAAACATCAACAACATTAGTTTTTTTTCACAGTGTCGACACTGTTTTGTTCCTTGGTTGTACACCTGGATTGTAGTGCTTGATGTCCCCAGCACCTGTAACAAACCCTTAGCCCTGCTAAGTTTATTTCAACATTGTAACTGTTATGAAATTCTAGTAAACCATTTTACATAAATATATATGAATTTTATAAGTTCGACGTGATTAAACTTTTCACACATTAGATTGATAGTCAACTTATTCATTTCTGGTAAGTACATTTTTCAACATACATGATTTATTAACAAACAATTAAAAGTCATTTAGATAACATATATAATCAAAATTTTCTCCTCTGGTTCAATGAGTTATTCTGTTTTGTTTTTCTTTCACACTCGTCTTTTCGATCAGAGAAAGTACTATTTAGAAGTATCATGGACCATAGAAGAAATTAGAAAGTATTTCTGAGTTTGGTGTGAGAAGTAACTTAACCTGGATGCCCAACATTTAGTCAAAAGTCCGAAAAAGCATAAATATATTCTCATGAAGTTATTGGGCTTGGTGTGAAAGTAGTTCAATCTGGATGCCTAATTTTTTTTGGCAAAATACTGGAAATGCATAAATACATACTGATGAAGTTTTAAGTTGGTTCCCCAATTGCAATAATCGAAGTGATGGTGGTCAACCATATTATTTTCTTGCGAGAAGATTGGAAATTCACATGACTATTTGTTGCATGGAATTATAAGTTGGTTCTTTCTGGCATGATCAATATGAAGCTTAATCACGAATAAGCTAATGTTGATATTTTTATTTTTTGAGAATTTATTTCCATTATTAGTGATACAAAGAAATCTTGATTACTGATAACAGGCAGGAACTTGGGAGGAAAGGAATTTGAGCACGTGGGCAAGCAATAGGATAAAGGTGTGTAAATACTCTATTTAATCATGTAGAGTACTATATGCAATTAGATATTGTTAAATTGCCTTAAATAAATTCTTATTTTTAACCTATGTTATGCATCATGAATATCAGGAACTGCTCAATTGCTTAGACACTCAAGAATTAGAGTTTGCAAGTGGAAGTGCTAAAATTTCGGAGGTTTCAAGCTGCACAGGTGAGGTAAGACATCAACTTCATAATCTGGTCGAGATTATGTGGTCTATTTGGATGTTTAGTTCCAAACCTTGTAGCCGTTCTTGTATTTTGTGGGGATTTTTGGTATGTGATTTCAGAAGTAGTTGTAAACATAAATGTGTGGTTACATATGCCAGTTGCCTTTTTCATGACTGTTATACATAGAACACACCATGATGCTGTACTGGAAGTACAATCAAGAACAAACTTTATAGTTGTATTGAAGTTTAACTGTATGTTTTCTAATCTATATTCTAGTCCTTTGAGGTTGTATTTTAGCATGGGATCTCCTGCAGTAATATTTAAGGCCAAGAAGGTGATATACCCTGAAATTAACTTAAAACATTCCTGTAGGCTTCCATGGTAACTGTGCGCAATAAGAAGCGGGTTGGCTATTCTTATGAAATTTACTTGAGATTTCAAGGTTAGCTCCTTTTAAATGCTTTGACATCACTTTCTTGGATGTCTGATAACGTTTTATTTATTGCCTTCCCAACAGTTGATGGAATAATTTTATTGTATGATTCATGTTATGTTCTGAGACAGGGAAATGGTTGATAAATGAAGGAACGAAGGAAATAAAGGGCAGTCTAAAAATTCCAGAAGCCTCATTCGGTGAATTGGAAGATATGCAGGTATGTAGGTTTGAAATACATGAAATCCTATGATAATTCCACAGATTAGAATTTGTATCAGTTCATGCGCTGAAAATTTCAAGTTGTGGTTTTGAAATGTTTGAAATTTTTAAATGCTATAAGAATTCCACATATTAGAATGTATGACAATTCATGGACTGGAAACCACCTGGTGTTATCTCTATATTCTAGAGGCAATTCAGGTAATGTCTATGAATAGGTAAATGGTTCATTCATATAACATAATATCTTGACTGACATGAGTTTAAATTTGAAGAATATGTTCTATTCCTTTGTTTCTCTACTGTGGCTTTGAACTATTTGAAATCAGGACTTATATCATAATACCATCAATTGGAATGCATATCAGTTCATGCAATTGAATTTTACTGATGCATTTTCAAGGTTCTAGAATCTAGAGGCAATGCGCCTAACACATGCATTTATTAATATTGAAATGTTTTGGCTACATTAAGGTCTTGAATGAGGTGACTTGAAACTATTTTGTATCTTTTTGTTTCTCTAGTTTGTTTCATTCTGATTTTTACTTGCTGTCTCCAAGTGACAGATGATAGGAAAATCATACACCCTCTATCCTTTTGTTTGAGCAAGCATTTATTGTTGCACTTTGTCAGGATTATTTCTTGGGTGCTCAACCAGCTCAGTATTACTTTTATTCAAGTGCGCTTAAACATGTAGTTTCCTGAGATCAAACTCACTTAGCTTGCTCCAACATTTGTAGGATATGTAGCAGGTGTTGTGCCTTATTAGCCATTCATTAGAGAGCCTCATTAGCTCATCCATGTACAAGTGAGGTATTTTTTTGGCAGTGTGTCAAATATTGCTGTAGTATGAGGATTCAATTGTGTAGTTTGAGTTGAACATTTTGATCCACATTTCAGGTGTATTGGTCCATAATAGCACATTTTTTATGAGCATGAATGTGCCATTTAGTGCTCATTGCATCTAGGTGATGCTCATAGGGTTGAAGCATTAGTACTTTTTGGGAGGCCACCATTTGCGCTACTCCTAAAGCATATGCTTAACCATGGAGTCTAAGCTGAAGGTTTTGCAAATGGAGCAGTGAAACCAAGTGGCTTGATCATGAATGAAACTCCAATTCAAGTGTGAGTATTAGGTTGGTTGACTGCTCAGTAGGGCTTCACCCTTGCTGAGTGGACCATTCATTTTAATGAGATATGAGTGCATAAGATATTGGTCTACGAGTATGACTCAAATTAGTTGAATCTTGACAAAACAACATAGTTTGCAAAAAATGCCTCCTGCACGCTTTTACACAGTTTTGTTGAGTACTCTATAAGAAGAGAAAAATGTTTACAACCTCCCTCCTTTTATAATCATTAGGGCTCAGTAGGGCTTCACCCTTGCTGAGTGGACCATTCATTTTAATGAGATATGAGTGCATAAGGTATTGGTCTACGAGTATGACTCAAATTAGTTGAATCTTGATAAAACAACATAGTTTGCAAAAAATGCCTCCTGCACGCTTTTACACAGTTTTGTTGAGTACTCTATAAGTAGAGAAAAATGTTTACAACCTCCCTCCTTTTATAATCACTTAGGCTTGTCTCTCTGAAGTGCAAATAAGATCATAGGTTTTATGGGGTTGCCTCTTGAGGGGCACTTGTTGTTGAGAAAAACTGGTGCAAATTTTTTTTTAATACTTATACATGTTTTATAATCCATTAGTGCTTTGAAATTGTGTGTTAATATCAAAAGCTCCAAGGAATTTAGGGCACATTTCAGATTGGAGTTATGCTTAACACGATCAATCAATTAATGTGATGGGTATAAATAATTTCTGAGTCGATAAAATTAAGGATCACTAGGGATCAATGTCACATATGAACTGATCATTGACAATGAAGGCACCTATTCTAGTTAGCAATTTAACCATTGCTGTGTCCTTTATAAGTGTGTAGTAATAAATAAATCAAAACAGTTGGGGAGCTGGAATAGTTGTGAAGGTAGCTACAAATAAATAAATAAATAATAAAAATGGCTGACAGTTTGTAATAACCTAGTTCAGATTATGCCTTAACCAAATTAATTTTATCAACATCAATTTCCTTACCCATTCATGAGGTTGTCATTTTAACAAACACTTGGCACGCAAGCTAAATATCACCATATATAATGCTAAGTCTTGAGCACAATGCAAATAGATTTACCCAATTAATCCAGTCTTGAAATCTATGATGACTGAATGTATGGGAAAACTGTAACAGCAGGACCACTGTAATTTTGAAATTATTCACTAATTATGACAAATGATTTATAAGTTAATATGACCCGTCACTTCCATCTCAATTTGATTTGCTATACTTTATTTATCAAGCCAAACAACTACAGTTTGCAAATTAAGAATTAAAATAGAGGAACCTGACAGCTCCAGATGAATGCCTGTTTGTATACCAAATTGCCCAACGCTGGTTCTATCAGAATTTTCAGCTTGATCACCAATTATAATTTTAGATATGCCAATTAATCACATAACTGCAGGCTCATTACAGTGAATTTCCAGGCCTTAGTAAAGGCCTCTAAAATCCTCCCAGTATACAGACGCAGCCCTGTAATTAATCTGCAGCCCTTGGAAATAGAAATCCGACCCCTAGAAATGAAACGCAGGTCCTGTAAAAGTGACATCCAGCCTCAGCCTTTGGAACGATGAGTGGTGCTTGTAACATCCATAATGCTGCCTTCCCAGGCAATCATGGGCAGCCACAAATGCCTAGGTCAAACTCTGATAATACAAACACTGATTGGTATAACAATTCCAATAGATCTCTTCACAATTTTCAGACAATCTCCAGCATTAACTTTTAAGCTCCTCCCTAGCCACAATAAATAGTAGGAGGAAAATATAAATCAGATCAAACAATTCACAATACCTCAGCTGGAATTGCCAAGCACTTCTTTGAATCTCAAACTCAACCCTCAGCTTAAGTGAAATTATAAAGTTAAATTATAACTTTATAATAAGCCATTTAATGATTTAAAAATAATTTGGCCACCAAAATGATAATAACTCCCAAAATACTTATCCTTTAAATATGTTGTCTGAAACAGGAGTCACTCCTATTATTTCCTCATGTGACCTAATGCACTTCCTATTAATAGAAAGGGTCCATCTCAATCAACACATGACTTACCACAAATAGTAAGTACACAAATCTAAAGCCCAAATGAAGTCCAATCTAAGCCAAATGAAGACCAACCTGTAGCTTACTAAATTGTGGAGAAGACAAGAGCCTCCCAAGCCAAGCCACTGCCTCAAAAGACCCTCTATCTACAATAATTAGCTTAGGAGGATCACAAAAATAGGCTAATCTTTGAAACTCTGATGCTGGAAAAAATGGGGATACAGTTTGTTATTTATAAAGAAAATTAATGGACAGGTGGAGAGTTTGGTAAGGGTTTAGATATGAAAGTAAGTAGAACTAGAAGCTAGGAATGTTAAATGGTATTGTAAATTTTTTAGCCTTTCCATACAGTTTTTGCTTATTGTACAATTTTTTGAGAACCTGAGTATGGATTTCGACCTCTAGCCTCAACACAATGATTACCCTTAGGCCAATTCTTGTCCAAAGCCTAATATCTATTGTTAAATTGCTGATTTAGTATTTTCTGCCAACTCCAACCGTTTACAATATTCAGAAGTTTGCATTTACAATATTCCTTCTGTCAGCTTTTTGTTAAATATTTCTTATTGAAAAGCACTTGCTGCCAATTTTATAATGTATAAAATTTGTAGGTTGCATGGTACATGCATCCACACCCTTGGGATGCGTACAGGGTACACGTACATCAAGTTTTGGGTACTCAGTGGAGAGCATCATAACTAAGGGCCTTGATCAAGATTTCTGATTTTTGTTTTCGGTTTTGTTTGTGTATCAGCTTGTTTTCTATCAATCTTAATTTAGTATGTAACTGGTTTGAAACTTCAGTACAATTTTGATTAACAGTAAATTTTATCATAGTTCATGCAACAGTTTATCATTTGTAATATGTTATTGTTATATGATTTATGATCTTTGTGTTCATGTTTAAAGTCTGCCTTCTTTGTTATGTACCTAGACAATTATCATATATTGTTATTACAAACATATTGCAAATGTGAAACTGAAAACAATAGATTACATCTGCAAACTTTATCACTATTCTTTTTTTGAAAAACCATTGTCGTGACTCATATTTTCAGATTTTTAAATTATATTACAAAACAGCTTGACATAGCCAAGCACCCCCCGTCCCCTATTTTGAGAAATAGTTGTACCAGTACCAGTACCGGTAACCTAAGTACCCCAGCCCGATGCAACCTTGGCATCAATTATAATAATCAGTTCTGTTTGTGTTATTTTGATGCATGATCATTTGGAGGTGTTGCCCAATACCTATTAAGTCTCCCTGACAACCATGCACTACAACCACCAGAAAAATTTGCATAACCACTCTAATGCATTTTTTCCGCTTATTTTTTATCAACTCCTATGCACAAATGGCCCAGTAATTCCTAAACTCAATGTTCAATGGCTACATGTGCATAAGTGAGCAACTATTAGTATATGTGGGATATTTTAGTGTGTTTTTAATTTTCAAGTATTGGTTACTTGTAAAGATATGAATTGGTCGGCAGCTAGTGGGTCCTTTCCCCAACCCAGGATTGATTTTGAATCACTTATGGTAGGTTCAAACTCAGAAATGTTTCATATAGAGCTAATATATTTCTTTTGTCTGCAATCATATTTTGATTAAATTATTGTTGGACTCTGTAGTTGCATTCTTGACACCCAAGTTTGTGAGCATTTAGTTGCTTGCACTGACTTAGAGTCCGAGACATGTTCATTTGTTGAATTCACACTGATTAGCTGGCCACTATGGATGGTATTTCCAAAATGAATATATGTACATGGAAGTAGATTACTCTCTCAATGCAGTGAAACTAAATTGTTTTTGATTGCTTTGAAGCATTTAGAGGATTGAAATACATCTTTGAAGTGCTTTAAACACGATGATGAAAAGATGCCTCAGGACAGTTTGCTTCCCAATACAACTGTGCCAATTTTGGGATGATCTATGTTGATAAAATATCGTTACGTCTTATGGGTATATACACATGGATGGTTACCTTAAATTTCTCGTTAGTGTTGTTTCTCTCTAAAATAAAATTTCAGTCGCTTGCTTGTGTATTTTACTATTTAGGCCTTTTTTATAGAACAACTGTCCAATTTTAGTTACCTATGAGATTTTGAATTTAGAAGCTTGATCACTAGGTATCCTAGTAACCTTATATAATTTTCTTTGTTATGTAGTTGGAGGTGACTTTGGAGGACAGAGATATTCCAGATTCTGATAGAAGTAAAATAATGAAAGATCTGAAATCATTCTTATCACCGATTCAAGCTAAATTGCTGAAATTTGAAGAAGAGCTTAAAGACAGATGATTATTAAGATTTTTTGGGGGTAGTTCAAGCAAAATAGTGCTGGGCTATTCTTACCCTCGTTTTAAAATTGATGAGCATCTCTTAGTCTATTAATGATATGGAGATGTATTCAACTTGTATTAGTGGAGTTGAAAAATAGTCTTTTTATATTTGAGTGTTGACCAGAACTACACAAACTGTATCATTTCAATTATCACATGAGAATGTATACATTTTATTGTGTTTAGAAGCGAAGTTTACTCAAAATGCATCTGTTTTTTGTTTTAATCATCTCTGATAATAATGGGGGTTGCAAGTTTTCTCTTAGTTTGGAATTCTAGCTTATTTCAAGTAGCCTGAGTTAGTTTGGAATTCTAGCTTTACTTAAGTGCAAGTAGCATGATTTTTTCTTGATCTGATTCCTGGTTTGTATATGTAAATTGATTTGTTTGTGTTGATTTACAAAGAAAATGTTGTATCTTCATGATTCTATTAGGTTTATTGGTGTTATAGGGCCCCACAGTTAAGATTATAACAAATTTCATAAGAGTTCAAAAGCCAAAAAGATCAACAAGCATGCATGGCACCAAGGGATAGGCAAAAAGCTTAGCTATGTGGGAATTGTAGCTACACTGGGCTTGCCATCATTATTGACAATCTTCACTCGTGGGTTTAACATAATCTTTTTAAATCAACCCTCACAACTGTTGATATCGATATTCCACCATTTAGTAACTTATTATGTTCATCTTGATTTGAAGCAGACATTGCCGCTATTATCTAATGGTTGGGGCCAACTTTGTCCTCTGTCAACAATTTAAATCTTGATATTTTACATCAAGTCAACTGGCCAACTGATTGAGAGTTGAAACTCTTTATCTCTTGAAAATGTTATATCCTTGATTCACGTACAAGAGGCGTATATATTTGTGTATTATTTTTTAGTCGTATTTTCTTACTTTTTGAAATTGGTATATGATTGATATTTGCATCTTGATGAGACGGTGTGTTTGTTTTAGCTGCCTGTCAAATCCCGATATTTATATCAGGGTTCAATTGTTTAGTTTAAGTGAACGAGTTTGACTTGGAAACTATGTTATTGAATCTTGTATGTTTTTATTTCACACTTCTGAAATTTGGTTGAGACTTGTTTTGAAAATTAGGATTTATTAGTTCTTTTCTTCTTCTTCATCGTAGTGCGTTAAATCTAAGTTTTGATTGCATAGTTTTTTAGTGATTCAATTTTGATATATTATTATAACTTGCATTTTGCATACTGGTATGTAGTTTGTGTAATTCGTTATCGTTCATATATTTTTTCTGAATATTTCACATTGGCCTTTGTTGTTTGTTTTCAATGCTGTGTAGAAAGATATATATCTATCTGTTTATGACTTCCTTAGAATTTTTATTATGTTTGCAGTTTCACATAAATTCTATTACTAGGTTTTGATCACCATGTTTGTAATGAGTCTTAAAACTCTCTTGTGATAAGTTACAAAGTTTTTAAATTGCTTGGGGGGTTCACATATGGGATGTTTTTTCACTTTATATTTGTATCATTGCTGGAAGGGGAAAACGGAGGTGAGCAAGAGGGCAGGATAGAGATCGTTGGGTGCATAGCATTTTAAAACATGCCTAACTATTAACAAATTTGAGGTGTAGACCTGTGAGCCTTTGTGAGGGGGAGATTAAGGGGGAGGGCATGGTAGATATTGCTGGCTGTGCTCTTATTTTGGTCTACTGTTCAAAATACATCTACTGTTTTCGGCTTGAATTGAGATGTAGAACTACAAGAGCAATTTCAACATTCTCTATAGTGCCCTCACCCTTAACTAACTGCTCCCACCAAGGCTCATAGGTCTACACCTCAACTTCAATGTTAGTTGGACATGTTTTAATAAACTATTTTTCCAACTTAATCATGCAAATAGCACACACGACGATGTATACCGCTTTTTCCATTTCCGTTTCCGTTTCCGTTTCCCTTTAATAATGATACAAATATAGAGTAACAAGTCTTGGTGAGATGGGCTTAGGGAGCAAATTAGCTGGGTAATTCAAATCTATTACCTATGATATTTAAACTTTGTAATTATTTTCATGAGTTTTTAATAATGATATGTCCACAGTCTTGAGGTACATAACTACTAACTAAAACTGAGTAATTATTTTCACGAGTTTTCAATAATGATATGTCAATATTGTCTTGAGGTACATAAGTACTATTATAATCTTGTTGATTGTGGATTGATATTAGCCAGTTAACTTTATTGATTGATGATAGTTCAGCTTTAGATCTCAGAGAGTGGATAGGCTCACTTCTTGGTGGCAATGATTTGAGAGTTCTTAAGAGTATTTGGGTGTATAGATCACGCCATTTATTTGTGTACACGTGCAGTGTTTTTTTCACTTTCTTGATATTTGAATACGATTGATTTTTACATTTTACATAATTGTTTGCATGTATTTATGTAACTTGTTTTCTGGCTTGTTAACACCACCCTTTTGAGAATCTAGAGTAGTCTAAACATGTTAGAATTTTTAAAAATTTCATTTCAAAGACTGAAGATTCTCAATTTACAAAGCAAGTTAAGACAAGAATAGCTATATCAAAGTAGTAACATCTTTTTGACTAGAGTGAGGTGGCATGATAGCGAATTCAAGGCTTACAAGAATTGAACCAATGTCACATTGCAAATGCTAGTATTAAATTGTACTCCTAACATGTAAATTGTACTTCCAAAATCTAACTTATGAAAATTTGAACCTCTTAACACACTCATATAAGCTGATAACCTCTCAAAATAATCCCAACACACCATGGAGGAAGACAAAAACACTCATTTCAAGAATTGAGGCTCATGTAAAGGACTATAACAGCAATAATAAAATAGGAAAAACTATATTATGAACACTTGAATATATATGAAACATAAAACTAATTTGTTGCATTCATTGTTGTTACTTATTGCATTATATCGTTGTGTATAAATAGATTTAGGAATACAATTGAAATCTCAACTACTTGTAAATGAATTATTAAATATATAATTATGACTATTATCTTTAATTCTCCTTTATAATGAGCATTGATAAAAAAAATGGTCGGTTTATCTCTTCTCACCCATAATGAACATTTTGAAGAAAATTTCTAAATATTGACCACATTCTTTATTCTTCAATTATGATGTAATCACATAATGAGTCACTTTTCTTGTCATGTCCCCTTTTCAATGACGTGTTATTTTTTCGTGAATTTGCTTATTATGGACTCTCGTAGGCAGATGGTTTTGGTGAGAGAGTCATTCTGATGATTATTTTAGGATTGGATGGTCTTATTTGTTCTTGGAGAGATGGGGTTTATCATATTTTTATTTTTATGTGTTATGCGGGGCCAAAATATTATAATTTTGAATTGAATTGCACTTTTTATTTTATTAAGTTACTTTAATATAAAAGTGCATTATAAAGAAATTTCATAAAAAATATTTTATGGATACTTCTAGAAGTTCTTAGAGGCTTCGTAGAAAAGTGCATAAATAGAATGCTTAGCCTCTCATTTGGACATCCAGAGTTTTGAGTTTACACTACTTTTCTCTTTGAGCATTTGTGGTGCCATCTTGGTCTGCAGATTGTCATTTGATCATTAGGAACGAAGTCTCCTAAGGATTTGCATAACTGAGGAGGTGAAATATCCTTTGAAGGGTTGCACTTTGGAAGTGGTATTCAACTACTTGAAGTTGGGCTTATTTGGACATTTTCAGCAGGGTTCGATTTTTAGCTTGGACATATTTTTGCTCATATCTCACTATTGGCTAGGAGTTTGATTTTTATTTTCTGGGAGAATTTTCCTTGGAGCTTGGTGATTATTTCTATATCAATTTCAGCACTTTTTAGCCCAGCATTTATTTTTGCCAGAAGTCGTACTAGTCCGTACATGTACGGCTATACTTGCAAGCCGTATGGTCAACAAATTGGAGGGCAATTTGGAGTTGCATTTTCATCATTTCATCTTTAGCATTCAGTTTCCAACATTTGCTCAATCTAGGTTCTTTCATTTCAGTTTGTATTGCAAGAAATTCTCAAGTTGTATTTAGCCAGTAAGGGTTTGTTTGTGATGTGCCATGTTGTAATGCCTTGAGTTGAAAATTGCATAACATATGTAAAAACATTTGGTTATCATTGATGAATATATTGACGCTATTTTACATCAGTTATTTGAGTAGATTTGTTGCACAACAATTTCTTTTATTTAGCATTTTACTTTCAACAGTGTATTTAGTTTGCATGCCAAGTGTTTGACGAAATTTCACAGTTCAATATTAGTAGTTATTAGTGGCCTATTGGTAAGGGTCATTATAGTGGTATCAGAGCTAAATCCTGCCATCCTGAGGGTTTAGCAATCACAATAGCCAGACACCATGGGTGACAAGCACGAGCGTAGCCCATCAAGAGATGAGGATCAGGAAACAAGAGAATTTTTCAGAGCAATGGTTACAGGACAAGAGCGGATGGCTCAGGCTTTGTAGGCACTCACCACCATGGTTGAGTGCATGAACCCACATGACATACATAATTAGGAATAGGATAGGGGGACACTAGAGCATAATAATAGGAGTGTAGCAGGTTCACAGGGTGCTCCTAGGCACAGGTCATGGAATGCAAATAGGCCTACACGTTCTACATTCCTTAAAGAGGCGACCTAGGACACAGTAGAGCATTATATGCTAGAGGACTTTCAGGATGATCTTTGAGCTGCAGATGCAGAATGGCAGGCACTTCCTCCACATGTTTGTGAGTTGTTGAATTTTGATCACTACCTGAGTTAGAGAAGAGAGCACATGAGGAGTAACAGGCAGAATTGGAGGCCTAGAGGAGGCCAGGACAGTGAGTTGTAGCGAGCTGCCAGCAAGCTCACCTTACCATCTTTCAACGATAGTCGATAGATGATGACACAAGCCTAGATCCATAAGTTAGATACATTCCTAGCATTAAGGCCTATGTCAGAGACAAATGCTATCAAGTATACCACTTTGCATTTAGAGGGTGCAGTACATGATTGGTGGTCACATGGTATGGTTACATTGCAGCATAATCAGGTGACATCATATCAGGATTTTGTGGATAGACTAGTAGAGCGCTTTGATAAGAAAGACCCAGAGGTCTTCTTTCGTGATCTTGCACAGCTGAGACAGACAGACAGTTTGGAGGTCTACATCAGTGAGTTTCAGAGATTATCAGTGATGGTGTAGGATGTGTCCGAGAGGAGGTTGGTTATACTATTCATAGAGGGGTTGTCTAAACCTCTAAAGGGTTGGATCAAGGCATTCGATCCCCCTTCATTGCAAGAGGCTACGAGGAAGGCACAAAGCATAGAGCTCACAACACCCTCTAGTAGGTTCACCTCTAGGAGCACTTCTTCATTCAAGGACAATAAGAAGTTCGATAAAAACAAGGGCAAAAAGGGAGATACCAAGGGTAAGTCTATTGCACCTTTGGATATGGAGACACTGAATGATTTGCATAGGAAGAAGCTATGTTTTTACTGTAAGGGTCCCTACGACAGAGATCATGATTGTCCTATGAGGCCTAAGGGGAAGGCTAACAGGGTTATGTGGGCTTACTACAAGGATTTAGATTTTGATAATTTTGGACATGAGATTGATCATAGTGATGCAGAGCCTGAGGCAAAAGCATAAACTCTAGAGACTAAGGAGGAGCTTGAGTTGCACTTCCAAGAGGCACGCTTGTCTAGCATTCAACAGGAAGGATCTTTTAGATTGCGTGGTGTTCTACCAGGGTAGAGAGTTATTACTTTGGTTGATACCGGTGTTACGCACAATTTCATTGATGCATGTTTTGTTGAATGTCGTGGTATTATCACTGAGGAGTTTGAGGGACTGCGAGTACAAGTTGCTGATGGTTATACTCTTAATTGTAACAAGATGGTTAGAAATTTTCCCTTACGCTTGAACAACAATGAATTCAAGACGGACTACCATGTTGTCAACATGGTTGATCTGGATATTATTCTTCGGATGGAATGGTTGTGCTCATTGGAAGAGGTCACCTTCAGATTGAAGGACATGGAGATTAAGTTTGAAGTGGATGAGAAGCAACACATTTTGAGAGCCATTAGGGATGGAGACATTAGGACTATTTCCTTCAGACGGCTGGAGAGGTTAGCTAGACATGATGACATTGAGTGGGAAGCCGTATGTACTCTCATGCCTACACAGAAGGGACAACATAAGATAGAGTATCATCCAGACATACAATGGTTGAGAGTGAAGTATGATAGAGTCTTTAGCAACATCCCATCTGGCAGACCACCAGACAGAGGTATCGAGCACATCATTGAGTTGGAGGAGGGTGCTAAACCCGTGATGATTACACCATATAGGCATCCTAAGAGGCTCAAGGATGAGATCGAGAAAACTATCAAGGAGCTTCTTGTGATGGGTCACATCAGGCCTAACAAGTCTCCTTTTGCTTCTTTGATTGCGATGGTGAAGAAAAAGGATGGTACATTGAGGATGTGCATTGATTACAGGGTGTTAAACAAAAGGACCATCAAGAACAGGTACCCCATTCCACGAATTGATGAGTTGATTGATGAGCTTCACGATGCATGTTACTTCACGAAGATTGATTTGAGATCCAACTACCATCAGATCAAAGTTAGAGAGCAGGATATTGAGAAGACTGCTTTCAAATGTCATTGTGGGCACTTTGAGTTTGTGGTCATGCCATTTGGGTTGACCAATGTGCTAGCTACTTTTCAATCCACCATGAACAGGGTCTTCTGTCACCAGTTGAGGAAGCATGTGTTAGTCTTCTTTGATGATATTATGATATATAGTCAGACTTGGCAGGAGCACATAGAGCACTTGGAGACAGTTTTGGGGATCCTGTAGTCAGAGTCCTTGTACGCCAAGGAGTCCCAGTGTGATTTGGGCATGACAGAGCTATTTTATTTGGGTCACATCATTAGTGCGGAGGGAGTAAGGGTGGATCCTGATAAGATCCGTGCCATTGTGGAATGGTCTACTCCAGAGAACCTGACACAGTTGAGAGGGTTTCTTGGGTTGTGTGGTTTCTACCGCAGATTTTTCGGTGGGTATTCACATCATGTAGCTCCTATTACAATTTTTTTGAAGAAGGGAGCCTTTGTTTGGACACTTGAGGCACAAGCTTGCTTTGAGAGATTCAAGGAGATCATGATTACATGTTTTGTGTTAGCATTGCCCGACTTCTCGAAGCCATTTGAGCTTCAATGTGATGCATCCAGAGAGGGTATTGGTGCTGTTCTGATGCAAGACAAGCACCCCATTGCATTTGAGAGCAGGAAGCTCTGTGGGCCAGAGAGATCATTTAGTATATATGACAAGGAGATGTTGGCTATTATGCATGCATTGGCTAAATTCAGGCAGTATCTGGTGGGTGGTAAGTTTTGCATTAAAATTGACCACAATAGTTTGAGACATTTCCTTGGACAGAGAGATCTCAATGACAGGCAACAAAAGTGGGTTAGTAAATTGCAGACTTATGAATTTGACATCTCCTATGTGAAAGGGACTCAAAATGTGGTAGTAGATGCATTGTCATGTAGACCACATCTCAGTGCTATGACTCAAATATCAGAGGATTGGAGGCACTTGATCATTGCTAAGTATGCTAGAGATTCATGGGCACCTGAGATTGTTGATGGGATAGTTGTTGATACCAGGTACACACTTGTGGATGATTTGTTTATCTACAAGAATAGGATATTCTTAGTCCCAGGATCGAAGGTGAAGCATATTGTTATGAGAACACTTCATGATTCACCTACAGCTGGACATCTTGGATACTTCAAAACATATAGGTAGGTACAGGAGTGGTTCACATGGAAGGGGCTCAAGGCAGATGTGTTGCAATATGTTAGAGAGTGCCCTGTTTGTCAGCAGAACAAACAAGAGCACACATTTCTATCAGGGCTCCTACAATCACTTCCCATTCCTGACAGGAAGTGAGAGTGTATATCCATGGATTTCATTACAGGCTTGCCTAAGGCCCAAGGGCGAGATTGCATCTATGTGGTAGTAGACAGGTTGACAAAGTGTGCACACTTCTTTCCCATCACTACTACTTACACGACAACACAGGTGGCTGAAGTCTTTTTTGGGGAGATCTTCAGACTAGATGGGATACCCCGGAGCATAGTGAGTGACAAGGACAACAGGTTCTTGAGTCATTCTTGGCAGGAGGTGTTCCGTTTATGTGGCACTGAGTTCACACATAGCACCAATTACCACCCACAGATTGATGGGCAGATAGAGATAGTAAATAAGTGGGTAGAGGGATATTTGAGGAACTACGTGGTCAACATAAAGCATGGGTTAGATGGATTTATTTATGTGAGTATTGCTATAATACTACCTATCACATGTCTATTCAGATGATTCCTTTTAGAGCACTATATGGCTATAATGCACCGAGCTTTGTTGATTTTCTTATGAGTGATGTTAGAGTTCCTCGTGCTGGGGATTTGCTTCAGGAGAGCAAGGACATTGTTGATGCTCTTAGAGATAATATTGCTAGAGCATAGAATCATTATAAGCAATATGTAGATCAAAAGAGGACAGAGAGGAGTTTTGAGGTTGGTGACATGGTTTACCTCATGCTGCAGCCTTACCGAAAATCTACTCTCAAGAAGAGGGGGTCAGAGAAGCTTAAGCCTAGATATTATGGCCCTTTCAGGATTATCAGGTAGATTGGTGAGATGGCTTATGAGCTTGAGCTTCCAACAACTAGGAGGGTGCATAATATTTTCCATGTGTCACAACTCAAGAAGGCGTTGGGTCAGCATGTTATGCCTTCAACAGTTCTTCCTCCACTGGCAGATGAAGGGAAATTGGTTCTTGTTCCTGAGTACATCATTGACAGTAGAGAGAGACAACTCCGTAGGAAGACTATCAGAGAGTACTTGGTGAAGTGGAGAGATTTACCTGAGGAGGATGCCACATGGGAGGGAAAAGATATTTTGCAACATCCAGCTTTGAGATTGCTTGAGGGCAAGCAATTTCAGGAGGGGCGAACTGTCATGTCCCCTTTTCAGTGACATGTTATTTTTCAGTGAATTTGCCTATTATGGACTCTCGTAGGTAGATGGTTTTGGTGAGAGAGTCATTCTTATGATTATTTGGGGATTGGATGGTCTTATTTTCTCTTGGAGAGATGGGGTTTATCATATTTTTATTTTTATGTGTTATGCGGGGCCAAAATATTATAATTTTGAATTGCATTGCACTTTTTATTTTATTAAGTTACTTTAATATAAAAGTTCATTATAAAGGGATTTCATAAAAAATATTTTATGGATACTTCTAGAAGTTCTTAGAGGCTTCTTAGAAAAGTGCATAAATAGAGTGCTTGGCCTCTCATTTGGACATCCAAAGTTTTGAGTTTACACTACTTTTCTCTTTGAGCATTTGTGCTACCATCTTGGTCTGCAGATTGTCATTTGATCATTAGGAATAGAGTCTCCCAAGGATTTGCATAACTGAGGAGGTGAAATATCCTTTGAAGGGTTGCACTTTGGAAGTGGTATTCAACTACTTCAAGTTGGGCTTATTTGGACATTTTGAGTAGGGTTCGATTTTTAGCCTGGACATACATTTTTGTTCATATCTCACTATTGGCTGGGAGTTTGATTTTTATTTTTTGGGAGAATTTTCCTTGGAGCTTGATGATTATTTCTATATCAATTTCAGCACCTTTCAGCCCAGCATTTATTTTTGCCAGAAGTCGTACCAGTCTATACATGTATAGTTGTACCTACAAGCCGTACAATCAACAAATTGGAAGGTAGTTTGGAGTTGCATTTTCATCATTTCATCTTCAACATTTAGTCTCCAGCATTTTCTCAATCCAGGTTCTTTCATTTCAATTTGTATTGCAAGAAATTCTTAGTTGTATTCAGCCAGTAAGGGTTTGTTTGTAATGTGCCATGTTGTAATGCCTTGAGTTGAAAATCACATAACATATGTAAAAGCATTTGGTTATCATTGAATGAATATATTGGCACTATTTTAATCAATTATTTGAGTAGATTTGTTGCACAACAATTTCCTTTATTTAGCATTTTACTTTTAGTAGTGTATTTAGTTTGCATGCCAAGTGTTTGATGAAATTCCATAGTTCAGTATTAGTAGTTATTAGTGGCCTATTGGTAAGGGTCATTACATTTCTAGAGCTTTTAGATGATCAATAACTTTTATTTTATTCCAATAATTGCTAATATATGCTTAAGTAAATTATTGATCATACTTGTTTTTTTTTTTTTACTAATTCCATTCAGAATCAATTTTATGCATCATAACATTTAGTCTTTGATTATTTGTTCCAATGTGTCTTTTCATAGTGATTCATTTATCAACATAGGGTACAAGGATGTAAATCAACACACTTGTCCCCACCATAGTATTGCCTTCTTGTTGGCTTGGTTGGCTCGCATCCCCTCTTTACGATTATATAATCCATGATATTTATATCCCATTCTTTTCATAAATTTTAAACGGTCAGTAACATTTACATAATAAAATGCATTATGCTCACCAAATGAAGAAAAATAAAATTGGTTCCATATGAAACATCACTTAGTTTAGAGTTTTTTTTCTTCATCTAGTTAATTATTGTTTTCTTCTTATCTCTTTCTTTGAAGTCTCTCTATTGTTTTATTGAACCTCATCATTCTTATCTTTAATAATTTTATCATTTCTAACTTTTTTTCCGATCTTACCCATTGAAACAAATGATTTCAATTCTCTTTATGAAATTGATTGAGGGTTTGTGGTTGTTGTCTTTACAATTAAATTATTTAGAACTACTTTAATCTTATCTTATCTATCTGATCTCTTTTCTTTGAAGTCTCTTTATTGTTTTATTCAACCTCATTTTTCTTCAAAGGAAAAATTATATCAAATAACTCTAAAATATGAAGAGCAAGAATGTGATGGAGAAATAGGTGAGTCCCACAAACAAAATATCTAGAGTTCATCAAAGAAGAACATATTTCCAAAGTAAGACCAAACAGTGCAAAATTACTCTAATAAATTTCATGTTTTATTGAGAAATCTTGCATCTAGAATTTGAAGAAGCATCAAGTGTTGAAATACTGCTATGGGCTAAATAGATAGATGCCCTTCTAAAGCATTGAAATTTTTGGGATTGCTTATAAAAATTCCCCCAAAAATTATTAAGTTTAAACAAAAAAGAAGGAAATATTAATTCTTAAAGAATAAATCCATGGGAGAAAATAACACCATATTCTTAGGATACAAGATACCACCAATAAGTCTACCTCTTAATATCCAACATGAAGCATGTGACAAAAAAAGACATCTAAGGATATAGGCACGTGGTTTGATATCCACAAAAGTACTTGACCTAATATAGATGATTGTAGTGATGCAAAAATGTTGATGTCAAAAAAAGACACCTAAGGATATAGGCACGTCGTTTGATATCCACAAAAGTACTTGACCTAATATACATGATTGTAGTGATGCAAAAATGTTGATGATAAAAAAAATGAAGTAGATAAAGAGATTGACATATTGCCTATAGACCCCTTTGAACATAGACATGGTGAAGCAATTACTGAAGTAGATCATAATGTCACCTTTTTTGCTATGAAAATCATACATTAGGAAGATGAGTGTTGATTTCATTCACAGATGGGGGTGAATGACAAGGCCTTACACTTATAGTCAATAGTGGGAGTTAAAAGGATCTAATCAAATATTTTTTTTTCCACACTGATCTCTAACCTTTCAAAATCCATCAACTCAACTTGGTTACCAATACTTAAGGTTCCTCCTACGGAGTTCTTCATTCTAAAAAGGAATCAGGGAATGCTTCTTGCCACCTTTATCAATAGTAATTACATTCTTAATTGATGTAGTTTAGATTTACCCTATGTCAAGGGGTTTTTTATTGTAAAATTTGCAAATGATGCAGATACGAAAACCATTTTGTGTAATAGTTGTTTCTCTTGGGAGGAGAGGTTTCCCTTGATGACCAAACCCTAGTATCAGGGATTTGATCTAGCTACTAAATCCTTTAATAAGATACCTTTATGGGTAAGATCGTTGAATTTTCCCCTTCATCTTTGACTAGATTCAGTCTTGGAGTCGATGGGAGAGCCCATTAGGGATTTTCAAATGGTTGATATAGATTCTTCTGATGTGTTTAAGATGACGCATGCTCGCATTCTTGTGGAGGTTGATCTTTCTAAGGGTCCCCCTGAATAGATTACTTTGGCTTCTCCAAATGGTTCTTGGACTCAAAATCTTGATTATGAGGGTATTCCTTTTAGATGTAGGAAATGTCACATGACTGGCCATCTCACTATGCGGTGTTCCTCAGATAAGGTTAGATCGAAGAAATCACCTTCTTGGTGGTTGGGGGTTTTAGACCATCATTATAAAGTTCAAAAAGTTTCCAAGGAAGGGGATGGGGTGGATTGCTCACCTCAGAATGATCTTTCTTTGGCCAATGCTACTACTATTGTCTTTGATGATACATATGTTATCTCCAAGGTGACTTTGGTTCAGAATGTGAAGGTTATCCCTTCTTTTGCTGCTCGCTCTATCTAGAACATTGATGCTAGAGCTGGTTCAACTATCTTATCTCTAGTTGATATGGGTATTGATGCCCATGTTTCTTCTACAAGGGTTTTGGGGGTTAGCAGTGGTGCTACCCCTTTCCCTCCTATGGATACTCTTACAGTCTCCCTTGATTCTTCAGGTTTATCTCTAGATTGGTAGATGACTGTTGAAAAGGTGGAGGATGGATGGACATTAGTTACAGGAAAAAAAGTCAAATCCTCCAAACTTTCGTTTGACATGTCTTTACATTCTCAAAATATTGGATCAAAATGTAAATCTTGATGGTCCTTTTTTTTTTTTTGGGTTGGGTTTTAGCCCTCTTATTGGGAACTATGGTGAGTTCCTCTAATTTTCTAGGTGGTGTTCCATATTTGTGCTAAGATCCTTCATTGCTATATCTTTCTTTTCTCTTTGTACAAGGTTTTAGGTTCTTTCAAACCTAATTCTACTTAATCAAAACATTAATTACATTCTTGACACAATCATGCATAGCTTTGCAATCACACTGCCAAGGTCTACTAAGCAATATGTGACAACTACTCATGTACACAATATCACATAACACTTTATCCTTATATTACCCAATCTGGAAATCAACAAGACATTGCTCCCTCACCTCCAAAGCATGTTCATCTTGTAACCAACCAAGCATATAAGGACAAGGATGTCTCATTCTCTTTAAACCAAGTTTTTGAACCATCTCCCCAACAATAAGGTTATCTGTCACTGCAATATTTGGGGTCAAATTGCGACGATAATTTGTGATAGTGGTGTAATTTGTGGTCATTTTCATGTTTTCTTTTTGCAATTGTCCTTGACTATGTTGCAATTTTGATGTTGGCGTCGTAATTGCGATGCCCTCGTGAGTATAAAACAAAAAAAAGAAACATGACAATCATTTTCCATTTGTTTTTATTTTGGAGAGAGCTGTACACAAAAGAGCTAGAGAGGTATGAGCATTGTCGTGACACCCTTGTGATCAGTGCATTTGGTTGATGTGCCCTCGTGATCTTTGCATTTCATTTCCGTGCCCTTACTCTACGATTTTATTGTCGTGCCATGCCCTTGCTCTGTGATTTCATTGTCGTGATGTGCCTTTGTAAGCTACGTGCCCTAGCTCTGCAATTTTCTTCAAGGGTGAGAAGGGGTACGTATGTAATTTTTTTTTTTTTTTCCTTGTAAACATGTATGTCTTTATATTTCCTTCTAATTAACCATGTATCTCTTTATATATCTAGAGAGATCTTTTTCAAGGTGCTTATTACATATATGATCCAGTTGCATACATATTTCAAAATCCAAATAATAAAACAATAAAACTCACTCAACCCATGCTAAGTGAATTAACTCAAGATCCTACACAAAAATAATGCAGACCACAAAAAAGGGCCAAGTTTGCAAGAGATTTTACAAAATCATATCATAGCAGATATTTTTAGAAAGAAACAAGCCATAACTAGTTAAATGGGTCTAATTGCTGATTAGCTTGGTTGATATATACGTATATTTAACTGGGTTATGCCATTTGCAAGGGAATGAGCGTCATGATTATGCATGTGTTTGGTGCATTTCTTTCCTGTGATATATCTTTGCATTTTCTTGTTGTGCCCTTGCTCTGTGATTTGGTTCCCATGCCCTTGTGATCTCTGCATTTCATTGTCGTGCCCTTGCTCTGCAATTTCAGTGCCGTGCCCTTGCTTTGCGATTTTGTTGTCGTGTTGTGCCCTTGCTCTACGATTTTGTTGCCATGCCCTAGATCTGCGATTTTCTTCAAGGGTATGTAAATGTTGGTTTCTTTTCCTTGTAAATAGGTATCTCTTTATATCTCCTTTTGAACATGCATATCTAGAAATCTTTTTAAAGGTTCTTATTACATATTAGCTAGACAACAAAAAAAGTAATCCAACAATCCAAATAAAATAAAATAAAACTCACTCAACCTTTTCTAAGTGACTTACCTCAAGATCCTCCACAAAAATAATGTAGACCAGGAAAAATGGGCAGAGTTCACAAGAAATTTTGCAAAAACATATCATAGAAGATATTTTGAGTAAGAAACTAGCCATAATCATGAGGTTCATTCCCTTTCAGAAGCCTCTACCAAAATGACATTACCTCTAAACCTTGCAAAGGATGTTGAAGAGATTCCCAACCTTGAAATACTCTAATAAACATTTGATACTTGGGATCATCACAGGGAGACTGTGCCAATATTTGAAACACTCTTATAAGTATTTGATATTTGGACTATAAATTCTCAAAGACACTTGCAAGTGATTCCAATGTCATAGTACCTACTGCAACACTTTCTTGGATTCTATCCAGTGGCTCCCATAATATCCTCTATGTTGTCTAGCTGTTGTTTTTTTTGTGCAATCTCTTTCTAAAGCTGCTCCTTCTCGTTCTCTTCCTAAAGATGCTCCTTCTCCTTTGCTCTCATGCCTTAAATTTTGACTATCAAACTCCTGAATATCTGCCTCTACCTTATCTAAAATCAACTTCACAATGTGTTGTAACTCTGGCATAAGTGTTTGACCATTGATAACTTTCATTTCAGTATTCAAGTTTTCAAGATTGGTCAACACCCTCACTTGTGGACCTCTCATGTCAAGATTTTTTGTATTGTTTCAACACCATGTTCTTGCTTTTGAGCTAATAGTTCTTCAGATACATTTTCTTGTAAAATATTAATTTTGTTGAACAATTGTAAGCTCTTAGAAAGTGCATTGTTGTTTTCATGTATGTATATAGAGAGATCTTGTGGATTTTAGATTATGGATTATAAACAAAAATGAAAAGAAAGCATGACATTAATCATTCCTCATTTGTTTTGATTGATTGTAGAGAACTACATGCGAAAGAGGGCGAAAAGCTCCGAATAAGGGTGGAGAGCTCTGAATGTTGGTAGAGATTAGTGGAGATCTAGGATTTTATTGCTATTCCCTTGTGATCTCCATGCCCTTGCTCTGCGATTTTCTTCAATGGGAGAAGAGGTACTTATGTAAATGTTCTTTTCTTTTCTTTCTAAACATGTATCTCTTGTTCATATATAATAGCTTGGGTCAGATTCAAGGATAATTGATTATGATGATTGTATGCATATGTGCATGCATGTATGTAAATTAGTATGCAAAAATCTATACTTATAGATTATATTATCTCTTGGTGATTGAGTAAAGATCTCATGCATAATATCATCTAGGTAATGATCAGATGCATTCACATTAAGTCATAATAAGATTGAGCAGATGAGCCATTTATGTTACTTCATACTTGTTTTATTGAACATTTTGTTTAACATAATTAGTAATACTAGAATTATACAGCTACAACTAGTACTCTTGTTTATTTTATTTAATCATATATATTTAAGACTATTATTTTTCTTAAAACTAGACTGTATATTTGTCATCACTAAAAAACAAATATATATCTTTGATAGTTATTTATTTAATTTCAAGATCATATTTAACTTAAAGAGTTCTCACTACTAGATAGTGGAATAGCCATAGTGTGGAGCCACATAGCTCATGGATTTTTCCACCAAATTATATTTTTATTATATTTTTGTTCTTTAAGAATATTAAAGGTGAATGTTCTTCTGATTTTCTATATATTTAATAATTTGTTGCTTGTCGTTTGAGGTAATTTTCTATTATGAGATAGAGAGATCTATCAGAAGGATGGACATGCCAATTTTGATCACCCTGCTTTCAAAGCTGATTCCCTTATCTCATTAATGAAACTACTTGCGACTGATACCCTAATTTTTTGCAACTTGCTCGAGTAGCCATTCACACAAATGAATAATCCCATATCCATAAACAACATCTAATCTTCTATAAGTCTCTCTCCTCTAAATACCCCCAATACATAGAGCCATTATCATCATGAGTAGACTCACTCTCCTCAGATGAATTCAATCGAAACTATTCATACCAAACTAAGTATGCATAAATATGTAATTACAAATTATATTATCTCTTGGTGATTGAGTAAAGATCAAATACAGTTTTCCAAGGTGATAAAATTGCATATGTAGATGTATGTATGTAGATATGTATGTATGTATATATATAGGTGTGTGTATATGTATGTATGTATGCACACACACACGCACACACACACACACAAATATATATATATATATATATGCATCTCATTGTCATGCCTTTGTGATCTCTGTATATGTATGTATGTATATACATATATATACATATGTATATGTATATATGTGTATATATACATACATATTTACACATATGCGTGTCTATGTATGTATATATATAATACATATACATTAAGAGAAGCTTCTCTAATAAATTGTTGGGCGAAATATAAAGAGATACATGTTTAGAAGGAAAAGAAAAGAACATTTACACAGGTACCTCTTCTCCCCTTGAAGAAAATCGTAGAGAAAGCACTACTATATTTGGGCTCAAACACCATAAATTACACCGCCATTGCAAATTGCCATTACAATTTTACCCCAAATATTGTAGTGAGCTGCAAAGGGCATATAGATCACAAGGGCATGACATGAAAACGAAATCACAGAGAAAGGGAACAAAGATCACAAGGAAATGACAACAAATGCAGAGATCACAAGGGCGCAATAGCGAAATCCTAGATCTCCACTGATCTCCACCAAGGGCACAAAAATAGAATGCAACAATCACAAGGGCATGACAATGGAATATCCACCAATGTTTGGAGCTCTCCACCCTCGTTTGGATCTCTCCACCATCTTTTACACACAACTCTCCACAATCAAAACAAATGGGGAATGATTTATGTTGTGTTTTCTTTTTTTGTTTATATCTAAAATCAACTTCACATTGTGTTGTAACTCTGCCATAGGTGTTTGATCCTCGATAGTTTTCATTTTGACATTTCAACATTCAAGTTTTCAAGTTTCCTCTTCATTATATAGTCCTTTCCACCCTAAAAATTGCTTTGTTACTTCATTAAAATCATGACTTGAACAAATCCAATGATAAAGAAAAGTTCATATTCTAGAATCCAAATAATAGAACAATAAAACTCACTCAACCTGTGCTAACTAACTTAGCTCAAGATCCTACACAAAATAAATGCAGACCAGGAAAAATGGGAAAGAAATTTTAGAAAAGCATATCATAGTAGATACTTTTAGAAAAAAACAAGCCCTAACCTAGTTAAATTGGTCTAGTTGCTGATTAGTTGGGTTGATTATAAATTCCTATAGAACTATCATCAGATTAGGTACAATAAAACAAACAATCAACTGTTCCTAGCTAGCAGGATCAAATACAATTTTCTAAGGTGATTAAATATATGCATGTATGTATATATATATATATATATATATATATATATATATATATATATATATATATATACATACATATATATATATATATATATATACATACATATATATATATATATATACATACATATATACATATATATATATATATATATATACATACATATATATATATACATACATATATATATATATACATATATGTATGTATATATATATGTATATATATGTATATATGTATATATATATGTATATATATGTATATATATATGTATGTATATATATATATATATATATGTATACATATATATATGTATATGTATACATATATATATGTATATGTATATGTATATATATATATATATATATATATATATATATATATATATATATATATATGTATGTATGTATGTATTTATATATATAGAGAGATCTTGTGGATTGTGGAGATTAGTGGAGATCTAGGATTTCATTACCATGCCCTTGTGATCACTACATTTCGTTACCTTGCCCTTGTGATATCTGCATCTCCTTGTCGTGCCCTTGTGATCTCTGTATATGTATGTATGTATATACATATATACCTATATATATATATGTATGTATGTATGTATATACATATATACCTATATATTTATATATATATGCGTATATGTATGTATGTATATATATATGTATGTATGTATATAAACAAAGAGATCTTGGCACAATAGAAAAACAATAAAACTCACTCAACATGTAGCATGGTCACGGGTATTGTCACAAGATTTTAAACATAACTATATAAGGAGTGAGTTAAGACATATATAGGTCAACCTTACATTAACTGTAAACTACAACACAAAGGTTGCACTAGGGTATTACAATATTTTAATTATAGAAAATTGCCCGATTCCCCCGAGTGGGTGTATGATTGCAAAGAGTTGTATTAGGTAGGTAAAGCTCACTAGTGGTTACAAGAATACAACTACATCAAAACAATTAGAAACCGAAATTACATATTCATTAGAGTGAGTAGTTCAAGGGTCTTGATCTGATGGATACATGTATGAAGGCAACCTTGTAGGCAGAGTATGCTCTAGTGTGTAGACGCCTTGGACATACTTAGTTAACCATGTATGTATGTATGTATGTATGTAACTATTCTTTACTTAACAGTGCCATCCACATGTGGTGGAGGGGGGTGGGGGGGAGGGGGGCAGTTGAGCTTGCACCTTTGGCAATACTTTATTTCCATTATTTGCGCTCTTTGAATCAAATGTATATAACTTTATCACTTGTAACTATAATTTTCAAATAATACTAACCACAATAGTTTCTTATAATTCTATGGTTCTCTTTGTAAGTTTATAAAATTAAAGTTTAAAAATTAATTGCATTTATGTACATCTTTTTCAAGTTTGATATTTCTCTTTTTCCTGACTTACAATCCAAGAATAATTTTTCAAAACACATACTCACCAGTTGGAGATTGAGCCAAAAAATTATAAGAACGATTGTGCCAAAGAGAAAAAAGCAATGATTGTGCATGATAATCATCTTTTTACATTCTTTTTGGCACAATTGTTCTTACATTTTATGATTTTTGGTAAGAACAAAATTCCAAACTAATTAGGTAAGTGATAAGACTTGTTTCTTTATTTAATAGAAATCCTTGAATATATCTAATTGAGTTAATTTTTATTTGGTTTTGGCTAATACAAACTTTTATTTCAAATTTATATTTATTTTTTCCAAATGCCATGATTTCTAATGAGAAAATCTAGATGAAATATCGTATACAATCATAGAATATATCTAATTTTGTTAAGGGAAAATTTGTTCAGCTTTTCAAAGAGTATTTGTATTTAATGATTGCTTTCTTTTGCAATGGGGTTTGAAATATGTTTACTTGTCTGTGCCTCTTAATTATAACTATATTTTCTATGTGCTCAAGAAATACAAGTTTTTGAAATTCCAAATTGACTTTAATTAGATTCAGGAAAATTAGCTAAGACAGGGTATTAATAGTTTAGGAACATGTTAAATTAGCTACGGTTAAGCTATGATAAATGGGAATAATACATGCCTGAGCCATAACCTAGTTAAATTGGTCTACTAGCTGATTAGCTAGGTATTGAAGTTAATTTGGGCATCACTATAGATATCTTCTGGATTGTGGATTACGGATTATAAACAAAAAAGAAAAGAAAAAATGACATTAATCATTCCCCATTTGTATGTTGCTAAATAAAGAGATCTTGGCACAACATAAAAACAATAAAACTCACTCAATAGGTTGCCATGCCATTGTGATCTCTGCATCTCATTGTTGTGCCCTTGTGATATCTGTATATGTATGTATGTATATATGTATATACATATGTG
The DNA here is from genome assembly GCA_028749045.1 of Cupressus sempervirens. Taxonomy (NCBI): domain Eukaryota; kingdom Viridiplantae; phylum Streptophyta; class Pinopsida; order Cupressales; family Cupressaceae; genus Cupressus; species Cupressus sempervirens. The sequence goes on along the minus strand of CM053784.1, from coordinate 428,899,576 downwards.
TGTGTGTGTGTGTATAAACAAAGAGATCTTGGCACAACAAAAAAATTAAAACTCACTCAGCAGGTAGCATGGCCATAGATGTGATGGCAATGCCTATTGGTAAGGAGATTCCTCTTTCTCTCTCTCATTTTTCATGTGTTTATTTCACTTGGACTATTATTTCTTAGGGGGCATTTTCTAACATTGGATTCATTTTATGTAGGAGGCAATGAGGACATTCCTAGATGTACTCGTGTGATGAATTGCCCATGAGAAATGAAGATGGATTTCCCCTGAGAGTAGCAGGAAGTGATGGGGACATTCCAGGTACTTTAAAGATTGATCCTTTCTTAAAGATTTTAGATGTTAATAGGGAATTTAGATGTTGGCAGTGGGGGGGGGATGAGCTTCCACCTTCACCTAGTTGGCCCCGATTAGTAGAGAACATTAAACTATTCTTGAAACCAAGTGAAGTTCAAGAATAACCTATGATTGTATGACGACTAATTGTGTGAACCTCTTGGTTTTAGGAAATGTAGAAGGATGCTATAGTTGAATATGCAATGTCAATTCATATGCATACAATATTAGGCAAAGCTGAAAAACACAATAGGTTTGCATTTTTGTTAGAGGTCTTTAATTATGTATTTTAAGTTATAAACCATCATGAACATTGTTCATGATGATGGTCTATAATTTTAAAAACTTAATAGACCTATTAAATAAATGTAATCATGCTGCATCTTTTCAGCTCTGCCTATTGTCCATGCATAAAGAACACAATTGCACATGCATTATTGATTTAGAGTGGCAGAATCTTATTTTGGATGCAATAGAAAAATGACATGCACTAGAATATGGGAAAGTGATGCCACTTTTGCAGGTCTAGAACCTTTTTTTTTACTTTAAACATTGATCATTTCTTAAAGATTTTAGATGTTAACAAGGAATTTAGATGTTCAGAGTTTTTTTGGGGAGGGGGGGGGGGGGGGGGGGGGGGGGGGCAAATGAACTTCCACCTTCATGTGGTTGGCCCTGATTAGTAGAGAATATTAAACTATTCTTGAAACCAAGAGAAGCTCAATATTAACCTATGATTGCATCATAGCTATTCAATGTTTTCTACCAAATTTCTTTTTATTTAGTGTAGCATGAAATCACAATTGCAATGGACGGCCATCAATCCCACAACATTCTAGCCACATGCCCATCCCCATTGTGATGAAAGTTTTTGAAAGCTTGTTATCAGACCCATAACATTTCTGTCATACAGACGTCACAATTGCGATGATGTCTTTGATAGATTTCCATTGCAATGCTTATGGTTAAAATGAACAGTTTTCTAGAATGATAGCCCAATTTACAACACCTCTATGCATCACAATTGTGATGGAAACCCTTATCGTTGCAACTTGCAACAAAAAAATTCTAACAGGAGACAAATTCGATTAATGTTGGTTGGGCAACTATTGAATGTTGTAATTGTGATGGCCTACCATCATAATTTGGGAAAAAATGTAGTAGTGTGTACTACCAATGCCCATAATCACATTGCAGATTTTATCACCAGAATTACAAGTCCTGAATAAATTACTCCTTTGACAAGGTTTCAATGCTTTCTTACCAAATAGTAATTACCATGCCAACAAACTCTCCCCTTCCTACTCAGGTTCATTGATATAGATTCAACTTCATTTACCACAATATCTCTCCTATCACTAGCCTTCTGTGAACACTCAGAAGCTTCATGTCCTCCTCCACAATGAAAACAACTATCTTTATATTCACCTCTACCTGTCATTTTCTACTTCGCCTTCCCTCAGGAACTACCTTGACATATTCTCTTCAAATTATCTTCTACCTTCAATGCATACCGATAAGCATCCTCAACTGAAGTAACATTTAGCATACCAATCTCATCCTAAATATTGAATCTCAAACCATTAATGTACTAAGCTACCTTTTCCTTAGACAGTTCACTATGCCCAGACCAAATACTCAACTTGTAGAACTCCTCAATATAATCCTTCACAAAAAAATCCTTCTGTTTAAGATTCTACAACCTATTAAAAAACTCAAGTTCATAATCAATAGGAATGAACTTAACCTTCAACTTAGTCACCATCAATCTCCACCTTGTGATCTACATTTCACCTTCTTTTTGTTGATCTCTTTGCAATTCTTCCTACCAAAGAGCATCATGTCCTTTCAACTTAGTTTGTGCCAACCTCACTCTAAGAGGATCTCCAAAATCCTCTAACTCAATGTAGTCTTCCAATTGACCAATCCAATCAATAAGGTCTTCAGGATTCAAAGTACTTGAGAAATTTGAAACATCCATTTTGTTCTTCAGCTTCAACCGAGCGTCAGATCTATCTAGCTGACCAACTCTGTACTTGATAGATCTCTCCACATGATTAGTTCCATCTTCACTACTCGATCCAACAACCTAGAAGTCTTCAATGACTTCCTTGTAACCATCTTCAGTAGCCACATTCCTAAGTATACCAGCAATAGCCCTCATGATCTCATTCTTCATCAACTCCATCTCATATCTGAAATTTGATCTAACCTTCTCTGAAATCCTTACTTCCACAACATCACATAGATCTTTAATTTCCCTAGGGTCTAATCTTCTTGGAGGCATCTTCCAAGGTTTTCGCTAACCCTTTGCATCAAATCCACAAGATCAACTAGATCCAATCTTTCTCTGATAATATTCACCCTAGGTCCTGGTGCAATCTGCTTCAACTTCAGTGATATATCTACACGCTCGAGAAAACTAGGCTCTAATACCACCTAATGTAGTGCAAGGTAGGAGAATCCCCAAAGGAGATGTCCTAGCTCTCAATAATTTATACAATAAAATATAAATAATAACATAGAGAATAAGACTACAACAATGCCAAGTCTCATAATAGAATCATTATACTTTCATCCAAAATGCCTGACTGTAAGGCCTTTTGGGTTATGACAAAAATAAATAAATTAAAATACTAATTTTGGAAGACCTCACACGATCCAACCACTAGCTATCCATATCCACAATCTAGTAGAAAACCCCAAGAAGAATCTAAACTTGTGCTCGTAAGCCACCCAACAATATTCTTGTTCTCCAAGACAACACTTAGCTACTAGCTCTTCAAACTTCACTCTTCATCTTCCCCTTGTTAGATGATAATGATTTAAAGACTCCACAATACCCTTGACTTATACCCAACTAAGTCACATGTCAGTCTACCAATTTACAAATTAATAGACCCTTACATTAAATACATATTTAAGCCACAAGTTGGCTTGCAAAAGCTATTAAATACAAAATGCCTTAGTTAGCTTACAACACCCATTAAAGACACCTAGGATATAGATCCAAGGTCCCATATAAGTCCACACACATCCCCACAATCGATCCACATCATGATCGCATGCTACGAACATTAAATGTACCAAGTTGGCTGATTAGATCCATAAGAACTCCATTTGGCAAATCAAACTGTTGAGTGTCAAAAAATACCACCATGCATGACCAACCTCCTACAAGCATTGTTGAGTTCCTCACATGTCGAGAAACATAGTATATGCTTAGCAATTGTTGATGGATTTGATCAAAAAAATCCACAAAGCCTTCGAATACATGCATGTAAAACACCTATCACAGAAGAAAAAGATGAGAGGAGGCAAGAATTTTTCTTTGAAAATATGCAAATTGTATTCTCAAAAATGAAAAAGAAGTAAGATAATTACAAAAGATCAATCCTTATAAAAGGAGATCAAAACTTGAAAAGGGGAATGCTGAAAGAAAAATTGGGTCCCTGCAACAAGGGCTGATGAGGTGCCCAATCACAACTAAATCTCTATGAAATAGAGAAATAGAGAAAACCTAGTGGGAAAAACTCTACTCCAAAAAGAGATAGCATGACAAAGAAGGGAGGGAGGATTCATCACTGAGACCCCCCAAGGACAACTTCCTTCACCCCAAGCATAGAACACAACTGAAGACACCATAGGGATGCAAAAGGTTTAGTGAAGATGTCTGCAACCTGTTTAGCTTAGGAATGTACTCCAAGCTCAAGGCACCATCTTGAATGAGATTCCCGATGAAGTGCATGTGAAGCTCAATGTGCTTGGTCCACTGATGCTCAACTGGGTTGCATGAAATATGTATAACACTCTGATTGTCACACCACATAAAGGTGGGACTATCAGGAGAAAATCCAAACTCTATCATCAACTGTCGAAGCCACACAACCTCATGACTAGGCAATACAACTATCCTATTTTCTGCCTCTGTAGATGATAATGCATGAGCATGATGCTTCTTTCAAGACCATGTGATAGGACCAGACCAAGACGGATTACAAAACTAGAAGTAGACTTGTGATCATCAATATCACCAGCCTAATCTGAATCTATGAAACCAACAATGTGAGGATCCCCTGATGTGTAGTGAATTCCATAGCATGTTGTACCTCTAATATACCTCAAGATACATTTGGAAGCTTGCTAATGAATCTCATGAGAATCATGGGAGAATCAAGAGACAAGTCCAACTATAAAAGAAATATCAGGATGCGTGTGTGTTAGGTACAACATACTACCCACAAGCTATCTGTATAGAGTGGAATCCATTGTAGGAGTAGAGAAAGTGGTAGGTAAAACAACACCTGATTGAAAAGGTGTGGGGGCAGGCTTGCAATCAAGCATGCTAAATCTCTGAAGCACACCAAGAACATACTTCTGTTGGAGTATGGCTATCCCATCTGAAGACTGAACAACCTGTAGGCCCAAAAAATAGTGCAAAAGTCCAAGATCTATCATCTCAAATTGCTCTCTCAATGCTTGTTGAACACCTTGTATCATGGAGATTGATCTTCTTGTGATGATAGGGTCATCAACATAAAGCACAAGTATCAATAAGTCAGCCCCATGATGCTGAATGTAAATTGTAGGATCAGAATGACACCGAGTGAACTATGAAGCAAGCAAGAAGGAATCCATCTTCTCATACCAAGCCCTAGGGGCCTTTTTGAGACCATATAAAGACCTCTAAAGCTGACATACCAATGAAGATTCCTACACAAAACCATGAGGTTGCTCCATACAGATCTCCTCATGAAGGTCTCCATGCAAAAAAACACTCTTTACATCCATTTGAAAAACTGTCCATCCCTGTGAAGCTGCTAGAGAGAGTACAAGGCGAATAGAATTCATCTTGGCAACAAGGGAAGAGGTCTTAGAGTAATCAATACCCTCAACCTGTGAAAAACCCTTTGCAACAAGACATGCCTCATACCTATCAATAGAACCATCTGCAACATACTTGGTACAGTACACCCAACGAAACCAAACCAACTTTCTTCCTTTCAGAAGAGGACAAAAATCCCATCTATGGTTCTTCATCAAAGAAGAGTACTCCTCCTATGAAAAAAATTGAGGATCATCTGAAATGGCATGAATCAAAAGGCCACTACCAACAGTCTAAGCATGAGGGCGACGAGTATCTGTAGGATCACCTGCCAAAGGTCCAATTGCATCAATAATATCATGAGCCTACTTGTGCACTCATAAAACATTGGTGGAGGTGGTGAAGGGGGATCAATATCAAGATCTTCCTCAGAGGATGCAGAATCCAATGGAGGAGTCGAGGAAGTACTAGGTAGCGAGGAAGAAGCTAGAGATAGAGGATAACACTCATCAAATTGAACATCTTGCCAAAACAAAACATCTCTGGAATCAGGATCAAGCAACCTATATGCCTTAACATCCTCACTATAGCCAAGAAAAATGAGTGCTCAATTCTTCTTCTCCATGGCTTTTTGTTGAGCATCTGGAATAAATGCCCAAGCCTCAATACCAAAAATGCAAAAAGTAGAAACATCGGGCTTGACATGATCCAAGCCTCCTCAGGATTCAAGTGTTGCAATGCCTTGTGAGGCATCCAATTCTGAATATAGTTGGCATAATTGATAGCCTTAGCCTAAAATGAAGAACTCATAGCTCGAGACTATATCATACAATCAGCCATCTCCCGTAATGTCCTATTCTTTCTCTTTGCAACCCCATTCTAATATGGGGTGTGGGGAATTATGAACTGATGCTGTAAACCATGCTCAATACAAAAATCTCTAAAAGATTGATTCACATATTCCCCCCACTATCAGTGCATATACACCTAACTGAAATACCAGACTTCTTCAAAAATGTCTTAAAGATTCAAAATTAATTAAAGACATCAAACTTGTACTTCAAAAAGTACACCCATGTGCATCTTGAGAAGTCATCAATGAAGGTGAGCACATATTGAGCACTTGAAAAAGATGGAGTGGGAAATGGCATAAGATCATTGTCTATCAACTCCAATGATTCCTTAGCACATGTGGATCTACCTATCGAAAAAGGATCTCTATGATTTTTTCCAAGTGCACAACCTTGACACACACCGTCAGTACAAGAGATTTGAGGTAACCCAATCACTAGCTCCTATGTACTCATTTGCTATAGATATCTATAGTTGACATGGCCAAAAAACTCATGCAAAATCTTTCTCACTGTGTCTACATGAGCAATGAGAGAAACACCTATAGAATTAGAGCTCTCAAAGCCATCGAACTAGTATAAGTGAGACTGAAGATCAACACTCCCTATAGTAATAACCAAGTCAGGATCATGGAGGTCTTGAATAACCACATCATGTGGTGAGAACTCAACTGTCTTTCCAAAGCTTGAATGACAGATCTAAAAGATAGAAAAGAGGTTTGTAGAAATGGCCAGAACCAAGAGAACGTCTTGTATTGAACCGCCTTCTAAAGAGATAGTTCCTGAACCTGTGACTGAAAGCTGAGAAAAATCACCAACTGTAATCTGTGTAGTAACACTTTGAGAAAGTGAGGTAGCCAAATTAGGTGAGTGTTTCATATGATGTGAAGCTCCAGAATCAAGAATCCAATTAGCTATAGAGGATAATGCTCGTGCAAAAAGAGCATGTCCTTTCCCCAAGGGAGGAGGTGGCGGCTTCAAGGAAGCAATACTGTGCTATTGTATGGCCTCATTTAAAGCCTCAAGATGTTTCCAACATCTAAAAATTGAATATCCTTCCTTACCACAAAAATTATAAGGATCACCTATGAACCTCTTAGTCTTCGAGGAAGACTCACTAGATTTAGAAGATTTACCCTTCTGAGAGGGTTTTTGAGCATTTGATTTAGGAGTAGGCTTGGGGAAACTCTCACTACCTGCTAAATTTGTCTTGGGCTTTGGTTTCTTCTTTTGTTTCCTTATAGATGTTTGAGCAACCAATGCCTGAGTTTTTGAGTTGGTGATAGTATCCAACTATGTAAGCTTGGATTGCTCTCTAGTCAATCAATCACAAAAGACCTCAAAAGTGGGCATGGAAAATCTGGGACCCAAGACATCCATAGTGGAATGGAAGGTAGAAGATAAAATCTGAAAGTTTCCTCGAAGCTTTAAGAGAATTAGGCAGATGCACTCCTTATCTGTCTTCTTTTTCTCACATCCCTGTAACAAAGTCCTATGTTGTTTGAACCTCATAAGAAAGTCCTCAATAGAGGGGAAAGCATGAGGTACAAAAGAAGTAAGCTCTGCCTCTATCTGAAGTTCTCTAAACTAGTTGATGGTGCCAAACAAGTCTTTAAAATTGTCCCACATTTCTTGATGAGTAGAACACTCTTCAAGATGAAACTGTAAGTTGTCTAAAACACTCAAAGAAATCATACCCATGGCTTCATCCATCTTATTCCTGTGTTACAAAGTTTGGTATTGACTCTGAAAAATTGGGTGCACGATGTTTAGACAAGACCACAAACCCTTTGAATAGAGAAGCCGCTACATATGGGATTTCCATGTGTGATAGTTATGTCGGCTTAGAAGTACTAGACTAGAAGAGGTCTCATCCATTGTTTTAGAAGGGTTTTTTATTTTTTGAATGTTTTTGATATGATGATATAATAATAGAAAGTAATATAAAAACAACCCCCATAATGCAAATAATTGAACCCTAGCTTACATAAGGAAAGCGTAAACGAGAAAAGAGAAAAATAGCTTTAGATATGAATAAAAAAAAAACCTGGTACAAAATACTGGTGAAATGATAGAGAATCTACAAAGTGCTCAAGAAGACTTTTTAATGCTTTTTTTGAAACAAAAAATGGAGCTATAATGAATAAGTTATGCCCCTCGGAAGATGGAAGTCATTGACAGACTTCAAATGCCAAAATAGGTATAAAACTTGAAAAAAAATCCCAAAAATACCTGATCCATCGTCTCCATCTCAGAACTAGCTTTCCAACACTTCTTTCAGATCGAAAAAAGACCTCCATATGCTCAAGATATCACAAAAAAAGGCCCTCTGTTGAGCATAAAAAAGAATTTTATTTAAAAAATAAAATAAAAAAATAAAAAATATACCACCCACCCTCCAGGTGGAGTAGTGGTGGGGGCTAGTTGATTGGAGGGTAGTGGAGCCACTTAGAAGAGGCGGTGGCAGCAAAGTCACTTATGGGAGGCGCAGTGGTGGTTGATGGGCAGAGCGATGACTTTGGAGTGACACTGATGTTCAAACCATCACAATTTGAAATAGTGGTGTTGATAAAACTGCTACAATTTTTTATAACCCCAGTGCATGTGTGTGTGTGTGTGTGTGTGTGTGTGTGTGCACATATACAGGTAAAAGTACAAAATTGTGTCACCTTTCAAGCTTACTTATTAGAATGACTAAATTTGAGGATTTCTATCTAAAAATCAATTTTGTTTAAACACATGATCTTGATAAATTTATTTTAGCAAAGTTTTATATGGTCTCACACCTTTCCAATTGGAAATGTATATTAAATGCATGTTTTATACTAGTTAATATCCAGATACTAAAGAAATAAAATTATTTCAAAAAATTGATGTTTCAATAACTCTTACTATTTTTTATTATATTTTTTTAATAACATATAAACACCATTTTATAGTGCTCAAAGTCATGAATATTCTCATATAGATTTCATACTGTTTTAATTATATATAATATATTGTAATTCAAAAATTCTACAAGAATGTATTTTAACACTCGAGTAGATGTCAATTTTAAGAAAGAAAAATTATTAAATCATATCAAAAAAATTTAAAAATTATATGACGTTCTAGAGGAGAGAGTCTTCTTCTAGAATCTATAATTTTTCTTTTGGTTGGAATACATTTATTTTGAAAAATGTGGTGGGAGATGAAAACTCTCGATTTGAATAAGTTGAAATTTGAATAATTCTAAAAGAGAAAATATAGGTCTAAAGCCAATTTTTATTTTTTATTATTCTAGCTACATATGTTATCTATAAAATAGTTTGAGATCAAAGGGAAATAAGTGTATTTCCATGTCACTTTGTGGTGGGAACTAGACCCCTAATTTCTAGTGTTTTTCAGCAACTAAAAAGTTATCTTTAAAAATAGGAAAAAATATCATTTCTTATTCCAAATAATTATTAAAAATTCTAATCCTAAACTTCATCCATTTCTACACATTTCACTAATTCATTTCATTTTCAAATTCTAAATAATAATACTAGTTTTATGTTATTGAAGGTGAACAATTATACTTTTGTTAGCGTTTTTCTTTGTAAAAGGGTGACATAGGTTTGTGCTTTTACCACCCCCCCCTGGCACCTCCCCCACACACACACACACAAAAACACTTCTCGATTTGCATGTAGAGGCCGTACAACCCTGCTGTGCAATTTTTTTTGCCTCCCGGATCAACTTTGTCCAAAACGGATGAATTTTATATAGAAATAGGGGTTTTGATGCCTTCTGGATCCAATTGTGACATCTGTTTGGCATCGATCTGCTCCAAAAATCAAAGACCCCCCTATTTTCATAAAAAATACTCGAAAACTCCAGATCTATTTTGTTAAACCCCCGTTCTCCTTTTTCTCTAAATAACTAACAAGCTACAATAGATCTAGCTATGATACCATGAAATAACTTGCATGTAAAAACCTGTCATAGAAGAAAAAGACGAGAGGAGGCAAGGGTTTTTCTTTGAAAATATGCAAATTGTATTCTTAGAAATGAAAAAGATGTAAGATAATTACAAAAGATCAATTTTTCTAAAAGGAGATCAAAATCCAAAAATGGTTACCTAAAAGGTAAAAGCTATTTAATAATTACTAATTAATTATTAAATATAGATGCAAAAAATGCATAAAGTGAAATCTTAAAAAGGGAATAAAGTGAATTTAATAAATGAAATTATGTTAATGCTTAACTCTAACAATAGTATCTATTGAGCTCCTGCAATGATCGAGCACCTTAGCCAACACTACACTCAGTAATGACCAAGCACCACTCCTTTGGTGACTGAGTCCTCAATTCCAATGCCAAAATCCCTCCAACATGTAGGATTGTTAACTACCTTAGGATGCTCCTGCATCATAATTGTAGCACAAAAAATATCCTAGACTTATAATAGTAAGGTTGGCTTAAATTGATTGACTAACATTTTCTCTAATAGGAAATCTATTTATCTTATCATTTCTTGATAGCTTGAATAATGCAACCACTTTTATTTGAACAATGTCCTTGGTTGAAAAGAGAGAGAGAGAGAGAGAGAGAGAGAGAGAGAGAGAGAGTATGTATGTATATATAACAAGAGTATATTTTCAAGATTCACGAGTTCTTAAAATTTGGTAAGTGTTCTATAGTGCCTGCCTCTAGTTCACATTTTGTTTTAATTGCCAAACTCTTTTAGGCCAGTTTTATACTTGATGTTTAGTAGCATCACATTCAGATTATCAGATATTGTTTTACATTCAGTTTATTATATAATGAGATTACTTGGTACTCTGTATTTCATGCATGTATGATGATTATTCAGTGTTTTCAATTATCGATGATGATTAGTTAGATGGTTTATTATCACATGTGCTTTCTTATGGATACTTACCCCATACTGCATGTGTATGGTGTGAGTGTTTATTTTCTTTATGTATGGTGTTTCTGATGTGGTTAAGGAAGGGAGTCATAGTCACCTGCTAGTTGGGATCTACACGATGCACCACTTCCTGCCATTGTCTGTTTAGCTTAGAATATTATGTCTGTACATGCGTGGATTTTATGCAGGTTACAGGTACCGGGTATCGACTTTCCTGAATTGCCAGGATGAGTGTACCCTATTGCATTATCTCAATGGTAAGAGAGGGGAGATAAACTCTTAAGTCCAAATCCTAAACCCTCTAGCCAATTGTCCTAATTGATAATTAGGACAAGTATCTGAGTTAAGTACCCTCCAAATGCATCAAATGATGTAATTTCATGATTATAACCCTTTATTGATTTAGTATGTGTTTTGCTATGATGAGTTTTCGTATGTTGTCTTTATGAGTCTTTGGTGTATTTTCTATTAATTAAGTCTAATTAAAAGATTAATTAATGATTTAATTTAAGGTAAAATCATTATGAAATTTTAATATTTAATTATATTTAATTAATTAAAAAATTAATTAAATAAAAAAAATTAAATTTGGAGATTAAAGTTCAAGGGTAAATTTAGAACGTGATAATATTTATTTAATTTAATAATAATATAGTTAGAGTTCATTTTTAAATAAATGCTAAGTATTATTGTTATTTAAGTTAATTAAATATTTTATCAATTAAAGTTTCTAAAATAAAATTAAAGTGGAAAATATATTAAATTATTAAAAGGTTTCTAGTCCTCATGATGTATGCATGAGGTTAAAATAAAAGAAATTAAATTAAAAGATAAAATAAGTGAAAATAATAATGTTATTTTAATTTCATAAAGTGCGCATGGGATTAAAAGTAATAAAGATTAAAATAGAAGTCAAGTGGAATATTAAATAAAGTTATTTAATAATTCATTTAAGGTGCATTAAATGATAAAACAAAGATTAATACAAGTTAATTTTAGAGTTAACTTAGTTGAGCAAAGAGTCTTCTCGGGTGAACGCACAATTAGTGCCCCGGTTGGAGGAGAAAACTCCTATCACAACTTTGGGGGTTCATTTTTGAGGGCGCGCAAATTTGGGAAAGAATTTGGGGGAGACAGGATTTTTGGAAAAAACTTTTATAAGCAAATTTCAGAAGGAGAATTTTAGGAAAGATTTTCAGAGGAAAGATATTGAAGAAGAGCGAATTCTCTCACAGTTTTCGAGGATTTCGTATTAGCATCAGGATTAGGTAGGGTCTTGTGATCATCGATTAATTACGCATTTTTCCTACTTCTTGTCTTCTTCGTGCCTGTAGATTCTCTGTGATGAAAGTTTAAACATTCCAATAGTGAAAATTAACAGATGCTTGTTAATTAATCTTTTGTATACGTAGGGATTAGAAAAGAGATTAAAAAAATTCTGAGTTTCTAAATCAAAGAACATAGGATTTAATCGGGAAAGGGTAGAATCTAAGAATGAAATTCTAAATTTGGAGGGTTGATAATTTTTTCTCCATCAGATTATAGACGAAATCAATTTCTTTTTAAAATAATAATAATAATAATAAATGAAACAAAACAAATAGATTTATATTCAAGAAATTGTTTTATAATTTTAAAATATTTATAAATTTTATAAACTAAGTGAATCATTTTTCTTAAAATGAAATTGTTTCTAACATATAATATAGTGTTATTAAAAGGAAAAATAAAAATAAAATATATATATTAATATGGGGGGGGGGATGGAGGGGCGTCGTTGACCCACACCCCTACCCATCTGTACGTTGCCGCGTGTCGCAGTATGGTGGATAATTTTAATATTATAATTTGTAATTAATTTTAATATATTTAAAAAAAAATTAAATTAAACTTATGATATTATTTATTATTAACTTCATTATCAAATTTCATTAATATTTTATAATTTATTATATTAATAATAAATGTAATATTTTTAAATAAAATATTAATATAGTTGTAAGTTATAATTAAATTTACTAAAAGATTTAAATTATAATGATTAATTAAATGTTAATCATTTAGTTATTTTATAAATAACTAATAATTAGTCTTATTAAATTTGATTTAATTGACTTTAAATATAAATGGGGTAAATTTATATGTTATTTAAAAAGAAGAATGGGTAAATTGAAAGGGTGAACTAAGAGACTTATTTACTTGGAACATACTTTTAACTGGAAACTGGAACCTTACCTTTAATTCAACTGTATGCTTTAAATCAAATTTAGACTTTGAACTGTACTATTTAGTTTGTACTATCTATGCTTTGGGAGTTTTTGGGTGGTTCTAGAGTGTTGACTAGTTTAGGTTGTTACTAGAGGCTCGGGGGTTATGTGATTGTGATGTTATGATGTTTTGGTCTCGATCATTCTTAACTCAACCATGGTAATGTGATTAGTATGCTCTATGACATATTCTATTTACTGTTTGTTATTGCCTTCCAGTTTCCTTGTGAGAAGCTGATGGTGTATGTATTGAGATACCTGACTTAACCATTTTTGAGTCATCGATCAGTTGTACTTGGGTTGCTTTCCAGTTGCCTTGATGAGACTGAAGTGTTATTGCTATGCTCTTGATGATGTCATGTTGTGACATGTGTGACTTGACCATTTTGGAGTCTTCGATCAGTATTGTGATTTATTATTGGGATACTTTCTGGTTGCTTGTTGGAGAACCTTTGGATATTGTGATTTATCATGGATGCCTTCAGTTGCTGATAGAGAACTGTTGTGATCATCATGATTATTATTTGATGCTTATCAGTTGCTCGTGGAGAACTGATGTGATTATTGTGGATTATACTTATGATGCTTTTAGTCGCTTGTATAGGACTGAGGTGATTTTATTATGATTCTTTGATTTGTGCTGTCATGAGCCTAGGGTAGGTTATCTATGTGTAGTGTTGGGAAGTGGCTTGCAATGAGGGACAGGAGACCCGAAGTGGCTCTGAGCATGACTCATTGTAAGTTGTTTGTTTTAATAAGTGAAAACATCTCACCTAAATACTGACTTAAATGAACCTAATAAGATAACTGTATGTTCTCTCTCAGGCCTTGAGTGCTAGTACAGACTAGGATGGGGTAGAGAGAATGCTTGGTTACGACCTTGTATTTTGTAGTATGCCTTGTCAGTACGAGAGGATACTAGTGGCCACAGAATCACAGGGGACCCAAGATTCCTAAGGGATTGCTCAGGTAACTTCCAACATGACTTCTGTGATGACACTTTCCCGCTTGCATAACAGGTTTCCTACGTGTCTTGTGTGCCTCTGGGTCTAGATGTCTATCTATGTTGGAACCTTTGAGTTAGTGTACTTTTAAGATTTTTCAGACTTAGAGAGTACTTGTGTTTTGTGTTTTGATATCCTGTTTGGGACTTAAGACTATCTCCTTAGCGCGTTGGGAGTGGGCCATTTAGGTTCCACGTGGTCGGGTGGTAGTGCTTTTTACTCTTACCATTGAGATCCGTTCGTGGTCACCATGATTGGAGCTTTCTTGGGTGGCATTTACCTTCATTCTGTTCATGGATTATTATGATGGATGGTTATATTTTATGATGGATGTTTTATCATTATGGATGTATGGATGTGTCATGTATGGTGAATGGTTTCATTTATTTTTACTGTACTTTGTAACATGGATTTGTGGAGGTTGATGCATTTCTATTTTTACATATGTATATTCTTTTAAGCCTTTCATACCCTGTGTTATGTACAGTGGATGATTGAGCATTCCAAATTAATCTGCCAAATGGCATTCGAAACAAATGTATATTATATGGACATTGGACTTTCTGATTATGCTTTCATGTGGATGTGGTAGTTGCTAGACTTAGTTTTAGATCAAATTTAAATGTGACTCAACGTCTTGGGATCCTTAAGGAATGTAACTTGTTATGTATGGTTGATGATGATTACATGTTATTGCTTTCGCTACTATGTGTTGATGTGTATGTTGTACTTTCTTACTTAAAAAAAAATGCTTAGCAAACTTAGTAACTTTAGGTTAATTCTTTTGGATCCCTTGGCGGGGCGTTACATGTTCAAGTGGGTTCAAGGAACACTTTCAATTTTAGACTATGTACATAGGATATGAGGTTCATGGTGTTATATTCTATCATGGTTATACTATTGTTGACAACACTATTGATCTTGTGAACTCAACATTGATCTTTTGTCATGATTTAGATTTCCATTTTGTATTGTTGCACTTCATGTCTTGCCTTTTGATGAATTGCAATTTTATACTACTTATGGCACTATTGAACATATACATGATTTTTTCTCATAGCTCAATTTTTTTTTTAGTTGTAGGGGATTCTATATCTTCCAGCTCAAGTTGATCATGCTTAGTTTGATTTCAAAAGAACTTGGTTTTTTCTCTACACTATAAATACTTAATTAATTTGCAACGCTTTTATAGGCGTTTACTTTCTTATTATGGTCAAGTTTATATGGTATATTTAATTTTTGCACTCTCTTACAATATCCATTTGAAGCATCTTGCATCTTTTTATGCCCTTTGTCTTTGATGGAAAAAACATGAGAGATATTTGTGTTTTTCCATTAAGTACAAAGGGGGAGTTTTGTGCCCTTCATGATAAAGACACAATCCTCTTTTTATATCATAGTGATGCATTTGGATAGTTATACTTGATTGGTATATTGTAGGTTTATTTGATTGACATAAACATGACATTTCTTTTATTTTGATTTGATATTGATATCATCTTAGTCTATTATTAATAGCATCACATCATTTTTGTCCCTTGTAGTTTATGGTTCATTCTTGATGTTGATACTCTTTAATAATAATTCAGTTTAAAAAGGAATTCATGTTATTTATGATGCACACATATTTATACCTTGCATACATATAACAATGATACACAATGATCAATCCTGAAATTTAGGTGTACAAATTAGATCATCTTTCAATGAGATATGCCTATTTTGACAATTGATAAAACATTATTAGTATCATCTTTAGTGTTTGCATGATTGATATGAATTCTTGTAATTTGGTATGATATATATATCTTGTAACATACTGGATATTAATAGCTTATATTTGTTGTTGATAAGCTATCAATGTCTTATTGCAAACATGATTTATAAGCTATAAATAGTCTATTGTACAGAAGATTTGTATGTATCGAGTGATAAGGAATTGATAACAACTTTTTTTACACAAGATTGTTACTTGCAATATCAATAAGAGTTATTTGGTCTTTACTGAAGGTGTGACTACGTCCTAATCTTGGCATAGCTTGTAAAAGCACTTTGGTACAAAGTTATAACTAGAGTATGACGTACAAAAGTACATGAGTGATAATTATATTTTTTTGTTGACCTTAAGAATAAATCTCGATACTTAGAGTATCTATAGCCAACATTATTATTGGGAGGTATCCATTCGAATACATTACACTTTGCAACGGCATTATTCTTATTATTGATATTGGCCAGCATCATTCTAAACGAAGGCTTTAATAGAACACAGTCGTTACTAGATACTGAAAATATTTTGTTTCAAAGGTTTTTTTCCTAGCTTTTTTCCCTTCAATCTTTAAAGCCCGGTCGATATGTTAGCACACGGGCTATATTAGTTGCTCACACCATTGAGAATGAAGAGAGTTTTTAAATTGAAAATGGTCTTTGGACTGTGGAATTAGATAAGGAACTGGTTGTGTGTAAAGATGATAGTTGGATGGTTATGCAAATAGTTTCCATGGCAACAAGTAATTTTGTTTTGGTTTTGAGCTTGGAAAAGTATTCAAGATTGCTATTCTATTTGTTTACCGTTTAATTCATTGATTGAAAATGTGGTTTACTGTGATTAGAAGTTGAATGTACACTAATGTTATCAGATATTTGCTAAATACCTTTGATAGGGTATGATTGACAATTGTAAGAGATTGTTTGAATACTATGTTTTGCTAGCTCAATTTTAGCTTTTTGAAACCGGATGGAAACACAATGTTTTGAATAAGATTTGTTTTTAAAAAGGGTTTCATATATTGTTGACATGATTTAATCTACGTGAAGCAAAAGTTCACTTTTGAATAACATATATTTTTAAAATTGGTTTGCATTGCATATTCTGAACATAGATTTCTTGGGTTATATTACATTGAAATTAATATTGTGGTATAAACACATAGTTTGGTTGCATTGTTTAGAGTAGAGTATTGTATAGTGTTGTACACATATTATTATTATAGAATCTTGAGGGTAAATAAATGTTTCAAATTGAAACAAAGATGATTTTCTGTTTATTCATATTCTGAATTGTACAATGATACCATGTTTCTTCTCATGATTACTATTTTAGGAACTATACAATGATATTCAACCTATAGTGCTACTTATACTTCTAAGAGTTCCTCTTTCCCATATTCATGAAACTTCAGTTCCCAAATCTTCTCTCTGTGTCATCAAGAATATTTCTATCACATGAATACTTTAATGAATGTCCATACAAAATTTAAAAGCTCTCATGACAACATAAGTAAAGATGTGGGAGATGAGTGTTGAAAGTGGCTTTACACCTACTAATTTCTTTGCTTTGAAGTTTGTAAGGCGTTTTCAACAAATTGATTATGTACATATCTTGCAATTATGGTAGTCCTCGTGAATACATTTCTTCGAACAAATCTCATCCCTTGCCAAAGCGTTCATCACCAACCCCTTCTTAACCGCTCCCACACATTCTAAAATTTTCTTCCTAGCCAACATGTCCTCTCATCGTCTTTTCATTTGTCTACTCATTTATGCTTTGATGATTGTACACATTATATGCATAATTAAGCTCCCATTATGGTATAGGTTGGAGAAATGTCAACAAGGGTTGTGGAGTTTCATACCTTAAATGGTGCCTATACTAGTGATGGCACTCAAATTTGCATTCCCCATTTTGAGTACTGTTCCAAATTTTGAGTCAGTTTGAATCCTATAAACACATTTTCTTGCTTGTGTACCGAGTCATTCTATGAAGTTCCATTTTGAGCAGTGTTCAGTTTTGCAATTTTTGCCCAAGTGTCAAATAGTGACAAGAGGCCTAGTTTGTATTCGAATATCTTGTACCTGGTAATGTTTCATGACTTGCCGCTTTGGTATTGTTTAATATACATATCAGTGAACCTATGTTTCATTTTTTTAAACATTTTGATATGTTTTGACTAGGTTTTGAATCCCTTAATGTTGGTTACTTATCTCTATCATGCTGATGCATATTTCTTAGAAATCTAGGAAGCCCTATTTGATCGATTATAACTTTGACCTAGTTGACCCTATCGAGAAATTTCCTTTTGCATTACATTCTAGAGGTTACATAATTGTTACACTCCAGACTTGAGCTTGTAATGAATCCGTTTGATTAGTTTTCAAATGCAATTCTGAATGCAATTTATAACTTTTTACTAGTGTCATAAAATGCAGATTGGTTGGTACCCCTATTTGTGACGTTATAACTCTAATTCTTTAATAGATGAGATCAAATGGTTTGTACTACTGCGATCTACTCCAAAAATACTTCAAGTGTGCCAGTTTGTAAACTTTGACGAATCTGTCTACACACTTTCTCAGGCTTATTCCATTTGAGAAAAATACTTTTTTGCTGATGTTCACTGTCCTGCAATTCTAAGTACTTAAATTTGCATGCTTTCCAAATGCATCCTGTTATTCGTCATGAGCCCAAATCGTAGAATTACATTCCCCTCATAGAAATGAACTATTTCTCTAGTTTCCAAGCTTTCAAGTATCTGTTTGCTTTGTTTTCAAAGTCAAAAGTGAATGCATCTCGCTATTTTCTAATATGTTGATTTATAGATAGTTTTAGTTGGGCAATTTTGAAAGTCAATATCTTTTGACTGAGTGGTCGTCATGTAATGGGATTTGGCGGGATGCAAGAATGCAAAACAAAGAACCAACATGTTAGCTTTCAGAGCCCAGTTATCTATTTGAGTTAGTTTTTAAAGCTAGCCCACAAGCCTTCCTCTTAACGAATATCAGTTTTTGAAAATAGGGTGAAATGGGTTTTAAAAGATGATTCAAGGGTCGAATTTGATTCCAATCGGTACTTGATGTTCATCAGACCAGTTTCTAGTGTCAGTTGTTTGAAAACAATTTTTTTTTAGCTAGACTCACTTTAGAACTTGATTAATTCCATCTAAATGATGAAAATATGTGCAAGTCAAAGATTTTTGAGGGGGAAGTGGTAACTATTCTAATTGTTACAATGTTCACTATATGCATGTCATCATTCGAGTTCAAATGAATGTGTAGGATCAAATGTATTGTGAACAATGATTGTAAATCGAATCGCAACAGGGGAAGTTATCCAACGCCCATTTTGTGCTGTTAAAGAATTGGTGGAAAACAACTTGGATGCAGCCTCTTCTTCCATCAATGTCTACATCAAGGACAGGGTCTCAAGCTCATTCATATCTCTAACAATGGCCACGACATTTGATATGAAGATTTGCCTATATTATGTGAGAGGCACACAGCATCAAAGTTGAGTTCATACATGAAGATTTGAAAACAATCAACTTGCTAGGTTTATGAGGAGAAGCTTTAGCTAGTATGACATTTGCTACACACGTGACTGTTACAACAATCACAGAAGGTCAACACATGGTTACAGAGCATCATATAAGGATGGATTATTTGAACAAGAGCCTCGCCCTTGTGCAGCAGCGAAAGGAACTCAGATAATGGGAAACAAAGCAAAAATAGGAGCCATCCACATCGAAGGCAAGGGGGTAGTCGACGATGTCTACAACACAATGGAAAATAAAGAGGGAAGATCCACGCATGTGAAGGAGGTAGGGGCTGCAGTCCACTCAACTTCATGTCCAAAGAAGAGCCCCACGTTGAAGAAGGAATGACCCCTGCAGGAAGAAATCCATGCGAGGATTAAAACAAGCATCCACGAGTAGGCAGGGACAAAAGAAATGGTGGGGCATTGTGGCTTGCACAAAGGAAGAAAGTGGTGAGCAAAGGTCTACATCCGAGCAAATGAGCTACACACGTAAGGAGCGGTTCTTCATTCACGCAAATTAAAGACAGGTTGTAATACCTCATATCACTTGTGGAGTGTTATTTTTAGTGTTTAAATGTACCAACACATCAACTAGTAGTGTCTTAAGACACACACTTTAAAGACAGGTGCAGGTTCATGTAGAAGGGCCTGCCCATATCCGGCTGGTTTGGAATGTGATGTTAGCCAAGTTTTGACCTTAGACGCAAGGAGGAAAATGTGCCACATGGAAAAACATGGGGGATTTCGTAAAATCGTAAAGGTTGAGGAGAAGGCCTACAGTTTTATGGCAGTCACAAGGTCGGGGAAGGAGAATTAGAGGGACGTGATGCTACGACAGGCAGAATATGTGGTTGCGACATTGGGAGATGATTTTCAATGTGATCCGATGCCACGACGGGAAAATTAAAATGATTATCATAATATGGTGTTTTGTCGTAGGATCGGGAAGGGTAAAGTTGAGAGCTACGATGTTACGATTTGATCGTAATATCATAGATTCCTAATTCTCAAATGTTTCAAATATTTAAAATGATGATGAAAATGTGGAGCCCGCACTGGCAATCGGGCAAACATATTTCAACTAGTGTCATCTAGTGGCAAGGGGAAATGGAAAGTGAATAAAAAAAATAAAAATTCAAGGATATTCAATCCATGAAATTTTAAAGTTCAAAGATTTGATAAATTTAATGTTATTATATAGTTTTTACTATGTAATCTTTTAATTTTTTTCATTTTTAATAACAGTTCATGGCTTGGGGTCTAAAAATTCAAATGCATCTCAAGGGCATGATTTTTATTCGACGTGTGCACTGTAATATACTGTTGGAACTGGGAAGAGGTGAATTTTCCATTTTTGCAATCAATTTTTGTATAGGTATTCACCATTTGCAGCTACAAGAGGTTTTGTTATTTTGGGGCATCCTCAGTCAAAAGTGTAGATTTGATGTTTTTAGAGGGAAATGAGATCAAATATAGCCAAAATTTCATAATATTTGATTTCAGTGACAATTATGAAGGATGATGTGATTGTTTTGGAGGCCATTAAAAGTAATCAAGTTTTTGCCAATAGTACAATTGAATTTCATGGCAAAAGCAAAAATGACAAGCCAAGATCAAATTTGAAGCTCCAACATAGTTTATGATGTATTTTTGATATTTCTCCAAAGGATATTTTTCTAATTACTTTAGGGAGATATATCAAATGTTTCTACAACGATTGAGGAGATTTGATTGTCGACAGTTGAAGAAGTTCAATTTCAACAACATCAGAATGAAGACATTTTCAGTGGGACACAATCTTCTCTTCTATATATCTTTCTTCTCTGCTCATTGTAAGGCCCCTAGAGTTAGAGAATTTCCTAACTACTATGATACCATTCTCAATTTCTTTCTTTTGTTATGAACAACAACACTGTATTTCTTTTGAGGCATTTTATACTACATAGTCATTCCTTGGTGTTATTTTCTAAGTTTTGACATACAAATAATGTATTGGTTTCAATGAGATTAATACAAGAGCTTCATTTTTCTTAGTTTCAATCTAATTCTAATCTCCTTCCTATGTTATTTGCAATGTTTTGTCTTTAAGAACTAAGAGCTTAAACTCAATTGCAATCCTTTAAGGTTGTATGTCTGGATAAATTTTCTATTGGAACAAAGGGCCAAGTAAATGCTTGTTTACATTGACAAGGTTGTAGTTTTCACCAGGAGGATAATCAATAAGTATGAGAGTTTTTATGAAGATAGATGTCTATTTGCAAGACAAATAGATGGATCAAATGTCTGAGTATACGAGTATATTAGGATATCCATTTGTATGTTAAAGTTTAGTTGATGCCCAATGGATAAGGGACTGGCCAACTTAGAGATTGCATGTTATCTACTGTTGCATACTTGGGTTATGTTGAGATCAAAATCTTTAATCAAATATCAATTTACCTTTTTATGTATTGAAGAACTATAAGTGCTGGTCATTGCTTATTTGCTGTTACTTTTTGGTTGTAGTTAGCTACTATGTCCAAGAATTTTATCAGCAAATCATAGAAGAATATTGACCATTTTTGCTATAGGGGATAGTCTTATAGAGAAGAGTATCAAATTAATGAGATTAATGCCTAAGGTTTTCCCACCTTGGCCCTATAGAGCCTAAAGTAAAGTGAGTTCTGATGACTCTATTAATGTGTGCCCAGAACCAAGATTTAGCCTTGCTGAATATAGGATTTAGCTAATCCTTAGGCTTGTTCCTATCTTTGTTTCTTAGTATTAGGTTTAAATCTACTTGATATGTTCCTTAACAGAAAAAACTACAACAACTAGTACAATCCCTTTTTCTTGACAAATTTCTACTATCTTTTATACTTTGATGGATGAACATTGCTCTACTTTACATGCCCACTAAAATAAGTTAAAATTGATTATGTTTCATCTTATGTCCTAAAATAACTCAAAATTAATTATGTTTCATCTTATGTCCTACGGATGGACACCATGCCTCTTAATAGCATTTCAAGCAACCCCTCATTGGTTTTGAGACATTTACTATAGGGTGATAATAAAAAAATATTAGGCTAATTGTAATGCAAGAGGTAGACAATGGAAAGCATACTTTATATAGAAGAAGTATATCTATTAAATCTCAAATTGAATACAATATAACTTCAAGATATCTTCATCTAATGACAAAAGGGTGAAAGAATGCTTTATGAAAACCCTTCAAAACATTTAAATTGACAAAGAGTCCAACTTACTTAGAATTGGTAGCTAACATGTGTCAATCTTCGTGGTCCAAAATCAAACCGACCAAAGGTGAAAATATGTATAACCACATTAGCTCACACTAACTCTATTGAATTGTGGACAAGGCATTACAAGGATATACTAATGTTAAGGAAACTTGTGACTAGTCACAAGAAGTTAACTCTTCTATTACAAATAATTAGTTAAAATATAACTCCCTCCATCCAATTTAATGGAATAAGTTTACCCATGAATAATTGAAGAAGTTGGTGGTCGTCTATAATGCTTTATGACTTTCAAATTGACATGTTTGTGTCTATTATTTGACTCCATCCACGTAGTCTCAAAAACTATTGAGTAATAGAAGGGAGTGGATGGGATTCCACTAAATGTAATAACTCCTTATAGTCAAAGTGTTTTCAACATAAACTGTAATTTTAGAATCGTGTTACTAGGGATGGGAACAAATTTCTATTTTATTTTTTTTCATAATTTTGTAGTTAGAACTTGGAATCTTTAGATTTTTTGTACTTTTGCAAATGAAATGAAATTTAATTAATTTTTTTATTAATCAACTCTCAATGTCAAATCTCAATTTCAATCATATTGATATGTAGTGTGACAAAAGTCTTATCATAAGATATCATATGATAAGTTTTTTCTCATAAGATATAATTTGGTGATTTCTTTCTCATAAGATATCATATGATGATTTTTATCATAAGATATCATATGATGATTTTTATCATAAGATATCATATGGTGAATGTTTTATCATAAGATACCATATGATGAATGTCTTATCATAAGATACCATATGAGAGTGAAATTTGTGTGAGTACATAAAGATGAAATCATGAAAATAATAGAATAAGGTATTTGAACAACCCATCTTGATTTATTGTGGGGAGTTTACTAGCAAAGCTGTTATGGGAGTTCCATACCTCATAAAATAGACTTATAAGAAATATTTAGCATGAGTATTATCAAATAAAAGCATAGTGCTATTGAATATAAAATTTCTAGCTTCATCCTTGCCAATTTTCCTTGTAAAACAATATCTTAGAAATAAATTCCACTATTTCTTATCATCCTATTCCAAAACTCTACAAAACATAAATGATTAACAATTAAAAATAAAAATGAATCATGCAAGAATTTTGTAAAATCAAATAGACTCATGCTTTAATTTAACACCATCAAGAATACTACATTGTGTTATCACTTGTTTACAACATTTTTTATAGCTCAATTGCACTAAGCTAGAATACACATGTGGTTTGCCCTAACATTTTTACCCCCCTAGCATTAATCTAAATTCTAGTAAAAATAGGTAAACAAATAATTTTTGACACATATGAAATCCTCGAAATTGATTTCTCACAAATTCAAAGCCTTGCAACACTCCTTCTCCATCTTGCAACAAACAAAGATACTATGTTGATTGTTGGATTTTATAAAAACTTTTTGGTAGTTAAGTTGCATAAAACAAGGAAATAATAGGATTCAATAAACATCCTTATTCTTCCAACACCAATTTAAATTCTAGTAGAGATGAATATAATTCAAGATACGAAAGCTCTTGAAGTTATCTCTTGTAACTTTGAAGTTTCTTTTTTAAATATACATAATGGATTTCACATTGTTAATTTTTTAGAGTAAATGTTTCCAAAGTTGAAATGTAGGAGGATGCAATTCATTGTAAGACTTATAAAAAAAAATTTACTGGATTTTGTCAAAATATTTAAATTAAAGTGTAGTTTCAAAGAAAATAATTTTACTCTAAAGTTTATGAAAGCTTGTAGTTTCAATTTTTTATCGTTGTGTACATTATTTATTTATTTTATTGTTCAATAAAAGATTGAAGCTAAAATATTTTATTAAATTGATGATTTGCACAATCTTCATTCTATGTGGGTACATGTAGGAAAGGAAGGAGTAAATAAAATCACTTGTCTTGTTTGGGATTTATATAGTCTAAAATCCAAAAATACAAATATGATTGTTTTTTCTTGAACTAGAAGTAGTTAATGAGAATCCCTAGTCCTCATTTGCATGTCCAGAATTAGAAACTTAAAGGATGCAAATAAGAATGATCTATCCTATACTAGTAGTAACTAAATGAGAATCATTGGTTCTCCTTTACATATCCAAAATCTTGAATAACACTAAATACACTGAAATTGATGATTGCAATAAATGTAATCTAATGAGTTGAGCTAACACAACTAACCCATAATCTTGGTCAAGGTGTGATATTTATACATGGTGTTAATTATCCAGTATAAGATGCAAGCGTGAAACCATCCTCAAAAAATGACCTACCGAAGTAGTTAGGTAATTTTTGCCTAATATAAACTACAATGAAGCCTTGCACCATTATAAGTTAGTCCCCTAATTTAAACATTATATGCATCCATTGTTTCCTTTCAAAATATATAGATATATTCATAATATTATCCAATTAATAATTTGTGCTTTGGAAGAAGACAAACCTTAAGAAAATACAATCTATTTTATCACCTCATAATAAATTCTCTTGTCAAGATTAAGTGAGACAAAGTGAACCGGTAAATGAAGCGTACATTCAAACCCAAAATCTAGCTAAAATAAACTATGGAGAACACCCATAGGGCCTGAGTGTAAGACATCTAACAAAAACCAATCAATCCCTACTTAGTACTATCCCCCAATAGTAGAAGTAGATATGTAAAAAAACATCCTCAAATGCCATTACAAGAGCCTAACATGACATCATATAATTGTTGAAGTCCATGGATTAATACCTACACAAACTAATATATTCGTATATATATAAATAAATATACAGAGACATTTAAGCACATATATTTCCTTGTATATATAGATGGATATAAGCATGTGTGTGTGTATTTTGATCCAATGTTACTTTAACGAAACTCAATATGTTTGTATGTTTTTTCCAAGAACTAATTTATATATATATATATATATATATATATATATATATATATATATATATATATATATATATATATATATATATATATATATATATATATATATATATATATATATATATATATATATATATATATATTCATGTGAGAAGTCATGTCTAATGTAGAGATGCATCTCTATATGAATCATGTCTCTACATGAGACATGCCCCATGACATATAAAAATGTCATTTCATAAGTTACCCCATTAATGTCATAAATAATTGTAATTTCAATTGTGATGTTGATGAC
The DNA here is from genome assembly GCA_028749045.1 of Cupressus sempervirens. Lineage (NCBI taxonomy): Eukaryota > Viridiplantae > Streptophyta > Pinopsida > Cupressales > Cupressaceae > Cupressus > Cupressus sempervirens. The sequence continues at coordinate 428,873,614 of CM053784.1, read as the reverse complement.
AATGCAAGTAACACTCATTAAAATATTTGACAAGGGTGTTGGGGTAAAAGCACAAACTTGTGTCACCCTTTTATAAAGGAAAAGGCTAACAAAAGTATAACTGTTCATCTTCAATGACATAACACTAGTAGTATTATTTAGAATTTTATAATGAAATAAACTAATGAAATGTGTAGAAATGGATGAAGGTTAGGTTTATAATTTTTAATAATTATTTGGAATAAGAATTGATATATTTTCCTAATTTCTAAAGACAAGTTTTTACTTGTTGAAAAACATTGAAAATTAGGGGTCTAGTTCCCACCACAAAACTATATGTAAATGAACTTATTTCCCTTCGATCTTAGACTATGTTATAGATAACATGTATACATAGAACAATCAAAATAAAAATTGGCTTTAGACCTATATTTTATCTTTTATAATGATTTAAATTTCAACTCACCTAAAATCGATATTTTTCATCTCCCACCACATTTTTCAAAACAAATCTATTCTAACCAAAAGAAAAATCATACATTCTTGAAGAGGACTCTCTCCTCTAGAACGTCATGTGATTTTTAAATTTTTTTGATATGATTTAATATTTTTTCCTTTCTCAAAATTGACATTCTCGAGTGTAAAAATATGTACTTGTAGAATTTTTTAATTACAATATACTACATCTAATTAAAACACTATAAATTCTATATAATAATATTCTTGACTTTGAGCTCTATAAAATGGTGTTTTTATGTTATTAAAAAAATCTTAAAAAATAGTAAGAGTTATTGAAATGTTAGTTTAGTGAAATAATTTTATTTTTTTAGTAATTGGATACAAACTAGTATAAAACATGCATTTAATAGACATTTCCTATTGAAAAAGTGTGAGCCAATATATAACTTAGCTAAAATGAATTTTTCTAGATCATATGTTTGAATAAAATTGATTTTTAGATAGAAATGCTCAAATTCAGTCATTTTGATAAGTCAACCTGAAAGGTGACACAACTTTGTACTTTTACCCGCCGATGACAATGTAAGTAATACTTATTAAAGTGTTTGTAAAGGATTTTGATGATAGTATAATGGTAATCATTCTTGTGAAGGATTTCTATAAACAACAAAGGTAATGCATGAATAATCAAATTCTTAAATAGTTGATAACATTAATCAACTAATGTATAATATGATTTGAATGTTCTATTTTTCATTAACAATGTTATTACATAATGAATTTTTATTAGATTTAACATAAATTTATCACACGCACGCACGCATGCATGCACGCACACACGCACGCACACACACACAGGGTAGTGTTGGAACTAAGATTACAACTTGAAGGCCACATACACTTATTGGAGTAAAATAGAATAAAATAACTACACCACTTGAGGCTTTAGTCTCAAAAGGTGACTCTTTATTTTTATTTTTATAGTGGACCGAATTAGCCAAGTTTGCTTGTTTCCATTTGGATCATTTGTGTGAGAATTTTTTACTCAACAATGGGCATGTTAATAGAGACTCACAAGATTTAGAAAATCTTTGAGGGGTCTAGATTTGTGATCAAAAGACCAAGAGCATACTCTCCTATCTTTATACTCTTATCAAACATGCTATACAGATCTAATAATTCATAAATTTCCCTTTATTTCACACATTCAATCCACTACATCTGGGTTTCTAATTGGACCAAAAAGGCCAAAAGCATAATCCCTTCAAAATAAACAAAGTATGGTCAATAAGCTCTTTAAAATTCCTAGAAATGGAAGTGAGAAAGAATAGACAAATTTTTTTCTCAAAATATCTAGGTAATCTGCAAACAATATGTCAGTAGTTCTATGTATGGTATTCATCAAATGTCCTATGTCAAACATGTGTTAAGATGCTAAAAAATCAAGACATAACAAAGAACCAAACTAGAGCAAGCATTAGTAATAAACAAAAATCCAAATAAAAAGCCCTAGAAAAAAATACTTTCTATCTATGAAATGACAAATTAGGATTGATGCTAAATTACATATGACAATGCATAGTTACAAGACAATAGATTATACCCTTGTACAACTTGCACAAGAAAAAAGAAAGTTACTAATTACTCATACAATAAGAAATCAACGAGTACAAAAAATCATGAACTATAGCTACTTGTACGACAAAAGAATTAAAACTAGATGACAAAAATGCACATAAATTTAATTGAAAATCTAAAATCTAATGCAAATGAAGCTAAAAATTCTTTTTCTGGCCCCATGGTGGGTGTTATAAATGTGTGTCAATACTGGGTACTTGTAGTTACAACACCACACTTCAATAAGTCATTAAATGTGTTGGTATAATTAAATATTCACTAATTATACATACTTAACCATATGTAAGATAATGTATTGCTTATAGTTTGTCATTGAGACACGTAGGAGTTTGCACCTCAATTAAGCACATGGTATAGGAGAATTCCACTCTACATGGTATAGTTTTTATCTCAATCCACCTTTAGGTTACATAGATCACATTATCATCCTCATCATTGCACATACTTCATTGCATAATGGAGGATGATCCACCATTGGTAGTGTAAGAATTTGAATTAGGGCAAAATTTCCCCAAGACCAAGGAACTCAAAACACAAGCACAAATTAGACCAGAGTATGATCAGAATAACTATATAGTATTCAATTCTATGTACAAGTACACTAGGAGTGCCTCAATATAAAGGCCTCTGAGATGCTTCCAGAATACCTCAAAATCAGCACCATGATAAGTCCAACAACTAGGCACATGTCCACAAGATATGGGTTATCCTCCATTATGCATGAAAGTAAGTGCGATGATGAGAGGATAAGCCTAAAAAGGTGAAACACGCACATCAATGTTGTAGACAGAATGTGCTAAATTAGGAGTGCGAAAAATTGTGTTGTCTACATGGCAACTCAATGAATGATGCAAACTCCTGTAGTGTAGACACCATGTGCATAATTAGAGTTGTGTACTTCTATGTTGTCTACATGACAATTGTACAAGATGCACAAAATCCTAAGTGTCTCATAAAGAGAAATAATAAAATAATGCAAAATAATAAAATAATGCACTAACCTAAGTTAAGTAAAGTGTAAATAGTAAATATCTATTTACACCAACACCCCCCCTTAAGTGCAACTTAGGGGAATGCACTTAAGCTCAGTAATGCATACTGAGTCCCAGCTACTAGGCCATGTTAGGTACCCATGTACAAGAGCAATGCTAAAATGATGCAATGCAATCTCTCATAAAGCAGAGAAAGAGGGAAAACCTCTTGGGAAAAACCCTCCTCCAAAAAGAGAGATAAGTACAATAGAGAAAGAGAGAGAAGAAGACCTCATAAGAGGAAAAAATCCCTCCCAGAAGAAGAAGAAGAGAGAAGTCAAGGGACTCCCCTTTCTGCGACATCCCGCACCCCCAAGAGATCTCGTAAATGAGTATACTTGACCTCGATAAAGGGTTTGGTGAAAATATCAACAACCTGCTCTGTTGTAGGACAGTACTGAAGTGCAATGATATGCTCATGTATAAGCTCTCTGATATAGTGCATGTGAACCTCAATGCGCTTTGTCCGCTGATGCTGAACAGGATGCTTAGAGATTTCAATGGCACTCTGATTGTCACAATGAAGAACTGTCGGCTTAGGTAGATCGAATCCAAACTCATCCAAGATATGCTGTAACCAAAGAGCCTCTGTAGCTGCATTGACAGCCCCTCGATACTCAACCTCTGTGGAAGAAAGAGCAACATTGTTTCGCTTCTTACTTTGCCAACAAATAGGGCCAGAACTAAGGTGAAATGTTTATCCTGAAGAAGACTTCCGAGAATCTAAGTCTCCTGCATAGTCTGAATCTGTGTATCCAATCAATTGAAGCCCTGTACCTACTACATAATGAATCCCATGTGTATGTGTACCCTTGATATAGTGCAAAATGCGCTTGGCAACCTTCTAATGAAGCTCATGAGGTTCTTGCATAAAGCGTGAAACAATACCAACTGAAAAGGCAATATCAGGGCGTGTGTGTGTCAAGTAGATAAGGCTCCCAACTAATTGTCTGTATAATGTTGCATCAACAAGTGGAGTTGTGCACTTAGCCTCTAGCTTGACCCCTGATAAGAAGGGAGTAGGAGCAGGTTTACAGTCACTCATGTGAAATTGTGAAAGCAAATCAAGAGCATACTTGGGCTGTGAAAGTGAAATCCCTGCTGAAGACTGTATGATCTCAATACCAAGGATGTAATGTAGCAAACCCAAGTCTGTCATGGAAAATCTGTCCTGAAGAGAGGTCTTGACACTGGCTATGATGGATGCAGTGCTCCCTGTAATGATCAAGTCATTGACATAAAGCACTAAGATCAAGTGAGAGTCATCTTTCTGAAGAATGTAAACATTTGAATCAGAATGACATCTTCTGAAACCAGCTGAGAGGAGAAATGAATCCATTTTGGCATACCAAGCCCGAGGAGCTTGCTTTAAACTATAAATAGATTTCTTTAATCTGCAAACCATAGTAGAATCCTGTATGAACCCCTGTGGCTGCTCCATATAAATTTCCTCATGAAGGTCACCATTCAAAAATGCACTCTTAACATCCATCTAGTGTACAACCCATCCTCGAGCTACATCAATTGCTAGTGTCAGGCGAATGGAGTTCATTTTGGCAACCGATGCAAAAGTTATGTATAGTCAATACCTGGAACTTGCGAGAAACCTTTAGCAACAAGTCTAGCCTTATGTTTATCAATACTTCCATCTAATGCAAATTTGGTTCGATAGATCCACTTGCATCAAACCACTTTTCTTCCCTTAGGAAGGGGAACTAAGTCCCATGTGTTATTTTTCATCAAAGAATTGTATTCTTCCTCCATAGCTGTATCCCATTCTGGAATCCTTGATGCTTCCTTAAAAGACTATGGATCTGAAGCAATGGCTATGTATGCATGTGGAAATGACTTGTGCTGTGACCTAGTCCTCTAAGTATCTGAAGGATTTCCCACCATTGAACCTACTGCATCAAGGGTCTATTGTGCCCAACGAGGTTTAGTGGAAGAAGATGAAGGAATGTCCTCAACTGTTTGTTGACCCTATGAAGGTGGTGTCCTGTGAGTCAAGGTTGGAGGAATTTCATCTTTTGAGTCACTTTCATCACTATGCTCACTATCCACCTAGGAGGAAGAAGGAGGAGGAGTTGAAGAAGCCAAACTTGGACATGTCTCTTCAAAATGAACACTCCTCTCATAGAAGATTTCATGAGTCTCTGGATCCATTAATTTATATGCCTTGAGATGATCAAGATATCCAACATATATACATGGTTTTCTTTGAGGTTCTAATGGCTTTCGCTTTTGTGGTGGTATCCTTGCCCATGCTAGAGAACCAAAAACTTTGAAGTGCTTAACACTTGATTTCCTTCCACGCCATGCCTCAAAAGGTGTTATTCCATCTAAGGCCTTATGCAGACTTCGGTTTTGAATGTAGTTGGCACAACACATGGCTTCAGCCCAAAGCACTTGATCGAGAGACTTGTGTTGAAGCATGCAAGTAGTCATTTCTTTAAGGGTTCTATTCTTTCTTTCAGCTACACCGTTTTGCTATGGTGTGTATGCAACTGAATGTTGAAGATCTATCCCCTCATGTGTACAATAGTCTATAAGTCTAGAATTGACATATTCTCTACCATTATCTATCCTTAGTATCTTGATGGCTTTCCTAGATTTCTTTTCAACTTGAGCTTTGAATGTGATAAAGTTGTCAAAGACTTCACTCTTATGACCAAGAAAAAAGACCCAAGTGTACCTTGAAAAATCATCAATAAATGTGAGAACATAACGGGCCTTACCAAAAGAAGGTACCAGAAAGGGGCCAACTACATCACTATGTACCAATTCTAGAATAGTAGTTGCTTTCCAAGACTTCCCCTTGTCATATTTTTCTTCGAGATGTTTACCTGCTTCACAACCTAGACATACTCCCTCTGAAAACTGGACTTGAGGTAGACCAATGACCATTTCCTTGCTACTTAATTGCTAAAGGTAGCGATAATTAAGGTGTCCAAATCTGTCATGCCATATTTTACTTTGAGTGTTTGAATGAGTCAACAAGGCAAGAGACATGGACTTAGGCACAAAATGTGAGAAAGAATAAAGTCTTGTCTCATGGTTTTCCTTTCCAATCGCCACCATTGAATCATCTTTGAGATTCTTTACCACTACTGTGTCGGGGAGGAACTCTACTTTGTTGCCACATCCATAGTGAGTGATTTGATAGATGGAGAGAAGGTTGGTGCTAAGACTAGGAACATGCAGTACATCCTTGAAGACCCCGTTCTCTAACTCAACATTCCCTTTACCTTCTACTTTAATTTGAGTGTCATTTCCCACATAGATGTAAGGTACATTTGAAGTTTTTAAAGAGGAAAAATGCTTTCTTGAAGCACCCATATGATGAGATGCTCCAGAATCTAGAACCCATTCCTCTGGATTGTTTGTACTTGCAACTAAAGCTTGTCCCTTGCCCTTTGAAGTGGATGAAGAACCTTTGTCCTTGTATGCATTAGGAACATCAATTTTGTGTTTCCTCATAATGTTTACCAATTCATCAATCTACTTATCTTTGCACTCATGTTCTTCATGTCCATTCCTCTTACAATAGGAACATGTTTTCTTCTCCTTCTTGTTGGAATTGTTCCCTTTTTTATTGTTCTTTGAAAAAGATTTTCCTTATTGTGAAGAAGAATTTTGAGTAGAAGAAGATTGACTTATGGAAGATTGTTGTTTTGAGGAGGATTGTTGTGTGTCGTCTTGTTGCTTGGCCTTCCATTGCTTCTGCTTCTTGTTTGAATTTTTGCCACTTGAATTACCTTCATTTGCTATCAAGGCTTTATTTTTGGAAGATTTGAGAATTCCCATACCCACTAGATTGTCATGTTCAAGGATCAACATTTCTGAGAATTTCTCGAATGAAGGCTTAATATAGGCATTACCCATTGTTAATTTGTTTGTATTAAAGCTAGAAACAAAAGGAGCATATTCAGATGGAAGATGAGTCATGATGTGTTTGATCATCTTTCCATCTTTAATGGGTTCTCCACAATCATTTAGCTGAGCCCTATACATTTCTACTTGGGTAAGATAGTCTTTTATTGTGTCAAAATTTCTAGGATCCAACTTGAGAAGTTTATCCTCTATTGTGTAAACCATGTCTTCATCTATTGTCCCATACAAAGCTTCTAGTTTAGCCCAAACCTCTATTGGATTTGTAAGCTTCCTAATGTGAAATTTGACAGGATCAGAGATATTTTTCAACAAGGTTCTTAAGGCAATCTCTTGTTTGGATTCCCAATCTTCTTTACAAGCTTCATCAGCATCAGCAGGAGGTTTCTTGGCTACACTAGTGACATAACGCCATAAACCTTTTTCTACCAATGGCTCTTTAATATTTTCTTTCCAAGTAGAATAATTATGTGGAGTTAACTTTGAAAAAGAACCCATGATCCAACAACTCAAGATAAAGGAGACACAATACACAGTACACACCCCCCCCCTTTCACTCAATCAATAAACCCCCCCCAGATAAATGATTTTGGCACTTTATATATAGTGCGTTTACAATGGGCCACTTGCCAAAATAGACAAAGTGGGCTTTTTAATTTTACTGATTACAACCTCTGTATAGAGTACAAATCTGGACTATTACAATGTAGCTCAGAATTACATCAACTGTGAAGCATTACAATGCAAAACAAGACCTATCTCTAAAAGTGATAATTTTGTCCAAATAAGACTACAATCTGACTGCATATCTGAAAACTAGATGAAAAAATATACACTTTAAAAAAAAAAGGACCTGAAAAGGAGTCCAGATGAGCCCGTATGATGCGTTTGAAGTTGCAAAAAGCAGGATTAGATAGGTACAGTCATGAAAAACTGTGATTTCTGACCAATCTGAGCACCAAAACTAGAAACAAACTACACCACTAAAAACTTCAAGAAATTTTATCCAAAAAAAAAAAATTGCACCTGATTTGGAGTCCGTATGACCAAGTTATGGCTGTTTGAAGTTGAGCTCCAAAATCAAAACTGCAAATGAAGAGGGGTCTGCAGAGGAAAACATTGTGTTAAATTTGACGTCCAAATGGTCGTCGCAGTAGTTCAAAAATGCCTTGGAATGACGGTTAGATGGCCATCAATTTTAGGTTCAGGAACAAGTGACATCAGCGAAAACTCGACCTCCGATGATGTCAGCACCAATGTGGCAGTATGAAATTATACGAAAATATGACATGGCTGATAGCTGGAAGCTTATGTCAGCGCTAATCTAGCTCCATGTGGCAAGAGTCTAAGCTGGTGTACTGCTGACTGTGCAGGCTACATGGTGCTGACTGTGTCAATCATGGCAGACAACAGGTCATCATTGAGGAATTAGTGATCACCGCGTGGCATGATCTCTCTGTGATGCGTGTCACTATGCATAGGAGGGCAGGAGTTTTTGTCACCGTTGGAGTCCCAATGTCTATTGCCGAGATCGGTAGTAGCGATGCTAAGTTGTGTATTTTTGATGTTGGAGAAGGGTGAAAGTTTGCCAATTTTCTCAGAATTTGTCCCACATTGGTGGGGTAGTAATGCCAGTGGGTGCATAAATATAATAACCCGCACTGATATCCACAAATGCAAGCATCTCTAGAATTCAGGAAATAAAATGAGGCAGCCAGTGTGTCTACAGAGCCAACCGGTATTAGGTAGGCCGTGCCCGAAAATGAGATGGTCTGCGGGTTTAATTAGCTCACACTAGAAATAATATAAACCCTGTGAAATATAATAACAATTTCCTCCACTAAAATAATAGAGGGCCGAGCCGAGGTGTCACTGCCCAGTTCGGTAAAATAATTTTCTCCGCTGGACTATATATAAAAAATATTTCGAAAATGAAATTCAAAAAAATGCCCAACAATTATAGAGAAGAAATTAATGCAGATCTAAACAAGAATTAATTAGATCAAATAAAAAATCATACCCAATTGCAAATCGGTGCCTTCAGGTGCTGGTTTGCAAAAAATTTTTGCCTCACGATCAACTTTCACCCAATATAGGTGAATTTATAGTCAATCTTCACCAAATCTTCGCTCCAGATGCAATGGTGAGGTCCGCTTTGGCTCTAAACGCTCCCAATTGCAGTTGATGCTCTGGATCTAAATTGAGTCCCTTAAAGAGATGAAGCAATGAGGTCTCCAAATGCTATGTGACGAGTATCTCCCTCAGCTTTGATACCATGTAAGAATTTGCGTTAGGGAAAAATTTCCCCAAGACCAAGGAACTCAAAACACAAGCATAAATTAGACCAGAGTATGATCAGAATAACTGTATAGTATTCAATTCTATGTACAAGTACACTAGGAGTGCCTCAATATAAAGGCCTCTGAGATGCATCTAAAATGCCTTAGAATCAACACCATGATAAGTCCAACAACCAGGCACATGTCCACCAGATATGGGTTATCCTCCATTATGCACGAAAGTAAGTGCGATGATGAGAGGATAAGCCTAAAAAGGTGAAACACGCACATCAGTGTTGTAGATAGCATGTGCTAAATTAGGAGTGCGAAAAACTGTGTTGTCTACATGACAACTCAGTGAATGATGCAAACTCCTGTGGTGTAGACACCATGTGCATAATTAGAGTTGCGTACTTCTATGTTGTCTACATGACAACTGTAGAAGATGCAAAAAATCCTAAGTGTCTCATAAAGAGAAATAATAAAATAATGCAAAATAATAAAATAATGCACTAACCTAAGTTGACTTAAGTAAAGTGTAAATAGTAAATATCTATTTACACCAACACGTAGACATGTGATTCCACCTTGTGTAGGTGATAGGTTATTTTCTCCTTATCATTGTCTATTATTGCCTTTCGTATATAAGGAGGCCTATTGTGTACATTTCATTAATGTCTAGTAGTGTCCAAGAATTTCTATGAAATCTATCAATGTTCATTATCAATAATATCATTCTTTCATTTTAATGCAATTGTCTTGTCAATCTCTTGTGGAACTTGTCTTGGTCTTTCATTTGATCTGGAGGTTTTGTAGAGGCATCTAAAACTCTAACATGGTATCCATTAGTAAACCAATTTGTCTTCAATGAAATTTTTTCACAAATAACTCTGAAATGCCCAAATTGAAAGATAATTCTAAAATCAACGGTTTGAGTAACTTGCAATTGTTTTGTGAAGTGCTCTCTGAATTTTGAAATGAAGGTACAATTCTCTCCTTTTGATTTATAATAAGTAATTTTCAGATTAGCCTTTAACCAAAAGACACATAGAGAATACTAACATCCATTCATAAACATGATATGAATGCAAGGCTTAACTTAAATAACTTTAAAAGGAAATCAAATAAACAACACATAGGCTATCTAATCAATCTTCTCGTTTGCAGAGAAATGAAATGGAGATCTAATATTCATTTTTCGTAGTTGGATGAATAAAACCTCAAGATTTCATCACACACCAAAAACCTTAATAAATGAGAGCAAGATATTATTTCAAATGTGACCAGAGTGACCATAGGATCAGTTCCAACTAGAGAAAAATAAATTCAAACCATAGGATTTCAAGGTAAATTTCTCTTCATTTCAAATAAAAAAGAAAACAACCATATGATTATTTTCCCTTACATCATAAACAAGTTGCAAAACAAATACCATCTCCTTCCTTCCTTTCTTTGTTACAAATTTTAAAACTTAAATGCCTTCCCTTTCTTGAAAAATGCACATACATGTCCAAAGCCAAAGAAGAACCCCTTACAATTGATTTTTCCCCATTAAATAATTCTCCAAAGAAGTTTGGCAACTACCACAACTTCTTACCGAACCAACTTTTAAATTTTTTAGGAACATTACAATAATAATTAATTCTACTAAAGAATTAATTATTATACATTCTTTTTCAATTTAACTTAGTTCCCAAGAATTTCTTCCCGTACATGTTTTGCATAAATGCCTTAGGTTACAATAATAATTAATTCTTTTAAGGAATTAATTATTTCAAACCTTTTTTCACATTTATCTTAACCCCATCAATTAACATGATTTATCATTTTTACTTTCATGATCACATCACAATAACAATAATTAATTCTTTTGGAATTAATTATGTGAAAGATCATATTACCTTAAAAGTTTGATATTTAATTAGTTTGTAAGTATTAATATTTAATTATTTAAATAATTAAATATAATGCAAAATTATTTATAATGATTTTACTTTGAAAGTATATTAATTTTTTAATTTTGGGAGTGGTAATATTTAGGGTTTCAAAACCCTAGGTAATAGTATCAAAGCAATTTTACCATGGTATTAGAGATCTCAAGGTCTGAAGATCTCTTCTCAAGAAGTGTGATATTGACTTGATTCTATTGTGGATGCAAATTTAGCAAATTGGACATCTTTATTGCATCATCTATTTAGAGGAAACTTGGGGTTATGTATTTTGTGACCATTTATTGTAGGTAAAACTTGGATCTTGTTGGTGAAAATTAGAGGTTGGCATCATATAGAGGAGGTCCAAAAACCCCAAAATAATTTTTTAAAAATCCAAATCTGACATTTGAGGCCAAATCTATAGCCATTTCAATTTTGGAAGTGCAACCATGACAATTCAGAAAAAACAATTTCAAGGGTGATTTTCAAACAACGATATCTCACTCATCTAGATTCCTTTTTTAAAGATTTTTTTTCTTTTTTGGGGGCAAAATACCATGATCTAGACGATGATGCAAGAGATTGTGGATCTCTGCTTCTAAGTTTTTCTAAAAATGGCAAATCCCAATTTTTGCAACTTCTAAGGCTTCGTTTGGGCTCATAGATCAACTCCTTTTCAGATGCTTTTTTTTTGGAAGTGCATAATTTTTAAATATATTTTCAAAATTTGATATCCATTTTTAGTGAATGTGATAAAAAATATTTACTTTTAGAATTTGGCTTAGTTTTACAAGTGTAATGCATAGGCCTTAGTTTGGTCCTTTACATACTAATCTAAGTCTACTATAGCCTGATTGTGGGTCATATAATCATTTGTGATCTCAATTTTTAATATGAGAAGTCTATTATTGATATAATCATGGTTATGAAATACATCACATGGTAATACTTTTAACTAAGGATAATTATGAGTCATGTGAAAAAGGAAGAATCACACATTGTAGATGGCTTAACTTCTTGCCTCGTCTTTATGGACTCATTCCTTAGCCAAAGTCATAGGTGAAGCAATATTTTCAGGGAGAAAAGAATGCTCATATTATAAATTTGGTTTATAATAATATCAATTTGTGTCTCTTTAATGAAATCTACCCCAATTTGAGAGTATTCAATGCCCACACATGATTTTGACGATTGTTTGTAAGATTTTTGGAGATCCACATGTTCCTCCTTTCCTAGTTGATCCTACTTCATATTGCCTCATTCCTCTTGATGATATAAATAATATTCCCTATGATGATTATAGATTGGATGAGATTGAATAATTTTCATATATTGAGAGCAAGGATGATCCTGTAAATCCTCTTGTAGCTTCCACTACTATAGTTGAGATCACACATTCATCTCTTGTTGGTGATTTCAAAGAGTCATTACAAGATATATCTATCTTTCTTTCTGATTGGGATTCCTACTTGGTAGATACCGGTTCATTGTTTGTGGAGTCTCATATTTCATATTTGGGAGACATATTTGAGGGGGTTTCTCTACTGTTCATGATAATATCATAGTTGGAGATACTTCTTCACTTTCTTTGGAGATTGGATTTCTTAACTCTTCAACTTCACTTGGTTTTTCATATCTCATAGGTCATCTTGATGGTGTGATGGAATCTTTGAGCTTGGAAACATCTATTCAATCTTCAAAGATGCATACATGGAGACCTTCTTCCTCCTTCTTCCATTTGCACATGGATTAGCTTCTTCATTATTTGATGTATTTATCTCTTCCTAATGGGATACATGTTTCTTGTAGGCATTGGATTCTCTTTTGTTTACAAGTACACTTCGTCAACATTGGAGCTTCTTTATTATGAAGGGGATATCACGTCTCCTATCATCTTTCATATGGGGGGATTATGTATATACATGATGTATGTAGTTCTTGTGAGGTCCTGAGTACTCCATCCATCCATGCATTTTGTACTTTCATCTCTCTTTTTGGAGGAGGTTTTTTCCCATGAGGTTTCCTATCTTTCTCCTCTTTATGAAAGATTGCACTTCATGTATTTCTTTGTATGTTGTACATGGGTACCTAAAATGGCCTAGTAGCCAGGAACCATCTTGCATTGTGAGTTTAAGTGCATTCCTCTAAATTGCACTTAAGGGGAGGAGGGGTGTTGGTGTAATTAAATATTCACTAATTACACTTACTTAAGCTTACTTAGGATAATGCATTGCATAGTAGTTTGTCAATGAGACACCTAGGAGTTTGCACCTCAATTAAACACATGGTGTTGGGGAATTCCTCTTTAGGTGGTATAATTGCTATCTTAGTCCACCTTTAATGCACATATCACATTATCATCCTCATCAATGCACATACTTCATTGCATAATACAAGATGATCCACCTTTGGTGGACATGTGAAATTGCCTTGTATAGGTGATAGGTTATCTTCTCCTTATCATTGTCTCTTATCGCCTTTCCTATACAAAGAGAGGACTATTATTTACATTTCATTCATGTAAAATAATATCTAAGACTGTCCATGTAACCTATTGATGTTCATTATCAATAATATCATTCTTGCATCTTAATGCAATTGTCTTGTCAATCTCTTATGGAAGTTATCTTGGTCTTTCATTTGATCTCGAGGGTGTTGTAGAGTTACCTAAAACTCTAACAAAATGAAAGGTTGGGAAAATCTAATAATTAATTAAATAAAAATGATTAATTAAACAAGATTACCTATTGTCTCCTATCTTCGAGTATGAATGCCTTCACTTTTTTTGAAACCTTTTCACTGACTATAGACAATACTAGAATGAAGGATTTAGTATGGATGCGAATTTAATCTATATTTTTGTATTTTTGATGCAATAATAATTTTTTTATTTTAGAAGAACTAATAAGGATGCAAATAGTAATCTAAATGAACAATAATCAATTCTCCAAAAGTGATGCACAATATCTCTAGAGAAAATTCAACATGACAACTTCACTCTTCAATTGCACATGAGAAATATGGGTTTGAAGACCTATATTTAAAGGTCCAAAGGTTGAGTTAAAGATGAGTTTGAAACCATGCACCTCTTGCTGATCAAATACCTTGAGGGGTGGAAGCATAGTTCACTTTTCTGATTTTGAGTAATTCTAGAAGATAAAGGAGTTAAATGATCCACTTGATTTATAAGGCTCAATCAACGGCTTATCCCATTTTTAGAGTTGGTGCATGACTTAGTTAACTTTCCTTTTTGATTTATGCATAGTTAATTTAATTATTTTATTTCTCTACATGATTTATTTTTTTATGCAAACTCATATTTTCACTCAAGATTTGATTGTTTTATCCTTGATTTTATTAATTTTGAGAATGTTTGAGAGGATAATTGAATGTTTATCTATTTTAATTATATTTTCTCAATTTAATAATTGATATTTTTAGTGATTTAATTCAATTTAATCAAATTAATTCCTTTTTCATGTGTAATTGGCAAATGGGTTCATTTTAATTAATATGCTTGAACATTAGATTAAATCAATTGATTTAAGATGATTTAATTGCCCATTAATGTTGATATTTAAGAATTAATTAATTTTTGATGATTATTGCAAATGTTGATGATTTATACAATATGATACTCATATGAGATTAATGATAGAAATTGATGTACTTTTTGCTTAGGACTTTAATGATTTTTGACCAATAATTAAAATTAGGGGCACCTGGTTTAGAAGACCAATTTTAGGTGATTGTGTGGGTTGTAAGGTACAATGTACTTCATCTTAATCCTAGTTGTACTACAAAAATCTTTAAAGATCTAGAAAATATATTTTCCCCCATTATCTGATGTTAGTTTTTTTTATTCTTTTTAGAGACATGTTTTCAACTGAGGCCTTGAATTCTTTAAATCTTGATAGGACCTCATTATATTATTTAAGTTTAAAGATATAAATCCAAGTTGTCCTTGAATAGCCATCAACAAAGATAACATAGTACAAACATACCCCTAAGGAGGATGTTGACATTGGTCCAAATAAATCAGTATAAATAAGTTCAAGGCTACTACTTGATTTAATCTTTCTACTATGAAAAGTCCCTTTCATATTTTGTTTTTTTTGATAAAAGGTTGAGGCCATATATAGATCCAAAAAATGTACAACCCAACTCTTAAGGCACTGAAAGGACAAAGTTGGGTGATAGTCCTTCAGTATTAGCCTTTTTTACATTAGTATTAATACCATAAGTATTAAATTGCTATGCAAACCATGTGAAAAAGCATTGTGGTATCTAAAAAATTGTTGAAAAGCTTCATAGACAAGCCATCTCATATGTTTGTTAGTGGTTAGAAACATGAATAATAGATTTCAATAGTTCATTAATTTAAATCTAATAGACTTATTTATCAAGATATACACACCAAACTGGAAAATGATAAACAACCCATAAAGTAAAATAAAGGAGACAAGACTAAATCTTATGCAAAGGAAGCCATTATTACTATGAAATTATTTACCTAAGAATTGTCATACATTCATCTAAAGATGTCTTCCCATGTGAGTTGTGATTGGAATCTAACATTACAAAATAAGATCTTAGGATACTCCATAGGAAGTTGAAATATAGGGGATGGGAGAGGAGCCCAAATAGTTAATCTTTCAGGATGTGAGGAGGAGAAGGGGGATTCTCAGTTTCAGATAAATCTTCTTCTTCATATAGTGGGAGTTCCAAGCATTCCATGCTGACTTCATTATCATTCTCCCAAGCTCCAATTCAATTTCTAGCAACATATTGTTCCAACCAATTGCTAACTCTAGTTCTCTTAACATGTAGAAAATAGAAAAGAAAACATAAATTCCTTTGCAAAATAGGAAACCACTCAATTAGCTTGGCTGGATCACAATAAGTAACTATGGAGAAGAGGGACTAGTGTCTTCCATGTAAGGGGATATCATAATGGTATGGTCAACACATCAAAATAACTTCTCTCAAGTTAGCTATAAATTTTTCTAGATTACCCAAGTATTCAAGCTTGAAAAGACACCTCACTAAAGTTTTCATGGTACCCTTATCCAAATCCACTAGGCTAACCAAGGCTATGATCATAGTCATTATGTCACTAGGAAATAAATACCAATCAAAATTCATAATGAATTCCTCACCCAAAGTTCTGAATACGACCCTTACAACTAGAAAATGTGTGTTAAGGAGGACTTCTCTAAGATGGGTACCAGTAATTGGTACATCAAAGGCAATTTGATCAAGGAGGCCTCTAAGTTTGATGATGGTATCCATCTTAGAAGTTTGCCTTACAATCCTACCTAGTACATTTTTAAGGCCCCCACTACTACATTTGAGCCTGAATTGCAATGGTAGGCCATCACAATTGCAATGACCACCTGTTTCCAAAGTGACACCATCATGATCTAGCTCCCATTAGACATATATCAAAATTTACTGTCGCAAATTGTAACAGAAAGAGTATCCATTGCAATTGTGATAGATTAAACTATCATAACTTTGAAGAAGACCACGATAAGAGTTCATCTTTACACTATCACAATTGCAATAGCTTGCCAACAGGATGTCATCGCATGTGTGGCATAAAAGCAACAACAATGCTATGGGAGCAACGACTAGCTATCAGCATATTCTATCGCTATTGTGATAGGTATGTGACAAAAATTCTATGGGAGCGATGGCTAGCCATCGGGATAAGTCGTTGTAATTCACTACTACATTTAACATCATTTTTCGACCAAAAATTTTGACCATCAACTAAATAAATTTAGGGTGGTCGAAATGTAAAGGCAAAAATTTTGTTTTTTTACATATAAGACCTGTGTTGGTTGAAATTTTGACCAACATAGGGCTTATACATCCACAAAGTTCAAAAAACATTTTCCCAATTACGTTTTTTTGCGCCCGATTTCATTTGACATTTTTGGAGCATTTTTGCATGGTTATCTCTGCATTTTCACATGGTTTTCTCTGAGCCCAATTTCGTTTCAAGTTTTCTCCACCCACTTGATTAATGACACCTGCTAGCCCTGGGAATAATATGAAAGGGGGCCCTACATTTGCATCAATATAGGGGGGGCAGAATAGTAGTTTGAAACTCTCGATATTGTCTTTCTTTCATTCTTCCTGATGTGCTCGACTTCAAAAGCTATTCCATTCATGACCTCCAATCACACCTGCATCTCCGGTAGTCGAGGAGAGGGATTTCTCTTCGAGCATATTTCCATAGGTACATGTGTATTTTTGTTGTAGGTTTTTATGATAATATTGAATATGGAAGTGAATACTATTACTATCATTATTATTTTTTATGCCAAAGTTCAGCCATTGTTGTGTAATATAAATGGGAGAGTCTCCACTCAAGTGTTTTTTCTCAGTGATGTTTTGATGATAAGTGTTAAAAAGAGTCTAGTTGCAAAAAGAATGTAATGTACTTGTTGTTTCATTTTATTGAAAGTGTGTAGATGTAGATTTATCATTTGGAATGTTGGTCTATTGTAACAACTATTATACTTTTTTTTATAGTAATGAAAGAAAAGAAAGGAAATGTATATGCAGAAATATAGTTGTGTTGGTATCATATTTTTCTTGTATTTTTGTTTTAATAATACATAATTATATTGTATCATTTAGACAATAGTTTCATATTCAAAAAAAGAACAAAAAGAAAATAAAATTGAATGTGTTTCTCTCTTCAACTCTAGAACATTCAACTTAAACATCAACACATAAAGATAATAATTTGAAATCTGGTGTGTTTAGTGCTTGGAGTTGTACCCTCAATACCTAGGCCATGTGGGCTATAAAATATGATATTCATATGATTCTATGTTAGATGATGATGATGATAATGAATAATCACCATCTACTACTAGCTCATGTAGTGATAAAAGGTCTTCAATGCACCTCTAACTACAAGTATGCCATGGAAAACTTGTGATGGAGATGACTCCTCAAACTAATAGACTATCATGGAATTTTTTTGATGAAGATGACACCTACAAATACTGGACTATCTTCAAAAACTTATGATGAAGATGGCACCTAAATTTACTAGACTATAATTGAATTGATGTACTTTGGATCCTTCACCGAAAGTCTCTGTCATTTTGTTAAAAGATGATTTATCTTCTAGTTCAACCAAAAGAATCTCTCTCCTATATTTCAACATTACATTTAATTGTTGCATTGCAATTAGGTCTTCCTACAAGGGTTTCCATTTGGATGAATAACAAACTTGTTGGTGTTTTAAAACGACTAAGCAACAAAATGCTTAATACCAAGATGACAATACTCACACAGTCTAAAGACTAGCCAATTCTTGTTATCAATTGTATGTGCACACCATTTGGGCCAAACTTCTAAAAAACCAAGGGTGGTTTTCTACTCTTTTGGCTCTGCAAAACTAGGGTGGGTATACCCAGGGATGATACAAGACTGGGAAAATTGTATGAGAATTATCTTAGTTTCATTCTGATTCTCATCTCAAATTCTCCAATACATGTACAATTCTTGATACTTTAATAAACACATCCCACATAACAGGTATGGCCAAAAATCTTCTATAGGTCTGCTGATGTTCTCAGCTGTAATGGCTAACTAAAGCTAAAACATTCCATGCAAACAAGTAGAGGCCAAATTTGAAGATCTACAGGAAATAAAAGTAAAGTTGATTATAATTCTACATTTTGACAATCATGTGTGACACATTTCTCTTTCAACTAGATTAAATTTGATCAGTGCCTAATCCATTGGGGTTTAGAGTCTACTACAAATCTCTAGATCTAATTTGTTGCCTTACAACAAATTTTATCAGCAATTCTTATCAAAAATCGTCATTCAAAATCCTTTCCACTACTGTAGCAACCTTATCAAATTCATCAAAGCTTTTACTTAATCCATTGAATTAACAGCCATGATAAACAGATATACAACCTAATTGAACTGCATGCAATTGCACAAGCCTTTACTTATACAACATCAAGATAACCAAGTAATCAAAAGGAGACAAAGTTCAGAAAGAACTGATATGGGGAAAGTTCATAATTTGTATTCATTTTCCTTGAAAATTGTATACAATTTACAATAGACTCAGAATGACCTTCAAAAAGAAACACAAATCATTCTATATTCATGTATTCTCAAGATCTGACAGAGAAAATATATCACGAATTTTTGCTCAAAAATAGTGGACCAAAAACAGACTAAGTGTATCACTTAGCAAATAGAATTCAGACCTTTTCTCTTGCCCTAGAATTTCACTTATATAGTGTGAAATAAAACAAGCTTCAGGCTAAGAGAAACTAACAGGTGTCTTTTACAAGGAATATCTACATACACCTATCACAAAATGACAAAACTATGGGTAACAGAAGATATCGAAATCAAATCATTCCTTTCGGTGGGTCAGCTTTTGTTACATGTTTTGATGTTGCTGAGTTGGCTATTGATCTGATTCATCTTCATATGTAACTGCTAAATTAGCCAACGATGAAGCTTGTTTTGACGAGGGCACATTAACCTCCACCTGCAAGCTTCCACCACCTTCATTCTACATGGTAAGGAGAACTTCTACCTTTTCCTTTTCTTTAATTGTATTGGCATCTTGTGGTCCCGGTTCTGCAATTGAAAATGACAAGTTTTTCTTGTCTTCTTCATCTGATTGGGTTTAGTAGTGATGGTATCAATGATTTGGACTTCCTCACCCTACACCTCATCACTGTCAGTTTCATCTACATCAAACTGTTCACTAGAAGGCATTTCTGCCATCCACTTGACAAATAATGTGTCATCTGGCCAATTGAATTGCAAAATATCCTTCTGTTTCTTTATTATATAATCAACCTCATTATCAATATCAATAAATTCTTGTTTTAAAGAATCAAAGAATATTTTGGCTTTCACCATTTCTTCTATTGTGGTGGCCCACCGTGCATGCCCTATTTCATTTATGACTTGATTCATTCTTAAACAAAATAAATCATCAAGTTCCTTCGCCCATTCCTCTTTTCTTTTCAAACTATTTTTCTTATCTAGGGCATGAGGAAATAAATTGAATTTTTGGCTCTTATATTTGTCTAAGTAGCCTATTATTAACTTCTGTAAATGTATCCTTTTGCTATCAAAATCAACAAGATTAGAAACAATGTCAAAGGTTTTATCAATCTGATCATGAGAATTATTTATAACAAATAGACACAATAAGGTTATTGCTTTCTCCCTTGTCACCCATTTTTTCACAATAGGCTTTAGAGCCTCATCATCTGCTTTTAACTCCTCCCAGATGTTAATCACCCTGGCCAATTGATCATGGATTAGTGGTCATTCAACCTTGTCTCCTAGATATGTAAGAGCTGTTCTTAGTTTATCTTCATATTTAGATTCCAGCTCTACATGTAAGGCCCACAGTTTACTCTTTTCTTCTTCAAAATCCTTAGCGGTGTAATATTGTGGCCCTTGGGGTGTGTCTAGTATTTCAATGAGGGGGGTAGATTTGAAAGGTTCAACAGGGGGGTGAGGGTATGTTATTTTAGGCCTGGTGGATTTTCCTAGTAGCTTGTTCTCAAGCTCAACTCTCCTTTTTACCTCTTTATTGTAGGCATCCACAAATGCCTCATATTTACTTTGTAATTCAAACATTTCCTTTTCCTCCCTTTTAGTAGTAGCCAAGGAAAATTGAGAATAATCCACATTCATGTGGGCTGCCTATACGTGTGAGGTATCAGCAACTCTCCTCACAATAATAATCCCTATCAGTCTTGAACCATCAGGCTGTGCTGATATAGTCTTGGATCCTCTTCTTAATGACCACATAACAAGAGTAGCTTGATCATCACTAAAATCAGTCCTTGCAAATTCCTTTTTATTTAGGTCTTGTAACTCCAGTCTATTAGAAACAAAGTTGAAAATCAATGCATCCGCAATATCCCAATTAGGCAACAATAGTATGTTAGAATTTTTTACCATTTTCCTTCCCTCCTCAGGGGTAATGTTCTGGAATTCTTGCATCATTTTCTCCTTTATTTGGTTTTGGATGGAGGCTTCATCCATTTCTGGATGCTCTATTTTCATGTTCTTACATCTTTCCTTTAAATTGTGGATGTTTGCCCTCCAAGCAAATTGATGGAAAACCCTAGACCTTACAAAACTGTCATCTGACAAAAATTGCTGTCTGGCTTGTTCCAAAATAGGGTCCAATTCCCTTCCCTTAAAATCAGCTACAGTCAGTTCGAGGCTAGGCACAAGAGGTTCCTGGGGGTTCCCTTCATCGATCTCTACTTGAGTGACAAAAACTCCCCCTTGTGATCCAATTTATTCAATTTTCTCAATAGTGAGCTGCTCCTCCCCGATTCTCAAAGGGGTCTGTGAAGGTGAATACTCCTCAACATGAGAATCCTCCTCTCTTATTATTTTCCTCCTCTTAGGGAAGGGCTCAATAGGCCTCTTTTCCAAAACCCTACTAGTGGACTCAATTATTTGTTTGCCTTTGTCCACTGTATTCTTTTTATTTTGAACAATAGTATATCCCAGCCTTTTTTGGACAGTTAATTGACCTGCCCTTATATTGGGAGTAAAACCCAATCTTGCCATTACTTCCCTGGCCTTATCCAGGTAGAACCTAATAAAGAATTTCTTCTTTTCATTCATTGCCTCTATTATTTTAGGAAAATTATTCACAAGTTTTCTCATCTTATTTACATTTGTAACTGCATCATCCAAAGGACTATAATCTAGATCAAAACAATGAATGAAATCCAAAATTTTAGAAAAGACTTTCCACTTTTCTTTCCTAGTCTCTTGCTCTTGCAAGGAGTACTCATTCCTTATTAAGTCTTCAGGAAAATAAAATTCATGCTCAATTTTACCAAGCTTAATTCTCTGCCTCAGAGCCAAATGATAAAATCTTTCAGAATCACAAAAATGAGGATGGGAAGTGGCCATCTTATAAGGATTCAAAATCTTGTGCAGAGAAAGCCAACCTCCTTTTGTGATTACAAAATGATGAGCCACTGTACAAGTAGGAAAAATTGACCCCTTTTGTCTTTTCAATAGAAGGGCTTTTTCCACTCCTCCCAGCTGCCACAATATCTCAGCAACTCCTAGCTTCAAAGGCACTTGGTAGGGTAGTACGTGAGGGCTTCCTTTAAAACCATATATTCTAAATACAGTAGAAATAGAATATGGAATGACATCTCCCCAATTATGTGAAACTTTCAAACCACTTGGGTTGTCGATAGGCCTAATGAGATTCATTAATGCTTTAGGGATTTTGGGATTGTCCCAGGTTAATAGGAGGCATCTTAGCTTTGAAGCAAAATACCTATCAAACCTGACAAAATTGGCATTCTCTACATCCCAAGTCATATCTGCACTCCACAATTGAACTGGTAATGCTTCCCCACTCTCTTCTCTGTCTAATTCCATTTCTTTACTAAAATATGTTACTCCCTTGAATAAGAACATGTGCATTAACAGAGAATAATGGCAAAAAGTTTTTTCCACCTTATCCTTAGCAATTCCAAAGTCAAATGTGAATCTCCTCAACTAAGTAAGAAGCAAAATCAAAAATTATATCCACACCAAAAGAGAAAATCTGAGTAATCATATACATAAAATCCACAAGCATGAACTCTTCTTCATCTCTCCCAAAAACTTTACACAAGGACCTATATATTTCTATAGCCCTAGAATTGAAGTATGCCCTTTTGAAAGGCTCCCTGGAGGATGCTATTATTGCTGGCAGTGTTCCAATTCTACCTATGTGTGCGTTCAACGCTCCTTGCCTAACTGCATCTCTCTTAGACATATACTCATTTTCTAACCCTTTCAAATCAATGGGCACATGATAATCAGTGACAGGCCCTAAATTGAAAACTTCCCTAATCTCCTCTGCGCTTATTGTAATCAAGATTTCACCATCAATTCTCCTCACTACCCTAAGGGCTTGGTCATAATTCTTAGCTACAGCTTCCAAAAGATCATAATCCATGAAAACACTAGGAACCACCATTTTCCCTAGACCAAAATTCTAGATGTTGGCATGTGGGGCAAAAAGGTTCCTCTCTGAAAACCATTTTTTGAATAAAACAAGACCAGTTTGTGAAGTTGTTGCATCCCTAACCCAATTTCCTTTGTCATACAACCCATCTGCTATTTTCAGCCTAGGGTTTAATGAAGTTAGCCTCTTAACTTCTACAATTTCAACAGTGGAAGAAGGGAGCAGTTCAAGCAAATCATCATGGACATTCCTATCCAAATAGTTCTCTTGACTAGAAAATGCTTTCTATTTTGGAGCCATTTTAATTAACTCTCGAAGGAATTGAAACAACAAGAGGATTATAATGCAAGTACTTTGAATTTTTCTCTAGTTCTTCTTAGTGTTACTGCAATCTTTTTGCAAACAAACTACTTCACAATCTTACCGAATCCAACATGGTCTTCTCAACAACTGTTTCTACTTAGAAATGCTCTAAATCTTTGTTCGAGTATGGTGGAATTAAGAAAATCTTCTGTGTTATACTCTATTTTTCTTCACACGCGAAGCTTTCATTTCTCATAAATGCACAAAGTGGCATCACCTTCTATATTAAAATTTACACCATGGATTTACGAAAAATCCTACAATCCAGGGATGCAAGCAAAGATGACTCATGTTCCTCTTGACAAGCTGGTAGTCAACCCAATGAAAATTTTCCATGTGTAGCTTTCCTTCATTGTTGGCGTCTCTGAACTGGACCCACAGAACTCTGAGGACACGTGTCACTTAGGTGCTATCTCGCTATACATAAAGAGTGAGCACCTTGCCATAGCGAGATAGCACCCGTCATTGATCCTGATTTGATCATGCAGATGACATTTGATGCATTGCTCAAAAGAAATATGGTGGGCCCCTTGTCGCCATGTTGCTATTCGTAACCTTCATGCAACTCGCCATAGCGAGATAGCGACGATCATGGATCTGAGATAGATCTGACGATCAATCTTTCATATATTTTGTGAATAGGGCATGGGTCCAATCATTGATGACGTGATGAAATCTTGGCTATATTACTTGCTGCTTGGGGCCCATATTTGTTTATTTCTTGACCAGGCGCTATGTCGCTAACGGCGAGAAGAACAAGTTCCTGATAGCGACATAGCAAATCTCGGTGTCTTTGCTTTTCCCGGCGTATACGTGTAGCCCATTAGATGCCAACATGTTCCAAAGCTTTATAATTGATATCTGATTGAGTACTTTTTGGGACCCACTTACTCTGAAAAGTTGCCGCAGTACTACTTTCTATCTAGGCACTATATCGCTAACGGCGAGAGACACCAATTTTTTGATAGCGACATAGCAATTTCTGGTGACTCATCAAAATTTAGGGTCGGAAAGATAAAGGCGAGTGAAGTCATAACTAACCTCATTAATGCATCTGACACATAATAAAATAACACATGCACTACGTAGCCTAAAAAAAATTATGATCATCAAAAAATTTAAAAGTGACTACCAGCCATTATTTTTGCTGAAGGCGTCATGTCGCTAACGGTGAAGTGCCCAATTTCTCCGATAGCGACAAAGCGACTAATTGAAAAAGCTAAGATTTCTGTTGACGTCTTTTGTACCTCAATGTTGTAATTCCTTTTTAGGTTCTGACATGTCTTTTGTAAATGTGATGAAATATCTCTGAAACAATACAATCTCCGGTCACCGTATTTCCACTTGATGGTATCGCTTTTCAACTTAGCGGTGGTCGCTATGTCACTAAGGGTAAAATACTTGTATCTTTTCATAGTAAGATAGCGATTGCCGTAGATCTTTTAGGGATTGGGTGGTCAGAAACACAAAAAAAAAGATGTGACTCAGGGCGTGAAAAATTTGAAAAGGATGGGAATCTTGGCATATTTTTAGTTTCACGCCCAAAAAATTTAAAAGAAAACAAGACCTAGGGTTTCAAAAAAAAATTGCTTCAAAGACCTACAAAATATGACTTGGCTAGAAACCCTATTCACCATAGGTGGATCCCAATCTGAATTCTTCTATACCTTGGACAAAGGAATTCGATTATGCAAAAATTCAGACCAACAAAACTATCATGGAAAAATTGTGACGAAGATGGCACCTGCAACTATTTGACTATCATAGAAAAATTGTGATGAAGATGACATTAAAAACTGTTGGGCTATCATGTGTACAAGTCACAAAATGATTCCAACATATGAAATTAAGTGTACTACATAGGATAGTGATGACTGAATTTCCATGATGCCCTCCAAATTTCATGGTTGTAACATTTATACCAATTTCTTTTGTGGGATACACACTCTTTAAATACTATTTTTAGTGTCAAAACTTGAATATATTTCATGCTTATCATTTTCTCTAGCAATTCTTACGTAAAACATCATTAAAATAATTGTTCCCTTTGACAGCGTCAAAGAGTGTATATATACAATATTTTTGAAGTTGTTTTGTGCTAAATGAACCTTTTGTGATCAAGTCTTGTAAATATCTTGGTTGGTACAATTGCAGATTTCTTACTGGCTTTGTACTAGTACCCAAGATTAACATTGATGACATTAGTAGAATTCCAAGTTTTGATCTTGTATTCCTATTAATTGTACTTGATTGTCGAATATGTTAAAGAAGAAGCAAATGCCAGTTAATTTATAGACTATAATTGGCCTAAATTTCTTGATGTATTTTTTAAATGTTGAGATGCATATACTAAGAATTTTTTGTTGCTGCAGGCCAAGCCACAGCTGAAAGACAGGTCAAAGCTTCCAACTATTGTGGATCCTGTGATTAAAGAGTTGCTGAACTTGAAATATCTTTAGCAAGTAAGTTGCATGCAAAATATTTCTTTTGAAGGGAATTGAAATTATTTTTAAAAATACATTCAGTTTATACAATTTTACTCAAGTTTTGGTGGATAAAAACTTAACGTTCTTCCACATTTCTTTCCCATTTTATTGCATATCTGAAATAAGACATAATCTTTCCATTTTCCAATAGCTAAATGTCTTTAACTGTGATTGGAATTTGGCATAAAATGTATTTTTTAGGTTAGATTGTCATCTAGTTCTGGTTGATCGCCATTTGAAAATTAGAGGTGCTAATCCTTTCATTGAAGATAAAATTTATAGTGCACTACATATCATCACACTTACCCAAAAAATTTGAGCCAAACATTTGACTATCTAGATTGAAAGTCATTGTCCACTTCATAATCTTATCAAGAAGAACACCATAAGTGCTTGTGAACCAAGTATTTATGATGAAGCAAGAAGGAAAGAAAAATGAAAAAATGTGTTGAGTCGAGAGATAGACATTGGAAAGAAAGCCATTGATTATAAAAAGTATTAAGACAGTTAATGTAATAAGACCCTGTGAAGGTCCTTTTTGATATGTTTGTAATCATTTTAGTTACATTTGAAAACATTAATTAACAAAAACCATATGTGCAGATATAAAAATTAATCACAACATGTCCAATTTATTTGTAGGTATATTTTCCTATGAAGAAAGACCACGCTTGACAATATAAATCTAGAAGAAAATAATGAGACAATGGCTGCATTGTGGGCTCAATTATGAAGAAAACCTAATAAATGTTATTGTCCTTGCAAAAAGTGTAAGGGTTTAAAGAATCGAAGAATTCTAATCACAATAGCCCAGAGTCATTATAGGCAATATGGTCATGTTGAAGGGGGCCACAATTTTCGTCCATTGCTGAATGTGGATTTCCTACTGGAGGAACATGGAGGTGTGAATATCCAAGTTGAGGATAACGCTCCCATGGAAGAAGATGATAATGTGCTAGAGGACATGATTGAAGAAGATGGTGTTGGGGCAAGTGATGAAGAGGCTCACAATGATGGTACTAGCGAATCTGATAATAATGATGAAGATGGTCTTGATATACCTTTACTTGAGAAGGCACACGAGCCCTTATACCCAGGCTCCCAAACAACTCTACTGTCAGCTATAGTGTTGTTGGTGAACTTAAAGGTTATGAATAGCATATCCAATGTAGCAATGTCACGTATGCTAAGGTATCTCATTTTTGTCATCTTCAAGGTTAGCATACAATTACTATTCATTATATTAACAATGCATATTTGTTGTTGTAGGTTGATTAGTGAGTTTTTGTTACCACCATCAAACATTTTGCCTCGTTCGTACCGAGAATTATCTAACATTATAGATCAGATTGGAATGAAGTATCAGACAATACATGCATGTCCAAATGATCACATTCTATATCATAAACAACATGAATTTGCAACAGAATGTCCTGATTGTCATGTTAGTAGACATCGGTCAGATCAAATAACAAAAAAAGTGCCTCACAAGGTTCTTCGGTACATTCTCATTATTCCACGTTTGGAATAGTTATTCAGGTGTGCTAGCTTGGCACAATTTATGGATTACCATGCACGCAATAGAAGTCAGGATGACATTATGTGAATGCCTGCCGATGGTTCTGCATTTAAAGAGATAGAAGAAACATGGTCACACTTTAAAGAAGAACCTCGTAATCTAAAACTTTCATTGGCGGTGGATGGTGTCAATCCATATGGAGATATGAGATCTGTTTACTCACTATGGCCTATTTTTGTTATTAACAATAACATTCCTCCTTGGATGTCCATAAAGAGGGAGCACATAATGTTGTCAATGATTGTGCCAGGTATTTTTTTTTTATAGTTATCTAAATTAATTTATAAATAGTGCATGAAAAATGGTTATAATAATTACGTAATGTTTATGTTCATTCAATTGCTAGGTAAATACCAAGTTAAATATATGAACGTGTATATTGAGCCCCTAATTGATGAGTTGTTGAAGTTATGGAATGTCATTACTATGTATGACATCTCTAGACCGATAGGACATCGACAATTTCAATTCCATGCAATGCTTGTATGGACAATACATGATGCCCCTGGGCTAACTCATTTTTGTGGTATGCTATATTGTTAAGATCACATATTTTTGGTCTGTTATAGTGCTTACACATTACTATCAAATGCTTAAGTTGCACATGATAATTATACATGATCCAATTATACATGATCTTTTAGGTCTTCAGACAAAGGGAAAATTTGCATGTCCAATTTGTGGTTCGAAGATGAAATGTCGTCATTCAAAAGCAGTTGTTTGATGAGTTTAGACACTTTCTCCACAATAATCATAGGTGTCGAATTGCCGAAAAACATCTTTTCAATGGGAAAGAAGAGATATCATCAAGGCCACGAAGAATGATACCTCATTTATGGAAGTTGGAATATGATCAACTAAATCATCGAGATAATGTCCAATTTGTCATCCAAAGTTTACAATTTGTATTTTGATATTGTCTTATATTTACTAATGCTGTAACTAATGCTTGTGAAGGTCATCAAGGCATCAATGACCAACTTCCTAGAGGAATGAAAAGTTATCCTATTCAATTTAGTAGGTTACCATACTACAAGGATCTCCCAATCGTGCATTTGTTTGATGCTACGAATATTGGAAAGAATGTAATAGAGACACTATGGAAAATGTTGGATGGAAGGTGTGATAGAGAACAAATTGCTAAAATTTGTACTGACATTCATGAATCTAATCATGCACTAAAAGTTTTCATTGAATCAAATAGGAATGGAGATCACATAAATACAAGTGCCCTTCCTTGGTTATTAACGGAGCAACAAAGTGATGCATTAAAAGAAGTCATAAAAAAAACAAAATTTCCAACAGGATTTGCTGCAAATATAAGTAGTCTTCTATCAAAGAAAGGTGATTTTGGGCCAGGGTTGAAGACACATGATTGGCATACCTTCCTCAAGGTAAGTCATGTTTTCCATTTACAGTATATTTGTAAGATTGAATGTAGTACCGATTGCATTATTTAATAATATATTGAAATGATCATTTTTTAATGATTGCAGTTCGTCCTACCTCTATCCCTTCCACAACAGTTTGACAACAATATTAAACAAGTTATATATGATCTTGGAAAATACATGAGGTTAGAAGAGTGTTTTTTCTTAAATTTGTAGCTTTTTATTTGACATCTATTGTATAATTTTATTTGAAATCTCCTCTATGTGTTTTTGTGTGTTGAATATCATTTAGGTGGTTATCATCTAAAGAAATTGATTTAAAAAAAAAAAATATTGGAAGAGAAAAATTCCACAGCTTATGTGTGAAATGAAAAAGTGTTTACCTCCAACGTTTTTCAATGCTCAAGAACACTACCTCATACATCAAGTTGAGGAGATTGAATTGTGTGGACCTGTATAAGTTAGATCAATGTGGATGGTTGAGAGGCATTTGAAATTTATGAAGGACTTGGTTCGACAAAGAACATGTCCTGAGGGTTCTATGATAGAGGGATATATGATATACCAAACCATGGTGTATATCAATGAATATCTTTCAAAGTTTGCAGCAGGTATCCATCTAGATCGCATTTGGGATCCCAACTGTAATGAAAAATTCAAAGGGGAGTACTTGACAAGGAAAGGTAGATTGAGGAGGGTGAGAGGTAATTATAAGTTTTTTTTGTAATTTAACAATTCTTACCCATCATCAATATATATATAAGTTGTTTCTAACTGGTGTAATTGTCTTCTTTATAGTTGGTCGTGAGTGGGATGCACTACACTTGTATATTGCAAACAATCTTGATTGGATGACAATGTGGATTGAACAATCTCAAGAAAATGGTCACTCATTAACATGGGATGGTGTTGCATCATTGGTTAAAGAAGCTCATCGTAATGGAGATCCCAATGTTATGCCAATGGTACTTGATCTAATATATGGCTTAAGAGATACAAAGGTATGCATAAGATTACTAATCATGAGACATAAGTTTAATATCAACTCATAGATCAATGAGAAGATTCTTGACATGTTTGAATAATTTCAGGTCAAACAACACAAAGCTATGTACTACCATGGCTATAAATTCTGCACAAAAAAGTTAGATAAAATGAAGAAAACGTGTGATTCTGAGATAAGTGTTGTCTTCGCGGTCACCAATATTTTATCTAGAACTGACATACATCCTCAACAATCTGAAAATCGATACTATGGCATTTTGGATGATATACTTGAGTGTGACCTTAATTCATTCAAAATAGTTCTATTTTTTGTCAAATGGTTTAGGTTACGACTGAATCAAAATGATCCCGATAGGACTGTTATTGAACACAACAGTGGATTTACTATGATTAATACAAGGTCATTTGAGCCAGTCGGAGATGAGCCCTATGTTCTTCCAAGTCAATGCGAGCAAGTGTTTTACTTTGGTGTTCCGGAAAAACCAAGTTGGTCATTTGTTGTTAGACATGACCCAAGAGGAAGGCTGGTAAAGTATAATGTGACCGAAGAAGAAGATATTGAAGAAGCACAAGAGCAAGTAAATGATTATCAAGAACAACAATTACCCAGTGATGAAGAAGAAGAAGATGGTGATGATTTTGGTCATGCTAACAATAATGGTGATAATGATGATGATGATGCTGATGACGATGATGATCATGGTGACAAAGATGGTGATGATCATGGTGATGATGGTCATGATGATGATAGTGATCAAGAGGATGATGATGGTGGTGGTGACGAAGACGATCAAAGTGACGAGTACGATGATGGTGATGATGATGATGATGATGATGATGATGATGATGATGACATGGATGACGATCATGATGATCAATGAAATCTTCAGGTACGATCAATGTCAACTATGATGGGGTCTTGTATGACCAAATATTTCTTTCCAAACCATATGTGCACATATAAACATTAAGTAGAACATGCCAAATATTGTTTTAGATATAAAAATTAGTTACGCTAAATTTTTAACTTAAGACAAATGATTTACATATACAATCTACTTTATTATTAATATTTTTTTTGGTAAGTCTATTACTTTAATTTCACTGCTGATTTCTAAGACTTACTAATTTTTTTCACAGGGTGATATGGATGCACCATGTCAGACACCTTCAGTAGAGGTAGACATTAATTATTGTAAAATTTAATGTTAATATAGAAACAAATGTCCTATTATTATGTTCTTTTCTTTATGGATTTGGAGTTATTTTGATGAAAGTATACGAATATTTGATGTCACAACTGATAGGAAAAAGCTACAATGATCGCTGATCAAATGCAATCTGAAATACGGGCATCATATCTCCATGACATTGGCCTTAGTACTGACCCTGTATTCATCACCCAAAAAATTACACAAAGATACATGATGAGCTTGTTCAAATTATCATCAAGGGTGACAGAAGTGAGGAGAAAGAGGCATTGAGAATAGAATTGGACCGTAGAATCCAATCTTTGAAAGTAAGCAGTAATTCGACTAAAGCAATAATAGAAGTTCAATAGATATTAATATTTTATAGTATCTTATGGATCATGATCTCTGATTTTATGTGTTCTTGTATAGACATATGTGCCAGTTGCGACATCACATGCTGAACATGGTCAGGGTTGTTTCACAGTACCTTCGTGTAACACTTTGTTTGTTTTCATCAACATTATAACACTTTCCTTTTTTTTGTCGATGTTTCTCGCTAGTATCCCATTTGATCTTTATCCATTGCAAATGTCTTTGCTAACAATATTCTATTCTTTAGCTCATGATGAAGTGCAGACTCCTCCTTCAATTGGTGGTCCACTATTGTCTGCTGCATTGTCGTCAACAAGGACCATGCAAACATTATCATCTATGCCTAGTAGAACTGGTAAAACCTTGTTTTGCTAATTTGGTAATGTGCTATATTTTGTAATGTCTTTCTACAAGTTGATGAACAACGAAGTAGCACATTAGTGCTTAAATGATGTCTACAGAAGCTTGCATACACACAAACACATGCATACATACATACATACATACATACATACATACATACATACATACATACATACATACATACATACATACATACATACATACATACATACATACATATATATATATATATATATATATATATATATATAGATAGCCACACATAGAGAGACATGGACATAGGCAAGGAGGTAGACCAACAGAGAGCAGTACTACTGAAGCTGATCCATTTCTAGAGTAGTTCGTGTGATTAGTACTGGTTTGTATGAAGGGACATTGTTGCTGAATAGGAAAACTATGTTTCCATTGAGAGAACGAAAGCTTCCAAGTGCTTTAAAATTGATATTTTTTAAAGTGTAAATTTAGTTTACTTTTACATTACTCATTTTGGACTGATAAATCCTTTATGTTTTTGTAGGTAATAATGCTTTCTTTGAACATCTTTTTCATATGACATTGAGACTGTTTGGACCCACCATACGTAAAAGGTACGTAGTTTCATATCATTGCTACATAATTTTTATTTTCTTCTATTTATTGTAATATATTAAAGTTATTGATCTAACAATCTATTTGTTTTTAAAAAGGTGGAATTTACAAGCTGGGGAATTAAAAAATCAGCTGATTGCATCCATCAGGAGAAATTTGGGAAAAACATTTTTGACATTGGCCTACTTCTGAAAAGAGCAGAAAAGCATATAAAGACTATGAGGGATCAATATAGAAGGGGTCTTAAGGATAACCCACAGTACGACTGTCCTATGATTCCACCAATGGAGTGGAATGAAATAATAGAAGATGCAAAGGAGAAAAGGCTATGTGAAGATAGAGATAATGAAGCAGCATAGGGCAAAAAGAGGTATGTCATTATAGTATTAAGTACATTGTAATCATGCACTAATTGTTGATATTTGTAAATATATAATCTAAGGTGTTTGAAATTGTTCATAGATTGTAGGACACATCCGTGGCTACAAAAGCGAGAGTAGAAAAGGTTGGTCAACACAAACTTGGCTCTGGTGGCTATATGAATCCGCAGTCTCGACTTGTAAGTAGAGCAATGAATTTTGTTTTTTTTTTTTAATATAATGTTGCAAAAAATTTTGTTTAATGAAACCATACATGGAAAATTGATGTTATCAAAAAAAAACCACAGGGCACAGATTTCAATGTGGAGGTCACAGATGAAGATAGAAAAATTGCCTTGAAGGAAGGCTATAAAGTTGTGGTTGCACGCCTACGTGAAGAATCTGTAAGCCTTGCCGAAGAATCCAGTGCACCAAATGATATCTCACAGGTAAATTGGTCAGATGAAAAGTAAATGAAATTAAATAGTTGAGAAGATTCTTTTTTGGTATTAGTTTTAAACGTAAATTGACTACATAACAATGTGCATAACATTTTACTGCAGCCTTCATATCCTACCACAGAACCTGCTCCTGATGAAGGCCATGATGTGCATTATAGTGGTGGAAGTATTAATTTGCTATTGGAAATTAATTATGCAATTATGAATACAATTTAACATCTTCAATTGGAATTTGATGTGTATCCTTTTTTTGAATATTTCAGAGCATGTTGAACATCATGCTGAAGGACTGGACCATGTTCCAAGTGTTCAACATGTTGACGCAGTGGCAGATCAAAATGTTAATGTACATGATGTGGCATTGTCAAGTAAGAAAAATGCATTTTATGTTGTTCTCATACTTAATTACAAACTTGTAACAGTTAGAAAAAGAAAAAGAGTATGCCAATTTATCGCATTCACTTGTTCTTGTAACGGAGCCCCCTTTAGTGCAGCAACCTCCTGCTCCTCCAAAGAGAAGGAGCCATCATAATTTGAAATTACACGTGCCAGAAGAGGAGGAGAATGAAGCAGATATGGATGTACCTATGAGCACTTTTCTTAAGAGAGCTTAGAAAAACAAAAAAAAGAAATGATGTTTAAAAAATCTTCTTTGATAAACCTTGTTGGATAATGAAAGAACTTTGTTTTAAGTAATTATGTATGAATGATGCGTAGTAATACAAATTTTTATTTTATGTTAATGAATATTGTTATGTGTTAATGAAGTTTTGATTAGTATTGTGTATTAATGATTTTTATATCATATTAATGAATGTTATGTGATTGTATTGATTGAATGTTATAGTTCATAAATGGATGAATTAATGAATGAAATATGTAATTAGATGATAATGGGTACTTTAGATTGATGTTAGGGGGAGGGGGGTGAGGCTAGATGAGCTTCCACCTTCACATGGTTGGCCTTGTTAAGTAGAGAATATTATAGTATTCTTGAAACCAAGTGAAGCTCAAATTTTTTAAGTCTTCAAACACACATCCCAATTCTCTTTAACGAGATTGAAGTTTTTTCGCTTGTAATAGTCTCATTGCAGTCATCTTTTGGTTCCTTGAACATATAGTTCTTGCTTAGTTTAAATCCCAATTATTAGATGTTTGGCCACATTGGAGTTAGTTTGGCATAGAAACCTGCATATTTTATTATATATATTTAGTCAACTGAAAGCAATGTAGAAAGCATTCACATAGTTGATGTCTAACAAAAGAAGACAAGATGCATATACTATTTAGCATGGAAATCCTTGTAGGTGAATTGTGTGTGTATGTACACACACACACATATATGTATGTATGTATATAACTTCAAAGAAATGTGTAGACTCAATTAGCAAGAGACACCAACCTCAAATCCTGCAATGCAGAAGGAACTGACCTTTGAAATGCAAAGTGTTTCTAATGTAGGTGGATTTGCCTTAGATCTCCTTCGAGGTCTTCAAAAAATTTGCCTTGTACTTATGAATAATCCACCAAGATTTGAAATATTGTTTTTCAATAAATGCTCTAAACTTGGAATATACCTCATAAAAATTCTGCCTTAGATCTGCTCATCATATTCAAAATAAGCCTTCACATGTCTATTCACTTAGGTCTGATTTAGGTCTGATTTAGGTCATTGCCAAACATAACACAGACATAAAATCATTTTGGTTATTCGCTTGTTATACAAGTTAGTCTTATATTTTTGGTTTTCACAAGTCATGCACTTATGCATCCTTGGGATATCCACAAACTATTAGAGATGTTTGGATGGTTCATGTCCTTTTTTTTGTGTGTTGTTTGTAGGGTTTTTGCCATGAAGTCTAAGGACAGACATGTTGGATGTTTGTGATAGACATGTCCACCTATAAGAAAAGTATCAAATGTAGAAAAAATGTAAAGAAAAGCTTGTAAGGGTTTTAGGTGTCTTTAGGCCTAGTACAACTCGTAAGGGTTTTAGGTGTCTTTGGAAGGGTTAGTGAAGTTATAAAACCTTTGAAAAGGTTAGTGAAATATATTAAAGGCATATATGATTGTAATTTGTCGAAGTTGACACTTTGTGTCAACTAAACAAATTTTAGTTTATAACTAACTGGTAACAGTCAGATAGTTAGATAGTAGTGGTTGTTTACTGTTGTTTGGTTATTTAGAAGGGATTTTTCGAGTGTTTGGGGGAGAACTAGAGTTGGGGTGGTGAGACAAGGCATTGTGAAAAAATTATAATAAATAAAATAATCCTGTTCTTTGGAATTTAGTCTCTGTCCCATGGAACAGTGAATTCCTATCAAATGCATTTTGACTAATATTTAATGTGAGAACATTTTTTTTTTTTTTAATCTTGTCCATGCATTATTTTAATTTTCATTGCGGGTTGAGTAAGGAATAATAGACCTGTGCATTCAAACCATTGACTGGTTAGGCACAGTCAACTATACTTATTCTAAAGTTTCCAATGTAGATTCTCTCCTACCACCTATAGTCACTGTTATTGGTGGGAGGCAATGAGGTTGTGATAATTTATTTGTACTATATTAACCAAATGCAGGAGAGTGGGAAAACTTGGTGCAAGTGCAGTGTTGGATGGTAATTGCTGATGGAGGTTTAGCCTAGATTAGACACCAGTCTAATAGACAAAGGATCATTTCATGTTTGAAAATGTTTGGGGGGTGAATCCTTCATGTTTGGGGGGTGTCTCTGTTACCAAAAATGAGATAGTAGAGCACTGCCAGTGTTGTGGTGGGAAAAATATGTCTTTCATTGTGATAGACTATTTCTAAGTCATCTGTGTTGTTTCTTGCTATTATCAAGCAGTGTTTGTTTTCCTTGAGACCATGAACAAAATTATCTACCATTTTTGCTAATGATAAAATTTTGACTTGAACAATGATAAATTTTATTAGTAATCATTATAGTGGAACAACTTTTGACTTGTTCAAAAATTTTAGTTGAAGGTGTTGGAATTGATAGTGAACCCCAAGCTCCTAGAAATCACCTACAACCAAAATGCATGTTACATCTGTGTTTGAGAGAGAATGTGATCCAAAAAGCATGCCTACTTTGGTGATTTGGCTATTATTGCAGCACTACAAAGTGTCTTATAGTGTTTCTCATTTTCTTAAATAATAGGCAATTAGTTCATGATTTCATCATATGTTATAGTGGAACAACTCCAAGAATCTTGGGTAAATTGCTTGCTATAAGACTTTCTTGTATAGGACACTCAATAATGGGGGCTAAGTGGTGGGCACAAAGAGGAACAAGAAAGGATCTGTACAAGTGCACGGTGCAGTAGAATTCAAAAATGAAATTATCTTAGTTTCATTCTGATTCTCCTCTGTTACCCTCACATATATACACAGCTCACTTCAATTCTTCAATGCTCTTAAACTTATACACATCCCCTATTAGCAAATCTGATCATAATTCTCCTAAAATTTACAAATATTCTTGGAAATAGTAGCTACCTAAGACTCAGGAATTAGATATAAATGAGTTGAGACCAACATTTATAATTCTTGAATAGGATTGAAAATAAATTTGATTTTGTAAGATGATTTGATATGCAGCAGCAGAATTCATCCTTGTTTACTTCTGATTTATAGGACTAGTGCCTTATCCATTGGGAAAGAAATTGACTATTGGCGGGAGATCTAATTCAAATAACTTGTATAAGAATTAATGAACTGCAATCACCCATCTCCATTCTTATGCAATATCCCTTTTATGAACTCATAAACCCTACCGATTTACTAAAGCATTTATATAATTGCTTGAATTAAAAGCAACAATAAAACCAGCATACAACCCATCCAAAAGTTACATTCAGCCAAATAAACCTTATTTAAATGACTTCAAAGTAAACAAACCCATAAACTAGAGACAGAAATTGATGATCCACAAATATAGTGTAAATACCCCTTTGTATTATCTTTTTCATATGACTATTACAATAACCAATAGAAAACCAATTGAATGCTCAGAATATATTGCCATTTCTATCATTTCAATTTGCTTATTAGAAAGTACAATGGAAGCAAACTCAAAACATCTGCATACTATTGGACCGACTAAATATGTACTCTTCTTGAAAGAAACAAAAAATTGCACAAGTCTCAGACCATCACAATGCCTTGAAAACTCATTTATATAGCATGAGTTGCAACAAGAAAAGGGAAATTGTGATCTGACAAGTGTCCAAGGAACAAAGCATCATACAAAAG
The DNA here is from genome assembly GCA_028749045.1 of Cupressus sempervirens. Classification (NCBI taxonomy): domain Eukaryota; kingdom Viridiplantae; phylum Streptophyta; class Pinopsida; order Cupressales; family Cupressaceae; genus Cupressus; species Cupressus sempervirens. The sequence goes on along the minus strand of CM053784.1, from coordinate 428,835,977 downwards.
ACAAAAATAATCACAACAGAATGCCAGGCGTATCAAATATTTCTTCAGGTAGGCCCATTCTAGTTTCTGTTGTGAATCATCAACTTCTAATTTGTCTCTCATTATTTTGGCTCCTCAGAATACGTGGCTACCAAGCTGGCCAAAGAAGGATGATCTTGTGATACCTCCAAATCAGTTTTCTCCTATGGGTTCTCACTGCTTTCACCCTAAGCAGGCATTATTACCTTTTCCCCTTCTTCTTTTTTCAGTTCTGGTGCAGAGGTGTCAATAACCTACACCTCGCCTTCTAGTTTCTCATCATCATCTCAACTGTCCTCCTCTAACTGCTTGTCCAACAGAAGATCTACCATCCAAGTGTCAAATTGTATATCATCCGGCCACTTGAACTGTAGGATATCATTTTGCTTTTTTAAAATATAACCAACCTCCTTTTCAAAACCAACAAATTCTTGCTTCAAAGAATCAAAAAATAATTGGACTTTAACCAATTCCTCTATCGTGGTGGCCCACCAGGCATGCCCCTTTTCATTAATAACTTTATTTATCCTTGTGCAAAAAAGGTCATCCAATTCTTTACTCCACTCTTCCTTATTTTTCAATTTCTTCTTTCTATCCAAGGCACAAGGAAATAGATCAAATTTTTGATTCTTGTACTTATTCAAATAAGAAACAATTTTCAGTTGTAGAGCAACTCTCTTGTTATCAAAATCTAACAGGTCATTAGCAATATCATACAATTTTTCAACATGGTCATGGGAAGACTTTATAACTGAATAACATAGAAGGGTGATTTCCTTTTCCCTTCTTCCCCATTTATTAACAATAGGCTTCAGGGTATCATCATGAGTTTTCAATTCCTCCCATATATCTATTACTTTTACCAACTGATCAAAGAATGAGGGCCACTCAATTTTGTCTGCTAAATACATTAGAGCCTTTCTAAGCTTATCCTCATACTGCATATTTAACTCTACATGTAAGGCCCATAGTTTTCTCTTCTCTTCTTCAAATTTTGCGACTGTATAATATTCAGGCCTTTGAGGTGTGTCTAGTATCTCTACAAGGGGGGTGGATTTAAAAGGTTCCACTGGAGGACGGGGGTATGTTATTCTTGGCCTTGTGGATTGTCCCATTGCCTTGTTTTCAAGTTCAATTCTCCTTTTTACCTCCCTATTATAGGCCTCAAGAAGTGTTTCACATTTATTTTGTAACTCAGACATAACCTGTTCCTCCTTCTTAGTAGTGGCCAACACAAACTTAGAAGAATCCACATTCCAATATGCTGCCTGTACATGTGAAGTGTCAGCAACCCTTCTTACAAGTATATTTCCCATCAACCCAGATTCATCTGATTGTGATGGTGTGGCTCTAGATCCCTTTCTCAATGACCAACTGACCAATGCAACTTGATCTTCAATGAATGAAGTGCCTTGGAAGTCTCTTCTATTTGGGTCTTGCAACTCCAATCTACTTGAAACAAAATTGAAAATTAATGCATCTGCAATATCCCAATTGGGCAATAATAAAATGTTAGATGCCTTTATCATTTTCCTCCCCTCCTCAGGGCTTATATTCTGCAATTCCTTCATCATTTCTTCTTTAATTTGGTTTTGCATGGAAGTTTCATCCATTTCTGGATGCTCTGTTTTCATCTTTTTACATTTCTCCTCGAAAACATTCTTGTTTGTCCTCCATGCAAACTGTTGAAAAGCCCTTGATTTCATAAAACTTTCATCAGTCACAAATTGATGACTTGCCTGCTCTAATATAGGGTCCAACTCCTTGCCTCTATAATTAGCTATTGTTAGATCCAAACTTGGGAGAAGAAGTTCTAGAGGGTTACCCTCATCTAATTTTGCTTGAGTAATAAAAATATCTCCTTGTGATCCCATTTGTTCAACCTGTTCACCAGTGAGCTGCTCTTCTCCAATCCTCAAAGGGGACTGGGTGGGTGAATATTCCTCATCTTGAGGTCTTTCTTCTATCATTACCTTTTTCCTCTTAGGACTAGGCTCTTCAGGTCTCTCCTCTTGGGCTCTACTGGTAGATCCTATTATTTGTTTGCCCTTGTCTATAGGAACCCTTTTATTTTGAATTATAGTATATCCAGGCCTGTTTTGTACAATTATTTTATCAGTTCTCACATTTGGAGTGAAAGCCAACCTCCTCGTGACCTCTCTGGCCTTATCAGGATATGAATCAATAAAAAAATGTTTCTTTTCATTCATGACCTCCATTATTTCGGGAAGGTATTCATGAGCTTACTTATTTTGTCAGCCTCTATACTAGCATTATCCATAGGATCATATTTATTATCAAAACAATGAATGAATTCTAAGACCCGGGAATAAACTCTCCATTTTTCCTTTTTAGTTTCCTGCTGCAATGAGAATTCATTCCTTATAATATCCTCTGGATAATAAGAATTGTGCTTGACCGGTCCCAACTTGATTCTATGCCTCAACATCTGATTGAAAAATCTCTCAAAATCACAAAAATGGGGATGAGAGATAGCCATCATATACTGCTCCAAAATTTTATGCAAAAAGATCCATCCCCCTTTTGTAATCACAAACTGATGGGCCACTGTGCAAGTAGGGAAAATTGACCCTAATTTCCTTTTCAGCAAAAATATTTCTTCCACTCCCCCTAACTGCCATAAAACTTCAACCATTTCCACCTTCAAAGGAACTTGGTAAGGCAAAAAACGAGGGTTCTCCTTGAAACCATAGATTCTAAAAATAGTAGAAACAGGGTAGGGGATGATATCTCCCCAATTATGTGAAACTTTCAAGTCATTGGGGTTATCCATAGGCCTAATGAGACTCATTAGTACCCTAGGGATTCTGGGATTGTCACTCAATATGAGGCATCTCAATTTAGCAGCAAAATATCTATCAAATCTGACAAAACTAGCATTACTTGCATCCCATATCATATCTACACTCCACAACTGGACTGGTAGTATTTCCCCATTCTCCTCTCTATTTAGTTCCATCTCATTACCAAAATATGTCACTCTTTTGAACAAAAACATATGCATTAATAAAGAGTAGTGACCAAAAGTTTTTTCCACCTTGCCCTTCGCAATCCCAACTAAACCAATGTGAATTTCTTCAACCAAAAAGGAAGCAAAATCAAAAATAACATCTACACCGAAGGAAGCAATCTGAACCATCATGTACATGAAACCAATGGGCATAAATTCTTGCTCATCTTCACCAAAAACTCGGCATAAGGTCCTATATATCTCTACAGCCTGGGAAGTGAAAACACTCTTCTTAAAAGGCTCTCTAGAGGCTGCAATAATTACTAGCAAAGTTCCTATTGTACCAATATGTTCCCTTAGTGCACCTCCCCTAATTACATCCTTCTTTGCTTTATGTTCATTCTCTAATTCTAGCAAATTGATTTGCACATGGTAGTCTGATAATGGTTCCAGGTGAAAAACCTCTCTAATTTCTTCAGGAGTAATCGAGACCAGAGGCACACCATCCTTTCTTCTTACAACCCTAATGGCTTGGTCATAATTCTTAGCAATGGCTTCAAGCAAATCATAATCCATGAAAACACTTGGGACTACTAACTTTCCCAAATCAAAATTCTAGACATTAGCATGCAGGGCAAACAACTTTCTTTTCGAAAACCACTTTTTAAACAAGATAAGGCCAGTTTGAGTAGTTGTTGCATCCCTAACCCAATTCCCCTTGTCATATAGGCCATCACCAATTTTAAGCCTAGGATTTAAGGAAATTAACTTTTTAACTTGTGCAGGCTGTACAGTAGATTTTGGGAGTAATTCTAATAAATCATCGTGGACATTCCTATCCATATAATTAATTTTCCCAGAGAATGGTTTCTTAGGAGGCATTTTGACAGTATTGAGAGAATTGGAATGCCACAGAGGTTATAATATGAGTACTTACTTGACTTGCTGAACTTGTTCTTCTTTGAACTTCTAAAATTTCTCTCGAACGACAGAAGAATAGTTTCACATCTTTACCATGCTTAACACGACACAATCAATCAGGCTCTTGTGCTTAAAAAATTTGCAATCTCTGTTCACGTGGGACTGGAATTAATGAAAATCTTTGTGTTATTCTCTATTTCTCCCACACGTGAAGCTTTCACTTATCATAAATGCACCGAACAAAAAAATAGAGTGGCATCGCACTTTCTTTTTTAAACTTGTGCCGTTGATCCTTGAAAAATCCTACGATCTAGGAATTACAACTAAGCTGACTCAACTTTTTTCTTAACACATTGGCAGTCAAGCCAATAAAACACCTCCACCTCTACCTTTCCTTCAAGGCTAGCAATTCAAATCGAGCCCATGCATGACTAAACACATGCATCATAACCTCGCTAACTCATTATACATAATTCTCGAGCACCTTTCCACAATGAGCTAGCGATGATCACTGATCTTACTTTAATCGTGTGGTAGACAATTGAAACAACCTTTAAGAACACGATGGTGGGTCTATTGCTCGTTAACTCGGTATACCTAATTTTTGCACATCTCTTTATAGTGAGTCAACAAGCGTCTTCGATCCAGACTTGATCTTGTGGACAACAATTTTACTTCAATAGTAGTGGGCCACACTCGCTAACTCGCTATACTTAACTTCCGAGCACTTCTTCATAGCGAGTGAACGCCACCCTTTGATCCTGGCTCGATCTCACAATAAAAAATCTTCATACCTAGTACATGGGAAGTGGGTCCATGATATCACTATCCATGATATGGGCCCTACAGATTTCTACCAAGCATTGGTCGAAAGTTCGACCAATGAATGGCAGAAAATGCTCTAACAACGCCAACATTTTTTGACCACCGTATTCCTCAAAGTTTCGACCAACCTACTAGATGGTCAAATTTTTGACCAAAAAGTTTTCAACTAGTGCCATCTAGTTTTCCACCATGCATTGGTCAAAATTTTGACCAATGCCCCGCAGATTTCTACCAAGCATTGGTCGAAAGTTTGACCAATGAATGGCAGAAAATGGCTCAACAACCTAGACATTTTTTGACCAACATGTTGGTCAAAATTTTGACCATCCAGTATGTTCATCAAATTTTTGACCGAAAAATTATCGACCAATTCGTTGGTCAAATTTGGTCGAAGATTGGTCAAAAAATGGGTTGAAATTTTGACCAATAAAGGTCAAAAAATGAGCCCAAATGTACTAGTGATTGTGAAGCCTTGCTATATTAATAATTTTTTTGGCTCAAAGTCAGCTATGATGCTCTCATAACTCATAGTAGATTCACATAGTTAGTTCTCATGCAATCATAGATTCACACAATTAGTTGTCATGCAATCATAGGTTATTATTAAGCTTCACTTGGTTTAGAGAATAGTTTAATATTTTCTACTAATTAGGGCCAACCCTGTGAAGGTGGAAGCTCATTTGGCCCCACTCCCTCCAAATCTAAATTCACCGTTAACATCTAAAAACTTTAAGAAATGATCAATCTTTAAAGTACAAAAAAAGGTTCCATTACTATAAAGTGACATCATTTTTCAATCTTCTAGTGCATGTCATTTTTTCGTCGCATCCAAAATAAGATTCTGCCACTAAATTGAGAATGCACATGCATCTGCATTCAAATGCATGGAAACAGGTGGAGCTGAAAAAACACAACACAATTACATTTATTTAATAGGTTTATTAAGTTTTTAAAATTATAGACCATCATGAACAATGTTTGTGATGGTCTATAACTTAAAATACCTAATTAGAGACCTCTAACAAAAATGTAAAGCTGTGCATTTTTTAGCTCCACTTGATGTTGTGTGCATATGAATTGAGATTGCATATTGAACTATGGCATCCTTTTGCATTGCCTGAAACCAAGAGATTCACACAATTAGTTGTCATGCAAACATAGGTTAATGTTGAGCTTTGCTTGGTTTCGAGAACAGTTTAATATTCTCTACTAATCAGGGCCAACCATGTGAAGGTGGAAGCTCATTTGGCACCAACCACTCCCACCAACATCTAAATTCCATGTTAACATCTAAGATCTTTAAGAAAGGATCAATCTTTAAAGTACCTAGAATGTCCCCATTGCCTCCTAGTACTCTCAGGGGAGGTCTATCTTCATTGCTCACCAACAAATCATCACATAGATACATCCAGGAATGTCCTCATTGCCTGCTACATAAAATGAATCTAATATTATAAAATGTCCCCTAAGAAATAATAATTCAAGTGAAATAAACACATGAAAAATGAGAGAGAAAAGGAGAAATATACTTACCAGTATGCATTGCCATCATAGATGTGGCCATGCTACATGTTGAGTAAGCTTTATTATTTTTCTGTTGTGCAAAGATCTCTTTGTTTATATACATACATACATAGACACACACACACATGGGTGTGTGTATATGTATGTATACACACACACACACACACATATACATATATATGTATATATGTATATACATACATACATATACAAAGATCACAAGGGCATGCCAATGAAATTGTAGATCTCCACAATCCACAAGATCTCTTTGTATACATACATACATACATACACACACAAATACATACATACATATACATACATGCATACATATATACATACATATATACACATACATACATACATCCTTTGCATGGTTTAGAGGTAATGTCACTGTGGTAAAGGCTTCTACAAGGGAATGAACCTCATGATTATGGCATTTACACAGAAGCAAAACTTGCTTCTTCAACTCCTTACACTCAACTCTTCACTGAAGTTATTCTTCCAGTAGTGAGAATAGCTGGTAAAAATTACTAGGAGCCAAGGGACCTTGAACCTGAGCTACATTTTTTGGAGATATGGGAAAAGTTACTACCAACTTTAGCACTTCATAACATTCTGTATCATATAGTGATGCCCAAATTAACAACAATATTAGATACTTGGGATCCTTGTAGGGAGAACGTACCAATACATACATGGTTACATCCTTGACTTCCATTGTTGGGCTAGTGTATGAAGCCTTTATATCCAATCATTCATTATAAATTGGGGATTGTTCTTCATGCCTATCATTCAAGTGATGCATCTACATATGCAATTTTATCACCTTGGAAAACTGTATTTGATCCTTCTAGCTAGGAACAACTGATTGTTCATTTTATTGTACCTAATGTGATGATAATTCTATAGGAATTTGTAATCAATCCAGTTAATTGACAACTAGACCAATTTAATTTGGTTATGGCTCAGGCATGTGTTATTCCCATTTATCATATGGTTGCAATGTTGGAGGCAACATTTTTTATTTGTGTAGGATCTTGAGGAAGAGCAATGATGTGATTTAGGGTTTATAATGCATATGACTCAAGTCTAAGGATAGCATTTGATAAATGAGGAAGAACAATGGTGTGATTTAGAGTTTTTAATTTATTGGATTATTTTTGAAGATATTTTCCAATACATATTTCATGTAAAGTCTCTAGAATGATGCATAAGATATGAAAATTGTAGAACTGAAAATGAAACAGGTGCCATGGATGAGATAGTAGGCTATTGAATCACTCTAAAATCCCTCTACATTCTTTTGGTAGTACTCTTAGAGAGGCCTCATCTTTCAATTTGAATCTTGCAACCTCTTCAATTGAGTGATCTTGAGGTAAGCCACTTAGCACGGGTTGAGAGAGTTCTACTATTTTATTATTTGGATTCTAGAATATGTATGTAGCTGGATCAATTTTTTTGTTGTGCCAAGATCTCTCTCTCTCTCTCTCTCTCTATATATATATATATATACATAGGCACACACATATCTATATGTACACACACACACACACACACACATATGTATATATACATACATATACATAAATAATAGTAATATATGTATTGCATCTACATTTGCTTTGCCATTGCTTATAGGAGTGTTTCAAGGTTGGAAACCACTTCAACATCCTTTGCATGGTTTAGAGGTAATGTCATTGTGGTAGAGGCTTTTGCAAGGCAATGAGCCTCATGAGTTAAAATGTATTGTATTAAAATAGTTAAGTGCTACCTAACTACGTCCAAGATGTTTGCACACTAGAGGCATACTCTGCCTACTAGGTTGCCTATATACATTTATCCACAAGATCAAGACCCTTGAACTACTGGCTCTAAAAATATGTAGTTATTGTTTCTAATTATTTTTATGTAGTTGTATTCCTATAACCATTGGCGGGCTTTACTCATCTAATACAACTCTTCACCATCATACACCCACTCGGACAAATCAATCAGTTTTCTATAATTACAATACTGTAATACCCTAGTGCAACCTTTGTGTTGTAGTTTATAGCTAATTTAAGGTTAACCTATATACATCCTAACTCACTCCTTATATAGTTCTGTTTAAAAGCTTATGACAATAATCAATGGGTATAAATAGACTTGTCAAGTTAATGGTGAAACATAGAGTTTAGCCTTCTATTTTCAAAAGCTAGGTACACTAGGTACATCTAGGAATGTCCTCATCATGTCCTACATAAAATTTATCCAATATTACAAAATTCCCCCTAAGAAATAATAGTTCAAGTGAAATAAACACATGAAAAATGAGAGAGAAAAAGAGGAATCTACTTACCAATAGGCATTGCCATCGCATTTGTGGCCATGCTACCTATTGAGTGAGTTTTATTGTTTTTCTATTGTGCCAAGATCTCTCTATTTATATACATAGAAATGGGGAACGATTAATTTCATGTTTTCTTTTCTTTTTTATTTATAATCCATAATCCACAATCCACAAGATCTCTATGTATATATACATACATATATACATACATACATAGACACACATATATGTGTGTATGTATGTATATACATATATATATATATATATATACATATACATATGTATATATACACACATATATATACATATGCATATGTATATATATGAATATAAATATGTACATATATACATACATACATACATACATACATATACACATACATACATACATACATACATCTACATATGCAATTTTATCACCTTGAAAAATTGTATTTGATCATGCTAGCTAGGAACAACTGATTGTTCATTTTGTTGTATCTAATTTGATGAAAGTTCTATAGGAATTTGTAATCAACCTAGCTAATCAACAACTAGACTAATTTAACTAGGTTATAGCTTTTTTTTCTTTCTAAAAGTATCTACTATGATATGTTTTTGTAAAACTTCTTGTGAACTCTGCCCATTTTTCATGGTCTACATTATTTTTGTGTAGGATCTTGATCTAAGTTTTGTGCATTAGTTTTATTATTTTATTATTTGGATTCTAGAATATGTATGCATCTGGATCAATTTTGTTGTTGTTATAATATGTAATAAGGACCTTAAAAAAGATCTCTATGTATATATAAAGGCTGCAAGTTATGCAATTTTTCATGTATTGCATCTACATTTTCTTTTCCATTGCTTATACGAGTGTTTCAAGGTTGGGAACTACTTCAACATCCTTTGCATGGTTTAGAGGTAATGTCATTTTGGTAGTGAGAATAACTTTAGTTAAGAGTTGAGCATAAGGAGTTTTTACCGAAAACCTATGCTACAAATTCTCGAGAGCCAAGGGACCCTAAACCTATGCTACATTTTTTGGAGACATGAGAGAAGTTACTACTAGCCTTAGTACTTCATAACATTCTGGATCATATAGTGATGTCCAAATTAACTTCAATACATGAATGGTTACATCCTTGGCTTCCATTTTTAGGACAACATTTGGAGCCTTTATATCCAACCATTTGTTATAAATTGGGGAATGCACTTCATGCATAGCATGCAAGTGATGCATTTGAATATGCAATTTTATCACCTTAGAAAATTGTATTTGATCTTGCTAGCTGGGAAGAACTGATTGTTCATTTTATCGTACCTAATCTGATGATAGCTCTACAAGAATTTGCAATCAACCCAACTAATCAACAACTAGACCAATTTAACTAGGTTATGGCTCAGGCATATGCTAATCCCATTAATCATATGGTTGTAATGTTGGAGGCAACATTTTTTCCAAAGTGGTAGCAAGTTGTGTATCATTGGCTTTGTTCAAGTCTTGATTTTAATGAAGTAACAAAGTGGTTTTTAGGGTGGAAATGATATTTCACCCCAAGCTTATTGCTAATGAGAGGATAAGAAGTCAGCTATATGTAGCCCTTGAAATGCTAAATCAACCTATAGAGGGTATGATTGTGGAACAACCTGGGGCTAGAGACAAGGTAAGCTATCTTAGGGTGACAAAGCAATGCTAATTTGTGGTACTTTAGTAGCAACAAGCAACATCAACATATGATTAAATGTAAGCATCAACTTCCATGGGTAGTGGAATTCACCTAAATAATTCCATGGGTGCACCTTAGTTGAGTTTGTAGGAAGTGATTGAAATATACACACAAGAACATGGCATCCAATTTTTCCCTAAAGTGGGATGTAGACATGATGATCTTTAGGTTTATGGCTTTGGAACTCTTAGTGTCTATCTAGATTATACAAAAGAAAAAGTGCTTGCATGATTTAGAGTTAGATGGGTGATTGTATCATTGGAGTAGGTAGTTGAGATGCACTATAATCGAATTGGAGGAAATCATTGATAAATCAAACATATAACAAAGAAGAAACTTGAAAACTTGAATACTAAAATGAAAGCTATTGAGGATCAAACACCTCTACCAGAGTTGCAACACAATGTGAAGTTGATTTTATATATTTCAAAAAAAATAACATAAATCATTCCTAATTTTATGTTTACAACTTGATTGCTCTCCCATGGCCTAAGCTAAAACCCTCATTATTGCATCCAAAATTAAGGAATAAAATAAAATTATGTCCGCAATGAAAAATTGAAATGCAATTTTTTTTGGATTCCACTTAGTACTGTGTCAATAAATTCAAGAAATTCTACTACCATGCAAATTAACTTACATCTATTCGGAAGATCATGCCCTAACAATAGTCAAAAGGTAAATTGTTGTCAAAGAATGTGCTAAAAACAAGCAAGAGTACATATTAGAATGAACATAGATATTGGCAACAATGAAAAAAAATATAATTCTCTTATACATAACTAAAATTATGTCAGAGATGAACTCAAGAAATTGACCAATTGATTAATCCAAATCTAACCTTTCAATTACCACACTCTATCCATCATTATCATTTTATCAAACTGCATAGCAGTTCTAGAGATTTATCCAAATAAAAAATTTTACTCATACAAAAAGCTCATAACATGAGAGATATTCAAACTGGTGGACTATCTAGAATTAATACTACTTTACCAATAAGATGACATTATAATGGAGCCATAGAGATATACTTCTGACATGGAGCACATTCTATGTTAGTAAAATTCGAATCTGCACTTTTTTGCATTTTTTTTCAAGACTTAGAGTTTTTAATGCATTGGATTATTTTTGAAGGTGTTTTCCAATACACATTTGGTGTAAAATCTTTGGAATGATGTGTAAGATATGAAAATTGTAGAACTGAAAATGAAATAGGTGCCATGGATGAGATAGTATGCTATTGAATCGCTCTAAAATCTCTTTACATTCATTAAAGTCTTGACCCTACTAGCCTTTTGGGTTGAGATTGATGAGTGGAAAGTGACAAGATTATAGTGGATTAGAAGAGAACACATTCCTCATTGGATAGAATAGGAGGTGCTCAGCATGATATTCTAGCCATCTTGGGTGATTTGGTGAGAGGATTTTGCAAGGGAATGAGCCTTCTAAGTTAACATATAATGTCTTAAAATAGTTAAGTATACCTAATTATGTCTAAGGCATATGGACACTAGAGGCATACTCCACCTACCAGGCTGCCTACATACCCGTATCCATGGGATCAAGACGCTTGAACTACTCACTCTAAAAAACATGTAGTTCTAGTTTCTAATTGTTTTGATGTAGTTGTATTATAATAACCACTAGTACAACTCTTTACTGAGCTTTAATCACTTAATACAACTCTTTAGTATCATACACCCACTCAAGCAAATTTGGCAGTTTTCTATAATTGCAATATTGTAATACCTTGGTGCAACCTTTGTGTTGTAGTTTATAGTTAATGTAAGGTTAACATATATATGTTTTAAATCACTCCTTATATAGTTCAAGTGAAATAAACACATCAGAAATGAGAGAGAGAAAGAGGAAACTACTTACTAATAGGCGTTGTCATTGCATTTGTGGCTATGCTACCTATTGAGTGAGTTTTATTTATTTTTTGTTGTGCCAAGATCTCTTTGTTTATATACATACATACATATACACATATATACATGTACATAGGTATACATATACATATGTATATATATATGTATATACATATATACATACATGCATACCTACATACATACATACATACATACATAGAGATCACAAGGGTACAATAATAAAATCCTAGATCGCCATTGATCTTCACAATCTACAAGATCTCTCTCTATACATACATACATACATTTGCATATGCAATTTTATCACCTTGGAAAATTGTATTTGATCCTGCTAGCTGGGAACAATTGATTGTTCATTTTATTGTACCTAATCTGATGATAGTTCTACTAGAATTTGTAATCAACCCAACTAATCAACAACTAGACCAATTTAACTAGGTTATGACTTGTTTCTTTCTAAAAATATCTTTTATGATATGTTTTTCTAAAATTTCTTATGAACTCTGCCCATTTTTCTTGGTCTACATTATTTTTGTGCAGGATCTTGAGCTAAGTCACTTAGCATAGGTTGAGTGAGCTATTGTTTTATTATTTGGATTCTAGAATATGGGCTTTGTTTTATCATTGGCTTTGTTCAAGTCTTAATTTTAATGAAGTAATAAAGTGGTTTTTAGGGTGGAAAGGACTATATAATGAAGAGAAAACTTGAAAACTTAAATGTTGAAATGCTAAAATGAAAGCTATTGAGGATCAAACACCTATCTGGAGTTACAACACAATGTGAAGTTGATTTTAGATATGAACCTCCTTGAACCAATGGAACCATTTTGAAATAGGTTCAATGAGGTTTGAAAACCAAGAGGGACTAAGAAATAAACCTCAAACAAGGGCTACATGTTATGGTGGGGTAGGAGGAAGATGGTTGTGTGAATGGTTGATCAGGCAAGTTGTAGAAAATCAAGGTGTTAATTGTAAGTAGTTTCATTAATTTGATAAGGGAATCAACTTTGAAAATGGGATGATCAAAATTGGCATGTGCATCCTTATGATAGATGTCTCTATCTCAGAATAGAAAATTACCTCAAATGAAAAGCAAAAAAATATTAAATGTATGGAAAATTAGAAGAACATTCACCTATATAATATTTTTGAGGGACAAAAATATAATCTAGTGGAAAAATCCATGAGCTATGTGGCTCTACATTGTGGCTATTCCACTATCTAGTAGTGGAAACTCTTCACGTTAAATATGAAGATCTTAAAATTAAAAAAGATAACTATCAAAGATCTATATTTTTATTTTAGTGATTAAAAATATATAGTCTAATTTTAAGAAAAATAATAGCCTTAAATGTATATGATCAAATAAAATAAACAAGAGTACTTGTTGTAGCTGTATAATTCTAGTATTATTGATTATGTTAATCAAAATGTTCAATAACACAAGTATGAAGTAACATAAATGGATCATCTACTCGATCCTATTATGACTTAATGTGAATGCATTCAATAATTTTCTAGATGATATTATGTACGAGATCTTTACTCAGTCACCAAGAGATAATATAATATGTAAGTACAAATTTCTACATACTTAGTATGGTATGAATAACTTCGATTCAATGCAAGGATAATTACTTATGTGAATTCAAGACATGAATGATTAATTTAACTTAGCACAAGTACTATGCAAGTGTGTATATATCATGTAAAGTAGTTCACATAGTGAATTGATACACATACATACAATCATCATAATCAGTTATCCTTGAATTCAACCAAAGCTATTATATATGAACAAAAGATACATGTTTAGAAGGAAAAAAAGAACATTTACATAGGTACCTCTTCTCCCCTTGAATAAAATTGTAGAGGATCAAAACTAAACTAAGTAGTTTTGGTCGAAACTAGAGCAGGCCCCATTAAACCACATGGGTTAGGTTTCTTAGTTTCAATAGAAACTAGAAACATTAGTTTCTATCGAAACTAGGAAATTACTGGTTTTTCCCAAGTGGGAGAAGATTTAATATGTTTTCATTGCTTCCAGGCTCCATTACCAGGTCCAGATGGAGCACTGAAGTCATGTCCTTTTGCATGATAGAAGTAGTTTGAATGAACTTTCTAATGACTATGAATTTGCTACATTTTGAATTTTTTAGATATACATTTTTGCATGTGAATTGAACAGAGGTTTGTTATAAAAAATAAACCTATATATTGGGTGCTCATGGAGAAGTAGTAACTAAGAGATAATTTTTTTTGAAAAATAACTATGGTCTTCGTATTCGAGTCCTCTTTCAATCATTTTTTTTGAAATCAAGTAAATATATAATAAGTTACATGTGTCAAAATCTATGTATGTCCAAATTCCTGTTAGGTAAACTTTAAAATCTGATAAAATATGAAATACTAAGGATAAGACATCAAATCGCCTCCATGGTTTTGGTATGGATGTTAACAAACTAAATTCAAAAGAGTCGCATTGATATCTATTGTAGAAAAAAAAGTTATGTGTGTTAAAAACAATGTTACTTTTTAAAAATCAGGTTTTTGATAACATACCAATTTTCGTCAGAGAAAAAATAATTCAATCAAAAAAATAAAAAATGTATTTGGATTCTACATAGAAAATACTAAAAGACTCTAATTTACTTCATCTTCAAATTCCTAACCATTAAATGGAAATTTGCATCCAAAAGGGAAAGTTTTCTTGAAAATTCACAATTTAGTATTAGTTTAGGCAAAAAAGTGTAACCCTTTATTGTGAGTTCACCTAGCAAGGGCATGTAGATCACAAGGGCACAACATGGAAAAAAAATTAAATGATCACAAGGGAATGAAAGAAAAATCCTAGATCTCCACTAATCTCCACCAACATTCAAAACTCTCCACCCTCATTCAGAGCTCTAAACTCTCTTTCACATGCATCTCTTCACAATCAATCAAAACAAATGGGGAATGATTAATGTTGCATTTTCTTTTTCTTTTTGTTTATAATCCACAATCCACAATCCACAAGTTCTCTTTGTATACATACATACATACATACATACATACATAGACACATAGATATGTGTGTATATGTATGTATGTATACACACACACACATATACATATACATATACATATACATATGTATATATGTATATACATACATACATATACATATACGTATGTATATATGTATATACATACATACATGAAAAAACAATGCACTTTATAAGAGTTTACAATTATTCAACAAAATTAATGTTTTACAAGAAAATGCATCTGAAGAATTGTTAGCTTAGAAGCAAGAACATGGTGTTGAAATAGTACAAAAAGTACTTGACATGAGAGGTCTGCAAGTGAGGGTGTTGAACAATCTTGAAAACTTGAATACTGAAATAAAAGCTATCAATGATCAAACACCTATGCCAAAGTTACAACACATTATGAAGTTGATTTTAGATAAGGTATAGTTAGATATTTAGAAGTTTGATAATCAAAATTTAAGGCACAAGAACGAAGGAGGAGTGGCTTTAGAAAGAGACTGCATGAAAAAAACATCTATACAACATAGACAATATTATGGGAGCCACTAGATAGGATCCAAAAAAGTGTTGTCGTAGGTACTATGACATTGGAAACACTAGTTAAATTGGTCTAGTTGTTGATTAGTTGGGTTGATTACTTCATTATTATATGATCCAATGGTAATGTTAGTTATTATTTTTGACATACATGAAAATATTATTATTACTCATTATTATATATACACACATATATGAAAACAACAATGCACTTTCTAAGAGTTTACAATTGTTCAACACAATTAATGTTTTACAAGAGAATGTACCTAAAGATCTATTGGCTTAGAAGCTAGAACATGGTGTTGAAACAATATAGAAAGTGCTTGACATGAGAGGTTTGCAAGTGAGGGTGTTGACCAATCTTGAAAACTTGAATAATGAAATGAAAGCTATTGATGATCAAACACTTCTGCCAAAGTTACAACACAATGTGAAGTTGATTTTAGATAAGGTAGAGGTAGATATTCATAATTTTGGTAATCAAAATTTAACACATGAGAGCAAAGGAGAAGGAGCATCTTTAGAAAGAGACTACACGACAGAAAGAATAGCTAGACAACATAGAGGATATTATGGGAGCCACTGGATAGAATCTAGGAAAGTGTTACAATAGGTACTATGACATTGGAATAACTTGTAAGTTTGTTTGAGAATTTATTGTCCAAATATCAAATTTTTATAAGAGTGTTTCAAGTATTGGCACATTCTCCTTGTGATGATCCTGAGTATCAAATGCTTATAAGAGTGTTTCGAGATTGGGAATCACTTCAACATCCTGTGCATGGTTTAGGGGTGATTTCATTTTGGTAGAGGCTTCTACAAGGGAATGAGCCTTTTGATTATGGAATTTAAATAGAAGCAAAACTTGCTTCTTCAACTCTTTACATTCAACTCTTCACTGAAGTTATCCTTCAATTCCATGCATATGCAATTTTATCACCTTGGAAAACTGTATTTGATCTTGCTAGTTTGGAACAACTGATTGTTCATTTTATTGTACCTAATATGATGACATTTTTTCAAGAATTTGTAATAAATACAACTAATCAACAACTAGACCCATTTAACTAGGTTCTGGCTAGTTTCTTTCTAAAAATATCTGCTATGATATGTTTTTGTAAAATTTCTTGCGAACTCTACCCATTTTTCCTAGTTTGCATTATTTTTGTGAAGGATCTTGACGTAAGTCACTTAGCATGGGTTGAGTGAGTACCTGAATAATCGACCTATTTTCCAAGTAAACTTTCACAAAATCTTCCTTCTTTCCCTTGGAGGAAATCTAAGAATGCTTTATAAGGTCTATCCTCACTATCTTTCACTAGTTGTGCGCCTATACTGTTATAATAAATAAATAAATAAAATATAAAACTATTCTAAAAATATAAATAAATAAATAAAATATAAAACTATTCTAAAACTATAATAAATAAATAAATAAAATATAAAACTAATAATAAATAAAATAGAAAACTATTCTTAGAGCTCTTAAGAGGAGAATACTCATCACATAAAGAAGAAAACTTGGCTAAAGAAGAAAAAAGAAACTACTAATGAATCCCATAACATTAACAAAATAAAAATTCAAGGCTAATTGTATATGATATAAGATTACTGAAAAATGATAATGATAAAAAATTGTTAGTCCTGATACAACCATGGAAGAAAAGTTCATGATCATATTGGGCATACGTATTATCAAATTACTTGAGTTGTTAAACAAAGACACTTATACCCAAAAGATACAAAGTTTATGACTAATTCCAAATCTAAAAAGAGTCTAATACATATATGGAATTAAAGAGTATTATTCCTATATATTGTTCAAACATATTACTATCCCATAATCAAAGTTTAACAGAACATGGCCTACCCTTG
Organism: Cupressus sempervirens; assembly: GCA_028749045.1. Taxonomy (NCBI): domain Eukaryota; kingdom Viridiplantae; phylum Streptophyta; class Pinopsida; order Cupressales; family Cupressaceae; genus Cupressus; species Cupressus sempervirens. The sequence goes on along the minus strand of CM053784.1, from coordinate 428,818,335 downwards.
TCTAGCACAAAATTTTCAAAAATAAAATTTGGGGTGATACGCCAAAGCCAATAATGTTCTTTAACCCTTGATTGTAAGAACTTCAAGAAAGAAGTCCTAGTATTTCACCAAGGCTCAAAGTCAACCACTTTCAATTAAGAACCATAGTAGTGAGAAATCCTATAGAGACTTGAACCTTTGTTGTAGGCACTATAGGCAAGAAGCCCCACCATTTCAACGAAGTCACAAGCCTTAAAAACTTTGGGGTAATAGGCTAAAGCCAATTATGTCCTTCAAATTTTGGTTGTAAGCACTACACGCAATAAGCCCCATTATTTCACCAAGATTTAAAGTTGACAACTCTCAATTAAGAGCCACACTAGAGAGAAACCCTATGGAGACTTGAACCTTGGTTGTAGGCACTACAGGAAATAAGCCCCACCATTTCACTTAAGGTACAAGGTCATCCCTTTCATATTCTCACCTAAAGCACAAACTTTACATATTCCTTCAAGATCTTGATTTAGTTTAGGAAAGCCCTTACTAATTTTCTTTATGGAGACTAGGGTATGATAATGAATAGTTCCTAAACTCTTATGCCTTATTTCATTTGTAGTAGATACATCATGAGCTAGGACTTGAGGTTGAATAGTGCACAATTTATATGGCTATCCATCTTGAGTCCCTATAGTATAAGCCTTCTTTATGTTTGATTTCTTAGGCCATGTTACAACTTTTTTTATCTTGGAAGGTGATTCAATATCCATTTTCTTTAAGGGTTGAGATGGGGACTATATTTTGTTTGATGTAAGGCACAAATTATACTCATGTTAATTGAAGAAAAAAAAAATATTTTAGTTGAATTGTAAAGGTCCCAATTCCTTTTAAAAGTTAGGTGCAATGATCACCAATGGTGACTTCTTCATCTAAGTTTTCATCTAGACTATCCAATTGTTCTTTGAATCATGCAATATGTTGAGATGCTCCACTATCAATGGCCTAAGTGTTTCTATTGGTGGATATTTCACTTGATGGTGTTTGAAATAATACCATTCATTTTGCATCCTTATTCTTGCTTACTTTTTCTATTTAAGCTCAATTTTTTATTCCATCTAGTTATTTTATAGCAAGGTGTCCATATTTTTCACATGGGAAGCATTGTACTCTAGATGTGACCTTCCTTCTTTTGAATGATTATTTTTTGTTGGTATCCTTTCCTTTCTTCCATTTGAAGTTTCATTTCTTCCCTTTCTTGTGAGAATTTGTATTCAACACTCAGATCTCTTCGCACTATTGATTTTGATCCCTTTAGTGATTAGTTTTTATTCCTCTTGAATACAATATGTTTTTAATCAATCAAAATTTAGAATTTTGGATCATACACTTATTCCTTGTATGAATGATTCCCAGGGTGTGGGAAGTCCATTGATAATCAACATTGTTAATTCCTTGTTGTCAATTATCTAGAAAATAGTGAATAACTAGTCCCTTAACTCAGTTACCCTTATAAAGTAGGATGTGATAGATTCACCTTTGTTCATTTTTACATGATGCAATCATTGTTTCAAACTGAGATCTCTACTAGCATTATTTATCTCATACATTTTTTCTAAGAAGGTAAAAATGTTGTATCTAGTATCTAACTTTGATATAACTAGAACTATGTGGTCCTTGACTGCATCAACTAGAATCTTCATAGCTTTTTTGTTGTTATTTTTCTATTGAAGTTTCTCATTATCATCATTGGGTACAAGTACAACCTTTTCCATGAATGAGTCTAATTCTTGATATGTTTTCGAATTATAGTAAAAGTGGGTTTTTGGGGACCCGAAACCCCATACAACAAGAAAAAGATAGATAAATGAGCTAAAATTCCCACTAGGTTTTACAAGGAATTGGAACCTACAAGAAAGACAACAAGCCAAAAACACAATTTTTACAAGGACCTCAAACCTAAATACAATCAAACATTCAATACAAAAGTTGGAAAAGAAAAACTGGAAAACATCCAACAAAAACAACCAGGACCTATAGAAAAAAATAAAGAAAACTTACACCATCTCCTTCTTTTCCATATTTAATTATTTAGCAATATTAACAACCTCTTGAAGAAGGTATTCGACAGTCAAACCAAGAGCAACATCAATCACCTAGAAAATGTGCAAGGTAAGAGGGCAATAATGAGGAGGTACTCCCTCAGAAAATGATTATACCCATTATTAGTGCCACAACAACCTTAATTTAAAATAAATAAATTAATTAATCCTTTTTTCCATTTTATTTATCACATCATAATAAATTTACACCTTTAAATTGACTTCTTTTCATAGGTCATCTACCCATGTCAACAACCTATCTGTACCAACAACTTTGTTGGCAATCTAGTCAGAAATCCTATTACCTTCACAATAATTATGGGAATAAATTTTTTATCAAAATTATTAAGGAGTTTTTTAAATTTCCCTAATTATCACTTCAATATTCCATGTCACCAAATAATTATTATTCAACATGTGAATAATGTTTAAAGAATCCCCTTCCAGCCATAACTTTTGATAGCCAGTTTCCACTACCTTTCTTGCTGCAGTGGCAGAGAAGAGAAACGCTATAGGAGGCAACATTGTTGAAAATTCAATAGGGAATTTAATGTTATGTTTTAAATGCTTTTAGTTTTTGAAGTTTGTAATAATGTCCTACATGTGGTGGCATACCTAGAGTAGCAGTTCGATGAGCTCTCCAGATATAGCCACCTAGGACCAGGTATAGGTTTTTTAAATTAGAATAGTTTTAATTCATAGATAATGATTGTCAGATTCCAATAATAGGTAGTAGGCAGTTTTGGATTCTTATCCTTTTCTTGGATAGAAGACGAAAAAAAGGTGGATATTTAAAATGTGGCCTACTGCATGATTGTCAGATTCCAATAATAGTTAGTAGGCAATTTTGGATTCTTATCCTTTTTTTGGATAGAAGATGAAAAAATGTTTCTCATCCTTTTATTAGAAAAGGAGAGTCAGTTTTAAATAAGCCGGTTGGCTATGTAAGAGAGGCATTCAAATTTGGGTAATAGAGAAAGTTTCAATTTTTGCCTTAGAAAGGATATAGATAATCGACTATGGAGTTTGGCAGCAATTTGATCTTGGTCTCTCTTGTAAAAGTGCAAATATATTTTCTTTGAGGACATTTTGGGTTAAAGATCTTGGTGTGTGGGTGAAGATAAACTATGGAGATTTATATATTCTGATTAATCCAATCTTGAGTTTGGTTCGAGTTCGATCCTGGCTGATTGATGTCATGCCCCTTGAAGTAACTCAGTTGAGTGAGTATTCCTCCTGAGCTTTCCAAGGTGTGGCTCTACATCATTTTTGGTATCAGAGCTCAGCAAAAGGTTTGGGAAAAAGTAGTTGTGTATATGTTTGTGTGATTGTGAAAGATTGAGAGAAATAGTCCGAGAAGAAGTCCAGGAGACTAGATAAGAAGAAAATAACCTAGCTAAGGAATGATGGGACAAGAAGAAGCAAAAAGACAAAGCTATAGCCAAAGACATTCTATATTTCGAACAAAGTGCAAGTGCAAGAATAAGGTATGCAAAGTTATAGTTGACAGTGGTTCCTTTGAAAATATAATCTCAGTAGAAATGGTTGAGAAACTGAATCTTCCAAGAGTACCTCATGATTTACCTTACAGAGCTTACGGGTTAGGAGATGAATAGTGGATTGATGTCTTCGAAAAGTCATATGTTTCTTTTAACATTGGACCATATTTTGATACCATTGAATGTGATATTATGCCCTTAAAAGATTGTCACTTGATTTTGGGAAGAGCATGGCAATATGATAGGTCAACCATATATGATTGTAGAGAGAACACATATACTATCAACAAGAATGGGAAGAAGATGGTTTTACTTCCATTGAAGGATGATACAACATGGAAGGAATCAAGAAGTATAGGTCTTATTGATAGGATAGAATTTCCAATGCATGATGAAGTGAAAGAGGAAGTGAAAGAAGTTTTGGTAGAGGCAAATGAAACTACAGAGAAGGAAGCCATAAAGAGTGTAGATGTATGTGAAGTTGGTACAAAAATCTCAACAATGATAGATGTAAGTTGTCCTTTGGAAGGGAAAGAACCTGAAGAGCAGAAAGAAGATAAATTGCAGCAAGTAAATGCTGATGAGAAGAATAAAGAGGAAATTCCTATGGGATTTGAGTGTGAACAATTTGTGGTTGGAGCAGTAACATGTCCTTTGAAAAAAGAGAAGAGTACAATGTTGGAAGGTACTCCTATGGAAAATTTTTTGGAGGCAACCGATCAAGCCTTAAATATGCATAATGAAGAAAAATGTCAAGAGGAATGGCATGAAGATGAAGCTAAGGAATGTATAACAACAAGTTCTAAAGAAGAATCTGATTTATGGGAAAAATTTGCAGCCATTGTGGGAGAATGGAAAAGGCATGGCGGTAGTACGAAAACTCAGCTTCAAGAAGAAAGGAAAGAGTGCAATATTGTTATTGTTCTTGAGCAAAGTTGTAATAAGAAAGAGATATTTGAAAGTGAGATTACTACAGAAGATCAAGATGATGATAAATGTTTAATAAAGGAAGAAGAGATAAATATGATTCTTAAGATTCAAGATGTGAAACTGGTTGATAGTCAAGAAGCAGATAAGTTTATGGTTACTATTGATGAAGATAGATATGATGCACATTACATGGTGTATAAGGAAGCTCATATTCAAAAAGAGAACTCAAATAATCTTAATGCTGATGATATGTTTTCTTCTAATAATGTTTATGAAGGGATGCGGATTTCATGTATAGTGAATCATGCTGGAGAATTTTCTGTGACATTTACAACATTAAAGAATCAAAGCTACAAGGTGGAGAAGTTGGATATTATTTTTGTTTTTCTTGTCGATATGTTCATCCTAGTTCAAAGAAATTGGAAAGTTTGAAAGAAGAATGAGATTCATTTCTACAACACATCATCTCAAGAGGACTTGAGATTCATTCTATAGGGGAGTATGCTGCAGTGGCAGAGAAGAGAAACGCTATAGGAGGCAACATTGTTGAAAATTCAATAGGGAATTTAATGTTATGTTTTAAATGCTTTTAGTTTTTGAAGTTTGTAATAACGTCCTACATGTGGTGGCATACCTAGAGTAGTAGTTCGATGAGCTCTCCAGATATAGCCACCTAGGACCAGGTATAGGTTTTTTAAATTAGAATAGTTTTAATTCATAGATAATGATTGTCAGATTCCAATAATAGGTAGTAGGCAGTTTTGGATTCTTATCCTTTTCTTGGATAGAAGACAAAAAAAAGGTGGATATTTAAAATGTGGCCTACTGCATGATTGTCAGATTCCAATAATAGGTGGTAGGCAGTTTTAGATTCTTATCCTTTTTTTGGATAGAAGATGAAAAAATGTTTCTCATCCTTTTATTAGAAAAGGAGAGTCAGTTTTAAATAAGCCGGTTGGCTATGTAAGAGAGGCATTCGAATTTGGGTAATAGAGAAAGTTTTAGTTTTTGCCTTAGAAAGGATATAGATAATCGACTATGGAGTTTGGCAGCAATTCGATCTTGGTCTCTCTTGTAAAAGTGCAAATATATTTTCTTTGAGGACATTCTGGGTTAAAGATCTTGGTGTGCGGGTGAAGATAAACTATGGAGATTTATATATTCTGATTAATCCAATCTTGAGTTTGGTTCGAGTTCGATCCCGATTGATTGATGTCGTGCCCCTTGAAGCAACTCAGTTGAGTGAGTATTCCTCCTGAGCTTTCCAAGGTGTGGCTCTGCATCATTTCTGACAGTGAACAAAGCCACAAATATTTGAACCCTGTGACTAGTAGAGGAACCTATAGGAACAACCACAACATCCACCACCCTTCAATTATGATCCCTTAAAACTCCACCACACCCAACTCTCCCTGGATTCCCTTTAGCAGACCCATCAAAATTAGCTTTGAGCCACCCCATTGGAGGAGATTTATAGATAACTCCCTCTCTACTATTTTTTTACTTGATCAGTTTGTTTCTAGTAGGATCAAAGATGTTAAAATCCCTTTTATTTTCATTCTAAGATAAGAAATTCTCTTTTATAGCCCTTAGAACTTTGTGGCTACCACCCAAGCGGGACACTCTTTATCTCTAAAGATCTTATTATTTCTTTCTTTTTGAAGACCCCAACATAGATGGAGGAGAGATAAATTGAATAGACTACAAGCTTTAAGGTAGCTAACATGACATTTCCATATTTTAAAGCACTTTGTAGATTCTTAGGCTAAACTCGATGAATGTTTTAGTATCCAAGGAGGATATTCCAAACTTTATATGACTGAAGTTACAATGAATGAAGAGGTGGTTGTTGTATTTACCATCTATCTTACACATAGTACATCTATTTATAATAGGAAATCCCATTTTATGAAAATTGTAGATAGTTAAGATTTTATTTTGAAGAGCAATCTAGAAAAAAAATTCAAGCTTAGGCACAAGCCCCTTCATCCATGCTTTGGCCTAGGGGGGAGGATTCTCATTGAAGTTAGCTTTGAAAACTAAGGCCACCTTATAGTTCCCACTCAAGTCAATTCCCCACACCATAGAGTCCTCCTGGTCTAGGTTAAAGACAATAAGAATTGAGAGAGATTTGAATAATTTTAAGATTAGGATTGACCTCAACAATATTAACCCAACCATAATTTCTCCAATAGTTGAAAACAAAACACCCAAAGATTTGCTTGAATCTTTCAATGGAAAAGACATCATATATATATATATATATATATATATATATATATATATATATATATATAAAATCTAAGAAACCTCCCATAATCTCACCTTTCTTCCATCACCCACTTTCTATCTACAACCTCTATGAAGAATGATTTTAGCCTCTTGAACCTCTCTCCAAATGGTCGAGGAATTGACAATCACCAGAGAGTTCAAGAAATATGACAGAGAAGGAGCACAATGAAGGTATTTGTGCTTCCAAATAGAGCTCCATTCCTTATCATATTGGTACAATCTCCACTCCTTGGCAAGAAGAGCCTTATTCATACTTTTAATAGTCCTGATAGCAAACCCTCCTTCACATTTAGGTTTGCAAATATTCTCCCAAGCAATAAGTGCCATCCTTTTCGTCTCTTCTGTACCAGTCCATAATAAATTCCTTTGGATTTTTTCAATAGCCTCTATATATTTTACTAGAATTTTGAAAAGGCTTAGAGCATAGGTTGAGAGGCTTTCAAGAGAAGACTTAAAAGGAGTTACTTTACCAGCTTGACTAAGAATATTTCATTTCCAACCAACCAATTTCTTGTTAAACTTCTCCATGAGATATGTACTGCCTACCCCTAGTTTACTTTCCATGTTATATTAACGAATTCTTTTAGGCCAGTTTTTATGGTTGTGTTATGATTTAGTGGTACTTGGTTACTTGATTTGGTTGATTTTATTTCATACTTAGATGATATATTGGATGAGCTACTTGATACTCAGTTATTTCATGTGTTCATGGTTATTCTTTCGATGATGATGCTTTGTATGTTTCATATAGTGATCTAAGTTGTTTCATGATGATAGTTAGATGGATGACATATATATGATTTTTATGGTTACTTACCCCATACTTGCATGTGTATGGTGCACATGTATGTTTTACTTTATGATTATTATTTCTAATGTAGTTGAGGGAGGGAGTCGTAGTCATTTGCTAGTCGAGATCTACATTATGTACCACTCATCAACATTGCCTATTTAGTTCAGATATATATACATATGTACATGTTTGACTTTTATGTAGATTGTAGGTACCAAGAATTGACTTTCCTAAATTACCAGGAGGAGCACGCACTATCGTAGTATTAAAATGGTCAAGAGGGGAGATAGTTCTTGAGTCCAAATCCTAAACTGAGCTAATTGTACTAAAATATTGGACAAGTATTTGAGTTATTTACTTTTCCAAATTCATCAAGTGACGTGAATTTGAGATTTTGACCTTGGAGTTTGAAATTCATACTTTGCCTTTTAGATGAGTTTTCCTATTCAATTTGTGGGTCTGCTATGATTTTTTATTATAATTAAATCAAACAAAGATATATTAAATGATTTAATTAAATGAGAATTTTATAAAGAAAAATCAAATTTTAATTATACTTAATTAGTTAGGAAATTAATTAAATAGAAGAAATAAATTTAAAGATTTAAGTAAAAGACCGATTTTGGCGTAGTTATATTTATTTATATTAATAACAATAAATTTGGAAGTTTCATTAGATAATGAAGTTTAAATCTTATTATCAATTAAATTAATAAATATATTTTCTAAATACATCTTCTTATTTAATAATAACAAAGTGGGAATAATTTAAATAAATGTTATTCTAATTAAAAGCAAAAAGTGTACCACAAAGAATTAAATAAATTAAAATAATAATAAAAATGGCTTTTGCATGTTCATAAAATTAAAACCCTAGGTTGAGAAAATTATTTATTAGGAGATTAGAGCTCATTTCTCCACTCACAGGTTGGAGGAGCAACTTTGGAATTGGGAAACATGAATTTTACAAGAGCAAAGGAGATTGATAACATCACATTGAGGTAGGGTTTGTAGAAACCATTGAAAATTCTTTGAGATTTTTGTATTCTTCATGCTTGAAAACCTATGGGTTATACTTTTGGAACAAATGACATTCTTGCATAAATTTTGTTAAACAAAAACTTGTTGGAAATTGAAACCCTTGTATTGGAAATTGTAGATCTTTGTTATTAAATGTTTGTAAGAAAACGAGATAAAATTTCATTTTGGAAAAGTTTGAATTCAAGAAATAAATTTGTAGCTAGGGTTTGAGAAAAAAGAAGAAGAAGAAGATTATAGCCGAATAAATTCAATTGGTTGAAATTAATTTCTCCATATTTATCACATTAATAATAGATTACTGTGATAATATATTATTTTTATTTTACCAAATTTTCTTTTTTATATAAAAACTGGTTAGTTAGGATTGATATATACCATGCTTTTTCATATTAGAAAATGACAATCATCAACATTGAATGGTTGCCTTGCTAAATTTAATATAGTAACAAGTGCCACATAGTGGCATGTATTTGCCGTAAAGTTTATCAAACAATAGAAATAGTATATAACTAGTAAAAGTTTGATTAAAATAATTCATTTAAATAAAATGATTATATAATATTAAAATAAAAAGTTGAAACAATTAAATTAATATAGAAGTAATATATAATTGTATTCAAAATATTTATGTATTGCTTTTATATAAATATATAATTGAACATCCTAGCATATAGCATCATAATACAATAGTGTTTACTGAAAATTTGCTCCTATAACACTCAAATATATTAGCTAATTAGATTGCATGAAAATAATTTTAATGAATTAAAAAATAAAAAAAACTCACATATATACATTAGAACAATGAAAAGGACAATAAAAAATAAAAATACTTTCATCCGATTGGGTGAAATAAAAAATATTAATCACTAATTAAGTAGAACTGATTGCAATAGTATATTGCCTACGACAAAAATACAATAAGAGGAGAGAAACATTACTTTGTAGAGTTTTATAATCAATATGAGGGCATAACTGATTTTACTTTTCAAACCTCATGCCCATTTTCTCAAGATCTGTGCCCATATTTAAGCCGATAGGCTTTTTTCCTATGGGACCTTAGTTGGAATTTTTTGAGTTTTCGGCAGTGTCGAACATCGTAAAATAAAATCCAATCACACTGTTAAAATATGTAAAAAGTCAATTTGTCATGCTTGTTAGACGTCGTAAAATTCAAAAATCAACAAAATTCATGTCGGACGCCTAAGAAGAGATTTTCTGTCATGAAAATGTGTTGACAAACACAGTAGGTGGAAGAGATATGCTATCGAAAAAAGTGTATGGAAAACTGCAGTAGGTGGATGATTTAACCTTGCTTATGATGGTTGTAAGATATAGTAGTAGTTGTGATCAACAAACCTTTTGTAATGTTGGGAATCCTGAATGTGAATTGTGATCGCCACAAAGTCATAGACGTAGTGGTATACTATTTTTTTTTCTTATTCTTTTAACAAAATTCAATGCAAAAGGATGTAAAAAATAAGGAAAGAGACTTCTTAAAATGTATGAAGCTAAAATATGTAGAGCAGAGTAGGTGGTAATATTTCCCCTCCGACACCTTTATTTTGAAAATATAATATGAACGGGTCAACCTGGCAAGTAGGAAATAGTCTGTCCACAAATAATCTTCCATAGGATAAGTTTTATAATAGTTGGGGATTTTTTCGGCATGAGAAAGGGAATATAGATTTAATGAATACTAAATTCTCACATCAAGCAATTATCTGGAGGAAATTTATCTCATATAATTTTTTAATCATGAAGAAACAGCATGTTGGTTATCAATCTTAGTTGTAGTAACAATTAGAATGGTTCAAATAAAAGCTAATGTTTGAAGTATTCTTGTGCAAGAGGAAATTATAAGCCATGCAATATGAATGGTCTTTAGATTACATCTAATTGCACGAGCAAATATTTATTCCCTATAATGGTAAAATTGCAATAGTCTCATCCCATGCAATTGATAAGTTACATCACCTTACCTAATTGTGCAACAACTTGAAAGAGCATGTAACCACTGTAATCACCTAAAAATGGTCATCTAGACTATTAGCCCCCTTCTCAGCATTTTGGCTAATTTAATTTAATCACTTACCTAAGCCAAATTGCTAATAATCAATTTATTTGATTATAACCTATAGTTTGACTATGCTATCCTAAGTTCATTATTTGATTAAAAGAACATGTCCCCTTTTAATTAAATAAAACACCCAATTCTTCTAACCCACTTAAAGTGCACACATAAAGTCCTTTTTCTATTTTACAATTAAAAGAAAAGGCTTTGTGACTTTTGTCTTATATGACAAGTCAACTTATATTCTATTGGTTGACTTGTGTGTGCACATGGATCACTCCTCTTTTCAAATTCCACCGTTGATCATCCACCATCTTCATCTTGATCTCTACCATCCATACATCTTTAAAAGGGAGAGCTTTCCCCCTCAATGGCATCATCATTTGAATGTTGTTAAGCTGCAGGTTTTCTAACAAGTTTCTTTGGAGCTTTGTGGAGAACTTCTCTTTCTTGTCTACATTCTTTCATCCATGGCATTCTAGCTTAGCTTAGCTTTCATCTTTACATGTAGCTTAATCTCACATAGTTTAATAATGGTATTGTAACACTCTCATCCATGTTTAGCATAGCTGCATTTTGCATTATCATCTTAGCTTAGTTTGCATTGCATTCTTGAGGAACTCCTTGAGACATTTGCATTCTTGCATCTTGTCTTTGGAACCTCCCATTGCATGGTTTACTAGCAAGAAGAGTATCTCTAAAGATTATTTGAGAGCCCTTGAATTTGAAATACACTCTCTTGCACTCCATGGATAGGGAGCTCTAAGCCGGCATCCGAACATTCCAACTTATGGAATCGTTTGGATAGAAGGGTTTAGAGTGGGACACTTTCAAGTGTACATTTTTGGCACCCACCGTGGGGCTTGAATCAAATTTTCAGCTCCATTTGCTTTCATTTCTTATCTCTAGTTTTTTACAGCAGCATATTGGATCTAATCAAATGCTTTTGTAGAATTATCACTTTGGTTTTAAGGCCAACCCATAAGTAAATTGGTTTGAAGGCCAAAAACTTAGTTGGTTTAAAGATTTGATCATATCTTTTAAACCGCTAGGAGTTTGGTTCTAAAATTTTTTTTAAAATTTTGGTATATGCTCAAAATGTCTTAGTCCGATTTTTAGAGCATTTTGACATAATTTTCGAGAGTTATGATTTTTTTTTTGTTTTTCATAAAAAGCCATTTTTGATCGCAAATAGGCGATTTTAAAAAAAAAACTTACATTTTCAGAAAGGGTTTTCAATTCTAATGAGGGTTATTTCTTTGTGTTTTGAATTTTGAGGTTGTATTAAAGATCAAAAACTCAATTTGATAAATTTGACCTGTTTTGACAAAATAGATCTCTAGAGCGCAAATGAAGAGATTTTTTAAAATTTCTTGCATTTTTGGAAAGCTCTCTGATTTTTAACAAGGGTCTCTTCTTTTCATTTTTATTTTTGGATATGAAATCATAGCAAACAAGTCCAATCTTGTTGACTAGGTCAAAATCAAAGAGTAAAAATGAGAGCATTTGTGATTAACTTGCACTTTCTTTGCATGCACTTGGTTGGAAGATAAATTGGATTTTTGAGGCAACTCACCACTTTTTATTGCAGATGTTTATATTATTTCACACTAACTTTTGGGGCTAACGAGTTGTGATTGCAGGTTGCTTTTTTTGTGAAGAAAATATCGAAACCTTGCATACAAAAAGAACGCATGTCAAAGCTTCAAATGCGCAAGGGCTACTAACGTTGTTTGCAGGGCTGCCCAAAGCATAAAAACCCAAACTTGCTTTATTTTTTGTTTTCATGTGTGGCATTGACTAATTTTTCATTTTTCATAGGCACATAAAACTTGTGATTGGAGTCTTTTGGTAATAGGAGAGTATGCTCTTCACCCTTATGGTGAATCAGAAATCTTGACTTGCCATTTGGTTTCAAAAAGAAGGGGTAACTGAATCTTCCTGGTGTGTTTGGGAGAAAACAATTGGAATAGGAGAGTATGCTCTTCACTCTTGTGGTGAATCAGAAATCTTGACTTCCGAAAGTTGATCCACTTTGTATAGTTAGGATCCTTTAGAGGGCCTGCTCTCGGACAACCTGAGAGGAACGACCCAAGTGGGGACAAGCAAATTACCCAGCTCTTCCAACCCACTATAAACTCAAGGCTATCAAAGACACAAAACTTTGGTAGACATAGTGTTTGTCTTCGCCTAGTGTGATCGCTTATGGGATTTCGACCATAGGGAGATCACTAGGCAAGAATGCTTAAGGTACTCTTGTGATCGCGAGATTGGTTACTCATCGCAAGGTGAGGTGTCCCGTAATTGGGAGCAAGAGGAACACTATGAACGGAAGCCCTATCTAAACACCCTAAGTTAGTAACTACCTTTTTTAGCCGCTCAACTTCTTGGTGCAAGGATTAATCCTAGTGGACTACCCGGATCACCCCAAGATTTACACTCACCATATGTGTTCCCTTGGTTGTGCTTATGACACTTCCATGACAAAGCCAATATCTCTTGTGGAAAACCACTTGGTGTGAGGCAAAGGAGCATCAAGTGTGGGCCAAGTTGTTGAGTAATGAACCATGACTTCTAGGTAGATATTGCTTGATTTGTTCTCGAATGTGGTATACTAGTGAAAATTTTTTGAACATACACATTACGATAATTCTAGGGAATTCTTTTGAGACATCACATATGCTTGTATCATGCAAGGTTGCTTTATCTCTTGCTTGATTGTTTGAAGAATACTCCATGTGTCACTATCTTGCTTGGAAAGAATTTTTTTTTGAACATCAAACTTGCTATGCTATCAACTATTGTCAAACTTTGTCAACCAAGTCAAAATGTCAAGTGCAAATATTTTCTTGTGTTACCTACTAAGGTGGATTTCATCATTTGGCTGTGATTTGCTATGTCTCTAGTTCTTGAACATGCTTAAAGTGGCTCTTTGGTCTTAGTGCTCTTGGTCTTTTTGTCTTCATGGTCTATGTCCACTTGCTAGTTATCCTTTTGCTGAAATGGTTGCCTTGATTTATTGACTACACTCTTGGGTTGGAGAGTTGTTCACTTGTCACCCTACTTGCTCTATCTATTTGGCTATTTCGGCATCTTGCCTAGCTATTGACTTGAGTCATTAATGTCGTAAGTTTATTGGACATATTGTTTGACAAGTCACTTTAATCTTTCTCTACTATCTTGGAAAGTGAACACTCTACCTCCTATAGTTTCAACATCAAGTTATCTTCTACCCTCTTTTATGCTTGGCTTTGCATCTAAAACTATGGGATCTAAACCTTGTGCTACCAAACTTCAACTGAATCTAGATGATCATTATATCCTCCATGTCACTAAAGAGTTTCAAGATCTATATGTGCAATACAAAGAACTAGAAGAGAAAAATGATCTCTCTTACCTTCATCTATCTAAGAGCATGACAGAAATGAAGTCTAAACTTGAGAAAATGTTAGAGGAGAAGATTGCATCATTACATGAATCTTCCTTAAGGTCTTTGCATGCATGTGAGTCACCTTCTTTGAGGACATCCTCTTCTTCTAGGTCTACATGCTCTACTTCAAGACATCAAATGTCTTCATCTTCTAGATCTAAAGACCTCTTTAGAGGACAAGCAAGTGATACCTACTTTGAGCCTATTCCAAAATTTCATGATGGACCTATCTTTGACCAAGATAATGATGAAGACATGAATGCATTATATTCACTTGAGAAACAAAAAGAAGATCCTATACATGTTTCTAATAGAACTTTTGCTCCCTTGGAAAATTCTTATGATGACACTTTGCAAAAACTTCTTGGCACCAAGCTCATCATGTTGCCTAAGTCTAGCTCCTATGGAAATCCATTCTTGGATACCTATTGTGCCTATCATTGATCTAATGACCATGATACTTCAGATTGCATTGAGCTAAAACATAAAATCTGAGATCTTATGGATAATGGAATTATTGGAACCTCTAGTGACCCATGTGCTGAGGATACTTCTCTTGAGTAAGATTACGTTGATGAACCTATGTCTAGTAGTGGCTCCATTACATCTTCCACTTCTTCCAACACTCGTGCATCTCCCAACACTTCAAAGGTTTCCAACATGCCTCCATCAAATAAAGAACCTAATGCTTTCCACATTGACTATGTGTATTATGAAGGGCTACCTCTAAAAGAAACTCAAGCTAACCTTCACTTGGCTACAAACCTTTTCCATGCTACTAATCCTAAACATCCTCAACCTTCATGCACTACTATGCCTAATCCAAGCACTACTCCACTCACTCTTCATTCTCCCTTGTCCTTAGAAGTGGCTCCATGTCAAGAGGACTCTCAAAAAGAAAAAGCTATAAATGTCAAGAAAGATCAAGATCAAGCACCCTTTCATCTCTTTCAAGATTTTTCCCCTCCATATCCTATATCTTGTCCACCTCCTAAGTATGATGAAGATACCACTCCCATTATCTCCCTTGAGCTTACTGAAAATTATGAGAAAAGTTCTCTTCATATGCTATCCAAAGCTACTTGTCAAGATCAAAGTATCCCCTCATGTTCTACTTCTCCGTATCCACTTCAAAATTGTGCTCAAGCTTCAAGTGCTTCTATTAAAAATGTTGTTCCTATCAAAGGTACTCATGAGTCTATTGATGGCTTTGACCATGTTGCTCACTTTAAAGATGTTGATATCCCTTCCCACTATCCCTTTGCATCTTCTAAATCTATCCTTGGTCCTTATCCATCTAAGCTACAATATTCAAACCTTCCATCTATTTTGGGGCCTTATGTTCCTCCATCTCCTACATTCACTCCTAGCTCTCCCATCATACCTCAAGATCAACAAAGACACTCATCCTTGATAACTTTTCACCCATCTATCCATCTAAACCAGTCATATCATCCTTATTCATCCACAAATCCCAAGTCCTTTGGAAGTGAGAATAAACATAAGAATCCACTGAAAAATGAAGATCACGATGTCCCATATAATAGACATGTGAAAGCTAAGGAAGGACAAAAATTCAAGAGACCGCAAAGGTCCACTATTAAGAGAGCTAAATCAAAGCAAATGTGGGTTCCTAAACCCATTATTGAAGAAATGTGTTTTGAAGTATCAAAAAGAAAATCTAAAGCTATATGGATCCCAAGTCTCTTTTAAAAGACTTGAATATTGAAAATACTTCAAAGTTGACATTCAAGCTTCCAAAGGCTTCCATTCCATCTTCTTCCAAAAATCTTTCTAAAAATATTCCAAAGCCTTCCACTCCACTTTTTTCCAAATCTCTTCTACCACCTCATACATCTAAATCTCAAGCTATTTCATCCATGATTCTTCCATTGTCCCAATACCCTTCAAGGTGTGTGTCAATGTTGATCTTGTCCAATATTTCAACTACCCTCATGAAATCCTCTAAAGCTTACACTAACTTTCTATACATGAACTCTTATCCTCCATATACTCTTCCTACTACCATTTCTCTTTCATCACCCTATCAACATCTTTGAGCATACCTTTCTATGGTCTTGTCTTATCATGGCTAATCTTTCCTATAAGAGCACTATCTAAATTGAAAAAGCTTGAGCTCTTTCTAAAAATTCAAAAAAAAGAAAAAGAAAAAGAAAAAATAGAAAAAATGAAAAAAATGAAAATGTGCCTTGGTGAAAACCACTTCTTGTGGCACCTTGGTAGCAAAAGTAAAGAGAAATAAATGCATCCTATGGTGATAACTACATCTTGTGGCACCTTAGATAAGTACCATGATGAAAACCTGGCAAACAGGCATCATGCGTAATTCTTCCATCATCCATCTATCCCCTCTTCTCTCTTTGATCTTGACAATGTTGAGCTATCTTTGCATATTGGCTATCTTATCCACCAGATTTTTTATTGTGCTCTCCCATTCACTCATAGCCTCTATCTTGAGCTTTATTTTTATTGCTCTATCCCATCGCTATCCTATCTAGTTGACCCCTTGGTCTTGATCATAATAAATGAAACATGGTTCTCATAGGTCTCTTGACATGTCTACTCTCTTGGATTGCATGCTTTCACGCTATCTCTCTCATTGGCTTCCATCTCTTATCTTATATGCTATCACACTTGTTGGCTTCACCACTTATCCTACATGCTATCTTGCTCATTTCTTCCATTGCTTATCCAAAACCTACTTTATATGGCTATCTTTCCCTAGCTTGGGTACTCTTGAGGAGTGCGTCCTTGAGGATCACTTTCACTTGCTTCATACTCCTTTTTCATCCATCTTTTCTTATCCACTAGCTCGTTGCTCCATCATATCCTATACCTTGCTAGACATTGGGAGAAAATGATGTGATCTTGCTTGAGAACTAGTAATCTCAAAATTATTCTAAAAAATCCAAAAAATCATATATGATGCTGAAAAAATCCTAAAAATTAGAAAATGTCCTTAAAAAAAAGATCTTCTTTAGTGAAAACCTAGCAATAGGCACTTTGATGTATCACCTAAAAAAAAAAAAAAAATTGAAAAAAGTCCTGAAAAATTTTGTCAAGTGGTGAAAACCTAGAAACAGGCACTACTTGAAACCCTTGCAGCTATGTCTATCAGTCTCAATCAACCATTTCATTACACATTTCCTGGCTTGGAATTGTTTCTTGTCCTCATCTCGAGGGCATAGCTACTTAGCCTATTGAGGTATTCTTGTGCATTAGGGTTTCTTTGACAACTCACAAAACAGTGTTTCTCAACACTACCCCCACCCACCTTGACATCAAGTGTTTTTTTAACACTTTTTTAGATAGTTTACCTACGGTCTCTGATGTCACGATATTTCTCACTATCAGAATCAAGTCTTGAAGAAGTGGCCAAGTGACTTACACACACACACTTTAACACTTAAACAATTGAGCTATGCTAATCTTTATCTACTTTGTGTGCTGTCTATGACAATTTCTTTACTATATGTTCCATCCCTAATAGTCTTTCAAGGATGTCATTGACTAGAAGACTGGGGGCATGGGGCATGTTTTCTTGATTTCTACTTGTGGGTATACTTTTGTTTTTCTATAGTGTTGTAAACATTTATGTTGGTCCTATTCAACACGTTGACTTACAAATGTATCATCCTTGACTATTTTGCAAGACCACACTCAGGGTTTATCCTGGCGCTTATGCCTTGATACAGGTGTAATCTTGCTAAATTAAACTTAGGGAATCTAATCATGTAGTTATCTTGACTTACATGTCTTTGATTCTTAGATTGGATTTCCACATACCTATCTAATATCGATCATATTCATATCCTCATAGTTATACTAGTGATGGTTGTATGATCTCATGATGTCCCTAATAAATGCCCAATGATGAAATTAAGAGTCTAAATGTTATGCGCTTCTTGCTGGTAAACCACTTTGCATATTAGCTTGCATTTTAGGTTCATTTTCTAGCTTAGTCTTGCATTCTTGCATATGGGGAGAGCTCTCTCTTCATCTTTTCATGGACATATCGGCTAACTCCTTTCATATATTTCTTTACTTTCTTCTTGTTCATGTCTTTTCACCTTCTTAATCTTTTGCTTCATCTCTTTTCTATCTTGTCATCACATTATATAAATTTTTGACCTCTTAAATAATTTTGATCTCCTAGATTCATTTTCGAGATCGAAATCCAAATTCGGGTTCATCTTGATGGTCAAAATTGTCTTTTAAAATTCTACTTTCTTCTGAGCAGTTAGCTGACCTTTTGAGGTCTAATCTCTGAATCATCACTGGGGCATCTTCATTTCTTCATGTCTTCATCATTTCCATACTTCATATCTACTTAAATTCACTATTTCATGTCTAAAATCACCTTTCTACTCATTTCGATCTTATTTTTATGCTATATCCTTCAAGGTCAACTCTAGTCAAACTGGGGCATTTTATCAATTTTTTTATTAAGTCATTCTTGGGTTCTAATCATCTATCTATCTTCTTGGACATTTCTATATTCTAATTTTCTCATTTCTAGCCAATTTTTGTATCCCCTTACCTCATTTCAATTTCGATCCCGAGGGGGCAGAAATACTCTATCACTTCTTAGGAGCATTTGTTTGATCTTCTCACTTGCTCTCACTCTATCTGCTTTTCTAAGTGTTAACATTCTTCTTGAATTCTAACATTGTTCTCTGCCTAGTGTTCAGTACTACCACTATCAGGGTGTGCATTCAGGACTTGCTATCTATTTTTGCATTTCATTCTTTGGAATCAGATATCTATATCTATCACCGTCTACTTGGCTTTCTATTTTCTTTGACATAATGTGTTCCTAGATCGATCACACATTAGTCAAAGAGGGGCAAATGTAATCACCTAAAAATGGTCATCTAGACTATTAGCTCCCTTTTCAACATTTTGGATAAATTAATTTAATCACTTACCTAAGCCAAATTGCTAATAATCAATTTATTCGATTATAACCTATAGTTTGACTATGCTACCCTAAGTTCATTATTTGATTAAATGAACATGTCCCCTTTTAATTAAATAAAAGACCCCATTCTTCTAACCCACTTAAAGTGCACACATAAAGTCCTTTTTCTATTTTGCAATTAAAAGAAAAGGCTTTGTGACTTTTGTCTTATATGACAAGTCAACTTATATTCTATTGGTTGATTTGTGTGTGCACATGGATCACTCCTCTTTTTGAATTCCACCATTGATCATCCACCATCTTCATATTGATCTCTACCGTCCATACATCTTTAAAAAGGAGAGAGTTTTCCCCCTCAATCCTCATTTTGAATATTGTTATGCTGCAGGTTTTCTAATAGGTTTCTTTGGAGCTTTGTGGAGAACTTCTATTTCTTGTCTACATTCTCTCATCCATGGCATCATGGCATTCTAGCTTAGCTTAGCTTTCATTTTTACATGTAGCTTAATCTCACATAGCTTAATAATGGTATTGTAACACTCTCATACATGCTTAGAATAGCTGCACTTTTCATATTCATGCTAGCTTAATCTTTAGTTGCATTGCATCCTTGAGGAACTCCTTGGGACATTTGCATTCTTGCATCTTGTCTTTGGAACCTCCCATTGCATGGTTTACTAGCAAGAAGAGTATCTCTAAGGCTCATCTAAGAGCCCTTGAACTTGAAATACACTCTCTTGCACTCCATGGATAGGGAGCTCTAAGCCGGCATCCCAGCATTCCGAACTCATGGAATTGTTTGGATAGAAGGGTTTAGAGTGGGACACTTTCGAGTGTACAACCACTACTGGCAATTGATTATAGGACCTAGGAACTAAACCCCCATTTTAGAATTTAATAATGTGTAGAGTAGAAACCACTCTAGAAGAACTGACCACTAAATTTGATAAGAGTTGGCATAAATTCAAACCAATCAACTTGATTGCAGATAATGATACACAACCCTAGAAGCAATGGGCATAGAGAGTAAACATGACCATGGAGATCAATGTAATAATGTTGTACTTGTTGAGCCTTACAATTTGATTCTGGTTCACTTGTGTATGTGGATGGGATTCATCCCCAGGCAAGTTAGTTTATCCAAATCGATCCTAGGTCAAACCAAACTAGAATTAAGTATACCAAGAGAAAATTATGCAAAATTAAGTGGTAGTTCCACATTTTATTGCAAATTCAATTGTTTTGAAAGTCCATCAAACTATTGGAAGCACAATGAAGGCCATGGATGAGTGCCTTGTAATGTGAGATAGTATTGGAAAGCATAAATAAATCAATGAGGTTGCTATACTCGTAAAATAAAAATGAGAATGTGATTTGAAGCTAATCTAAGTGTAAAACATGCACTTCCCCTAGTCTACATGTATACAAAATATGAAAACACAGATAACCCATGTGAAATATTTACACAATGCCAACTATGGAGCTTGAAGAGGCATGCCACGTTGTCAACCAGCACCTTATTTTGGTGTTTTTTTTAAGAATATAGTTAGAAAAGAATATTAGGAAAATAGGCCAGAGTCAATATGGAAAAAAAAATTAAAATTAAAAATTCCTATTAATAAGAAAAAATTGTTCAGACCTTCAGATAGGGGAAATTATTTGAATTTTGATCAATTTTCAAGAGCAGAACTAATACTGAAAAGTCATTCAAAAATAATAGTCCCCCACCTAAAAACAAGGACTAAATACACAAAACACAAACTCATAAAACAAGCCAAAACCCTCTCATAATTTTGTTTTTAGAAGCTTCATTAAAAAAATTTGATCTATTTTATTCATCCTTCCACTATAAAAATGATGACACTATATACCACTCGCCTCATTTTCCTCAACTATAACAAGCAACAATAGCTTAGGAAACTACATGTCTCAAAGGTGAAGGAAAAGTTAATTTCATCATTAGCTTGGGAGTATTCAAAGATGAGACAAGGAAAAATATCATCCATCCTCATGTTTACTTTTGGAAGATATATTTATTAGCTTGTCAAGATCACAAGGGAAAGAATCATTTACCTATGTGTTCATACATCTATTGCTTAGACTAAAGCACACAATAGGGAAAGAAACCACCTAATTTGGAAAGACCAAAATACCATCCAATCCCAAGGTTGGAAATGAATAATTCCTCAAAAGTTATAAACATTGTATAAAAGAACAAGAAATCTCCATTTCAATGGAATGCCTAGGTTGTCCCCCCCCCCCCCCAAAAAACCGTTAGGATTGACAAGTCACTCAAGCAATAAAATATATTATTGAACAATTATATCTCTAACATCCTTTTTTTAGCTTTTTATAATTGATAATAGTGGTGATCATTTGGCAGGGATGGACGCTCCGTTACCATCACCATTGGTCACACCCTTTCCCATGTGTAATCAATACAAAAATAACTCGGCGGATCTACTTTTTACAGTGGTCATATTTTTATTCTGAGGCAGCTGACACTGCCAGTTTGTGAGGTGGATGCATTCTAATTTAATTTATATTTGAGCATTCTTTCAGTATGGGTTTAAGCAGTAAAAATATATGATTTCTTTCCAGGTTAAATCTCATAAATTAGTACTCACTAAATATATTACCTTCTTTATCAATACACTACACATATAACTGTTTACATTAAATATTGAGCAATATTCATCCATTACCAAGTTGTTGGGAAATAGAGGAATGAATGGTATTCAACATAGGATTGAGACTATAATATCAAATATATAATTATTTGTTAATTTGAATTTCAAGTGACAGTTGTGAGTTATTTTTCTTACACGATTACATTTACCACGAGTAGATTTGAACCCAAGACGTCTTCGATAAGGGACTCACAATTTACCATTGTGTTGTAGGCTCTTTCCTATAGTATATTTTATAGATTATTTCATATTATTTCATTTGAATTAATATTAAATTATTTTAATGTTATTTTATTTAAACATATTTTGTTATTATATTTAGAAGTTTTAAAATTGAAATTGATTTTTGTAATATTAAGATTTAAAATTAAAATTTAGGTTATTATTATTTTTATGTTAAAATTAATTGGTTGAGATTTATATTTTTTAATTTAATATGTTTTATAAATTATCTATAATGTTAAGAACATTTTTTTTAAATATTACCTTTTGTAGTTTTATCTTTTGCATACTTCTTCTTGGTATGTATTCACTCATTGGATTATTAACTTTCTAGGGAGTCTTCTAGAATCTTTAGGCATTCATTATGGGGGAGTGGATCTTAAGTTTAGCATGGAGTAGCTAGAATTCTTTTCAATATGTGTGTTATTGCTTGGAATCTGTGAAATACGTGCCTTTACAATAATATAGTATAACATTCTCCCTTAGATGATCCTTGTCTTCTGAATACAACTGAGATCTTTACTACAAATATTTCTCATGATTACGAAGAACTGGTAAACCAAGTTTAGAGACACACAAAACACATTGAGTGTATATGTTTGTACAAGAAAGAAAACAAGGTCACATGCAGGTATAAAGCCTCTTGGAAAGAGAAAGTTGTATTAAGATGATATAATGAGTATATTTTAGAAGGTTAGGTTATCCAAATCATTTACAAAATAATAATTAGAGGGAGGGAGAAATAGTAAGAGAGAGTGCGTGTATGAAGGAGGGAAAGGAAAACAAGAAGGAAGCAAGAGGGAGAGAAATAGGAAGAGGAGATAGGAGAGTGGGTAGATGAAGAGATATATTTTGATAGAGATATGTAAGGTAATAAATAGTATATTATAGATAGATACATAGAGAAGATAAAAGATAAATAGAGAAAATTAAATATAAATAATGAGAGGTGAATGGTAGAGAGGGGTAAAATAAGATAGACATAAGGAAGGGGAAATGAGTTGATGTGTATATTAAAAAGATATGTAATTCTTATAACAAACATTTAGATAGAAGCAAGAATCGTCAATGGAGCAATTGGTGAAAGGACATATATTGTCTACAGAATAGGTACCAAAACACCAAACTTGTCCATGTATGTTGTTATACATTTTGAAAACTACAATGGACCACTATGGAATCAAGATGAGTTGGTGGAATTGAAAGATAAGGACTCATTTTTATAGCTATATCTAGAGTAAAAAAAAAGATGGTCTCCATATCTGACTTGCTTTCACTTTTGAAAGATACTAAAAAATGAAAAGCAATCCATATAAAATTATACACAAACAAAAGGAGGACCACCAATATCAGATAGTTCTTCAGACAAAACATTTGTATTTTGAGTGTGACAAGAAATCAAAATAACACAACTGAATCAAACATATTACATAAAAAACATACTCAAGCAAATACTCAAAAGTACATGAGACTATTGGCATAACCCCTTGCACCATCAAAGGTGCAAGTGCTAGTTATAAGATTATTTTGTGGTACAATATGTATATGTACTTCCAAACCTTTTTAGAAAATCACACAGAGTATAGGAAATTTTCTTCCCTATTTTCCTATTGCTTTTACCTTGTCTTAGTTTTTAAAAAGGATAGCCACGTAGCTTTTAGGAGGGTTGGGTTAAAGGGAATACTAGCATATATTCTTTAAAAGAGAAATATTTTATAAGTATTTATATTTATAAAAAGGGTTTTTATTTATACTCTTATTTAGATATTCCTTTTAGTTGTGAAATGTATTTTTAAATTTATTATTATTATTATTATATGATTTTAATATTATTTAAAAGAGTTAAATTTAGTTTTATTTAAATTCAGTTTTAGTTTAAATTAAATTTTAATATGATTTCATAGTGTTGAATTTAGTTATTGATTAAATTTAATATGTTTTAGATATGATCTCTAGTTAGTCTTATTATAATTAAATTAAGAATAATATTAAATATGAATTATTTTGTAATGAATAAATAAAGTAATTATTCATATCAATTTTATTATTGTGCTATAATAAATGCCTAGTTATTAGGAAAATAAGGACGTTTAACTAGGAAATAGAAACTTGACATATGATTGAACTAAACTTGGAACTATATCAACAAGGAAAACTTTGAAAACAAAAAATTCGAACTTTATTTAAATCAATATTTATGATATATATATTGATATATATATAATGGGTGAATAACTATGTTTGTGTTTTAAATATCTTTATGGTGTTATATTTTATCTCACGATAGGTTTTGGGGAAAAGTAGTAGTTGAATTGATAGGCATGTTTACTAGAGACTTGGGAAGTGGTTGTTTTTTATGATGTTGTTTAGTCACAATTATTTAATTCCCAACCATTGTAATGTATTCACATGTTTTCATGGTGAGAACCAATTTTGTTATGTAAGCTCGTGTGTTGTGATTTTTGTGATATAACCTTTAGGGTTTTTGATCGGTTATCCATTGGCACTTTCCATTTCTTGTATAGGACTGATGTGATTATTGTGATTTATGAGATTTAATTTTATGAGGTTAGGGTAGGTTATCTATATGTATGCTGGGAAGTGGCTTGCAATGGAGGTCGGAGCCCTAAAGAGGCTACTTGGGTAACCCATTGTAATTTGTATTAATAAGTGATAATATTTCATTAAAGGGGTTAAAAAAATTAACAAGAGTTATTGTGATACCTCATCCATGCCTCGAGTACTAGTACATGCTAGAATGAGAGTAGAGAGTGTGCTTGGTTGCGACCTTTCCTTATTAGTATGCCTTGTCTATAAGAAAGGATACAGATGCCACATAGAGTCACTAGGGGGCCATAGTCCTAACAGATTGCCAGGGTAACCTTAGATTTGATTCATGTGATGACACTTTCACACATCCATGTTGGGTTTCCTATGTGTCTTTGCTACCTCTAGGATTAGATGTTACTTGTGTACTTGGTACCCTTGAGGTAGATTGCTATTAGGGTTCCTTGACCTAGATTCATGTTATAATTTTTGGATTGTTATCCATTTATTAGGACTTGAGATTATCTCCTCAACATGGTGGGAGTGGGTCATTTAGGTTCCACGAGGTTGGGTGGTAGTGTTTCTTATACCATTGAGATTTCGACAGCTAGATGTTTTTTGTGTAGTTGTTCTATCCTTCCAATCTTGTGATTTTGTTCTATGTTCATAATTTGATTCACTATACATTGATTATTTGGGATCCTATGAGATGTTGTATCTTATCTTGATGTATTCTTTTAGCATTTCATACCCTATGACTTGTATAGAGGATGATTATGCATTTTGGTTATGCCAAGTGGCATATTATGTTCTTGCATATTATTTTATTTGATTTCATACTTTTGGTTATTCTATGTTGTGGACTTTGTTTATTTATGAGATTTCATCTTAATAAAACTTATGTATGTGATTCATCATAATGGAACCCTTATGATATGGAACCGTTAATGTATCACTTATGTATGTATGTGTGAGTTATTGCTTCCGCTATGTTATCTCTTGTTGTTTTAACCTTAAATAAAAATGTTTAACAAACTTAGTGATATAATAGGTTAATTTCTTTTGGGTTCCCTAGCAGAGCGTTACTTCCAGTATCAGAGCCCGAGTTTCTACATTTGGAGCTCTGGGTATATTGTAACACCACCAGATGACTTGAATTAAACTTAAACAATACTTTTGGTTATTCTATGCTGTGGACTTTGTTTATTTATGAGATTTCATCTTAATAAAACTTATGTATGTGATTCATCATCATGGAACCCTTATGATATGTAACCGTTAATGTATTACTTATGTATGTATTTGTGAGTTATTGCTTCCGCTATGTTATCTCTTGTTGTTTTAACCTTAAACAAAAATGTTTAATAAACTTAGTGATATAATAGGTTAATTTCTTTTGGGTTCCCTGGCAGAGCGTTACTTTCGGTATCAGAGCCCGAGTTTCTACATTTGGAGCTCTGGGTATATTGTAACACCACCAAATGACTTGAATTAAACTTAAACAAATATATGTATCTATTACAACTTGAACACCTTGAACTCCATACTTGAATACTTGAACATAAGGAAAAACAACATTGGATTAACTCTTGATTTGATTTTCATAACATGTTTCATATGATTATGCTTTATAGTAGTAAGTCGTTGTTGATTTTGTTGGCATTTTGTTATTCTTGGTTGGATGTTGTAGGAAGATGGTATTTGGGACTAGATGAAATGTGAGAGGTTGTGGATCAGGCTGAGGCAGAGGTTGTGGGTGAAGCAAAGATATCAGCTTGCATAGGGTTAGTCATGAGAGTCCTATTCAAGAGGGGAATAGGGAAGAGAACATTGGAGAATATCAAGGTGATTTAGAAGGGGTCAATTTGAGGTAGATTATGAGGATTATCCTAGAGTGCTTATCCCCTCTAAAGGGTGTTGATCAGGAGGAATCACATCATGTCATAAATGAGGAGAGGTGGAGATCTAGGAGTCCTTGAGGAGATCCCCATGGTGATAGATATAGGTCAACTAAGGCCATGCAGATGAGGGACCTACAAAGGTCCAAGATCAAACCTTTCACCAGGGTAGGTATTGGATATTTTGTAGAGTATTGGTTGATTGCCTTGGACATATGTTTAAACATGAATATTAAGGAAAAGAAGCTAGGTGTGGACATGAATAATGTTACCTAGGAGTTGTTCCTATAAAAATTATATAATCACTTCTTACCAGAAAAGTGGCAACAATAGAGGGTTGATGAGTTTCATAATATGAGGCAATATACCATGACCGTGGTGGAATATGAGTGAAAGTTATATGAGCTCATGCCTTATGTAGGGAGCAATGACAGTTCACCACTGATGGTACAACATTTCATACGGGGTTTGAATAAATGTTTCATTGGGGGTGTAAAGGTATTCCAACCTAAGACTCTTAAGGATGTGGTACATCAAGCTATTCTTGTTAGCAATGTTTTAGAATAACTTGGGGGGGGGGGGGGGGAATCAGTTATTCAAGGTCCAAATGTCCTATTCAAACTTTTCACTGATTATAGTGAGCCCATTCAACCATTCATTCATCCAAGTTTTAACTTATCTACTTAGCAAGTTACTATAAATCGACATGCAAGTATAACACTTAATAAATTAACACATAACATAGTGATTTACGTGGAAACATAATTTGGGAAAAACCACTAGTAACATACTACTCAATTCTCACTCTTCTGAAGTGATGCCCTATGAAAGGCTTACAACACACTGTCAAATGTGACCTTGTTAGAGGATTTAACCACCCTATTAGAAGTGGGCCTAGTTAAAGGACTTTAGAACATTCACTTGGAATGTCACCCTATTAAAGGATTTATAAATGGCTATTAAAACAACCTAAGTCCTTAGGATTTTTCAAATCTAAAACAATTGCTAGATAGTATTAGAAAATCTTGACCTGACTACAACATACAACTTATCTTGCAGATCTCAGATCACTTCTCAGCTCATACCCTTGCTTGGCCTTTAATCTTTGCAATTCTCATAGCTTTCCCTCCTTTCAAGCTTAGTCTCCTTGAGTCTCCATACCCAATGTACTAGTGCAATCATCTATTCATGACCACTCGTAGAAGAAGAGCCTCTGTGCTCTTCCTTCTCCTAGATGTCTCGCCCTTGACACCCTTTCAACCACTTTGTAGACTTGGCTCTTTAGCAACAATAATATCAGCTCATTTTGCTTCTTGGTCTATGACTCCTTAAATAGAAGTCTTGGAGTTCCTTTTCCCGCTCGATTCTTTCATTCTTTACTTTCAATTCGCATGGATTAGGTAGGATTCATTGCATTTAACCCATATTTTGTTTTCTCTAGAAACTTCTTGAATAATCCTTTAGAATTTTCCCAAAAATGGTTTACATAGGATTCTGTGCCACCAGCTCATCATCCTTATCTTCCAACTCATTCACAAAATTCAATGTAACCATTATGTTGGCTCAGATTTGGTGAATCTTCATCATTTGAAATAATGCAGCATCTCGACAATATTGAGGTACTGGTGCTCGACACATACTATGTTACTTGGCACCCACTGTATTTTTCCTGATGCTAAGCACCTAAAGATCACTCGGCACCAACTAAGAATTTTCTAATACTCAGCACTTGATCTTCACTCGGCACCTAAAGATTACTCGGCATACATTAGAATTTCTTGTTATTTGGCTCCAACTAAAAATTTGCTCAGCTTCAACTAACTTGCTCGGCACCCACTAATGATCTTAGTTTAAGCTTTGCATTCTACCTTTTAACAACTTCTTCCTTCAATGTTTCTAAGTGTTACCAACCTCTGTATCCTTAAGTATGTTATCAATACATCATTTAACCATTGTCTTAATTGATCGTTGCACTTCATTACAACATCATAACTCAACCTTTCCCTTAGGTGCTCTTGTTACATCTTGTTGATCAAATCCTCTTCGTCAATCAACTAAGTGATAGTACTTGGATCTTATAAGCAAATATCATACCTACAAATAGCAAGTTTGACATCAATGACAAAAAAATGATTGAAAACATTATTTTCCTTCTTTCCAACAATCTCCCTCTTTGGCATTGATGGCAAACCAAACTGATCAACCATCAGACTACACCATTCAACCACAGGCTAACTAGGTTAGAACAATAAGTCAAATGCCAAAAAAAAAATTGTAGCTTCACATCATCCTTCTACTATATTGATTGCTTCATTTCTGCTTCTCTCTCTGTGTTGTTGTATCCTCCTTTGTCTTTCTCCCTCTGTATTGCTCATCTTCTGTTGTTCTTTTGATCAACCTCTAATTATTTTTGTCAACTTCTCCCTCTGTCTTCTGGTTCTTTATCTTCAACAATTGTTGATCAATTTCAAACATCTTCTCTCCCTTTGACAACAATGCCAAAGATATATAAGCATCTTAGTATGCAAGTGTAGCTTTTGCAGTTTCATTCAATTTCTCCCTTTGTCACCTTGCTTGTAACTGATTTGAAATTTCAACACGTCTACTACTTTAGGCATAAATCCCAAAGTAAACATCCTCTGCATCAATGTGTAATATCTTCATCAATCAGCTCATTTGATGTAGGACATACTTGCTTGTGCTTCAAGTAGCCTTAGTTAGGGGTATCACCCCTAACTTGCCTCTAAGATACTCAAAAGCGTCTTTAGGTAGTGCCTTTGTGAAGATGTTAGCAATCTATTCCTTTGAGCTAACATATTCCATCTTCACTTGTTTGTCTTCCACCAACTCTCTTACATAATGATACTTGATTGCAATATGCTTGGTTTTAGCATGCATTACTAAATTCTTTGATATGCTAATAGCACTTGTATTATCACAATAAAGTAGCACAGTCTCAGTTACCTCTTCCTTCATACCTTGTAGCAAATGTTTGATCCATACAATATTGGTGCAGTTTATAGCAGCTACCACATATTCAACTTCAGCAGTGGACTGTGAGGTGTAGCTTTGCTTTTTGCTAATCCATGTAATCAACCTTTTCCTAAGAAAAGTGCTCCTCCACTAGTGTTTTATCTATCATCAATGTTACCTCCCCAATCTGCATTAGTGCAGGCTTTTAGTTCAAATTTTTCAATCCTTTTGTAGTACAAACCAAAGTCATCAGTTCCTTTTAGGTATCTCAGTATTCTTTTCACTACCATTAAGTGATTTTCTCTTGGATTTGCAGAAAACCTTGCCACTATTTCAACAACTAATGCAATGACTGGTCTACTATGTATAACATATTGTAGCTTTCCAATCATTGATCTATACAATGTCTGATTTACTTCAGCAGATTCATCATTCTTGGATAGCTTATGACCTATTTCCATTGGTGTGCTAACTGGTTTTGAGTCTTCTAACCCAAATGTTTTGAATATATCCTTGATGTATTTGGATTGGGTCACAAATATTTCATGCTTCAATTGATGTACTTGTAATCCAACAAAGAATTTGATTTCTTCAAACATTGACATCTCAAATTCATACTTCATTTGATCAAAAGAATCTTTGCATAAAACATCTTTTCCTCCAAATATTATATCATCCACAAAGATTTTTGATATCAAAATGTCTTTACCTTTTTTAGCTTTGATGTACAAGTTGTTGTTGTCATCTATTCTCTCAAATCCTATCTTCAAAAGATATTTGTGCAATCTCTCATACTATGCTCTAGGTGCTTGCTTCAATCCATAAAGTGCTTTGTGCAGTTTGTAGACCATGTCCTTGTTCTTCTCATCTACAAATTCCTCTAGTTTTTCTATGTAGACTTCCTCTTCTAGTATACCATTTAGAAAGGAAGACTTTACATCCATTTGGTACACTTTGAAACCTTTGTATGTAGCATATGCAAGTAATTTTCTTACTCCTTCCATTCTTGCAACAAGGGAAAATGTCTCCCCATAATCTAGTCCTTCTTCTTATGCATAGGCTTTGCAAACTAGTCTGGCTTTGTTTCTTGTTATCTCTCCATTCTCATCTAGTTTGTTTTTGAACACCCATTTGGTACCAATCACATTCTTATCAACTAGTCTAGGAACTAGATACCATGTTTTGTT
The DNA here is from genome assembly GCA_028749045.1 of Cupressus sempervirens. Classification (NCBI taxonomy): domain Eukaryota; kingdom Viridiplantae; phylum Streptophyta; class Pinopsida; order Cupressales; family Cupressaceae; genus Cupressus; species Cupressus sempervirens. The sequence continues at coordinate 428,787,742 of CM053784.1, read as the reverse complement.
CTTCTCAATCTAATCTATCTCTTCTTCCATGGCTTTATACTAGTCATCATCTTGTAGTGCATCTTTCACTATTTTAGGTTCAACCTTACTCAGCAAACATGATTCATTTCTCAGTCTATTCCTTGTCATTGGTCTAGCATCCTTGTCACCAATGATTTGATCTGTAGGGTGACGTCTTCTCACATACTTGGCTAATCTTGGTTCTGTCCTTCTTTCCATGTTTGATCCTTCAATTTCAGAATCATTTTGTTCATTTTCATCTGGTAATTCATCATTCCTCTCATGTATACTATTTTCAAAATTAGAATGTGCATTTTTTACATTCTGCAGCTCAGCTTTTGAATGCAGCTCGGTATTCACAGGCTGAGACTTGGTAGATACTAAAATTTGTTGTTGATTCCCAACTTGATTTGCAAAATTGTCTTCAACAATCACTCCTTCATGAAAGTATACAAAGGATCTATAATCCTCTGATTTCTTGGATTCATCAAGCTAAACTTTTGCATGCTCATCAAAATTTATATTTACACTCTCCACAATATTGTTAGTGTTAGTATTCAAACACTTGTATGCTTTGCTTCTAGTGGAGTATCCAGGGAATATGTCTTCATCACTCTTTGCATCAAACTTTCCATTTCTAGTATCTTTAAGAATATAGCATTTACATCCAAAAACTTTGAAATGTTTAACATTAGGTGAGTGACCATACCATAATTCAAAAGGTGTTGCATTTGTACCTTTCTTGACTTGAACTCTGTTCAGTGTGTAGACTACAATAATTAGAGCTTCTCTCCAGTACTCGAGTGCAACATTTTTCTCCATCATCAAGGTTATAGCATAGTCAATCATTGACCTATTCCTCCTTTTAGCAATACCATTCTGTGGTGGAGTTCTTGGTGCTGATGTTTTCCTTTTGATACCTTTGTCATTGCAAAATATTTCAAATTCTTTTGATGTAAACTCACCTCCTTTGTCTGACCTTAGAACTTAGGCATTTTAGATTCTTTCTTGTTTCCTTCTCAACTCTAGCCAAATACCACTTAAACATTTGAAATGCATCAGATTTTTGCTTTAAAAACATAGCAGTCATCATCCTGGAATAGTCATCTACAAATAGCATTATGAATATTTCTCCTAGGTAGCTTTGTACTTCTATTGGACCACATAAGTCTATATGGACTAGTTCTAGTACTTCATTGGAAGTGTATGTTTTGATTTTGAAACTAGACTTAGTCATCTTCCCTAGTTGACATTATTTTCACATTGTTTTTTTAGGTTTCTTCAACTTGGGCAACCCTCTGACCTTCTTCTTCTTGCTGATGCTAATTAGATTATCAAAGTTAACATGACACAACCTTCTATGCCACAACCACACATCATCAAGTCTAACAACAAGACATGTTGCATCTTCCATATCTAGGTAAAATAGATTGCTCCTCGTTTGTTCACCCTTTCCTATCATATTTCCATCAGTGCCATAGATCTTAGCAGTTTTGTTTCCAAATTCAACTTTGCAACCTACATTGCCTAACTATGACATACTCAACAAGTTGTAGTTCAATCCTTCAACATAGTATGCATTATCACATGAAATTTTCTTTGTGAGCTTAATAGAGCCTTTTCCTTTGATTTAACATGGAGCATTATTACCAAATCTAACACTATTTCCATTATATTGAGTAAAGGCAATGAACTTAAATTTATCTCCTATCATGTGATGTGAGCATCCATTGTCTATGATCCACTTTTCATTCTTGTTCACATAGGTAACCAATATTGTTGTTTCATCTTCATCTGATTCATCCTTCATGGCTACATAGACTACTTTATCATCATTCTCATCAGAATCTTCTTCAACAATGTAGCATCTCTTGCCTTTGTCTTTCTAATCCTTGCTATCATCTTCTCTCTTATTCCTGTGCTTGTTTCCTTCTTTGTAATTCTTCTTTGGCAGACATCTTGCAGCAATATGACCAACTTCATTGCAATTGAAACATATAATAGGGATCTTACCTTTGAATTTACCTTTGCCTCTATGGAATCTCTTAGCTAGTAGTGCTTCTAATTGTTCCACATCTTTCTCATTTGTGTTGCTATCACTGGATGCATGTTTTCCTTTTCTTCTCTTCTTGCTTGATGTTTCCTCCTTAGTGTCTTTTATTGTCATCTTGGCCTTGAAAGAAGATTGAAGGTTCTTAGTTCTGTAGTTGTCAAAATTGGATAGCTCAAATGCAGTAAGTCTTCCCACTATTCCTTCAAAGGTTAGTGTGTTCCTTTATACACACCTCAACTCTTGGATGACTAAAACTCTAATAGCATAGATAAGAAGTAGAGTTCTTAAGTATTTGTTGATGGCTATTTCTTCTTCTAATTGACCAACTAAACTTCTTATTGTACTTACCACTTCTTTCATTCTTGCAACATATTGGGCAGCATTTTCACCTTCCTCCATTTTCATGTCATCAAACTTTCCTCTTAGGCTTTCTCTTTTTTCTCTCTGGACATTCTGATCTCCTTCATAGATTTTTGATAAGGTTTTCCACATTTTGAATGTAGTATCATATTTTTTGATGTCATCATATTCTGCATAGTTAAGTGTAGAGGAAATTTCTAGCATTGCTTGATTGTGCTCCTTTTTGTTCAAATCATCTGCAGTGAGTGGTCCTGTTGGATTTACATGTTATGTTCCAATTGAGGTTTGTGCATAGTCACCTATTGATCTAAGGTGCAATTTTATCAAACTCTGCCATGCAAAAAAGTTGTCTTTGTTGAGCTTGGGAACTTCTCTCTTGGACATCTTGATCCTCCTACTTCTAGTACCTTGAAACTAAATCAGTAAATGGCTTTGATACCAATTGTTAGAAATGTTTTAGAATAACTGAGGGGGGTGAATCAGTTATTCAAGGTCCAAATGTCTGATTCAAACTTTTCACTAATTATAGTGAGCCCATTCAACCATTCATTCATCCAAGTTTTAACTTATCTACTTAGCGAGTTATTGTAAATTGACATGCAAGTATAACACATAATAAATCAACACATAACATAGTGATTTACATGGAAATCCAATTTGGGGAAAACCAGCAGTAACATGCTACTCAATTCTTACTCTTCTGAAGTGATGCCATGTGAAAGGCTTACAACACACTGTCAAATGTGACCTTGTTAGAGGATTTAACCACCTTGTTAGAAGCGGGCCTAGTTAAAGGACTTTAGAACATTCACTTGGAATGTCACCGTTTTAAAAGATTTAAAAATGACTATTAAACCAACCTAAGTCCATAGGATTTTTTAGATCTAATACAATTGCTAGAGAGTATTAGAAAATCTTGACCTGACTACAACATACAACTTATCTTGCAAATCTCATATCACTTCTCAATTCATACCCTTTCCTGGCCTTCAATCCCTGCAATTCTGACAACTTGCTCTCCTTTCAAGCTTAGTCTTCTTGAGTTTCCATACTCAATGTACCAATGCAATCATCTCTTCATGACCGGTCATAGAAGTAGAGCCTTTGTGCTATTCCTTCTCCTAGATGTCTCCCCCTTGACACCCTTTCAACCACTTTACAGACTTGGCTCTTCAACATCAACAATATTAACTCATTTTGCTTCTTGGTCTATGACTCCTTAAATAGAAGTCTTGGATTTTCTTTTCCTGCTTGATTCTTTCATTCTTTATTTTCAATTCACATGGATTATGTAGGATTCATTGCATCTAACCCATATTTTGTTTCCTCTAGAAACTTCTTGAATAATCCTTTAGAATTCACCCAAAAATGGTTTACATAAGATTTTGTGCCACCAACTCATCATCCTTATCTTCCAAATCGTTCACAAAATTCAATGTAACCATTATGTTGGCTCATATTTGGAAAATCTTCATCATTTGAAATAATGCAGTAGCTCTACACTATTGAAATACTGGTGCTCAACACATACTGTGTTACTTGGCACCCACTATGTTTTTCGTGATGCTCAGCACCTGAAGATCACTCGACACCAACTAAGAATTTTTTGATACTCAGCACCTAATCTTCACTCGGCACCTAAAGATCACTCAGCACACACTAGAATTTCCTATTACTTGGCTCTAATTGAAAATTTTCTTGGCTTCAACTAGCTTTCTCGGCACCCACTAATGATCTTAGTTTAAACTTTGCATTATACCTTTTTACAACTTCTTCCTTCAATGTTTCTAAGTGTGACCAACCTCTGTATCCTTAAGTATGTTATCAATACATCATTTAACCATTGTCTTAATTGATCGTTGCACTTCATTACAACATCATAACTCAACCTTTCCCTTAGGTGCTCTTGTTACATCTTGTTGATCAAATCCTCTTCGTCAATCAACTAAGTGATAGTACTTGGATCTTATAAGAAAATATCATACCTACAAATAGTAGGTTTGACATAAATGAAAAAAAAATTATTTTCCTTCTTTCCAACAAAATCCCTCTTTGATCTTCAACAATGACCTTTTCAATCAGATTTCCAACAATTCTTGTGGAGCAAAGCGCTACTTTGGGAGATGCTAGTTTTGCTGGTTTTGTGGGGGCATCTGCATCATTGGGGTCCAAGGGCAAACAAAACTTGGGAACATGCAGTAATAGGAATCCTCCTTACTCCAAAGACAACCAGGGTCAACAATAGCAGTAGGGATCTTACCCTCTAGCACAAAGTGGTGGTAGTGGTTCTGATTCTTAGAACTTATGAAACTCTCAGTGCAATAGGCATAATCAAAATAGGCAGCTTGCATAGAGTAACTACTCCTTTTCTAGTAGAGATAGTCATCAACAGTCTAGAGCACCTCTACTAAGGAGAGGTTCTGGCAGAGGTACATAGTGTTTTTTCTGTGGATAGTTTTGGCATATTGCAACCAACTACTCATAATGTACATCTCAGTATTCAAGACTAAGGCCAACAACATCTGAGCCTACAATTGGTGACATTAGGAGGTCACGTAGAGTTTTTGCAGTGGTAGATCACTGCCAAGAAGATCACTAGGGTATCCTAGTTGAGACTATAGGAGCTATCAAAGGTACACCCCCTTCCATCTTGTTTGACTCAGTTGCCACAAATTCCTTCATATCACCTTCTATAGTTGTAAAGTGTAAGCTTGAGGTGGTTAAGCAAGGTAGAGCTTGGCAGGTGGAACTAGCTTTAAGAGCTAAGATACCCACAAACTCTCTAGTGCAATAGTGTGAATTGAACCTAGGAGGATTCATCACTTTAGTAGACCTTCAAGTTATTCCCCTTGGTTTGTATGACATAGCGTTGAGCATGGATTGGCTTGGTTCACATAGAGCTAGCATTGATTATAGGAGGAAGACTACTCAGTGCAAGGATGACCAAGGTAAGGATTCCAAGATTGTAGGCATCCAGAGACCCATATCCCTCCATATGATCTCTGTTATGCAACTAAAGCAAAGCATATGTAAGGGTTGTTAAGTGTTTGCCATTACTATGAGTGAATTTGAGGAGAAAGACCCTGAAGGGAAGACCCTAGATCACCCTATCCTATAGGAGTATGTTGATGTTTTCCCCAGTAAGATTCTAGGTATGCCACCTATGAGGGACATTGATTTTTGCATAGATCTCATCTGAGGAGTAGAACCCATATCTAGAGCTCCTTATCGGATGACCGCTCAGGAGTTGAGTGAATTGTGCCTACGGCTAGAAGTCCTTTTGTCTAAAGGTTGTATTAGACTGATTGTTTCTCCATGGGGAACACCAGTACTCTTTGTGAAGAAGGATATATCATTACACTTGTGCATCTACTACAAACACTTGAACAAGGTAACGATTAAGAATAAGTATCCTTTATTGAGGATCAATGAATTGTTTGACTAGATCAAGAGAGACAAAGTGTTCTCTAAGATAGATCTAAAGTTAGAGCACCATCAACTATGCATTTAGGGTGTTGATATACATAAGAAAACCTTCTGCAATCATTATAGAAACTATGAGTTTACAATGGTTCCATTTGGTTTGACGAATGCTCCATAAATTTTCATGTGCCTGATGAATGAAGTATGTCAATCTTACCTAGACCATTTTGTACTTGTGTTCTTGGATGACATATTGATATATTCTATATCTCAAGAAAAACATGAGGAACACCTATGGTTAGTCTTTTAGTGCCTTAGAGACAACCAACTATATGTCAATTTGGTGAAGTGTGACTTCTTTTAGTTTGAGGTACAATACTTAAGACATGTCATTTCAGGAGATTGTATCTCAATGGACCTTGTGAAGATCTAGGTGATGGTAGATTGAATTGCACCCACTACTATGTCTGAGATTCATAGCTTTATGGGTTTGGCTAGATATTACCACATATTTGTTTAGAAATTAGCCAGAGTTGCATATCCCATCACTTACCTCCAAAGAAAGGGGAAGAAGTTCATTTGGATAGAGAAATGTGAGGAAACATTCCAAAAGCTCAAGGAGCTTTTGACTAGCACACATATTCTAGTAGTACTTGATCTAGCAGTTGATTTTATGGTATGTATTGATGCATCCCTAGAAGGGATTGGAGCAATCCTAATACAAGATGAGTGTGTGATTGCCTATGAGTCTCGCAAGCTCAAGGATCATGAGTTGAAATATACCACACATGATCTTGAGCTAGCTGTAGTTGTTCATGCTCTAGTGAGATGAAGACACTTAATTTTGGGGAATCATTTTGAGCTTCACAGTGATCATCATAGTTTATAGTATATATTCATGTAGCCTAATCCAAATTCTAGGAAGAGGCATTGGATGGAGTTTCTATGTGAGTATGACTTCAAGGTGAAGTATATACAGGGAAAGAAGAATGTGGTAGCCAACACTTTGAGTTGCAAGAGACATGAGATATTATCATTGACTCTTAGTGTGGATTTGAGGAGTCGTATACTTTAGGCATTTCCTACAGGTACTTAGTATCAGGAGGTGAGCCTTGAGATAGATTTAGGCAGATCTTTGGAGGGTAGATTCTTAGGCTATGTCCTAGAGTTAGATGGTCTTTTGCAATATATAGCTAGGATTTATGTATTAACTATTAGATGAGCTTCACTCATTGATTCTATTTGAGGTCAATTGTGCACCTTACTTGGCACATCCAAGTGTTAAGAAAATGTATGCATACTTATGAAAATCATACTTTTGGATAGGGATGAAGCATGATATCACTGATTTTGTGGCTAGGTGTCTTGAGTGTCAGAGAGTTATGACATAGCACTAACATCCTACTGGACTGTTACAACTTAATCTAATTCCTTCATGGAAGTAGGACATTATTTCTATGGACTTCATTATGGGACTACCTATGAATTCTCTTTGACATGATGCTATCATGGTCGCCATTGGCCAATTGACTAAGGTGGCACACTTCTCACTAATGAGGTCATCCTACACAGCAACTATAGTAGCCAATGTCTCTATGCGTGATATTGTGAGATTACATGGTATTCTCTAAAAGATCATTTTGGATAGGGATCTTGTAGTCACATCCACATTTTGGACATACTAACATCATGATCTTTGAGCTCAATTGAACTTTAACTTAACATACCACCCGAAGATAGATGGTCAGACTAAAAGAGTGAATCAAGTTTTTGGAGGATATGTTGAGGATGTATATTATGGATCAAAAGACTCTTTGAGAGGATTATCTATATCTAGTGGACTTTGCTTATTAAAATGGTTATCATAGTTCTATTGGGGTGACACCTTTTTAGGCCTTTTTATGGTTGTCCTTGTCATACACTGTTGAGTTGGGATAGTTTAGAGGGTTGCATCATGTTGGGTCTGAAGATGCTTTGAATATGCAACAATAGGTAGTGCACATAAGTGAGCATGTGTCTACAACACGTGATAGACAAAAGAAGTATGTTGATGCTCATAGGATGGATAAGTAGTTTGTAGTGGGAAAGAAATTATTCTTGAGAGTGCGTCTATGAAAGAGTCCAATCCATAATGGAAAGGGTCCAAAGCTAGGACCTTGGTTTGTGGGGTTGTTTGAGATTCTTGAGAGTATGGGTCCAGTTACCTATCATCTTGCATTGCCACCCAACTTATCTCATGTACATGATATTTTCCATGTTTGTGTTCTTAGACAATATATTTCTGATGTGATACATGTTCTTGATTGGAATGTGTTATAGGTGGAATACATGCAACTGACTTTGGAGCTAGTGCGCATTATTCAGCAGCAAGATTTGACCCTCAGGGGTCAAAAGTAATGGTCCAATGTGACCCTACTGATGAGTCATTAGCTACATGGGAGGATGCATTTGGATTATGGGACTTATATCCCTACTTGTTTATAGGCTTCCAGGAGTAAGCCTAAGTCTAGGGGGTTGACGTAGTGCCTACACCTAGTTTACTTTTCGTGTTAGATTGCCAAATTCTTTTAAGCTAGCTTTTATGGTTGTGTTATGATTTAGTGGTACTTGGTTACCTGATTTATTTGATGTTATTTCATACTTAAATGATATATTAGATGAGCTTCTTGATACTAGGTTATTTCATGTGTTCATGGTTATTCTTTCAATGATGATGCTTTGTATGTTTCATATATTGATTTCAATTGTTTCATGATGATAGTTAGATGGATGATGTATATATGACTTTTATGGTTACTTAGCCTATACTTGCATGTGTATGGTGTACATGTATATTTTACTTTATGATTGACATTTCTAATGTGGTTAAGGGAGGGAGTTGTAGTCACTTGCTAGTCAAGATCTACATGATGTACCACTCCCCACCATTGCCTATTTAGTTTATATGTGTGTGTGTGTGTGTGGCTTTTATGTAGATTGTAGGTATTGGATATTGACTTCTCAAAATTGCCACGATCAGTGTGCCCTATCGTAGTATCTCAATGGTAAAGAACGGAGATAGTTCTCAAGTCCAAATCCTAAACTGAGCCAATTGTCCTAAAATATAGGATGAGTATTTGAGTTATTTACCTTTTCAAATTTGTCAAGTGATGTGAATTTTAGGTTTTAACCTTGGAGTTTGAAATTCATACTTTATCTTTTAAATCAATTTTCTTATTCATGCTATGATTTTCGATTATAATTAAATCAAACAAAGATATATTAAATGATTTAATTAGATAAAAAAATTATAAAGAAAAATTAATTTTTAATAGTACTTAATTAATTGAGAATTTAATTAAATAGAATAAGTAAATTTAAAGATTTAATTAAAAGATCAATTTTAATGTAGTTATATTAATTTAATTTAATAATAATAAATTTGGAAGTTTCATTTAAATAATGAAATTTAAATATTATTAGTAGTTAAATTAATAAATATATTTTCTAAATACATATTCTTATTTAATAATAACAAAGTGAGACTAATTTAAATAAATTTTATTCTAATTAAAAGCAAAAAGTGTGCAAAAAGAATTAAATAAATTAAAATAATAAAAGAAAAGACTTTTGTATATTCGTAAAATCAAAACTCTAGGTTGAGAAAATTCTTTATTAGGAGATTAGAGCTCATTTCTCCACACATAGGTTTGGAGGAGCAACTTTGGAATTGGGAGAAGTGAATTTTACAAGTGCGGAGGAGATTGATAGCATTAAATTGAGGTAGGGTTTGTAGAAACCATTGTAGAAAACTCTTTGAGATCTTTGTATTCTTCGCAAGGATTGAAATTTACTATTGAAAACCTATGGGTTATACTTATGGAACAAATGACATTCTTGCCTAAATCTTGTTAAACAAAACTTGTTGGAAATTGAAACCCTTGTATTGGAAAATCATAGATCTTTGTTATTAAATGTTTGTAAGAAAATGAGATAAAATTTCATATTGGAAAAGTTCAAATTCAAAAAGCAAATTCGTAGCTTCGATTTGGGGAAAAAAAGAAGATTATAACCGAATACATTCAATTTGTTGTGTATATATATATATATATATATATACACTACATGATAATATATTCTTTGATTTTCTCTTTTATATAAAAACTCATTAACTAAGATTGATATATACCCATACTTTTTAATATTAGAAAATGTCCTAATCGTCAACAAATTTAATAGATTAATAAGAGGAGAGGAACTTTAATTTTTATAGTTTAACAATCAATATGGGGGCATAACTGGTTTTACTTTTCAAACCTCATGCCTATTTACTCAAGATCCAATATATACAAGATTATTTTTGTGGTACAATATTTAAATGTACTTCCAAACCTTTTTAGAAAATCACATAGAGTATAGGAAATTTTCTTCCCTATTTTCCGATTGCTTTTTCCTCGTCTTAGTTTTAAAAAGGGATAGCCGTGTAACTTTTAGGAGGGTTGGGTTAAAAGGAATATTAGCATATATTCTTTTTAGTATATATATTTATAAAAAGGTTTTATATTTATTCTCTCATTTAAATATTCTTATTAGTTGTAAAATGTTTTTTTTTTAAAGAAGAATGTTTATTATTATATGATTTCAATATTATTTAAAAGAGTTAAATTTAGCTTTAGTTTTAATTAAATTTTAATTATGGTTTCATAGTGTTGAATTTAGTTATTTATTAAATTTAATATGTTTTAAATATAATTTTTAGTTAGTTTTATTATAATTAAATAAAAAATACTACTAAATATCAATTATTTTGTAATGAATAAATAAAGTAATTATTCATATGAATTTTATTATTGTGCTCTAATAAATGTCTAGTTGTTAGGAAAACAAGGACATTTAACTAGGAAATAGAAACTTGTCTTATGATTGAACTAAACTTGGAACTATATCAACTGGGAAAGCTTTGAAAATGAAAAACTTGAACTTTGTTTAAATCGATCATTATGAAATATTATTTAAAAAAATAAAATGGGTGAATAGCTAAACTTCTGTTTTAAATATCTTTATGGTGTTGTATTTTATCTTGTGATGGGTTTTGGGGAAAACTAGCAGTTGAGCTTATAGGCATTTTTACGAGAGGCTTGGGAAGTGGTTGTTTTTTATGATGTTGTTATGTGAAGTTGGTTAGTTGTGATTATTTAATTGCCAACCATTGTGTTGTATTCACGTGTTTTCATAGTAAGAATTAGTTCTGTTATGAAAGCTCGTGTGTTGTGATTTTTGTGATATAACCTTTGGCATGTTTGATCGGTTATCTATTGATGCTTTCCAGTTGCTATTATATGATTGATGTGATTATTTTGATTTATGAGATTTACTTTTATGAGGTTAGGGTAGGTTATCTATATGGGAAGTGGCTTGCAAAGGAGGTCAGAGTCCTAAAGAGCCTGCTTGGGTAACCCATTGTAAGTTGTATTAATAAGTGATGACATTTCATTAAAAGGGTTAAAATGAATTAACATGAGTCAGTGTGATACCTCTCCCACATCTCGATTGCTAGTACAGGATAGGATGGGAGTAGAGATGATATTTGGTTGTGACCTTGCCTTGTTAGTATGCCTTGTTTGCAAGAAATGATACTGATGCCACATAGAGTTACTAGGGGGTCAAATTCCTGAAAGACTGACAGGGTAACCTTAGAGTTGATTCATGTGATGAGACTTTCCCACATCCATTTTAGGTTTCCTATGTGTATATGTTGCCTCTGGGATTAGATGTTACTTGTGTACTTGGTACCCTTGAGATAGACTGCTATTGAGAACCTTGACCTAGATTATTGTTATGATTTTTGGATTATTATCACTTGATGTTATCTCCTTAGCATGGTGGGAATGGGCCATTTAGGATCCACGAGGTTGGGTGGTAGGTTTCTTATACTATCAAGATTCAGACAACTAGGTGTTGATGTTGGATGTTTTTGTGTAGTTGTTCTATCCTTCTGATCTTGTGATTTTTTTCTATGGTCATAATCTAATTCACTGCACTTTGATTATTTGGGATCATATGAGATGTTGTATCTTATCTTGATGAATATTATTTTAGCATCCCAAACCTTATGACTTGTACAGAAGATGATTATGCATTTTGGTTATGCCATGTGGCATCTTATGTTCTTGTGTGCTTTTTCATTTGATTGATTGCTTCTAGCTATTCTATGATGTAGACTTTGTTTATTTATCATATTTAATCTTTATAAAACTTATGTATATGATTCATCATCATGGAACCCTTGAGAGATGGAACCATTAATTTATTGCTTATGTATATATGTGTGAGTTATTGCTTCCATTATGTTATCTCTTGTTGTTTTAAACTTTTAAAAAATGTTTGGCAAACTTAGATACATAATAGGTTAATTTCTTTTGGGTTCCCTGGCAGGGCATTACAAGATCCTCCCAAAAGGAATCAGGGGGTTTTTGACCCAAGGGAAGACCAAGATAGATCCTCGATAAATCACCAATAGAACAACCCAAGATATTAACTTATCTTGCTTTAGTGTTTCATTGTTATGATAGAAAGGATTGTGATGATATTTAGAATGTTAATTTGGTTACATTAAGTTAAGATAAATGTTGATACACATATTTTGATATTTTAATGTTAGAATATTTTATGAAAATGATTAGAAGGGGAAACAATTGTGTATGTTAATGTGATAATGGATTATTCTACACCTATATATATGTACTTCTATGTTATTTTCATTGGACTATTGAAATTTAAGTTGAGTGTGCAGGAAAAGTTGAACCATAAAAATTATTCAGGGAAACAAGGTTCAAACCTATGTGAACATAGTAAAGCCAAGGTGAATCTTTGGAAGACTCAAAATTTCATTGTATTGTTTTTATTTCATAATGTGATTGTGCATGGGTGTAATAAATTTAGAAATCATGAATAATTAGAGACATGTCATTTGTTGTGTAAAGTATCTTAATGTGTGTCATTTGACACTCATATTGTCTATGTGTAAATGGCATGTCATATAGGGCTTTTGGGCATGAAGGCTCTTAACCTAAATCTAATCCCCATATGAATTCAAGTGAACCCACTTGGGAGAGTGCTAGGATGAGTCACTTTCATGATGGAGTTTGAATTCAAATGTGATAGGAACTTTAGAGGGCTTAATAGTGGTTCCCAAGTGTTATTTTTGTGAAGATAAGTCATCCACATGATAGTAGTATAGGTTGGGGGTCTAAATATAACCATGAGTAGGTATAGGGGACATCAGAGACCCTCTAAACTAGTCATTTTCAAACCAATTCAAAAATCAAAGTGTCACATGACTTCTTTCCTCACCCCTCCACTTGGTTAAGTTCCTATTGGTAGAAAGGTACAAGGGGGTAGGAAGGGTAGGTTGGAATGAAAGTGGAGGTCTTTTTAGGAAGCTTATGCCAAAGTAGTGGTTTTTCACCCACTCTCTAATTGTAGAGACACTTAGGGTTTTTGGGAGAAGAAACTTGGAAGCCAAGGAAGGAAAACTCTTCATCACCATTTCATAGCCATTAACTTGGAAGGAGGTTAGTGCTTCATGCCATGGATTTTATCATCTCATGAAAGTTGAAAGATGGAAATTGTAAGAGTGTTCTTGTAGGATTTAGGTGTCTTGCATATGGTGTATGTTGTAGTTGCTTGTGTATGAAAATGAGCATATTGGATCTACTTAATTTTGATTTTGTTTTCTTTGAGTTTTTGTGGTGAATTGAATGTTGTGTTGGGTGTGAAGGCTTCACTCACCCTTGGGAGGGAAGAGAAACCTTGGGGTGAAGGGGTTAGTTGGGCTCAACATTGAAGTTGAGAAATCCTCCTCTTGAAGAGGGGATAGTTTTCATGGAGTATGGGCTCCATTGAAGCCATATGCCATTCTATTGTTTTGTGGGAGGTATAAGTGAGAATATGTGAAGAGGAGTAAATGTTGATAGCCTTGTTGAGGCATGTTATTATTGATAGCCTTTTCATGGCATGTTTCTTGGAAGCCTTATTGGAATATTGCAATTGCAAGATTTGTTGTTTCATAAGGATATGGCATTCTCCTCCTTGGAGAGCCCACCTTCACCCAATGTCTATGATCCTATTTGTGAATTATTATGCAAACCTTGGTTGGGGTTGTAAATGAGTTGTGAAAATATTGTATTCATGTTGGTTCTTAATGTTTGTGATGCTTGATTGAATGTATCCCGTTTGAACCTTGTTTCCCCAGCTCGGTGGGTGGCCTCTTTGGAGGCCTAGGTTGGGAGGTGAGCCTCCATGGTTCTTGGTTTTGTATTTTTTTTTGGTTTTTGAGGATGAGATCTATGAAGAAGTTAGGGCTCTCCCCTTGGCATTGTTGGAGAATCTAGTCCTATTTAGATGCAACATGTAGATGAAGGAAACAATCCTTCCCATTTTAATTTGTAATGTGATGTGATGAAAGAATCTCTATTGTGGTTTTATGTATTGTGAGAAGGATTTACATCATGTTGTATATAAATATAAATGAGTAAGTTGAGGTCGAATGTTATGTATATAAATGGCATTGTAGGGAAATATGATATCATATTCATGGTTGTTTAAAAAGGAAAGAAATAGTTTATGTGCAAAGGAACATTTATGGTTGTGAGGTCTATGTGAATCCATGTAGTTGAATTACTTCTCTTTATGCAAATTTAGGAAATCAATCAATAGTTAAACCTTATAGATTACTTATGAAAAAAAAGGGCATTGTAATAGTTATGCAATTTATATGTAAGTGATTTCTTTATTTTGAAGCAATGAAAATAAAACATTCTCGGTAAATTGTCATGCCCAACATACTTACAACCAAAAGAACCAATAAATACAATTTAAAAAAAAATAAAATTATTTGATCCCTAATATCTATATGATATATTTGGTTTCTCTGTTGTTGTGATACACTTTAGCTATCTAATTTTGTTAATGCAGTAGGTATATATTTTAACCTACATTTGCTACTAACTACATTCCAACGAAAATATATTATTGAATGCTAGGAATGATTATTTCACTTACATTATTAATTTTATGAAGATATTGTCTAAATAAATCAATGTTGATTAATATAATAGATCTAGAAATATAATTAAATAGAACTATAACTTCATGACAAAGTTGTTATCAATAATAGAAACTAACCATACGTAAGAGTGAAGTAGGACTTCAAATATCTATTGATATGTTTTCTTTTAGAATATTTTAGAAATACAATACCACAATTTTCCCTCATTTCTTTCTACTACAATAATAGTAAATAACATGTGATTTCTTCAATAACTTATTCACTAAAAAAAATCATAACACATTAACAATAGTACAAACCACCTTATGCATTTTACAGCACACAAGCTATCACAAACTTCACATAAATCTGTCCAAACAAAAGTGGGGGTTACTTCAAATAGGAGACTCTCCCATGTATAATAAAATTTCACATAAAAGTGTGTCTCTTAACACAAATAAGTAAAACAACAAGTCTATCTTCAAGCTCTCCAATTTCATTAGTAACCTATAATAAAACACACACTAGCAATCCCATGGGTACTCTCCTCCCAACCTTAGGCCTTATACAAGGCCACCTTTGAGTTGGGAGAACCGTGACTAGGTAGAAAAATACATTTCTAATCATGATTCACATCACAATGCTCACATGTCACAAAACTGCTTACATGCTTACAACTCACATGTAAACACAAAATGCCCCATCCAAGGTATAGCACTTAGGATCACATATTGATCCATAACAAGGGGTAAGGGTGGAACTTTAATGCTGTGGAGACTCCACTTGCACTTATGCCTTTACTAGGCTATTCAAGTCACATACATGCCTTCAAAAGGCATCTTTATTGAGCTCATACCTACCTTCAGAAGGAAACTTCACATTTTTCATGCATACCTACCTTTACAACGCATTCTTACCCCCTTATAGCCCCTTCAAAATATAAGCAAAGTGGCATATGGGGCCCATAACATCCATACAACATCCCTCTCCTAATCCAAGTAGAGACTCTCACCCAACATAGTCCCAATGCACCCCTTACCCTCACAAGGTTCTCTTTCCCCCCTAAGGGATGAGGTTCACCTTGTCACAACCCATAACAAAAAACTAAAACAAGAAACAAAGAACTCACAACACAAAGAAAAATACACTACAACCATACACTAAGATTGAAAATAAAAGAACCCTCAAACCTTTGTGAACACAACATCAAATACATCATCACCATGCACAAATCTATAACAAAAATTGTTATATCTTATAAACACATCCACCATCTTACCCATAATAAGAATCACATGAAATCACACTACTAAAACAACAGGAACACATATGAGCACAAGTTTTACATAACAAAAATGGACAAGGGAGGTTACTTACCTCATTGCCAAGCTTGCTCAAAATGGATTTGGGCTTTTTTCCTTCTACCATTCTCCTTCCCTAAGCTTATTTCTTCCCCTTCCCTCTCATAATCTTCAAGATCCTTCCCCAAAACTACCCACTAACTCCTTTTAGAGGTTTCCAAAACATTCAATCCTATTTCCTCCTTCCACACTTCCCAAGACACATCTCCCAAGAACTTTCCCTTCTCCTATGTTTTCCCATTCCCCGAATTCGACCAACTTGAAAAACCCCACTTTTGGGTGACTTCCAAGATGCCTAGGGATACCAAATATACTTAAAAATTCCCCTAACCCCTAGGTGTACCATATGGGATTTAAAATAAGGCCTTAACCTGACCCTAGGGATGGTTTTAACCTCCTAAAAACTCACCAAAGGTTTTCATTCAAATTTTGCATGGGGAAAAACTCTCTTGGTTCAATAAAAAAATGTACCTTCCCTAGTTTCCCTACTAGGCTACTCCTTGCTTTACTCGACCACCTATTTATCCCCTTGGCATGTCACATCAAAGAACATGTGTCAAGTGACACAACAATAATTTACAACACATCAACACACTAATCACATCCACATGCAAATTACATCACATAATAATAAACCACAAATTACATAATATAACTCACAACTGTATTCAAATTGGCTTCACTAATAAACCGCAATGGCAATTAGGTTACACCCTCAAGGTTCTCGATATGTCCATGGGCTCACTACCTGCACACTCCATGGAAACATAAGTAGTCTCATATGAGGAAATCACTATAAATCAAATACATGGAAAATAATATACATCCAATGTCCATGACCAAATAATCGATATGTAAATCTGCATCTATAATTCATAGATCAATTGTCCATCACACATCTTAACATTTCTTACTTTACATTCATAAAATTTCTCTAATCCATATTGTCAATATCATTCATCATGACTACTTGTATTTATTCCAATTATAGAGTCAATCCATATACACCTTTATAGGGAATCAAATGTGAAATGCTAAATTCTAATTTCTTTCCCATCAATAATCATGACATATGAATTCTAAGGCAATTACACATAATTGATAAAACTACATATAAATCAACATATAATATGAATCAAAAGGACTAACTTAAAAATTTACCTAATTGTATCCATTATTTAACAAATTCATATACCTTCCAATATACAAATGCATCATATGTTAATCCACATAATTACACTCTTAAATGAATGATTCATATAGGGCATGTTCATCACATTATAAGGTTTATTCAAATCAGTTGCCATGATGCCACTACTAGGGTATGCATTTGTCATCAAGATAATAGAATTTACAAGACAAGGATTATGTCCATAATAATCTATAATCAACCATTGATCTCCTAATTTAGATATCTGATTTTTTGCCTTTATAGCCCTCTAGCTCGATAACCCTAATTAAGCATGAAATGTTATGACTTCTCAACAACCACATAAATCTCTAAAACAATAAGATTATATATTTTTATTGTATCCTAATATATATATGAAATGAAAGTTCATAAAGTTCTATGTCTTCTTCAAACAAGTTCTAACAATATGTCATAAGAAGGCATAATTGTGACTTATAATCCTCCTTAAACTCTAGGAGGAATACTATATCTTGCTTACTTAATGTTTATAATTCTCTAGTAGAGAATTTAGATATGAAACTATGGTTTTATTTAGCGCATAAGGAGCGGGATGTTACAAATATTCCATGATGTTCAAATAGGAATCCATTCATGAAATTATTCATCATATGGGAGAATGAAATTAACATGGTGCAAATACATTCATTATATGTGCTCATTGTATTATACTAGTGAATTTTAGTTGTCTAATGGATTAGATAGGTGTAAGGGAATAACATCAAACCAATTATTGAACATAATATGGTAGCCAAAATTTAGGCAACTCTAAACCCATATTCATGGACTCTTGATTTGAGTATAAGGAAGAATGCACAAAACCTATATAGAAGCATGGTTGTACATGCACATTTTCTTCTTTGGATTTTTTATGGGAGAGGGAAACAATTTTCCTCCCAATTACAGTCAATAAAATAATCACACAGCTTGCCCATGAAAGTAACTATAAAATAATTCTCTTAACCCAAGGAAAATGGAGGGTTCCTATATATATATATATATATATATATATGAAAAAAATAGATATTTAAATCTACCCATGTGAAGGGCCAAATTTCTTGAAAATGGCACATTGATAAAGAAATAATTATAATAACAAGAGCTCTTGGAAGAGCTTGAGTCCCTGCCTTTGTAGTTAATGATTCATATTTTATTAATAGATTAAAAATTTATTTAATCTTTAGACCATATAGATATAATAGTCAAAGACATACAATGTTTTTGAAAAGAGAAGTTATAAATTTTAAAAAATTTAATTTAGATTTTAATTAATATTTTAGATTTTAGCTTTATAGAACAATGTGGTGACTAGCCTTTGTATAAAAATATAGAACTTAATGTAATGCATTGTAAAATCACGAGATTTGAATTAATAGATTTTTAACCAAGAAAATTTAAGATTTTTAGAATTTTATTACATAAGTTAAATTTAGAAATTAATTGTTTTAATTTTATTTTATTAATATATACTAAAGTCTATATATATATAAAGCAATACAACTCTTAATAGAAATAGTCTACTCTTAATAAATAAACAAATTTTATAATTTACAATGATTATTGATTTATATAAAACTAATTTTTAAAATAATTTAAAATATAAACTATTTTCAAAACTAAAATTGTGATAATTAATATTCATTAGACATTATTTTTGTTGTGGAAGATAAAAACATTACTTTTTAGTTATGGAAGATAAAAACATTGCTTTCAAATTTTCAATTGAAAAAGGAGTCCACTAAATAAAATTTATATTTTGTCATATTTTGTATTTTCTACTTTTACTATCATTAAGAATTAAATTAGTCATTCATCTTTCCCTTTGTTCATTGACCTTCTCCTAAACTTTTATGTGGAAGTTACCACATTAAAACTATTTATTACAATTAATGTATATTAAGTATAAATATATTGTTGTGCTTAACATATATTGACATCTCATCTATGAAAATAGATATATAAAAATAAGAGCCCATTGATCATGAAAATTATTTTTTAAACAATTTATTTAGACACTTAAAAAATATAAAATTGTCTAGATTTAGATCATAGCAAAATCCAAAAATAATTTTTTTTAATAATGATAAAAATGAAAATTTTCAAACACCTGTCTTATCATATTAGTTTTTTTGGTCGACCAAAATATTCTCCAAATTACCTATATCCATTTGTACTCAAAAATAGATGCAAGTGGTAATAAATGTATTAGATAAGTACCCATGCAAGTGGTAATAATCTATTAGATATGCAATGAAAATATATTGTTTACATTCAAAAGTGACACTAGTGCTTATAAAAGTAGTCTGTTAAAGTAGAGAATATGCTTCATCAAGCAACAGAATAATACCCAGAAGAAGAAATACATGTGTACTACTCGCACGGGCGAAGCAAACCAATTTTGCCATTTTCAAACCCCAAGTGGCAAAAGAGGGTTCCATATCATCTCTACGGGCGCCTACTCATAAACTAAAGTGAATATGGTGGGAAACTGGAAACTAGATCATCTATCTTTTCATACCCTGCAAACATCATTGTCCTCTGCAAGTGTAATGAGTCGATCATGTCAATCTAAAGTAGACGCTTCCACTGTGCCAAGAAGTTTTTGGAGATCTTTTTTCTTTAATTTTTAGTATCAAAAAATATATTTACCCCTACCAAAATTGTTGCTGGCCAATGAGAAAACAAGAATTTTCAATTGAAAATTAATTTAAAAATAAAAGATTTTTAAACCTTTGAAATTTATTAGCTTTAGTACAAAAAATAAATTGATGGTGACCACCATCGAAAACATTAGTACCCTACCTTATGTAAGGCAGAGACTAATAAGAGACTTGTCCGTTTAAACAAAATCCAAGTACATGTCATGTAACAAAAGGCATTAAAGGGGGGAACCACCTTGGGAACTAACTCCTTTCCCATTTAATGTCCATCTTTAGCTTTAAAGGAACCTGCCAAGACATTTTACCCCAAGCGCCCACTTGGTTCATGGGCTCCAATGGTCAGCCAACACACATCTATAGAGGAATCACATGCATGAGAAAAAAATGGGTTGACTAGCCCCACACCATTCAAGGAAATAGGCATGCGTGGTACCTCTAGAGAATGAAAAGCTGTTGACTTCCATCTTTCCCCTTATTTTAGCTTGGCAACGACTATCCAGGTAGTTCGTTCGGCTGCCCATATGCCCCCAACTCATGCCCTTTCTGTCAGTGTCAGTCTTTTGTCAGTGCACTAGTTGAAGTGCCATGCCCCAAGTGCATTGGATGGAAGAGACCTTTTTAGCATTTTTTTGACACAATATACTTTTTTGCTATATGTTTTTCATCTCGCCTAAGTGCCTTTTTACTTGGTTTTTTCGTGATTGGTTTTATATTGTGTCTTATAATGTTTGTGTTGTTGTAAAGTCTAAAATATTTACTATTTAGTTGGGATAAGTAAAAATATAATTTTATTAAAAATATAAATATAGTTTTATTATTACGAATATAAATTGTTAATATAAAGAAATAAAATTATTATTGTTTTGTTTAGATTGTAATTTATTTCAATTATCGTAATGTTTACTTTGTTGTAAAAAAATTTAGTATATTTGTTATTTATTTTAGATAAATAAAAATGTTATTTGATTAAAGTTTTGAATATATTATTATTATAAAGATAAAGTATCTGTACATAATTAAATTAAATTTTAATTATTAGTATAATTTTAATTAGAAAAAGTTAGTAGTAATTTATTTAATTGATATGATTATATTGTAATTTTTATTATTGTAAATTCTTATTTTTTACATATGTCTATATTCAAATAAATTCTAAAATTTTAATATTTAATAATAAAATTAATATTATTTATTTTGACATTTATATTCATAAATCTAATCAAATAATTTTATACATTATTAATTAAATTTATAATATAACATAGTTACGTATATTTAAGATTTCTAAATATTATGACAAAATATTTTAAAAAGAAAATAATTGTAAAAATCAAAATAAAATTATTTGAAATTATATTAATTTAATTTACAAAACTTATATAATATTATGAAAATTTTATGTATCATTCAGATTTACTTTCTTGTTTTGTCTACTATATATTATAGACATATTTTAGTCAATCGTATTTAATTTGAAAGATGCAATCATAATGTTGGAAAATTTACATTTTATTACAAGTAAATAAAGAAAGAAGACTTATATAAGTATTTTAGTTATTGAAAAATCTAACTCCAACTAAACACAACAATAAAGAAAACTTACAAAAGAATTAAGTTATTTAGATATATATCTTGTCAAATTATTTAAGGTTTAATATTAAATAAACTAATAATATTGTCACTAAAATGGCAAAATAATATTTTTTAGATTATATATTATGTAAAATATAATAAAAGAAAAAGAACTTTTTAAATGAATTTACTTAAAAGTCTTTAAAATATTTTTTTTTACCTACAATCAAGATTTTTCTATTAAAATAAAATAAAAGACAAAGTTAAACTTAAATTCTAACGCCCACACTTTGTGGGCACGACTACTATTACTATCATTACTAGTTGTCACAAAAAAATACTTAAAACAATTAAAGTGCAAGACAAATATTATTTTAGGACTAATATAATCATGTTTTTTTATTTAATTTTATTTAAATAAAACTATAACTTTAAAATTTAAAACTTCTAATTGAATTTATTTAAATAATTTTTTTTCCCTTGTAGTATATAATTTTAAATTTAGAAAAAATAGGTTTTATTATTATTTTTATTACAATCTCTTATTAGTTTTTCTTTTAATGTTAATTTTTAAATTGAATTATTTGAAAGAATATGATTAATAAATTAGTTAATTTTTAAGTCTTTTTATTGGTGTAGTTATATTCATGATAGAGTTGAGTAGGATCTCTAAATAGTTAAAAAGTAAGATAAGAATGTCTTACTATTTACTTAAAGGATCATTTGGTAAAGATAAGAACTTAAAGGATCATTTGGAGGCAAGAATTAGAGGAGGCCATAGAGAGGATGTTTTCAAACACCACAATAATAGAATTCAAGAATTTCCTCCCCATGAAAATGCTATTATGTTGCTCTGAAATCAAATTTGGGAAAATCTTCAAAATTCTCAAAGTCAAAACTTTAGATATAATTCTATATATCGAGTTACAAAGATTGATTGCTCTAAAGTGCTTAGGGGAATCCACACCCACCTTCTTAGGAATCATGCATAAAAAAGTGGAACTGATCTCATTAATCATTCTTCTAGCCCCCAAAAACTCCTTCACCACATTGCATACATCTCTCCCAACCACATCCCAATGAAACTGGAAGAAAAATGTGGGAAAACCATTTGAGCCAGATGATTTTCCCTCTTCAAACGACAAAACTACCTTGTAGATTTCATCCTCAAAGGGAATGGTAGTCATCATTCTATTCTTCTCTTTAGAAATAATTTGTGGAATAAATTCAAGAAACTCCCACTAGCTATCCATATCAATATCCAAGTTTGACGAAAGAAGAGAGGAGAAAAAATAGTCCAGCTCACTAGCAATCTCATTTTCATTAGTGATATCTTTCGGCCTCACCTTCAACCTAGAGATGTGGTTAGTTTCTCTCCGCTTCATAGTAGTTAAGTGGAAATATTTAGAGTTTTTGTCTCCTTCCTTTAGCCAAATGGACCTAGACCTTTGCCTCCAAAAAAATTCTTCCTTGGATACAATATCATGATAATTGACTAGCTTTCCATTTTCTTCCACTAAAAGCTCCTTTGAGTAGCCTTCCATCTATATTCTATCTTGATTTTTTTTAAACTCCATTTTTAGTTTGGAATTTTCCTTGAAGATCTATCAAAATGTACCCTTGTTCCACTCTTTCACCTTAGCTTTAACATACATTAGTTTTTTGGCAACTCAAAAGAGGGTCATCCCATCCACCTTAATATTCCACCATTCTTTAAACACCTAAAAAAAACTTGGATGTTGAACCCACATGTTCTCAAATCTAAAGGGGAAATTATTTTTAGCTTTGATTGAGTCATCCATAAACACCAAAGGAAAGTGGTCAGAGGCAATCTTGGGTATAGAGGATAAAGAGTAAATGGAATCTTGGGCCCAATCAGGAGAAATTAGGGCCCTATCCAACCTAGCTTGCATATAGTTTTCCCTTGCTCTTTTGTTGCTCCATGTAAAACTGATACCTTGGAGATCTAAATCCATCAAAGCTTCCCCATTAATAAAGTACAATAAATCCATTCTCCCTTCTAACTGGCTAGGACTACCTCCCATTTTTTTCATGCTCATAAAGACGAACATTGAAATCCCCCATCATAATCCAGCTACCATTATAATCTTTACTTTTAAGATTAGATAATATATCCCAAAACATTTTCCTCACACTCTTGGTGTTAGAGGCGTAAACATTAACTAGAAACCAGCAAGTTCCCAATTTTATATGTTGAATCTTAACTACTATAAAGTTCTTATTAGAATAAAAAAGATGGCCAGAGACAACATATTTATTCCACATTATCAGAGTACCTCCTAAGGCACCTTCAAAGCTACCAACTAGTACACCACATTTTTAAAAGGCTTTAACTCTTTTTCTTTTTCTTTTTCCATTTTGGTTTCTTAAATCACCTGGATATCTAGTTTATGATCATGACCTACATTCCTAAACACATCCATCTTATGGAGACTATTAAGCCCCCTTATATTCTAAGATATTATCTTCATTTCTTCTTGGGAGTGAACTCCAGAATAGTAGCTTGCTTCCCATAAGCTATATTCTACAAACTCTCCATTTCCCTCTTGTTTTTGAGACTCTTTCTTCCCACTTTTCCTAGAGATCCAACACTCGCCTTCAATATAAGAGAGGTCAATTCAATTTTCTTCCTCCTAGTATAAACTTTGGATGATGAAACTAAAGAACAACCTTATTTTTTAGTTTTCTTCCTGAATCTTGTCTTATGTTTTTTTTTCTTCTTTAACAACTTTTTGTTCCTCTTTCTTGAGAAAAAAGTAAGGATTATGCTCAAGACCCATATCAATCAATAGAGCATCATTAGGGAGAGGTTCTGAGATTGGAAGGTTACCCTCTTCAAGAGAATCCTCCAAACTATTTTCCAAGACCTTGTCTAGATCATCATTATCCACCTCCTAAATTTCTCCTTCCTCAAATTAATCCTCCATTCCATTATCTTCCTACCTCCCATTCTTGTTTTGGGATAGACGGTCTAGCAGGTCTAGCACAATCTCTTCTTCAATAGTGTCCTTGAGGGGGGAGGAAGAGGAGTTTCCTCCATCCTCATGGTAGTATTACATTCATCTTCATTCACTCCCCCTATGTCATCAATCCACTCTTTTCTAATATTTTCTTAAGTATCTTTATCAGGGTGATAGCTTCTCCTTGTGGAGTCTTAGGTCTCCATACCAAATTTTGAGATTTTTTCTTTTTCGGGACCACTTTTTAGTCATTTTAGTTTTCTTAGGGCATTTTCTAGCCCAGTGACCCAATTTCTTACAAAAGAAATGGGCATTTGAAATATCTTCAAATTCAACCTCCTATATCCATTTCCCCGATTTAGAATTTTTTTTTTAACTTTCTATGGTAAATCCTTAAGTTGAGACACTTTCACACAAATCCTAACATATAAAAGTCTTGACCTAGTAGCTATCATATTATCAATAGAAATGAGTTCTCCAAATGATCAAACAATCCATTTAAAGATATCTTCATACAAAACTCTAAAGGGAGTTCTAGAAATTGAACCCACACAGGCATGGTAAGGAAGAAAGTATAAGAAAAGTCCAGGTTTGGTTCCCATTTCTTAACCGTGAGGGAGCTTATTCCAAAATAGCATGGTCCCCCACATAATGCCATGTCCATTTCCTCCTTTCAAGTGAAGATAAAGGAAAAGAAACCTTTAGGCATAGCCACAATATCAACCTCACCTCAGAGGACCCATTTCCTCTTCACCATATTCCCTAGAGAATCAATATCTAGCCGAGCCCCCATAAATTTTCCAACAAGGCTAAAATCAATAGAAGATATATAATGGTCAAGAATAGGGCCCGACACAAATATTTGGAACTCACTTTTTTCCCAACAAGATTTTGAAACAACAAGGGGGAAAGATTACTTACTTGCTAACCTCTTACCAAAAAGCGAAGACCAAAGCTAGTCGCCAACATATTTCGCTTGACCCTTCTAACCAAAATCATGTGGGGCTTCAAAGTCTTGATTACCCACATATGAAAGACCCTCCCCTCTAGACTACTCAAGTGGGACCCCATCAAACCCATGGTCAAAAGATGGAATAATGATATTCTAGTGGTCAACACCTTCCTACACCTCTTGAGAGCTCTTCGTTGAATTGTCATCCTTATTCTCACCCTTTCCTCCTAGATTCCTTCTAGGTTGTAGAGTGTATCTCCATTACTGTTACCTGCAACCACATTCCTACACAAAACCTCCATTCAAAACCTCTGTTGGTCCTAATTCTTGTTATGTTAGTGCTATCATTACTCTGAGTTTCCAAGAAATGAAATTTATGGCTCCCTCAAGTCTATCTTTGAATCTAATTCTACTAACCATTTTGTTTTATTTGAATTTATTTTGATGGTGATAAGATTTCTCATTTAGTATAACTGATCTTTTGATCTTTTCTTCAATGAGGTTTTGATACCATGTTAAATATACTAGATCATATTATAGCTTGATTTTTCAAAATATTTAATATGATGTATCAAAATTAACAATGTTGATCTCCTTTTGATCTATTATTGTTCTTTGTTTTGTAGAGATCTACAAGAACATAAAATGAAAATTTGTAAGTATGCTTTATGAATCTATATATGTATTTATTTGGTGCTACTTGTAGTGACACTCAATATGCTTGTATGTGTTTTCCAAATATGTGTGTGTGTGTGTGTGTGTGTGTGTGTGTGTGTGTGTGTGTGTGTGTGTGAGAGAGAGAGAGAGAGAGAGGTCATGACTAATGCAGAGACATGTATCTACATTAGACATGCCCCATGTAACATAACAAGTGTCATTTCATAAGTAGTCCAATTACTATCATAAATAATTGTACTTTTGGTTGTGATGTCAGTGAAAATGCAAGTAATACTTAATAAGATGTTCGACAAGGATTTTGATGACAATGCATGTCATACTTATTAAAGTGTTCAAGAAGGATATCGACAACTATATAATGGCAATTAACTTTGTTAGAGATGTTGATATACAAAAAAGGCAATATATGAATACATGACTTCTGAAATAGTCAATAACATTAATCATTTGATGTATAATATAATTTGAATGTTCCCAATCATTAACAATGTTATTACATAAATAATATTTATTAGATTAATATCAACATACATTAATGGCATATGTGTGTGTACATGTACGCACACATGTGTGTCTGTGTGCGTGCACGCTGGTGCATGTGTATGTATGTATGTATGCATGTATCTCACCAACTCTCTCTCTCTCTCTCTCTCTCTCTCTGAATTCAATAAATATTAATTATTAATAACAAAATTATAGAAGAAGGATAGATATTAATTACATAAGTACAATAGTTTTTTTGATGATTTGATTTTATCAATTTGATTTATCTAATCAAAGCTATATTAGATTAATAACATGCTATTTTTTAAATTAAAACCTAAACATAAGTATTGGAGCAAGAATTTCTAGATAAAGGAGCTATTCAAGTTTGTTGTACTACTTAAATGTAAGCCACAAAAATATATCTATACACGATAAACCTAGATGGTTCATAATTGGTCCTAACCACATATACAAACCACCTCTTTGAGACCTTTAAGAGCCTTAGCATTGGCCACCTCTTGGACTGCCCCTTCAACTTTAATGTACTCCTCAACAAGGTTAACAACTTTAAATGTCATTAAAAGCTTTATATTCCTCTCAATGGGCCAAAAACCCCTCTATATCTTTTGTGAAGAGAATTGGATAAGTATTAAATGAGTAGTTTCTAATCACCCAAAATCCATAATTTCCTCATCGAGGAATGGTAAGATAATTTCCAATATTGATCATAACCCTAGGTAAAAACACAAACCTGTGTCACCTTTTATAAAAAAAAAAAGGATCCCAAAATGCAAACTTTACAACTTTAACCACAAACAA
This sequence comes from Cupressus sempervirens, assembly GCA_028749045.1. Lineage (NCBI taxonomy): Eukaryota > Viridiplantae > Streptophyta > Pinopsida > Cupressales > Cupressaceae > Cupressus > Cupressus sempervirens. The sequence continues at coordinate 428,760,180 of CM053784.1, read as the reverse complement.
ATGGCATTTGTGTTTAGAATTTGAAGATGATGTAAACTGATGAAATGTATGAAATTGGATGAATTTAATGCCTATAATTTTTTTAAAAAAATTGAGTAAGAATTTATTCATTTTTTTGAAATTTTGAATTCCTTTTTTCACCTACAAAAAAAATAGTTTCTAGTTCTTGTCAAACAAGTATATGCAATCATTGTTTTTGCTCTGATTTGAAAATATGTTATAGATGAGATGTATAGCTAGGGAACACAAATAGAAATATTGGTTTTTAATGTATATATTGTTTGTTATAATTAATCGAGGTTGACCTTATTAGAAACCAACAATTTTTCCCTCCCTATCAAATCTTCACCTTTTTGAAAAAAATAATTACATATTCTTGAAGAGGACTCTCTCCTCTAGGAATAAATGCAAATTTATTTAGTTTTTTATTATTTAATAATTTTTTTCCCCTTTTTTGAGGGAGCTTCTCAAATGTTAAAATACCCACTTATAATATTTTCAAATTATAACATATTATTACTAATCAAAGCACTATAAATTTTATATAATGATGATATTAACCCAAAATCTATAAAAGGGAATTTTTAGTTTTTGAAAAATGTTGAATTTTTATAAGAAATGGTATTTGACCAAAACAAGTTTAGAGGTCCTAAAAGGTGACATAGGTATGTTCTTCGACCCCCCTATCTAGGCCAACAAGAATGTCTTTCATAAAGAGTTCCCTACAAAGCGTTGCTATTTGGTCCATAGTGTTAATAATATGCATCTATATAGAAATAAACATTGTCAGAATGCATGGGTTGGCTTTAAAGAGATTCTTACATTTAATGAATTGGTCCCCTTGAAATCTTAGGATTTCTATCCAAATAACCTTGTTCTTTACCATGACTATCAAAAAGATTCTATCAATAGTAACCACATTGCCAAAGGTCATTTGCCTATTTTAACCTCCCAACTTAATGGGTGTTTCCATGAAAGAGGACAGGAAAAGCCTGATGCTCTAAAAATAAAAAGAAGGCTTTGAAAAAGATACAATAAATAGGATTATTTACTTTTTTTCACCTATAATTACCCTTTCATCCCCCAAGAAATCAAATCCCATTGATGATTATAAGGTACGAGAGACAACTAATCTGACCTAATTGAGGTGACCAAAGTAAATGAACCTTAACATTCTGAGGCCATCCTAGAGAAAATACAATCCAAAATAAAATTATCCAGAACCAAAAGGATCATATGACATGGGTTGGAGGCCAAGGTGAAAATTTAGGAGGTATAGGAATAAAGAACCTTGAAAGGTGCTATACTTAACTCCTCAAGGCAAAGCAATAACCCCAAGAAAGTTAAATGAACACACAAAATTATCTAAATATTACAAAGGTGAACCATATCTAAATATGAAAATCAAGATAGTGCCTAATAATCATTCAAATATGCATGGCCTTTCTATACATACATACATGCATGCACGCATATACAAACATAGGTACGTATGTACGTAATTACATACGTACATACATACATACATACATACATACATACATACATATATATATATATATGTATATATATATATGCATATATATATATATGTATATATGCATATATATATATATATATATATATATATATATATATATATATATATATATATATATATATATATATATATATATATATATATATATATACATATATGTATGTATGTATGTATGTATGTATATGTATATATATCTATGTATATATATATACATACATATTGTTGGATATAATTGTTCAATTGTGTGTTGTCTTTGATGTTACACAAATGTCATATCAGTTATTAGACAAAGTCTACCGAGCTTAGTTGGTCAGTAAAGAAAATTACAGAGTCTACCAAGCATTCCTGAAAAATACTCTGTGGAAATAGTTTCTATGGAGCTCACTCAGGCATTGAAGGTTTCTATGGCAGAAGTCAGTTTCTACCGAGCTCACAAGGTCAGCAAAGGAAATTCAACATTTACCAAGTTCACTTAGTCTCCAAAGGATTTTTTAGAGTTCACAGTGTTTATCGAGATTTAGTTGGTTAACACTAGAAATCATTTCTAGAACAGTGTTTACCAAGTAGGGTCAGCTAATGAAGGATTTCATTGTTTTGAGAAATAAAGTTTAATTGTTTCATCTAATAAATGTAGCTAACTAATGTAATGATTATTGGTAATTGTAACTTGTAAATGAGCCGACTGGATAATTTGTAAGGTATAAATAAAAGGTCAAGTTGTGAATTCAAAAGTATGGATGGATGAGTGAGCATGCAAGTGTATTGATTGTGAAGAAGAAAGTTTGAGAAAATTTTGAAGAAGGATCAGATATCCTTGAGTATTAACAAAGATTTATTCGATCAGAGAGGATCTAGTGAAGCAGAATAGAGATATGTATCAACAAAGTTCAGTTGCATCTCATTCAGGTCACCTCATTGTTACTTTCTCACAATTGTAGCAGTGATTTCTTAAATCTCTTAACAGAGTTGGTTTAACAACCATTTTGTAATTCCTCTAACAAGGTGGATAGTTCTATTGAATTGTTCTAAAGTCCTCTAGCAAGGCCACTCCTAGTAGGATGATTATATCCTTTAACAAGGTCACACCTAATAGTGTGTTTTGTAACCTATAATAGGGTTGGCTCCTAACAGGGCTCACTTCAGAAGAGTGAAAATTGGTAGCTATTTACTTGGTGGTTTTTTCCATATTGGTTTTCCATGTTAAATTCGGTGTCTCTTGTGTTCATGTGTTTTTTTTTATGCATACATGTTAAATCTTTGTGAATGCTTAAAGATAAGTAATAACTTACAGTACTTCTACCGAGTTACAACATTTTTCTGTGTGGCTACCGAGTGACAGCAGTAACTAGTTTTTAAGACATCTAAGGGATCTGTGGATTTGTTTTTGTGGTAATTGATTCAACCACACCCCCCCGCCACCCCTCAGTTACTCCATCTATATTCCAAAAATTGGTATAAAATCTTTTGGTGCTTTTAGGAAGGATTTCAAGGATCTAAGCTAAATATTAGGATGTCTTACAAGAGGGAAATTCCAAGGCTTAATAGGGATAACTTTTTAGCATGGCAAGGTCTCATGAGACTCCATCTGGCTTCCATTGGAGATATAGGATTGAAATATCTTCATGAAGAATATGTGACTACTTCTAGTACACTATATGTCAATGACATTGTTGAGAAGAAGTCTCATAACACCATGATGATAGACATTGCATCTGCCCTAAGCTATGAAGAATTTGATGATATCAAGGAATGTAAAACTGCCTTTGCTATGTGGAACAAGCTGAAAGATATCTATGGAGATGATGATAATGTGAGAAGAGCCAAAGTAGAAAGTCTAAGAGGATAATTTGATCAGATGAGGATGAGAGAGGATGAAAACATTGCCAAGTATGTTGAAAGAGTCAAAGCAAGCGTTAGTGCAATCAAAACTTCTGGAGGAGATATCAAAGAGGAAACAATTGTAAGTAAAGTTCTTAGAACATTGCTTCCCATTTATGTAATTAGAGTTTCTACAATTCAAGAAAGAAGATGTGAAGCAAATCATAAGATAAATGTAGAGGCCATAGTAGGAAGATTGACTATATTTGAGCTAAATAACTATGACAACTATGTTCGAGCTTCCAAGAACATTAAATCAGCATTTGAACCCAAGCTTTCACTCAAAGAAAAGGGCAAGAAGATAAAGAAATCTCAGTCAAAAAGTGAGGAAGAATCATAACAGAATTTTGACAGTGATCTTGAGGTGGTTGAAGCTCTACTAGCAAGGAAATATTCTAGAGGCAAACGAAAATACAAAGGTAAGGTTCCTTTGATCTATTTTTGATATGAGGAAATTGGTAATATTTCTGCTAGGTGCCCAAACAAGAAAAACAAGGATGATAAGAAAGGTCACAAGTGTAATAGCAAGAAAGACTTCACATCATTCAAGGACAAAGGTAAGAAAACATGTTTCATGGCTAAAGATTCTAAGGATTTTGACAATAGTGAAGATGAGATTGTTTACATTGCTGTGAAAGATGAATCCGATAATGATGAGGAAGATAAAATGGCACTTATCTCTCATGTGAGCAAAAATGATACATGGATCATAGACAGTGGTTGCTCTTGTCATATGACTAGTGACAAAACTAAGTTTGAACATTTTGAAGATTATGATGGTGGCAGTGTGAGATTTGGTAATAATGAAACTTGTTGCATAAAAGGAAGAGGAAGAATCTCACTAACCAAAGAGCTTGTATGTGATAATTCCTATTGGGTTGAAGGTCTAAAACATAATTTGTTGAGTGCAGTATAGCTACTCAATAAAGGATTCAAAGTGGAATTCATGCATGGAAAAGCAAGACTATTAGATGACAAAGGAAAGCTAATTAGATCAGGCATACAAACTAAAGGTAACTTTTTCTATCTTGAACTTGGTGAATGTTCATGTTTTATTGCTCAAGTTGAAGAAAGTTGATTATAGCACATAAGGTTATGTCATGTAAATTTTGATAACCTGGTGAAAATAAGTAAATTCAAGAAAGTAAGAGGCATTCCTGGTATAAAGAAACCTAAGGTTGGTCTATGCAAGAATTGTCAGATTGGTAAGATGGGAAAGACTAGCTTTAAAAGTAAAAATTATCAGTCTAAAGAAATTTTAGAAATTGTGCATACTAATTTGTGTGGACCTATTGGAATTGAGAGTTATACTGGAGAAAAGTTCTTCATTCTTTTTTGCTGATGATTACTCTAGAATGATGATTGTCATGTATTTGAGAGAGAAATAAGCATTTGAGAAGTTCAAATGGTATGTGGCCAGAGTAGAGAAGGAAATAGGGAGAAGACTGAAATGCTTGAGTTCAGACAGAGGTGGTGAATTCATCTCCCATGAATTCAATAACTTTTGCATTGAAAGGGGAATCAAAAGATAGGTATCAGCACCTGGAACTCCCGAGCAAAATGGAATAGCTGAAAGGAGGAATAGATCTATCATGGACTGTGCAAGAACTCTAATGATTGAAAAGAAAATTGTTATCAAATACTGGAAGGAAGCTATCAACACTGCAGTTCATACCTTGAACTGAGTACAACTGAAGAAGGACTCATTCAAAACCCCCTATGAGTTATGGTATGGCTATAAACCCAATGTAAGTTACCTAAAAAAAATTGGAAGTAAATGTTACATTTTGAAAGAATCTAGAAAAGGCAAATTTGATGTGAAGGGTGATGAAGGCGTATTTTTGGGATATTTTTGCATGAGTAAGGCATATAGATGTTTGAATTTATCTACTCACAAAGTCATAGAAAGTGCACATGTGAAAGTTGATGAGTTTGCAAAAAGGACTGGAGAAGAAGCAAAAAGGAACCAAAAGATTATAGGAGATTTGTTTTCATTGAACCTAATACAGTGCCAAATACATCTGTCAATCAAGAAACTTCTACTCCCAAGTCTTTAGTCACCGAGTTGCAAGAAGTTCAAACTGAGTTGAAGGAACCCGAGTCACATTTAGATGCTACTGAGCCAATGCCTACCGAGTCTGAAGGACTCGAGCAACAGTTAGAATAGCCAAAACCTGAAATTGAAATTAAAAATGAAGACAATGGAACTCAATCAAAAGGCAAGGAAACTGTATTAGCAAAGTATGTAAGGAGACATCATGCTCCAAATCAGATTATTGGAGACAAATTTAAAGGTACTATGACAAGAAGTAAGTTAAAAGGTACTTGTTTACTTGTTGATTTTGAACCTAGAAATGTCAAAGATGCATTAGAAAATGAAAGTTGGATTGAGGCTATGAATGAAGAGATAGAGCAAATAGAGAACAACAAAACTTGGACTCTTGTACCTAGGCCTAAAGATAAAAATGTGATTGGTACTAAGTGGGTATTCATAAATAAGTTGAATGGAGATGGTAAGGTATCAAGAAACAAGGCTAGACTAGTATGTAAAGGATACTCTCAAGAAGAAGGAATTGACTATGGAGAGACTTTTTCTTTTGTTGCAAGACTGGAAGGTGTCAAAACCTTACTTGCATATGCTGCATACAAAAGATTTAAGGTATATCAAATGGATGTCAAATCTACATTTCTTAATAGTATTCTGGATGAAGAAGTCTACATTGAACAGCCTGAAGGTTTTGTTGATCCAGACAAGAAGGACATGGTCTACAAGTTACACAAAGCATTGTATGGTATGAAACAAGCCCCTAGAGCATGGTATGAAAATTGCATAACTATCTTATTCAGATTCATTTTCAGAGAACTAATGATAACAATAGCTTGTATATCAAGGAAGGATCAGATAATAAGATTGTTTTGGCAAAAATATTTGTGGATGATACTTTGTTTATAGGGAATGATGATTTATGAAAAGAATTTTCAGAGCAAATGAACAAGGAATTTGAGACATCAATGTTTGGTGAGATTAAATTCTTTGTCGATCTTCAAATTCAGCAAAGAAAGAATGGTATCTACATTACTCAATCTAAATACATCAAGGAGATACTCAAGAAATTTACTATAGAAGATTGTAAACCAGTCGGGACTCCCATGTATACTGGACTAAAGCTTACCAAGGATGATGAATCGAAAGAGGTAGATCAAACCTTATATAGATCAATGATTAGAAAGTTGCAATATGTAGGTCATACAAGGCCAGATATTGCTCTTAGAGTTGGTATTGTAGCAAGATTTTCAGCAAAACCAAGAGAAAAACACATGATGGCAATCAAGAGGATCTTGAGATACTTGAAAGGCACTGAAGACTATGGATTATGGTATAAATTTGGCGGTAATTTGGACTTGAAAGTGTTTACTAATGTTGATTGGGCAAGAAACATTGATGACAGAAAGAGTACAAGTGGAGGAGCATTCTTTCTTGGAAAGAGGTTGGTTTCTTGGACAAATAAAAGCAAAATTGTACATCCCAATCTATAGTAGAAGTTGAATATGTTGCAACAATAGTGAACTATTCTAATATTGTTTGGTTCAAACAGTTATTGGAAGGCATGAAGGTGGAAATCAAAGAACCAATTGTTATTTTTTGTGATAATACAAGTGCAATCAATATATTCAAAAATCCAGTAATGCATTAAAAAACTAAGCACATTGCAATAAAGTATCACTTTGTCAAAGAATTGGTGCAAGATAAGGGAATCGGATTGGAATATGTCCATACAAAGAAAAAAATTGCTGAAATATTCACCAAGTCATTACCTAAGAATGCATTCTTGTATCTAAGAGGTAAGCTAGGGGTCATTCCCCTATCTGAAGTTCACTAAAATGAAGTTTTAGTGATGCATCAATAGGAACCAAGTTGAAAATATTTTCAATTGATGTAGCATAGTCATGGAAACATTGCATATGAATCAATACTCAAGGTACATTGTTACTCATTTTGTTTGTGTTGTGTTGTCTTTGGCATGTGTTGTCAAAGAGGGAGAGTTTATTGTGATAGCTTTCTAAAATTTGAATTTTTTTGTGGAGAGTTTGTTGTTTGAAAAGAAGTTACGTAATTCCTTCACAGAGGGAGATTACTGTATTTGAGAAGCTTGTGACATAAAATCTAAGAGGGAGAAATGTTTTGTTAGGAAAAGACTTGTTCTCAAATTTCATCTGATATGACATGTTGTGTTGCCATCAATGCCAAAGAGGGAGATTGTTGGATACAATTGTTCAATTGTGTGTTGTCTTTGATGTTACACAAATTTCATATCAGTTATCAGACAGAGTCTACCGAGATCAATTGGTTAGCAAAGCAATTCTCAGTATCTACTGAGCTCAATTGGTTAGCAAATAAAATTACAGAGTCTACCAAGTGTTCCTAAAAAATACTTTGTGGAAACAATTTCTACCGAGCTCACTCAGGCGTTGAAGGTTTCTATGGTAGAAGTCAGTTTCTACCAAACTCATAAGGTTAGAAAAGGAAATTCAATGTTTACCAAGTTCACTTCACTCGATCTCTAAAGAATTTTGTAGAGTTCGCAGTGTTTACTGAGCTTCAGTTGGTTAACATTGGAAATCATTTCTGGAACAATGTTTACCGAGTAGGGTCAACATATGAAGGATTTCATTGTTTTGAGAAATAGAGTTTAATTGTTTCATATAATGAAAGTAGCCAAATGATGTAATTATTATTGGTAATTGTAACTTGTAAATGAGCTGACTAGATAATTTGTAAGGTATAAATAAAAGGTCAAGTTATGAATTCAAAAGTATGGATGGATGAGTGAGCATGCAAGTGTATTAATTGTGAAGAAGAAAGTGTGAGGAAATTTTGAAGAAGCATCAGATATCCTTGAGGAGCAGCAAAGATTTATTCGATCAGAGAGGATCTAGTGAAGCAAAACAAAGATCTATATCAGTAAAGTTCAATTACATCTCATTTAGGTCACCTCATTGTTACTTTCTCGCAATTGTAGAAATGACTTCCTAAATCTCTTAATAGAGTTGGTTTAACAACCATTTTGTAAATCCTCTAACAAGGTGGATAGTTCTATTGAATTGTTCTAAAGTCCTCTAGCAAGGCCACTTCTAGCAAGTTGATTAAATCCTTTAACAAGGTCACACCTAATAGTGTGTTTTGTAACCTGTAACAGGGTTGGTTCCTAACAGGGTTCACTTCAAAAGAGGTGAAGTGTTATCTGTATACCTTTACTATTATAGATTTTTTCACAAATCCTAACTAATAATTTTCATGTCCCTTCCTAAATGGAATTACACAATTATAAATGATTAAATACTAAATAAAAATATAATAGTAATATATGAATAATAATTACTCGAATATAGCATTACCCTAATAAGCGAATAAAATCATTGAATAATATCGAATCAAAGTTGGATGATAAAAAATCATCATTACAATGACATCTGTACCCTTGAAGAATATATATAATGCAATTAAAATACTACTAACATTTAAAACATATTTATTAAATACCATATATTTCTCAAATTAAACTTGGTACTCAAATATATATGTATGCATATTTCATAATCTATAATTTAAATTACTTTCATATATTCCAATCATATTTATTTAAAAATAAAATGACAAATAATATTATAAAATGATTCCTTCTTTTGGTCGAGGAAAGGGTCCCACACCAAATGTTGTGATGACTCCCCTTCACCAGCCTTGGTTCCATAAATATGTTCTTTACACAAGCATTTAAAGGGGGAATAAAAAAAGATAAATAGAAAAACAATGATGAGAATAATGTAATCAACTTGGAAGAAGATATTTAGGAGCGGCAAGGAGGAAGATAGAGAAACAAGGGTTGCGTGCAACATTATTCCCTACCTTGGGTAGGGGTTGGTGAGAGGTGGCTTCTAGCTTGGTTGAATGAATGGATGTAGGACATTGTTTAAGTGCATAGGAGAGTTATGATTATAGTTGTTGTTGAATTAAAAAGACAAAGAAACTATCAACTATAGCAGAAAAAAGGGTTGAGCATTATATAAATAGAAGTATTGTCTTGGATCAAATGTGTGGTTTTTGACTTGATTAATAATTGGGTCAATGAACATGAAACTTGCCAAGTATACCCATATAGAGAGAGAACTAGTGGGGAGTGTAGAGAAGACAATAGCTCTGATTTGCAGGTGGTGACAAATCAAAAGTGAAAAGATGGAAATTTTATGAAGAGATTTTGAAATCATTAATAGATGATGGATAAGACTGACTTTGAGTTTTTTTCACATTCTTTTGCTAAAGTCCAAAAATAACTTAAGAAATGTTAACTTTGTGAGAAGTGATTATTGAAACATGATGGTCCCTGGTACTTCTATTCTTGCTACATGGCCAAAAATAATCCTAATTATGTTGGGTTTTAATCTCTGTTTTGGTCAAGATCTTTTAGGCAATTCACTATTTGATCAAGATCATTTAGACAACTTAGTTTGTTGTATAAAATTTAGTATTTACTTATCATAGACAACTGGTTAACATCATGCAGATTCTTCAATCAGGATAAATTCATGGATATAGATGTATAATCACCCTATCAAATAAAGGTTGTGGAATTATGAGATTAAATCTACTACAATTAAATTTTAAGTGAATCTGAAAATTAAGTTTTGTGTAAAATAAAGTTATCCAAATTAGAAACTTAATATTCATAATATTATTCCATGCATAGCTTATGTGAAAATAGAAAACAAAAATCCAAGTATATAGAACAGTTGAGATGAAGTCATTGAAGAGCATCATTAACATGAAAATGTATTAAATTTCATGCACCAAACTAGAGTTCACATGATAATACTAGACTTGGGATAATGCTGCAACTAAGCTATTTTGGATGGACTTTATATATGATAAATTTGTAGGAAATTGTCTTTCCCTCTACCTATGAACCCTATTATGGACAAGTAAATTACTATTGTATTTATTTAAGAGCATCTTACCAATAGCTATATTTATTGGTGCCAAGATTACAACAGGTATTTTTGATGTCTTGTGGCATAAATTTTCACCTCTAGTAAGAACATCCCAAATCCATGTGTACGGATATAATTCTCAACTAACTGCAAGAGCCTGTAGTGAAAACCCTATTTTAACTCGAAAAAAGGAACATGGAGTGATATCATTGTATATCACATAAGATTGTGAGGTTCTGACTACTGATACAATATAAAATTAGAGGTTTCCACCATATAAGAATGTGTAGAGCAAGACATGTTATAGTACTAAGAAGAGCATGTATTATGAAGCCTAACTAAGATTTAGGAGAACAAGTCAAACTAATAATAAAGAAAAGCAAACGTCCTATTTGTCTACATCAAATTTACCAGATTTATCATTCTCGACATGAAGAAATTGACAAAAATAAATAGACACCCTAAGCTTTTATAAACAACTATGAAATTACCTTAGCTATTTAAATTGACACAATTATCAGATGATCATATGAAATGAATGATGTGTGAGTAGAAAGAAACTAGAAAGGCATTGACAAAAGTAAACATACAAATTAAGCTTTTTATAAACAACTATAAAATTAGCTTAGTTTTTTAGATTGACACAATTATCAAATGGTCGTATGAAATGAAATGAGGTGTGAGTAAAAGGAAACTAGAAAGATATTGTGGGATTGCTTCTACTTAGCTAGTTGGCCCCTTCTAATAGAAACTCAAAGGCTATAGCCATACCCAGTTGTTCAGTTCTCTCTCTATCATTCTAGAGACAGGTCATTCCTCTACCCTAGAACTTGCAATTTTCAAAACCCAGGGATTCCTTACCTATAGGGAGGGCTCCCACTATTGGGTTGTAAAGAATATTTTCAAGAAATACAAGAAATGCTTCTTGATTTTTCCAATAAAAAATGGAATGAGACCACACACAAGCAATAGAAGTAAACAAAATTGCTCTGCCCTATTGACACAGTATAAATTATATTTAAGGCTTTTACATGTTTATGGTAGAGTGTATAGCATTTGATTTTTTGGTATCAATTTATTCATAAGTTTTGACAATCTTTACATACCAAAGAATCCCATACATTTGATACAGAGGACAAAGCAAAGAAGAAATGGGTCTTTGACAACAACAAAGAATCAAACTCAGGAAGCAGATAAATAAAAATTAGAAAACAAAATGACAAGCCCTAACAAACAATGCCAAATGAAATTATCATAGTTATGAAGGAATAAAGCATGGAAGCTAAATTATAAATTTGCAGATGTAGAAGAAATAATTTAATTTATTAGATGCATAAACACGGATCCAAACAAAAATAGAGTAGCATTAAACAAAAGAAGTTAAAGTTATACCTGATAGTGTGCAGGTGCAAGACGGAGGCATTCTATGTAATTCCAAAGTGAGGTCATCTGTGGTAAATAAACAACACAACAAGGACACCCATTTCTAGAAAATGAGTACAGGCCACAGAAATGAGTGTTTGGAAAAAAAATTTGTTTGAATTTTATACGTACTAAAATTAAAAGACTGCAAGGAAAATGCACCTCAACAACTCTAATCTTCTCAAATACTAAAAACAATGTATAATAGATAGAAAGGAGACAACAATAAGCCAAATGACTAGATCAATTAATACGCCTCCTTGCTTGCTTTCTATTCAAAAATTGATTTAACTATTACAAATTTGGGAGCATATGGCTTCAACCAAAATCAAAATACTTTAACCTACAACATTTATTTGCAATGTAAACTTACAACACTACAAGGCTACATACAATAATGCTTGGATAAATCACTACTTCATAGGACAAACAAAATGAACATACATTTAATAAGGAGATCAAGACATGTGCTACTGCAACCTCTGATCTTCTTCCTAACTTCATGAACCTTCCTTCTGTTCTTTGAAAGCTCTTCTCTCTTCAACTGACCTCTATCCTTCCTTCTCTTCTCCTCACTTATCGAATGAATGAGTATATTTGCCTTTTGAATTGTCTCAAAAAATTTCCCCCTATTTTTGAAATTCAAACTCACCTACCGAATTTATTGTCTCTAACAAGTAGGTGGGTAGTTGATTCAAGGGGCAACCAAAAAATTTCAACACTCCCCCATTTTCCTAAGCCAACAAAGAAAGGATCACTCCTAATTCAATCAACTATGCCAACATTTCTTCTTAGGTGCACATAAGTTTCTATGCCCGTTGGCTTAATAAATATATCTACTAGCTATTGCTCAAACTTACAAAATTCTATCTTAATTTCTCCATTCTTGACTAGCTCTCTAATGAAGTGATATTTGATCTCAATGTGCTTGCTTCTCCCATAAAAGACTGGATTTTTTGATAGTGCAATTGGGGAAATGTTGTCACAAAATATTGTGGTTCCATCCTCTTTCTTTTCATTCAAATCTATCAAGATTCTCCTTAACCAAATAGCTTGACATGTTGTTGCATTCGTTGTTATGTATTCAACCTCTGCTATAGATTGAGCAACAATAGATTTCTTCTTGGATGCTCATGAAATTGCACCTGAGCCCATATGAAGCATGTATCCAAAAGTGCTCTTCCTATCATCTAGGCTTCCAGCCCAATTACTATCATTGTATCTAACTAATTTAAAATCATTATCAATAGTGTACAAAATGTTAAATCCCTTAATACCATTCACATACCTTAGGTCCTCTTTCCTTCTTGCCAATGGGAATCTTTTGGTGTTTCCATAAATCTAGAAATCAAACTTACTACATGCATCATGTCAAATTGAGTTGTTGTCAAATACATCAAGCTTCTAACCATAATTTTGTATAATGTTGGATTCACATTGTTGCTGCAATCTTCCTTGCTCAACTTCAGACCTATTGTTGTTGGTGTTGAGGCTGCCTTACTATTTTGTATATTGAATCTCTCCAAAATCTGATTTGCATATTTTTCTTGAGAGATGAATATGCCATCCTACATTTTTTTTACTTGTATGCCTAGAAAGTACTTCAAGAAACCTAGATCTATCATCTCAAATTCATTCTTCATGGCCTCTTTAAACTCACCAATTAGGAAATTATCATTTCTAGTGAAGATAAAATCATCTAGATACAAGACAGTAATCAAAACCTTATTATTTGTTTCCATGATGTAGTAAGTGGGCTCACCATCACTTTTGCTAAAGTCATTGCTCATCAAGTGTGAGTTAATCTTGCTATACCATGCCCGTGGAGCTTGCTTGAGCCCATATAGAGATTTTTTCAATCTATACACCTTGTGCTCCTCACTTGCAACTTAATAACCATGTGGCTTCTCCACATATACCTCTTCTTTCAATACACCATTCAAGAAGGTAGAATTTACATCCATTTGGTATACATTTTATTTGTGTTGGGCTACAATTGCTATGATAGAATTCATGGTTTCCATTCTTACAACTAGGGCATATGTCTCATCATAATCTTTTCCATACTATGCTTGTACCCCTTGACCAATAGTCATGCCTTATGCCTATCTATTTCTCCTCCAACATTGCACTTGGTCTTGTAAACCCATTTAACACCAACAACTTTTTACTTGGGAGGAAAAGTACTTAATTCCCATGTATCATTTATTTCGATAGCATCTATTTCCTCATTCATGGCATTACACCATTTCTCCTCTTTCACAACTTCTTCAAAATATATTGGATCATTATGAGAAAATAATGCAAAATTAACACTCTCGTGATAGTCTTCATCATACCTTTCTTCTTGGTATATCTCCCTTAGACTCTTAGTCTTTCTTGGTAATAGGGAGGCAAGAGTGGGGTCTAAATTTTTCCCTATTGTTGCTACTACAATTGTACATACCAACTTAGAGCTATCTTGAGCTTCTAGGAGCTAAAACTCTATATGTTTGAGGTTGCTTGCCATTTTTCCTTTATCTAGAGTCATGTATATCTGATGCTCCTTCATTTTGTTGATCACCAATTTCATCCTCTTCATCAATAGTCAACACTTTACTTGAAGTGCTAGAAGATTCATCCACCAAGCCATCCATTACTGATTTTCAAGAAACTCCACATCTCTTCAAATGATGATCTTCTTGGTGATTGGATCATACAACCTATAGGCCTTTGATTTCGAGATGTAATCTGTGAAGATGCACTTCACACCTTTGTCATCCAACTTTTGCCTTTGTTCCTTTGGCACATCTTCAGATGCTACACATCTGAACACTCTCAAGTGCTCAACTATCCATCTATGTCTTGACCATGCCTCAAGAGAAATCTTGTCATGGACTGCCTTTTTAGGACACCTATTTATCAAGTATATTGTTGTTACTACAATCTCTCTCCAATATTCAGTTGGGAGTCCCTTTGCTTTCATCATACTCCTTGCCATTTTAATAATGATCCTATTCTTCCTCTCAGCCACTCCATTTTTCTGTAGAGTATAATTGCATGTAAGCTCCTTCTTGATGCCATTAATCCTACAAAAATTTATTAAAAAATTGGAGGTATACTACCCTCCTCTATCTGACCTAAGCACCTTTACATAATGTCCACATTCTTTTTCAGCCAAGGCTTTACATTCAACAATTTATCAAATGCTTCAGATTTTATTTTCAATAAATACACCCATGTCCAATGACTAAAATCATCTATGAATGCGATAAAATAAGTACTCCCCACAATAGAAGTGGTTTGCATAGGGCCAACTAAATCAAAATGCACCAATTCTAATGGTGCCCTTGCCCTTCTAAAATTACAAGAATTAAAAGGAAGCCTATGTTGCTTACCCAAAATACAAGCCTCACACTTGTCACATGAATCTACAATGCTTGGCAAACCATCTACCATTCTTTTCTTGGACACCAAATTTAAACCAACAAAGCCAAGATGTCCATACCTGAGATGCCATAGCTTGGAGAGGTCTTCAATCATGATCCTAAGAGCTAATTGTTGATGCTTGCTTGGGAGGTGCAACATTGACTTGAGAAGAGAAACATGTCTCTATCTTTAAGGGGAACATCTAATTTTTTGTCATTTGGACTACTACAAGTATCCTCTTACTCTTATCCTTTTCATGAATGACACACTTGTTATTTTCCATCAGCACCTTGTTGGAATTAACAAGTGGGAAGATTTACTTCTAAGAGGAGGGTGAATCAGAAGTAACTAACTTCAACCTTTTCAAAAAAATTTAACTGAAAACCATTCACATGCATCAAATCTATCTAATAAACTTGAAAGTAAAGACATGCATGAAAATAGACAACACACAAATTTGGTAACCCAAAAACCCTCCAAAATGAGAAGGTGAAACTAGGGTGGGGATGGCACCCACAAAATATCACTATAGCAATGTGTAACTATTTAAGGTTACAATGTTTGACCACTTCCAATGGTCTGCCCTGTGAAAGGCATGTCTTGTTAAAGACTTTACACTCTGTTAAAAGTGACCTAGTTAAAGTATTTCACTACCCTACTAAAAGTAGGCCTAGCTAAAAGACTTTTGTACATTCACTTGGAATGCCACCCTGTTAAAGGATTTACAAATGGCTGCTAGGCCAACCTAAGTCCATAGGATTTCCATATCTAATACAATTTCTAGAGAGTATTAGAAAACTTTGACCTAATAGCTTTGTAATCTTCAATTCTTGATTCCAGATCCTTGTTTTTCTCTATCACTCTGATCCTTGCTTGATCTGATATATCACACTGCATGGTTCTAATAATCTATTCTTCAATAACTGGATTTTGTAATGCTGCTCTATTCTTCACTAAGTCTCTTACCCTTCTAAATTTTGCTATAGTTCACCCATACACTTCTCTCATCTGCTCATACAATGAGGTTTTGATCTCTTTTTAAAGATTTTGAAGACTTAGGGTTAGGTATGAATCTATGATCAATATTAAATTCTCATCTCCCACTCATTCTTTGCACTTTTCTTATTGGTTCTCCATTTTTCTTATTGGTTGCATGCTGATTGCATAGGTAATGTGAAAGATTAATTCTTATCTTCAAGATCCTTTGAGACTCATCCCATGTCGGCTCCAAAAATGGTTTACATCTGAGTTTGTGAAGGCACAAACTGATATGTTAATTATGTGTTACTTGGCACATACTAGTTCCTAATGCTCAACACATATAGAAAAATTGGCTCACTCGGATCCTATAGCAATTATGTTTCACTTAGCATCTATAGTGACTCGACACCTATACTTTGTTCGATACTTGAAATTTACTCGGCACTTAAAGATTGCTCAACATCTATTGAATTCTATGACTCGACATTAACTTGAGAATTTGGTTAAGTGTGTTGAAACTCAAATGTCAAAACCAATCTAAGACCAACAATCTCCCTCTTTGACATGAGTGGCAAAAACACTTAACTAATCATTATGAATCTGATCTATATGAGTATACTACACATTCTTGTTTGGCATATGTACAAGACTTCAAAAACTTATTCAAAATTTTGTATACCTCAAAACCTTGTAACTCCCCTTGAGTTGATATGCCATTTCCATTATTGTAACCAAAATTCTTGTGCCGAATATGTCTCATGATGATACATCTGATACTCTTTTGCCTTATCTGCCTTTATCTGTATCTATGTACCTTGTTTCTACTTCCTGTACTCTATATCTATTCTCTGTCATATTTGCTTGTAGTTTGAATGTGAATATCTCTCCCTTTGGATATTCTTTATTGCTTCCATCAAAGAATGAATAACCATTCTTATTCACATCTCCTTATTCAATGAATTATACTCCCCCATAAGTATTTTCTCCCCCTTTTATTAGATGCAATAAATAATGAATGAAATATCTTATTCTCCCCCTTTTTTGACACTTATGTCAAAGGTTACTAAGGATGAGTAGAATGCTTTGCCAAAAATGTTTTATTTACCTCCATAATCATCTTGAGAGAAGCATCCCAATTGTCTAAAGCTATCTCCAATGACTTGTGTTGGATGGCTGTGTCTACTGCAAGATGAACAAGGCCTCCTATAGTAGAAAGATTTGGGTCTTTCTTTAGTACATTTTGTACATAGGTCTACTCCTTATGAAGTACTTCCAGATGTGGAGTTATGGAGGATTGAACCAGCATCAATTTGGCCTTAATATTGGCCTCCTCTACTGTCAACACAA
Source organism: Cupressus sempervirens (assembly GCA_028749045.1). Lineage (NCBI taxonomy): Eukaryota > Viridiplantae > Streptophyta > Pinopsida > Cupressales > Cupressaceae > Cupressus > Cupressus sempervirens. Next base: position 428,742,620 of record CM053784.1, on the reverse strand, counting down.
CTAACTCTTTTTGTGTGTGAAGTATTGCTACAAAATGCTTCTCACTCTAAGCTGAATCTTTTGGTAGTTGAGTGTTGGAAATCTTTAGATTTTTCTCCAACCTCATTATTCTGTGGTTGGTTTCTTGTGTGAAATAAGATGAATCACACAACTTGGTGTATAGTGAGAATACATTCTCAAGTACCTTTTTCACTTTTTCAATCTTCTTCACCAATTCAACCTGTGAAAGTGCAATTTCACTTGATATCTTCTCATTCACTTTCATTTGAAAATTCTTTTCTGACCATTCTAATAATTTGACATTAGTTTCTAGGTCCTCATTCTGTACCTGGTCCACAATGTTGGATAATTGCTCCATTATGGGCCAAGTTTCATCAGGTACTTGCAAGCTAAATGCATCAAGAAATATTTCTTTGATCTCCATGAGTGCTTGCTTTTGCCTATACTCATTTCTAAGTATCTCTTATCTCTTTCTCCTTTCTAGTGCCTCTTGCACTTCATTTATCTACTACAAGTGCATGGTTCTTGAGTCATAGCTTGGTATGACTATTTCTTCATCCAGTGCAGGGTCTCCATAGTGAAGTACCCTTGCAACCTTAGTAGTGCTCGAGCCTAGTGTTGATATCTCCAATGGTACTACATCAGTGCTCAACTTCTTATGAGGAGTCCCTAAGGTAGGGAAGTTGACCAACATTCGTATTGCCTCCTGCTCCTTAGGGTTTTTCTCTACTTCTATCTCCTCTCTTTTGCTACCTTGATCAATGATAACAATTTGTGGAGGTGCACCTTGGGTTTGTGCTACAGGAACATCTTGTTCTATTTGTTCCTTTTTTTTCTCCTCGGCAGTAGTTGTTACCTTTATTGTAGAATCAACCTTAGCAATATTGTCCTGTTCTTCTTGCTCTTTGGGCTGATCTGCTATAGCTATGGAAGGTTGTGTAGTTTTTTCTTGTGTAGTTTCCTTCTCCCTTTTTATTTCTACTACAACTTTCTGTAGTTCATCAACACTCACCAATACTAGATTTTTGCAAAGTTGTGCTTGTAATGTTGATTGGTGAAGGATCTTCTTGAGATCCTCTGTAGTTAAAGGGTTGATATTATGAGCTAAAGTGTCAGGAACATCCTATATAGTTATTGTATCTATAGGTGTTTTGTGTGGAGGGCTTGGTGGTGGCAGTTGGGTGTCTTGGACACTCTGTTCTGTGTGTTGCTCTTCAGTTGTTGCCTCTTCACCATGGGTCCCCACTTTATTCTCTTATGTTTCTTTCTCTCCTTCATCTTTTTATTTCTCTCTTTCTTCCTCTTTCTCATTCTCTTCTTCTTCTTCATCATTCCTACCCTCAAATGGATCTTCATGTCCTTCCTTTATAGTTGTCAAACCATATATCAATTTCTACATCTATGTGGATTTCTGGACTACATCTTCAATTTGATTTTGCAAAATATTGAAGGCTTTGTATTTGGGTGCAAATTTGATCCCATGCTTCTTATTAGCCTTTGTTATTTGACCTTTGGTAAGGTTTGGGATTACATGAGCCAATGTAGACTCTCTTATTTCTTTCTCCATTTTGAGATGGTAATGCCACTTATTTTCAATTAATGACCTTAGCTCCTTAGGGATTGAAGTGTCTAGTTCAACTGGAGTAGTCTTGAACTTAACCATCATAATGTAGATGGACTCTTCCACTATGCTTTGTTGTTTCGTTAACAACATATTGAATTCTATGGTCTTTAGACTAGACAAATCTGCATTATCTCTAATATTATTGCAAATGTTTTCTAATTTAGACATGATGGAGTGTCTTACCAATCTAAATTTTTCTTCATCAGATTCTGTTCTCTCCTCGTCTGATTCTGGAGGTGCAACATACTTCCTCCTCTTTTTTTGTTCTAGAGGTTCTACTTATTCTATTGCCTTTTTTTTTTCCTGTACCTTTGCCCCTTCTATAGTAGCCCTAGTGTCAACCCTTGTAGTTGGCTTGGCTAGGCTTGGCTTTTCAGGTTTCTTCTTCTTCCCTTTAGGCTGGGCAACTGGTCGATTCTAAGCTTTCCTTTTCTGTGGCTTAACCTTTGGAGCTTTCTACTTGGCACCTTCTTCCTCTTCATTTGCATCTTCTAACATACCTTGGGTTAGGGAAAGTGGCCCTTGATCTTTCTCTTCTTCTTCACCCTCAACATCTTCACCTTCTTCTTTAGCTTCCTCTACAATTCCTTCTCCAAATTTTTCTTTTAGTTTCTTTACAAGCTTATCTTTCTTCTTCAAGGTGGAGGCAGTCTTCATCTCCATATCCACTTTGGATCTCACCACATCATACATTCCAAAATGTGATTCATCCTTGTCAATTTCCTCTGCTAATAGAGTAGTTATTGCAGCTGATGCTTCATCTATATTTATCTCATACCCAAGAGGTCTCAACAATCTCACTCTTGGTATGGCCACTTGTATATATGCGTAATCAATATCTACAAAAAAAAAAAACTTCATTTACATGTTTCTCTACTAAAGAAACTGGAACTCTAAGCCTCTACTTCATTGATTTCTTAAAATCTTCAAAATAACTAGTTATCAAGATCTCAAAATTAGCTCCCATCTTCTCTATGTATTCATTGACCTGAGCTATGATAGACCTATCATTCTTCCATGCCACTTTACCAAAAGAAGGGAATTCATTTTGTACATAAAAGAAAATACATATTAAAATTGCACCAAATTTACATTGTGCTCCCTTTGTTCTTCTGATTACTACCAGATTTTCATTTATCTATTGTAGTTATAGCTCTGCAAGATCATATGTATGATCCTTCTTCAATAGTTTGTATCCTACATCCACTACTATATAGGGCACACTATTAAGTCTACTAGACTAGTATAGCTTGTGTGTAATGACCCTTACTACAAAGTCAACTAGAGGGTCCTGGGTGGTGTCAATTGTCATCCCTCTCTTATTCCATTTTGCACCTGTGTTCTTTTCAATTGCCTCCTTTAAGTCACTTCTAAGGGTCTTTGGTTGATCTAGGGTTGGGCACCCAGTCACTCTATGTATTATCCTTTTAGTGATTTTGATGGGACCATCCTCCAACCATAAACTACCATCATGCACTTGGCTCAAAACTAGTCTAATCCATTCTGTCTTAAATGTTGTAGGGAAATCTAGGGCTTGCATTAAATCCTTCCTCTCAACAATTTTGAACTCATCCTTCAATACTCCATTATCACACAATTTCTCATATGCCTCCCTCATTTCCATATCACCTATGGCTCCTATCTTGCAATTATAACATTTCCTTACATCTTGAACCATTACAAATTTTGGTGGTATGATGGAAAGGGCTATGGTTGGGTTGTTCTTGTATGCAACCTCTGGGATTGGATGAAAATCGGGTTGCCTAACCTCCTTGGATACTAATTGGACCTCAAATGATTCCTTTTCCTGAGTTTTCCTTGAGCTAGATGCCATTTTAACAAACTAGGGTTTCAACGCAAAGAAAACACAAAACTGGATAGCTCAACATAGTCATAAATACCTTAAAATTGATGGAATCGTGCTTGAAATCTTTGTATATGCAAGATTCTTTTCTTGGGATTTTCTTTGCGCTCTTTCTCATCTTTTCTCTACATTCTCAATGAGGAAAAATGAATAAAAATATGATATTATACCCTATTTTCATTGCATATAATGCTCAGTACGTTTACAATTGTCCACTCATCTTTTGAAGAATTCTACATTACTCAGCCTCCATTATCTTTTCAAAACTTGGCTTCCACAGGAGTATTGCTTACTTGACTTCCACTAAGGTTTCTTCTTCACTCGGCTTCCTCTACCAACTCAGCTCCTACAGATCATTCAACTTGTATAGTCTTTGGTAATCAACTCAGCTTATATTGGATTTATACTTGGCATCTAAGGGAAACTTGGCAATACTTATGTAATCTTGAAATTTTAACTTTGCATCTTTATTCATGTCGATCTATTCCTTTTTAGTACTTTCTTTTCTAGGAATTGATGTATGATAAAACTTTGTAAATCAGTCCCTTATGTCTTTTCTTGCTTAGTTTGATGAAATGTGACCACTTGACCTATTAGGTGAAGTGATCCCTTCATTTGATGTGCTACCCCCATCTTTCTTCTTCCATGTCTTGCTCATTTCTCCTTTGATGTGTTCAACATTTACCTTTTCTTTACCTTTGTCATTCTTTGAGTTGGGTGCCTTTGACTTTGTTGAGAAATTCCTTCTAATATGACCAGTCTTCAAGCAACTAAAACATGTGTTTTGGCACAACCATCTGTTGTAGTTCCCTCTAAAATGTGTCCTTATACAATTTTTAGGAATGTGTCCATATTCCTGATAGTAATGACAGTTATACCTAGTGTTGTAATCCCAATTGTAGTGATGACCATGGTTACCTTCCTTTGTTTCCTGATTTGATGTCCACATAGGCTTTGATCTGCACTCAAAAGCTCTATGTGCATACTTCTTGCAATTGTGGCAGTGACCTTCAAATTTTGGTGTTCTAATAGTCCTAGTCCTGCGGTTTTGTGCTTGATGTCCTTGCTTTTTGCACTTATGACAATAACTTGTATTCTTGGTCTTGTCATGTTGATGGGCATTCTTGCTCCTACATACATTAGAAGTATGTCCCTTTTTAACACATAAATGACAAGTAGGTTTAGTGTTTTTACCTTTGTTACTCCTTTCTTCTGCAGTTTTGTAGGACTCTCCTTGTTCAATTTTGATGTAACCTAGTCCTGAAGTATCATTACTGGCCCTTGGTGATTTCAGTAGTTGCTCAAAATACTTGATGACCTCATTGGGTATGTTGAAGCTTTCTACAATCTCCTTCTCTCTTTTCAGATCATTTTGCAATTGTTCATTTTGCATCTTCAATGTTGAGATCTCAGTGTCCTTGACATTTAGTTCATGATGTGCATTCATCATATGACTCAGGGTGTCCAGCTGCATGTTGAGATTCTTGCAAGCTCAATTAACTTTTCTTCCAGTCTATTGGCTAGGTTTCTCTTGTCTTCTTCTAGCATAGCCTTGTCTTTAATGGATCTTTTCTTCTATTCAGTTACCTCACAAAGCATCATGGGTTGTGATTCTTGTTCAAGCTTGAGTATTCTGATTTCTTCTACTTGAGCTCTATTCTTCTCCATTAGGTATGCTATTGCTCCATCAAACTCTTTGGAATCTCTATTTGAAAATAGATTTGAGGTGTCAATCTCCTTGTATTGTGTGTCATTCTCAACTATGGCAATCTCTTTTCTTCTTTTTAAGGATTTTCTCAGTTCTCCTTTAGCTTCTTCCAAAGCATGTAAAGCAAGTTGTATGTCAATTGCCTAACTCTCTATGATCTTCCCAAGTTTGTAGACTTCCATTTCTAGATCTTTTCTCCAACCTGTAAGGCTCCTTCTTGTGAGAAATTGTCTCTAATACTAATTTTTAGAATTAACAAGCGGGAAGATTTACTTCTGAGGGGCGATGGGTGGGGGGGTGAATCAGAAGTAACTAACTTTAACCTTTTCAAACTCTTTTAACTAAAAACCATTCACATGCATCGAATCTATCTAATAAACTTGAAAGTAAAGACATGCATGAAAATATACAACACACAAATTTGGTAACCTAGAAAACCTCCAAAATGAGAAGGTAAAATTAGGGTGGGGATGACACCCACAAAATATCACTGCAGCAATGTGTAACTGTTCAAGGTTACAATGTTTGGCCACTTCCAATGGTCTTCCCTGTGAAATGTGTGTCCTATTAAAGACTTTATACTCTATTAAAAGTGACCTGGTTAAAGGATTTCACTACCCTGCTAAAAGTAGGCCTAGCTAAAGGAATTTTGTACATTCACTTGGAATGCCACCTTGCTAAAGGATTTACAAATGGCTGCTAGGCCAACCTAAGTCCATAGGATTTCCATATCTAATACAATTTCTATAGAGTATTAGAAAACTTTGACCTGATAGCTTTGCAATCTTCAATTGTTAATTCTAAATCCTTGTTCTGCTCTGTCACTCTGATCCTTGCTTGATCTGATATGTCACTCTGCATGGTTCTGATAATCTGTTCTTCAATAACTAGATTATGCAATGCTGCTCCATTCTTTACTAAGTCTCTTACCCTTCTAAATTTTTCTATAGTTCACCCATACACTTCTCTCATCTGCTCATACAATGAGGTTTTGATCTCCTTTTAAAGATTTCAAAGACTTAGGGTTAAGTATGAATCTACGATCAATATTAAATCCTCATTTCCTACTCATTCCTTGCACTTTTCTTATTGGTTGCATGCCTTCTCCATTTTTCTTATTGGTTGCATGTTGATTGCATGGGTAATGTGAAAGATTCATTCTTATCTTCAAGATCCTTTGAGATTCATCCTATGTTAGATCCAAAAATTGTTTACATCTAATTTTGTGAAGGCACAAACTGATATGTTAATTTTGTGTTACTCGGCACATATTAGTTGCTGATGCTCGACACATATAGAAAAATTGGCTCACTCGACTCCTATAGCAATTCTATTTCACTCATCATCCATAGTGGCTCAACACCTATACTTGTGCTCGGCACTTGAAATTTACTTGGCACCTGAATTTCACTTAGCGCCTATTGAATTCTATGACTCAGCATTAATTTGATAATTTGGTTAAGTGTGTTGACACTCAAATGTCAAAACCAATCTGAGACCAACACACCTTGTAACCATTTTGAATGAGTTGTCCAACACTCATCAAATTGTGATTCATACCCATGGAAAAATAGACATTTTGTATCACCTTCTCACCTTTCTTGGTGTGGACCATAATAGATCCTTTGCCCATAGTGGGAATGGTTCCATTATTTCCCATTTTAATTTCAAAATTGAAATTTCTATCAATGAAAGAAAATAAACTTTCATTACCACTTAGGTGGTTGCTACAACTGTTGTCCAAGTACCATACCTCAGGGCTGCCTTCTTCACTAATATTACACATGATGAAGGTTGTGGGATTCTTTGCATTTCCCATATTCACATCAGCCATATTTACATTTTGTCTTGACTAATCACCTTGCTTCTTCTAGCATTCACTTGCATAATGCCCAAACTTATGATAGTAATACCATTGTACATTGCTCTTGATAGAATTGTAATTCTTCTTACCTCCTCTAGATCTATTTTGAGAGCTACTTGCTCCCTCTTGATTGCTTTCTCATCTTGAGCTTTCTACACCAACATTCCTTTAGCCATTTCTTCCTCTCCCCCTACCTCTTGAATTTTCTTGAGCCTTTAAATATTTCTCTTGGGAAGATGTAGTTGACTTGTTAATCCGGTGCTCATGGGTTTGAAGAGTTCCCATCAACTCATCCATTGTCAATGTTGTGAGCTCATTTGATTTCCTCAATGGTCATCAAAAGATTGTTATACTTTTGAGGTAAACTCCTCAATATCTTCTCCACGATCATTTTCTCTTCATACTCTTCTCCATTTGATTTGAGCTGGTTTATCAAAGTAGAGATTCTTGAGTTGAATTTTGTAATAGGTTCATTATCCTTCATTTGAAGGTTCTCAAACTCCTTTCTACTCATTTGTAGCTTCACTAGTTGCAATTCATTAGTTCCTTTGAAGTTTGTCTCAAGAATATCTCGTACTTCCTTTGAATAGTTAGTTGCTACTATCTTGGGAAAAATAATTTATGTCATTGGTTCCTCAATCAGACTTAAGGCTTTTGCATCCTTTCTTCTTGACTCCTTCAACTGAGTCTTTTGAGGGTTTGTGAGGGTGGCATATTATACTGGGTCGGTTATATCATTAAACCCATTCATAAAAAACTTCCAAAAATCATTATCAACCATGATGGTTCTCATTTTCTTTTCCCAAGTGTCAGAATTATGTCCATTAAATTATTATTGTTGATGCTACGTCTTTCTTGTATCTCCTATCATGTCAAATACCCAGAAAACAAATGCCCAAACTCACAAGGATGTGGGGCCTCAAAGCTCTGATACCATGTGAAAAACCTCACAAAAAAATTTTCTCCACAATAAAAAACACAATGAGTGTTGAGTTGCTCAGCACCTTAAGTAGTTGAGTGATAGGAAATGTCAAGTTGCTTGGAAGCAATGGGACCCGAGTGACTTAGTCTCCAAAAGAAAGAGCTCAATGACAATGGGCATGGATAACACTATAACGAGAGAGCTTGGTTGACAAAGGAACTGAGTGAGCTCAGTCAACTTGGTTAGGGAGGGGATCGAGTGAACTTGGATAATATAGTGACCAAGTGAGGTTGGTCAACATGAAGACCAAATAACTTGGTAAACATAGGAACGACTCGATCAATACTAGAGCCGAGTGAAGGCAAAGAACTTGGTGACCAACCTATAGTCTGGTTTCGTCCACCATTAAAACACAGAGATAACTTGCAACTCTGATCTTTTCAAATACTAAACACAATGCAAAATAGATAGAAATGAAACAACAATAAGACAAATGATTGAATCAACTAATATGTATGCTTGCTTTCTTTCTATTCAAAAACTAATTCAACTATTACAAATATGGGAGCATATGGCTTCAACTAGAATCAAAATACTTTAACTTACAACTTCTATTTGCAATATAAACTTACAACACTACAAGGCTGCACATAATAGCACTTGGAGCAATCACCACTTCACATAATAAACAAAATTAACATACAGAGAACAAGTAGATCAAGACTCATGTTGCTGCAACCTCTAATCTTTCTAACTTCATGAACCTTCATTGTGTTCTCTGAAAGCTCTGCTCTCTTCAACTGTTCTTTGTCCTTCCTACTCTTCTCCTCACTTATCAAATGAATGAGCATATCTACCTTTTGATTTGTCTCAAAAACTTTCCCTCTCTTTTCAAAATTCAAACTCACCTACAAAGTTTAATGTCTCTAATGGCTAGGTGGGTGGTTGGCTCAAGGGGTAACCAACAAATTTCCACAATTTTCATGTCAAAGTTAAGCGAAAACATTAGCCCTCGCCTATGGTGACAGGGACTAATAAATAACCATAAAACCAAGTCAAATTGTATGCTATGTGGATCTACCACTAACTAAGTTTAACATGATATAGCCATCAATATATTAAAGGAATAAGTCAAACATTCAATTACTTGCTTGGAATTTAATGGTCACCCCTGCCTGTCATATGATTTTTTTATGACGGTTGGGTCATTTTAGTAGCTTTCATTTTACGTCTTAAGAAAAATATTGATTATTAGTTTTTTTATATGAATAATTTAATATAAAAAATATACTCAAAAGTAAAAGCAATTTGGTAAGAAATAATTTTGTGGTGATATGATTGGTTTATACAAATACAAATTGAAATAAGTATAAATTAGTAATAAATGAAAAAAAACTCATATTCACAGCAAGTTTCTAATTCTTTTATATTTTATTTGAAATAATTTTAAATATAATCATTAAAAATAAGTACAATTTAATCATATATTTAAAAAATCATAGATGTATCTAAATCAATATTATAAGAAATTTTTAAAACATAGGAGTTTTTATTTAAAAGAAAAATTATTAAATCTTTAAAATATCAAATTAACTAGACAACTTTCTAAAATTCATATATTTAATTTTAAAAATGTTAAATCAATATAAATATAAACAAGTTTCTAAAATCATATGTTTAATATAAAAAGATTCTAAAATAATAATAATTATATGCTGAAAAATATAAATATAAATGTATTTTAAATAATATAAAATATGTGTTAACAATTACATAATAATATTAAATATCAATAAATTAAGTTTCTAAAAATTCATATAGTTTACATTCTAAATTACTACTAATATACTAAAAAGAAACATATATATTAAAATATGTTGTACTTTTTTATAAGTATTACAACATCCTATATTTTATCATATATCTTTTACATACATTTTATATAATGATATCTATTACTAAGTAAAGTATTATATTATCCTTATCATAGATTTTTATGGTTTATTAAAAAAAAATTTGTCAAACTTATGATTTTGTAAAATTTTAGCCATTTAATGTGTATTGTCTATAAAAAAAATATATTAGCCTGTATATAACAGTTAAAAAGCAAAAAAACACCCAATATGACTATCAATTTCTAGGCCTGCTACCAAATATGCATTGTCCTCATATTTGGAATAACACATCTCATCTATATAGGTAGAACCACATGAGAGATATAAAAGAATAAAAAATGCAAGAGATAGAATGGACTAAAAAAGTACCCATAACATAAAAAAGAAAATCAGTTTGGAATACATGTGAGTGAAACCCTCCAAAAAGAGAAAATCTATTGGGAAACATTCATAGGAAGTGGATAAAGAACAAGAGCACAATACATTTTTTTAAATGATAGATATTTAATAGTATTAAGAGCCTTTGAAAGGGGATAAAGGATACCGATTAAAAGAGGAACTAAAACCTAGTATTTCAGCCATGGACTACATAAGCATGGGGTAGAGAATGAATGTAATATTAAGGACGAGAAAAGGTTTACAATGAATAAAAGGGAGAAAGTATAAGGTAACTCAAATAATTAGTGATTTGTCCCATTAGAATATATGCTATTAAAGGAAATTATAGTTACAAGGTGGATATAATAAATAGCTATGATATAATAAATATCTTTGGGGATCAATAGTTGAATAGTTTCTAAATTGTTAATTTGATTGAAGAATTATTAAGAGAAGCATTACAAAGTTGCTCTTAAAGTAAAATCTAGAATCTAAGTTAGGAATTAGGAGTGAATTGAGGTAAGTTCTAAAAGGGTACATTACAATATTGTGTCGATCTTTAGTTTGATAAAGGAACTATGTCTTCTAAGTAATCTATTGTACTTACTCACTATATTGTCAACCTAATGTGTTGCCATGTATGTTTCTTTTAAAATGGTCCAAGAGAAGAAGGGCTAAAGAAAGATTTAATGATTAGAAGGCACATTGGCCATCTTGAAATTAATGTGAGATTGGTGTGTGGTTATCATCAAATCTTATTATAAAAGGAAAAGGAAGTAGCACTTTTCCTTATAATTAATATTAATCATAATACTTCACTTGACTCCTAGAAAAAAGATGACATCATTTTTTTAGGTCCTACTAACTACAATAGCTTTCTTATTGAAGGCTAATATGATAATATTAAAACTTAATATTTATACTTGCATTGTTCTAATGCAAGGGGCCCAAATAGATATCATCCAATACCCCTCATCTCCATTAGCTCCTAATTTGGTTAAATTATCTGCTACTCCATTCCCCTCCTTGTCTGGGTGATTAATAGTAACATGTTTTAAGAGTTTTTGTAGTTCTTCAATGTGCGTAGTAAGGTCACGTAGCTACCAATTTTGAGTTTTGACTTTCCTAATTGCATTGATAACTAAGGTCAAATATCCCTCAATTTCTAGTCTGTCTATATTCAATTTTTTGCACAATCTTAGACCTTTCAATAAGTGGTAAAATCCACAACATTATTAGCACCCAAAACTATGGGTTTAGCTAGCTCCACAATTGGTTCTCATTTGCAATTATGGATACAACCTTCGATACTTTCTACCCCTAGATTGCCTCAACCCACCATAAAAAATCTTATACCATCCTTCTTCTAGAGGTTTCCATCTACATCCCTTCCTCACCTTGCCTAAGAGATCTTGGTCATTACAAATGATGGTTGGAATATTCAAACCTTGCCACTTATTCCTAATCTTATCATCCCAAAGGGTAAATGCTTTCCCTCACTTACAAACCAAATTTCTGCTATTGACTACTTCCACTATAGGTGCTCCCCCTTTATTAGTAAATGATTTCTACATAATTCCTTGTCTTTGAATATTCTCCTATTCCTTTCCTTCCATAATTCTAATATAAGGAAAAAGGGTGCTATAATAGATAGCTATATAATTCTTTCTTTCTCTATGTAGCCTATCTACAGAAGAGATCCATCACATCCTTTTCTTTTGCAATTTTCCAATTGAGGTTGTTTAAGAGCCCATACCAACATTTGTTAGAGAATTTTAATTAAAAAGTAAATGATTAACAATTTCTTCCTCTTTTTTACAAAGTGCACACCTTGAAGGTCCTTAAAATATTATCTTCCAAAATCATTCACTAGTGATAATCCTTTTTTGTAATGATGTCCATGCAAACATACTTACCAATGGAAAACATTCCTTCGCACAACATAGCTTCAATAGTAAAAAAGCCTGACTAAATTATTTGTATATCCTTCCTTGATGCTATATTTCCCATTTTTTCTTGGGCCCAAACAATCTTATCCATCTATAAGCCAGGGGATATTAGTCTCGGCCTTAAGATTTTCAACAATTCATTCTTAAAGCCCTTAAGGATCTCCTAATTAATATTTATCTGTCATTTCCACCCTAATGTTGGATTCTTGTCTAGAATTACAAATAATCTTTGACAGAAATACCCCTTTGATTTTTTAGGGAATCGGTTGTCTTTTGATCATCTATAAGAGAAGAGGGCATTGAGCAACATTCCCACTAGTTGTCCCATAATAGAGTTGATCCTCCATTCCCAATTTTCTATGAAATGTTGTCTTTCATAATATTTATACATTCTTTCAAAAAGGTCCAAAGTGTGGATCCATTAGATGCATTAGTACACATCAAAATACTATTTTTATCCTTACCGTCAAGATACTTATATCTAAGGTGTTTTGATCATTTCAAACATAAGTGTTTATAAATTCTCCATACCATTTTTCCCCCAAATTCTAGATTTTGATCTTCAACATCCTTAAGGATTAGTCCCCATTCTATTTTGGATCTACATAACTTATCCGAATCAATAAAGGATACCCTTTCATTTTCATTTGATCATTGCCAAAAGAGTTTCCCAAACTTTTGGATTAGCTTAGTCCCTACCTTTGATGACATTTTGAAACAAGACATTTAGTAAACTAGAAGAAAATATAGTACTAAGTATAGCATTGTTAATCTACCAAACAAAGAGAGCCATATGTCTTTCCAAGATACTACCTTCTTGTCCACCTTGGTTAACATATTGCTCCACAAATTGTTGTTCCTTGATCCTTTGTCTAAAGGAACCCCTAACTACCTACTAGGAAGGACCACATTCCTTAAGTCCAGAATATTGCAGATTGCGTCTTCTCTTTGAAAACTTATGTTAAAGGAGATGTGTGACTTATACATATTAATTGATTTTCTAAATGTCTCTGAGTAGGCTACTAAAAGTATCTTTATACTTCTAGCTTTGGTAACCTCAACCTTACCATATAGCATTGTGTCATCCACAAAATATTAATGTGTCATTGGTTCCAAATTGCTTGTTATTTTAATGTCTTTCAACTCCTCATTCCCTGGGATTTGTTGTTAACCTTCTTAATTATTATCCCATATTGATAAACAAAAAGGGGGTTAGACGATCACCTTGCCTCAAACCTCTAGAGATGTCAAACTAACCTTCAAGCATCCTATTAACTAAGACCAAGATATTTGGGGTGGATATACATTCAAAGACCTAGTTAATCCATTGATTCAAAAATCCTAAGGCTTTCAAACATCTACAAAGAAATCTCCAGTTTACATTATCACAAGTCTTGTTAATATCAAGTTTTATAAGCACACTAAGCTCCCTATTATTTTGGACCGAATGCATGACTTCTTGCTATTATTAATATCTTATTGAAAATGGATTTGCCCATGACAAAGCCTATTTGCTTGTCTACAACCATGATCAAAAGGAGGTTTTTAATCTTATTGGTTATTTCTTGGTTATGATTTTGTAAATCATATTACAAAGGGAGATAGGCCCAAAGCCATCCAAACTAATGCCTGGTCCTTTTTTGGGATGAGGACTATAAGAGTGTTATTAACTTCATTTAATAAATTTTTTGAGTTTCTAATTCTTTCCACTACCTTGGTCACTTCATCTCCTAGGAAGAACCAACATTTTTGGTAAAAGAAGGCTAGAAACCCATCTAGTCTCGAGGCCTTGTTTGGGTGTAGCTACATTAACAAAGCCTCAATTTATTTTTTAGTCACTCTAGCAGATAGCATCTTATTATGTCCTTCATTGAGTATTTTACAAATACTCCCTATTATAGTTTTCTGCACTTTTTTCTAGATCCCTGCAATAATTCAATAAGTCATTAAAGTAATTAACTGCTTCATTTGTTGTGTCCTTCAGATCTTCAATTAAGAAAACATTAGATTCCTTAATCAACCTAGTTTGATTAATATTTATGCAGATTTTAGTACTATTGTTAAAGAGCTTAGTGTTTTCATCCTCTTTTGCTAACCATATTTCTCTCAAATTTTGTCTCCAAAAGATTTCCTCTTTTGCCAAATAACTTGGTTCTTTAGTAACCCATTTTCTTTAAGATAACTTACCTGATCCATGCCTTCCTTGAGAATCTTCTCATTGAGATCCACTAATTCTTGCTCAATATTGTTTTTGATGTCAAATATATTACCAAAGTCATTCCTATTCCAATGTTCCAATTTACCTTTAAGGTCCTTCAACTTAGCCATGAATGCAAAGGTTTTGGATCCTTCAAACTTATCCTCCTACATCCTGTGTTGTAACTAGACGAGTAATAGAGAACATCCGGTGTCATAACCAGACATAGGTGACATCTTGTGCAGAGGCGACATCCCGTGACCCCTTGCAGAGGCGACATCCTGTGTGGAGGCGACATCCTGTGACCCCGTGCAATGGCAACATCCTATGCCATAACCAGATAGGTTCCATCCCATGCCCTCTATCTCATTGTTGTGACCAGATGCCATGATCCCTGCATGGCCTTAATGTTTGAATACTAATGCCCTAACATTTGAGGCCCTTAACTGTAGATGCCCTGCCATGAAGTTATCCATGAAGAAATCATCCCCCTGCAGTGAACGTGCAAGTAAAGTATGGAGAATTCGTGATCAGTCCATACCTACACCATAAGATAGATTATGACCCACAAGACAGATCGTACATGATTTGTTTGACAGAATGTCTGGTATCGTTTTTGCTTTGTTTTATTCAAATATGACTTAGTATTGTTTATTCATATATTGATTAGTATTGTTTTGAATCATGGACCCCCCACCCAATCCAGCAACATTACAGTAGATAGTTGACCACTTGGCATTATTAGAGAAGGACAATGCAGCGTTGAAAGTCACAACTCTTTCTCTCTCAGCAGTTTCCCAAGGTCTCTTAGTGCAGCTCCAGAAGTTCAAATCAATGAATCAAACTCTCTAGGATACTATTCACTCCCTATCTCAATCATTAAATGACTTGAACCAACAGGTTGTAGCTAATTCTTCATGCATCCAGGACCTTTTTGAAACTTTTACCACACAAATAGTAGGCATTACAAAAGATATCAGCTCCATTATTGAAGACTTTGGAGACATTGGAAACCTCAAGGATAAGCAGACCGAGCTTGTTAAAAAACAATCATCTCTTTTGACTGAAACAGAGCAACAAATTAAAACTTGGGCCTCTACTTGCAAAAACTCCAGCACTACGCCTCTGCCAGTGGTTGAAAAAATTGTCCAAGAGAAGTTGGCAAAAGATTGAGTTAGGCGCTTCAGGGAACTCAACCTTCGGGTTAGAGGTCTTCCTTCGTCCTCCATTGATCCTCTCCCCACAGGCTACTCATTTCTCAATGAGCAATTGGGTATTTCAGATATTACATTAGACAGAGCATGGTTTGGACATGATGACACCCTTTTTCTTAGGTTTCTCTCACTGGTTGATCGACTACAAGATCTCAAGGAAAAGAAGAAGCTCTTCCTTCTTCCCACAAAGATATTTCTTGATGAGGACCTCACAAAATCAAAGGTAGCTGAACTAAAGCACTCTAGGAGTCTTGTGGTAGAAGCAAGGAGTAATGGGAAATGGGTAGTAATAAGGAATCTAAAGGCAGTTATTCGTGACTCACCTCCCAAGGGTTGGGATGAGAGACATATCCAAGCCAAATGACAGTCTGAGCACCAACAGTTTGGCAAGTCTAAGCCCTCCATTGGCTCTTTGCTTGTCAACTATTGGAATGGTAATGGTTCCCGGTGGTCTTTGCCAGGCTTACTTCATGATGCAGTTGGGGATGCTGATTTGTTAGCTGTTATCGAGACTCATGAGAGTCCTGCTCGGCCCTTTCCAGGTTACACAGGGTATCAGTGGCTTTCAATTTGCAGAGAGGAGGTCTGAGCTTCGAGTGGTGTGCGTGGTTTCGGTGGAGTTGCTTGTTTGATTAGAGATTATCTATTTAGTACTACCACATTGGTTCTTTCTGCCACTTATGCCAGATTTATGTGGATTCGAGTTGGAGGTACCAGTCACCGTTAGAAAGATATCTTCATTGCTATTTGTTACTTCCCGCCAACTACCTCACCTTACGCCATTCATAGTGTTGAGGATGGGAAACCTTTTTTAGACCTATTTGAGAGCATCTCCAAGTTTGGGGCTATGGCCAACATCATCATCTTAGGAGATTTTAATGCACAGACTAAAGATCTCTAGACCCCCCAATATGACCGTGGGTCCGATTTAATTTGTACTACTAAGAGGGATCTTACTAGTATGGGGCTTCAGCGTTTATCCGAGGATCACAATGGACCTCTAACTTGTTATGGTCGCCACCTTCTCCAGCTGTGTGAGTCCTTCAACTTGGTGATTCTGAATGGTCTCTCTTATTTCTCGGGTTCTGAGCTTTTTACGTGTTGGCCTCATAGTGGGGGTGCGAGCGCGGTGGATTACATCCTCGTTGTTGCTTCCTTCCTCCCCTCCATCCAAAAAAAAATTACTATCTCTCGTCTTCCCTTGGTTGATCGTGCCCTTCTTAGCCTTTTGGTCTATGTTTCTTCCCACCCTTTATCACCCATCTCTACTCACCCTACCCGATTTCGCCTCCACACTTGTTTCTGTTTTGAGGATAGTGATCAAGACCTCTTCATTTTCCATTTGAGAAGATTCCTCTACCTAGCTATCTTCATGGATCACAATCAGGTGTCCACCATGTTTCACTCACTAGCTACCGCAATTTGGGAGTCGGCTCTCCTCTCTATCCCTCATCACTCCATTTCTAGCACTCACAAATTAGCTCAACAAAATACTTGTCCCATGAATCAGTGGTTTGATGATGATTGTAAAACTTTCCACCGCTCCTTGCACTTAGCTTTTGATACTCATTCCCCCGCTTTCACCAATTTACGGCTCTCTTACAAACACTTTCTTCACCATAAGAAGTGATTATTTATCGCTTCACAAGGCATATCCCTCTGAGACATGCTTATTCAGTATCCCAAGTTGTTTTGGTGCATCATGTTCCCCAGGCGTAGCCAACCCTAGTCCACCCCCGACCTTCATCTCCTTGCTTCCCATATCTCCACATTTTATGACATCCCAGGTCAGCTCGCCCCCCTTCCCAGCCCGCTCCCCCATTGTCACTTATTCTCCACCTCCAGCATTTAGAGGCCATCAAACTTATGAGATGCAGTAGGGCAGCTAATGAGGAGGGTTTTCAGGCTGAGCTCTTCAAACTCAGTACCACGATCTTGGGCCCTTATCTCTCTATGCTCCTTAATAGAGTGGTTTGTTTTGGTTTTTTGAACTCTTGGTCGAGACACACTATTCACCTGATCCATAAGTTTGGGATGACCTCTGATCCTAGAAACTATAGGACCATCATGATTGGGCATACATTTGCCAAACTTTATGCTATAGCTTTGAATACTATTTTATCCAGTGAGCTTGATAGGAGGAATTGCAGGGCTAAGGGTCAAGCAGGATTTAGGACAGACTACTAGACCATAGATCATATCTTTACACTACGAGCTAATATCGAGGAGGCTCGACATCGCTCGAAGAAAGTCTACTGTTGTTTTGTGGATTTTCGTAAGGCTTTTGATTACATCCCCAGAGCAGCCCTTTTTCAGAGACTGAGAGATATTTGTATTTTTGAGATCTTGTTGATGGCTATTATGAGGTTATATGAGACTGTGATTGGTAGACTCGGGACCACAGAGGGCCTCTCTGATCCTATCTAGAGCACCATTGGGGTGAAGCAGGGCTGCCCTCTCTCGCCCACCTTGTTCGAGATCTACATTGATGAACTCAAGGCTTTTCTTAGTGAATCCTTGCTTCCAGGTGATGGTTGTCATCTACACCAGGTATTGATCTCCATCCTTCTCTTTGCTGATGATGTGGTTCTTCTTGCTTCCTCTCCTGAGGGTCTTCAAAGGCTTTTAGATAGACTTGCATCTTTTTGTGATATGAGACAGCTGGTTGTGAACCTTGAGAAGACTCGAGTTATGGTCTTCAACGGTTTGAAGACTTCACATCTCCATTTTCACTTTTAGGGTCGGGAAGTTGAGATTACATCATCTTACACATACCTTGGGGTTAAGTTTTTTGGATCTTGTTTTAGCTTGAGATCATCTATTTAGCCTTGGATCAGTAAAGGGTTGGGTTCCCTTGCCATGCTCGAGAGACAGTGCTTCAGACACCACTTTCAAGATACATCATCTAAGCTATCCCTCCTGGATTCCTTAGTGAGACCCACAATGCTCTATGGTTTGGTGGTTTGGGGTCCTTCTCTTTTAGACTCAGATTGGGCCATGATCGAGCGTACTCAGATTATGCTCCTCCGTCAGATTATCAGATGTCACGGTTCTACCCCCCACAGTATTATTTTGGCCGAGTTCGGTGCTCACTCATTCAGACTTGCAGCCATTCTTGACTTGATTTGGTTTCTCCACCGTCTTCGTGGCTTTTCTAACTCAGAGGAAGGCAAACACAGATACCCTTATTTAGCCTACTGCTCCTCAGTTGCTATTGCTAACTTTGATCCTGCCACTAGAGCCCGTGGTTGGTATGCTTAGGCTACTATCCTACTAAGCTCAATGGGGATCGACATTGATCATCTTCCTCCCTACGAGTTCTCATTGGATGCCCCTATTCATCTACTCCCTTCTCGGCACAAGTTGAACAGGCATGTCAGACTTGACATTTACAGGAAGTATATCACACAGACCTAGGTGGATCCTCCAGGGGGACTATGTCCAAGGATGGCTTTCTACACTAAGCACTTCTTAGTTATCCGAGATGGGATTATTGTATGCCCTGAATACTTACATAGATACTAAACTCATGCCTTGCATATCTCCCTTGGCTCCTTTAGGGTGGGCTCGCACAAACTTTGGATTTAGGTTGATCACCATATTGCTAGAGGATCAGGTGTGTACACTTTGTACCTTAGCAGAGGCAGAATCTGAGATTCATTTCTTTTCAGATGCCCCATATACTACAAGATTAGAGGGAGATTTTATTGTTTTTTTAGAGATTGCAAATCCCTCTCAAATTTTTTTAGGTACACCGATCAGCGTTGCATTGCACTCTATCTCTGTGAGTCCTTACAGCTTCGTGACGATACTTTATAGCTTTCATTTCCCAGGAGTTAGACCTAGGCACAGCTTATTACAACCTTCTTCTCACCCTTAACTCTAGCTCAGGGTGTGAAGCGACTGTACAGTTTCCCTAACACGAGCTGTTCCAGATTGGTGAGACCCCATAGGGGACCTTTTTGCTAGCGACACTCCTCTCGTAGCACTCAGCTTCATCACAGGGCTTCTGGTAGCTGCACAGATTAGTCACTGTTGGACTTTTTCCCTGTGAAGATGGATACCTAATATTTTCCGTGATGTTTCCTGCTTTCTTCTTCTTTTGTTGTGCTTGTTCTTTTTTAGACACCGTTTGGTGGTCCGTTTGTCTACTTTTTCCTTGTTGTAAGCTTCCAGTCCCATAGACCCACGTTGTGGTCTTTTGTTGGACATTAATAAATTTATCTTATCTTATCTTATCTATCCTACCATTTCTCCAATATTTCTATAAAATATTCCTCTCTAAGAGACTGGAAAATGATTTGAGCCTGAGATAGGTAGAATAGAGGATTTTGAGTTCTTATCAGAGTTAATGAGATTCTATTCAAAGAAAAAATTGTTTAACTTTTCTACTATATTACGATACCCTAGTCTTCCATTAGTCCACATATAAATACCATTGCCTATTTTGATTTCCATCATTTCGTGCCTAAATTCTTACACTTTGAATTGCATGTTGGATTGAGATTATCTTATCAAACCTCCTAATTCTTCCTTAAGATTGAGTATTGAATAAAAGTCTCCTCTTATTGATAAAATTTTAATTTGGGAAAGTTGAAAATAAATATCAAACCTCTTCCCATACTATTATTTTATCATGGAGGGGGACAAACCCATAAACATGAACTAGTTAAAACTTCAAGTTGCTATTAATGCTTCTCACTTCACCGTACATCGAATATCTCTTTCTTCTAAGCTTGGCATAGGAATCTGCTCTAGGATTCCATAAAAATCCTAGTGTGATTGAAATCCCTATTGTTGGTTCCTCATCCAATGTCCATATCCCTACCATTTTACCTAATTCCTTGATTTTCTCACTTACTAGTTTAGTTTCTTGCATCATTATAATGTATACCTCAAAAGATTTAATACAATACTTAGTGTTTCTTGTTAGGGGCATTGAGTCCCCTAACGTTCCATGTGATCAACTTCATGGCTCATTCGGAAGGAATTTCCACTTCCCTGCATACACCATGGTGATCTTTAGAATGACCTACTGCCAACGCATCTTCTTTCCTAAGGTCACTCAAGGATTTCTTGTCTCTTATTCTACTAACCTTGGCATAGTCTGCCTCCTCTTTATCCTTTTTGCAATGGACTAGATCAAGCTTTCTACCTTCTTCAACCTCAACATTCTTATCTAGAGTAAATTTCTCCTCATTCCCAACATCCTCATCAACACTAAGAGAAATTACAACCCATCAAAGAAAATCTTAACTCTTTCTCACATGCCTTCTAATATGATATATCTATTCCCAATTAATCCCCAAATTCCTCTAATTCTTCATCTTTCACATCCTTGATTTCTAATATTGTTCCTTCTCTCACTTTCTCTTTCATCCTACAAATCATCTTCTCTACATCTCACCCCTCACTACTACTCCTTGAAAGTGAATCTAGAATCTACTTTGATCGAACCTTCCTACTTTCTATATTTCCTAATTCCTATGTTTAGCTTTGTACACTTCTTAAGCTTGGTGAAGTATGATTTCCAACAATTCCCTATATTGATTGATGTTGATATCTTGCCCTTGAATATTTATCTCATCGTTTACTAGTAATGGAATATGATCACTCTTTCCTTGTATCTCCATGTTGAATTTTGATCCTACTTCCTCCATTTGTGTAGCCTTATTTTTGTCAATTTTTTTCTCTACAAAGGTTATTATTGGGTTTACCTTCGAACACTTGGATAATTCATTATTTTCTTTCCCTTAATCTCCTCTACTATTCTTGCCTCCATGGATGAAGTAGCTCCTTTATCCTAATCCTTCCCATCATATTTCATTTCCCTAATAACCCTATTCTGGTCCCCCACCATCTCTCCCTCCTTCGTCTCCATCTCCACTAAAAAATACAATTTTCAAGAAATAGTGAATCCCCCTTGGTGTTCATTCAACCTAATTTACACTTCCTCATTATGAGTAGATTACCTTAATTGGGGTGCTTCATCTTCTTCTTCATCATCTATTAGCTCAAGTGTTCCACTAAAAAACCTTGCTTTAATTATAAATGTAGAATGTTTTGTTCTTAACTCTATGGGGTTAATCTCATATCAATTTTTACTATAATCACATAATTTGAGACAAAAAAATCTTCTTTTAAAAAACTCAAATATTCTCTTATTGCCTATTTTCCTATTAGTTTCATTGTTAAGCAATTCTACCGATAGTTATGGCAACAAAATTGACCTATCTACTTTAAATGTTTCTAATTTGGTTGGATTAAAATTCGGTTGTCAACTAGGAAAAAAATCAAAGGAATGCCCTTTAAAACAAAGGGATTTACTTAACAAAAATTCTTGCTTTAGTTTTTTACTATTATAATCCACATAAAGAAAATTATTAGATAAAACGATCATACCTACCTTTATTCCTAACGTCCTTTTGAACCAACCTACAATATGCTCAATTGCAGTTCCCACACTACACCATCTTGCAAAGACCCCAAATATTTTGTGTTTGTTTGATTAAACTATCTTGAATTTCTAAAATCATCTTGCTCTCTATATTAGTTTTGGTTTTTTCCAAGCCCATATGTCACCCAGCTCTACAGGTTTCTTTAAAGCAGCTCTAGGGATCTAGTGATGGTGGCGATTATCGTTGACTAGCCTAGATCCATGAGAATTTCTTCTTCCTTCACCATTAAATTGAGGTTGATTCATCACATTATGGGTGTTGTTGATTTGGGGAACTAGTTTTTATTAAACCCTTCGTAATCTCCCTTGTTAGTTTTCTTGGTAATTTAGGACAATGTTACTATAACTCAAATTGTAAGGGGTTCCTAATTCATGAGATGGTTGTAACTTATTTGAACTTCATGACCCTTTCTATTGTAGAGTGTGGGGTTTATCTTAATATCAATATATATATCTCCAATAGCTATTCTATTTCAATGCAAATGATGTATTATGATGTAAGATCAATATATACTTCCTATTGATCTATTGATTGGTAATATACCAAATGGATGCTCTGCTAAGTATAAGTGATTTCTAAAACCAATAATACTCTCCTTCCCTCTTTTGATGTTTTTCAATACATATTTGTGAATTCGCTAAAAAAGGCTAGCGACTGTGCAAATATGAATTTGATAGCTAAAATCCCCTAATCGGTGCATTTAATGAAAGGTTGTAATGCCTTTTTAGAGGATGAGACGTGTTGGAAGGAACACATCTGACGCTTTAGTTTGTTCCTCTGAAACTAATCTAATTTTCTAGCGTTCGTTGGTTACTGATTATTATCTTTTTCAAAAATCTTAGTGCAGCCACGCATGGGTATTCCGTTACTGTCATCTAAAGTATACGCTATATGTGTTTTGTGCAGAGATATTGAAACAGGATTTATTCTATTCTATCCCATTGTTGATTTTTGCAAATTCTCTTGGTTCATATCTCCGATGCTTATCATCTAGAGTATTTACAGTTTTTAATCAATCATATTATCCATAGATTCAATCAATCACTGGGAAATGGTTTAAAATTATTTCCTTTATTTTTGTCATTGAATATTTGATAGGCTCCATTCACAATTTAATTTAAGTATTTGATATGACAACTATCTTAGGATGTTATATGTTGGCCGGGCTTGGAACACACCTTGCTACTCGTCTGCTTTAAATCAGATCATCACACGGTAGCGAGACAATCCAATTGATTCAATTGGAGCGTCTTACACATACTGATCGACTACTTGACATAACAAATGATTTATACATTGGCAAGCAATTCACCTCCTTCTATGGTATTTGATTTCTATGTCGTTAGTAAGCTTAGTGTCATCATATTGCAAGTTATATATATATATATATATATATATATATATATATATATATATATATATATATTCTATTGTTTATTTATTATCATCTTGTAATATATATATATATATATTCTATTGTTTATATATAATTATGTGAACTTTATTTCACAAGTCATTATGATAACATTATTAAAATATATAAATTATTTATTTTGTTTGTATTTCAGTATTATTTAAATATTTGATCTTCTATTATTTAACTATATATATAAAGTAGGGATATCATAGTCCATCCCGCCCAAAATTGCTTGTCCATAAGTAATACAAACTCTCAATGTAATTTTGATATTCAATCCAATGACCCTGAAACATAAATTTCATCTTGAATTTACAACAACAATATAAATTTATCAATTTTGAAAATTCATAATATTTCATTTAAAATACGGAGAATAAGAAAGAAAACTTATCTTCATATATTATAGTATTCTCATGCTCCTTTTTATGTGTTGCCTTGCCCAAGATGAGTGTTGGAGAGTAATCCTTATAATATTTGGTAGAGATTGTATCCCTTCCCAAATCTTATAAATACTTTTTTAGTATGTATTTGTAATCATTAGGGAAGACTTTATCCGTCCCTTAGGCCTATGTGGATATCCTTTTAGGATTATCCCCTATTTATAATCCTTAGGAGAGGTTTTATCTCATCCCAAGTTTCTAGGAATATCCCTTTCTATTTAATCCTTAGGAGAGACTTTATCTCATCCCAGGCCTCTATGAGTATCCCTTTAGGATGTACTCATCTCTATAATTTTTAGGAGATAAGTTATCTCATCCTATATTACTAGGGACATCCCTTTATAATTACCCCTCTCTATTTAATCCTCAGGAGAAACTTTATCTCATCCTAGGGCCTCTATGGATATCCCTTTAGGATTTCCCATTTTTGTAATCCTTGGGAGAGACTTTATCCCTTACCAGGTCCCTAGAAGTGTATGTTCTTTGGAAATTTTGAGAAGATATTGAGTGTAGGTAAATACAACTGAATATTTTGCATTAATTTGTTTGCTTTATTACAATTTTTTATTCTTCAAATTTGATAATCAAATGGTCACCATCTTATTTGTTGACTCTAATGGTTTTCACTAGTTATTGAAGTCAATAAATTCGGTATTTTCTTTTTTCTTTTTTCTCTAATATTTCATTCTCAAATTTATGAATCAAGTGGAATTTTTTCAGAAGTCCATCGCTTCTCTCCTTGATTTTTGGATTGAATATTGTTGAGATCTCCTACATCATGTCTTGCTTTCCTATGTGACTCTTCTATTTCTCTCTCGAATGTTGCTTCTATTCTATTAATTCGATTCATTTACCACACTTGTGTCCTGATGCCCATGGTTCTCTGCATCTAAAGCACAGGTCTTTCTTCATTACATCCTCTTTTCCTTTCTTCATTCATTTATCAACACTCCACAACCCTTTGCAAAAATAACATTATTTCCCTTTATCATCTTTTCTTGATTCCTCATGCCTATGTCTTGTCTTGGCTGAGAAATTATTAAGTCTTTCCTTTGAAGGATTTGATCTGTCTTTCTTGCTTTTCTAATGACTTCTTCCAAGTTTTGAGGTTCAAGTGGTTTAACAAAGTAACTTGTTGAATCTATCAATCCTTCTATAAACATATGGGTTAGTCTCTTTTGGGAAAGGTTTGGAACCATAACTGACACCTCTTGGAATTTTCAAGCAAATTCTTCCACTATTCTAGTTTTTCTAAGTTGATTTAATTCTTGAAAATATCATTCGATGTCCTTATCATCAAAGTTGTCCTTAAGCTTTTGGGAGAATTCTTCATAGGATTTTACATCTTTAAGTCCCAATGAGATATGTCCATGGGTCCACCAATCATGTGTCACTCCCTCTAGATGGACTAAAGTGAATTGAAGGGCATCTTCTTTTATCGTGGGATTTAGAATAAAAAATGTGTTTGATGTTTCTAACCTTTGGTGCGACGTAATTTATTCTGAGCCATCAAAATTTAGAATTTTTATTTTGTTGATTTTATGTTTGAGTTCTTCGTTTACAAGCCTTCTAGATGTCTCTCTTCATTTATCTTCATAAAATTCTCTGAATGATACCAATTCTCTAATGTTAGGTCCTAGAGCTACAAACACTCTTGCAATGTCCTCAGTCGTAGTGTTTGGTTGCTCTATTCCTTCTTCTCTTGGTAGCTTTGCTCTAGGTAAGAATAATTGTTGAGGTATTCCTGCTCTAGAAAATATATTATTACTTTTTGAGTGATTGGAACTAGTGTCTCTTGCCTGGTTGGGTTGACCTTTCAAATTGTTGATCGAATTTCCCATATCTTGCAATGCTTTGAGAAGTGCTTTATTTGATTTTTCCATTTGATTCAATATAGTTTGGATGGTTTAGTTGTTTTGCTCCATATAGGATCTCACCTCATTTTCTAAGTCATTCATTGTAGTTTTCTTTATCCTCCTCTCGTAGATTTTCATAAGCCTTCACTCACACAATGACAAGATTATGCTTTGATACCATTGTAATGTCCCATGTTAGATATCTTGGTAATTTTAGGACAATGTTATTATAACTCAGATTGTGATGGGTTCTTGATTCAAAGATTGATATGTTTATGACTTATTTGAGCTTTATGACACTCATTATTGCAAAGTGTGGTGTTTATCTTAATATCAATATATAGCTCCAATAGTTATTCTATGTGAATGTCAATGATGTATTGTGATGTAAGAGAAATATATTCTTCCTATTGATTTGTTGACTGGATATATATCAATTGGATGCCCTACTAAGTATAAGTAATTTTGAAACACCAATAATATTCCCCTTCCCTCTTTTGATTGTTTTCAATACCTATTTATGAGTTCCCTAAAGAAGGATAACTTCCCTTCAAACTGTGAAAATATGAATCAAATAGCCAAAATCCCTTATTGGATGCCTTAGATGCGTTGGAAGGAACACATCTAATGATGCTTACTAATTGTGTTTTTGCAACTGTCTAGAGTCGTGTGCCTGCAATTGGATCTTGCCGTGATCCATGAGGTTCTTTCATTTGACATATCTTTGTGCAATTGTTGTTCTAAAACACACTACCTTGATTGACTAAGGTTTATGTCTTTTTCTGCGAAAGTTTTTCTGCCATTCGAAATCACTTGTGTCATTCTACCTTTCTGCTATGAGCTTGTCATGACTGGATCTTGCCAAGAGCCATGTGCCTATGACTAGATCTTGTCGTGAGCCATGATGGTATTCTTATTCCATTGACCGTGAACCTAGATGTGTGCCAATGCCATAACACATGGGTTGGGGGAGAAGGCATTCTTTGCATGTGAACCTTTTGACAGAATGTCTGATTGGTGAACTGTGCCTTTGTCTATTGTGTGGAGCTATTTGGTGACATTGTGATAGGTGTTTGACAGAATGCCTAGTCTATGGTAAAGCTATGAATTTTTATGAGCTATGGCACCCTTATCTGATCCAATTACACTCAGCAGCTCACTGATCGCTTGACTACAGTGGATTCCACTAATGTTGTTCTACAAAATGTTGTTGCTCAGTCCACTTCACTCTATATTAAACTCGCAAAATGGTTGGCTTTGTTGGAATCCGAGAACTACACTCTATGAGATACTGTGCAATCTCTAGTCACTGAAAATACAGGTCTGAAGGCTAATCTAGACTTCGCTACCATGCAACTCAGGGAGTTAAGACACTATCAAAGAAAAAAAATCAGAGATCATTGATAGGCATTCTTCACTGTTAACGAAAATTGAATTGAAGGTGAAGTCTTGGGCTTCTTTATGCAACTCTACAACTGAGGCTCCTCTTTCAGGTGTTGAGAAGTTAGTGCAAGGGAAGATGGACAACGAGAAGGTTAGGCAGATCCGTGAACTAAACCTATGAGTCCTTGGTCTCCCCTCCATTGATGACCCCTCGACTGTTGGATACTCTTTCCCCAAGGATCAGTTGGACATTTCAAACATCACTCTTGATAGATGTTGGTTAGGCCTAGATGGCGCTCTCGTCATTCAGTTCCTCTCCCTCTCTAATAGGTTGCCGGCTCTTAGGGCAAAGAGAAAGTTATTTTCTCTTTCACCTAAGATTTTCCTAGATGAGGACCTCACCCGATCACATGTGGCAGAACTCAAGCAAGTTCGTGCCCTCGTTATGGAAACCAGAAAAAAGGGTAAATATGCAGTCATCAAAAATCATAAAGAAATATTCCATGACACCTTTCCTCCAGGCTAGGTTTAGAGGGTGGCCTCTAAGGCCAAATGACACGCTTAGCGGTAGTTGAGCACAAGCTCTTTGTGCCTCAACTGCTGGAACAATAATGAATATCTTCTGGTCTATGCCTAGCTTACTTTAACGATGTTATTGGTTTTGTTGACCTTCTTTTTATTACAGAGACACATGAGAGTCCCATGCGTCCTCTTCCCAGTATTTTTGGTTATCAGTGGCTCTCCACTTTTAGAGACGAGATCTGGTGCTCTGGTGGGGTTGCCTGTCTTATTCAGGACCACCTTTTCAGGACTATTTCCTTGGTTCACTCTGACGGCCATGCCAGGTTCATGTGGATTTGCATTGATCGAGGGACCTCACTCTATAAAGATACCTATATCATCGTCTGCTACTTCCCATCAGCATCTCCGTACTATGCAGTTCACAGCACTGAAGGTGGGGACCCCTATGAGGACCTTCTTGAGCACATTACCAAATTCTTGGCCATGGTGGACATCATCAGTTTGGGAGACATTAACACACGGACTAGAGACCTACAACCTCACCTCCATGATCGTAGGGCTGATCCCATGTGTATGATTGCTTCTAATCTTGGTTCTGTGGGTTTGCATTGGCTCTTCGAGGATCATTAGGGGCCCTTCACTAGGTATGGTCGAAGTTTACTTCAGCTTTTTGAATCATCTGACTTGGTAATTTTGAATGGTCTCTCTTTCTTTCCTCGCTACGAATTCTTCACTTGTTGGCCACATGGTGGTGGTCCTAGCATTGTGGACTATGTTCCCTCTATGGCCTCCTTCATCCCTCTCATTTGTCGCTTTACCATCTCTCGCCTTCCTTTGGCTAACCATGCCCTCCTTAGCATCACCCTTCATGGAACCCCTGACACCTTAGCATCTTCTAGTGGCCTCCCCCCCATGCTCACACTTCTTTTCACTTCACTGATGGCAACACAAAGCTCTTCATCCATCACCTTAGATGACTTCCCCAAGGACCCCTTCTCTAATTTTGAGGACGTCACCTCCATGTTCCACTCACTTGCGTCCACCTTATGAGAGTTTGCCCTTCTCTCCATTCCCCACTGCACCTCCTCACTCCCCCCTTGCCCCACTCGCAAATCTTGCCCTATGAACCAGTGGTTCGATGAGGACTGCAAATCCTTTCACTACATCTTCGCTCTACTCTAATTACTTCTTCCTCCTCTTCCTCTCATTTGAGGCTCGACTACCACCACTTTCTTCACCATAAGAAACAAAACTTCACTTTGCTATAGTGTAGATCTCTTTGTGCCACGTTCTTCTAGTCTCCAAAGCTCTTTTGGCGCACCATGTTTCCTCACCACCCCCCCCCCCCCCCCCCCAACTTTGGACTTTCACTCCCTTGCCTCCCACACCTCTACCCTCTATGATATCCTTGGCTAGCCCCCTCTCCATCTCGTCCTCCCCCGCCACTCATTGACACCTCTTTTCCTTTTCCCACATTGTTGAGGCAGTTAGAGTTATGAACAGTAGTAGAACTCCAAATGAGGAAGGATTCCAAGTTGATTTCTTCAAGTTGGGTATCTCTATCCTAGGTCCCTTTCTTAGAGTTCTCATTCATCAAGTGGTTTGTGTCAGCTTTCTAAAATCTTGCTCATGACATATTATCTATCCAATCCATAAATCTAGGCCAGCTTCCAACCCTGGGAACTATAGGACCATCATGGTTGGGCATACTTTTTCCAAACTCTATACTTGACTGTTCTGAACGGTATCCTGTCCAGAGAGCTCGATCAGCAACATTGTCGAGCTAGAGGTCAAGTTGAGTTTCGTATAGATTTTCATACCACTGATCACATTTTGACATTACAGGCTATCATTGAGAAGCCTCGCCACCACTCAGCAAAAGTTTACTATTGTTTTATTGACTTTCACAAAGCCTTCGACTATGTTCCTCGGGCGGCTCTCTTTTAGCATCTTAAGGACATCGGGATCTCAAAGATTCTCCTTACAACTATTATGAGGTTATACAAATGTGTTATGGGGAGATTTAGGACTCCACAAGGCTTCTCTGACCCTATCTAGAGCACTATCGAGGTGAAACAAGGTTACCCTCTCTCCCCCACTCTCTTTGGCATCTACATCAACGAGCTTGAGGCATTTCTCCATGATTGCTCGCTCCATGGCGATGGTTGTTACTTGCATCAAGTGTTGATCTCTATTCTCCTAATTGCTAATGATGTGATTCTCCTAGTATCTTCCCCTAATGATCTTTAGCTGCTCCTTGATGGCTTAGCCTCTTTCTACGTCTCACATGAGCTTGTTGCAAATTTGGGCAAGACTCAGGTTATGGTCTTCAATTGTTTGAAGATATCACACCTCCATTTTTACTTCCAAGGTACCGAGATCAAGATTACATCTTCATATACTTACTTGGGGGTTAAGTTTTTTGGACCTAGATTCAACTTAGACTAGCCATGCAGCCCAGAGTCATCAAGGGACTCGACTCCCTCGCTATTCTTGAGCAACAGTGTTTTTGACACCACTTCTAGGACACCACGACTAAGATGTCCCTTCTTAACTCCCTAGTCAAACTAACTGTCCTCTATGGCTCTATTGTTTGGGG
This sequence comes from Cupressus sempervirens, assembly GCA_028749045.1. Lineage (NCBI taxonomy): Eukaryota > Viridiplantae > Streptophyta > Pinopsida > Cupressales > Cupressaceae > Cupressus > Cupressus sempervirens. The sequence goes on along the minus strand of CM053784.1, from coordinate 428,712,327 downwards.
CCCCTCCCTCTTGGAGTCTAATTAGGGCTCTGTTGAGATAATCCAAACTCTTTTCCTTCGACGCATTATCAGATGTCACTAGTCCACACCGCACAGCATCGTTCTTGCAGAGTTTGGTGCTCACCCTTTCAAATTGGGGACCATCTTTGATTTAGTTTGGCTTCTTCACTGGCTCCAGAGCTTTGTTGATTCCTCCAATGGTCATCACAAATATTCCTACTTGGCTTATTGTTCCTCTATGGAGGTTGCGGGTTTAGACTCTGGACACAGGTCTCATTGCTAGTACACCCAAGTCTCTGCCCTCTTGGGCTCGATTGGTATTAGTTTGGATCGTCTTCCCCCCTTCCAATTTTCTTTGGATGCTCCAACCCATCTTCCACCTTAGCGGGAGTTGAATGAGCATGTTAGACTTAACATCTACAGACAGTATATTATCCCAACCTGGAAGAATCCCCCAGGTGGGCTTCGCTCGCATATGGCCTTCTATGCTCAACACTTCCTTGATATCCAAGATGGGATTATCTTACGCTCCTAGTACCTCACTCGTCGTTGGACTCATGCTCTTCACATCTCCTTGGGATTTTTTAGAGTGGGATCTCACCAACTACATATTCAAACTGGTCACCAAATCGGCAAGGAGGACAAGATCTATCGGCTTTGTCACCTTGGGGAGGTTGAGACTGAATCTCACTTTATTTTTCATTATCCCATTTTCTATGAGATCCGAGGGAGATTCTATTATTTTTTTAGAGTGTCGATCTCTTCCCTCATTCTTCAAATATATTGACCAGCACTGCCTTGCACTCTACCTTTAGGAGACCATGCGGCTTCGCGAGCATACTGTACACTCGAAAGTGTCCCACTCTAAACCCTTCTATCCAAACGATTCCATGAGATTGGAATGTTCGGATGCCGGCTTAGAGCTCCCTATCCACGGAGTGCAAGAGAGTATATTTTAAGAATAAGAAGGCTCTCAGATGAGCCTTAGAGATACTCTTCTTGCTAGTAAACCATGCAATGGGAGGTTCCAAAGACAAGATGCAAGAATGCAAATGTCCCAAGGAGTTCCTCAAGAATGCAATGCAACTAAAGATTAAACTAGAATGAATAATGCAAAATGCAGCTATGCTAAAACATGTATGAGAGTGTTACAATACCATTATTAATCTATGTGAGATTAAGATACATGTAAAAATGAAAGCTAAGCTAAGATGCTATGGTATGAGAGAATGTAGACAAGAAATAGAAGTTCTCCACAAAGCTCCAAAGAAACCTGTTAGAAAACCTGCAGCATAAAAATATTCAAAATGAGGATTGATTGAGGGGGAAAGCTCTCTCCCTTTTAAATATGTATGGACGGTGGAGATCAAGATGAAGATGGTGGATGATCAACGGTTGAATTCAAAAATAGGAGTGATCCATGTGCACACACAAATCAACCAATAGAATATAAGTTGACTTGTCATATAAGACAAAAGTCACAAAGCCTTTTCTTTTAATTGCAAAATAGAAAAAGGACTTTATGTGTGCACTTTAAGTGGGTTAGAAGAATGGGGTCTTTTATTTAATTAAAAGGAGACATGTTCTTTTAATCAAATAATGAACTTAGGATAGCATAGTCAAACTATAGGTTATAATCAAATAAATTGATTATTAGCAATTTGGTCTAGGTAAATGATTAAATTAATTTAGCCAAAATGCTGAGAAGGGGGCTAATAGTCTAGATGACCATTTTTAGGTGATTACATTTGCCCCTCTTTGACTAATGCGTGATCGATCTGGGAACACATTATGTCAAAGAAAATCGAAGCCAAGTAGGCGATGATAGATATAGATGTCTAATTCCGAAGAGTGAAATGCAGAAATAGATAGCAAGTCCTGAATGCACAGCCTGATAGCAGTAGTACTGAACACTAGGAAGAGATGATGTTAGAATTCAAGAAGAATACTAACACTTAGAAAAGAAGATAGACTGAGAGCAAGTGAGAAGATCAAACAAATGCTCCTAAGTAGTGATAGAGTATTTATGCCCCCTCGGGATCGAAATTGAAATGAGGTAAGGGGATGCAAAAACTGGCTAGAAATGAGAAAATTAGAATATAGCAATGTCCAAGATGACAGATAGATGATTAGAACCCAAGAATGACTATATAAAAAAATTGATAAAATGCCCCAGTTTGACTAGAGTTGACCTTGAAGGATATAGCATAAAAATAAGGTCGAAATGAGTAGAAAGGTGATTTTAGACATGAAATAGTGAATTTAAGTAGATATGAAGTATGGAAATGATGAAGACATGAAGAAATGAAGATGCCCCAGTGATGATTCAGAGATTAGACCTCAAAAGGTCAGCTAACTGCTCAGAAGAAAGTAGAATTTTAAAAGACAATTTTGACCATCAAGATTAACTCGAATTTGGATTTTGATCCCGAAAATGAATCTAGGACGTCAAAATTATTTAAGAGGTCAAAACTTTATATAATGTGATGATAAGATAGAAAAGAGATGAAGCGAAAGATTAAGAAGGTGAAAAGACATGAACAAGAAGAAAGTAAAGAAATATATGAAAGGAGTTAGCTGATATGTCCACAAAAAGATGAAGAGAGAGCTCTCCCCATATGCAAGAATGCAAGACTAAGCTAGAAAATGAACCTAAAATGCAAGCTAATATGCAAAGTGGTTTACCAGCAAGAAGTGCATAACATTTAGACTCTTAATTTCATCATTGAGCATTTATTAGGGACATCATGAGATCATACAACCATCACTAGTATAACCATGAGGATATGAATATGATCGATATTAGATAGGTATGTGGAAATCCAATCTAAGCATCAGAGACATGTAAGTCAAGATAACTACGCGATTAGAATCCCTAAGTTTAATTTAGCAAGATTATACCTGTATCAAGGCATAAGCACCAGGGTAAACCCTGAGTGCGGTCTTGCAAAACAGTCAAGGATGATACATTTGTAAGTCAATGTGTTGAATAGGACAAGCACAAATGCTTACAACACTATAGACAAACAAAGTATACCCACATGTAGAAATCAAGAAAACATGTCCCATGCCCCCAGTCTTCTAGTCAACGACATCCTCGAAAGACTATTAGGGAGAGAACACATGGCAAAGAAATCATCATAGACAACACACAAAGTAGATAAAGATCAGCATAGCTCAGTCGTTTAAGTGTTAAAGTGTGTGTGTGTAAGTCACTTGGCCATTTCTTCCAGACTTGATTCTGATAGTGAGATATCGCGACATCGGAGACCGTAGGTAAACTATCTGTAAAGTGTTGAAAAACACTTGATGTCAAAGTGGGTGGGGTAGTGTTGAGAAACACTATGTTGTGAGTTGTCAAAGAAACCCTAATGCACAAGAATACCTCAATAGGCTAAGAAGTTGTGCCCCCAAGATGAGGTTAGGAAACAATTCCAAGTTAGGAAATGTGTAGCCAAATAGGTGATTGAGACTGATAAATAGAGGTGCAAGGGTCTCAAGTAGCACCTGTTTCCAGGTTTTCACCACTTGATAGATTTTTGTTAGGAATTTTTTCAATTTTTTTGTATTTTTGTATTTTTTATTTTTTTGGTTATACATCAAAGTGCCTATTGCTAGGTTTTCACTAAGAAGATCTTTTTTTTTAAGGACATTTTCTAATTTTTAGGATTTTTTCAGCATCGTATATGATTTTTTGGATTTTTTAGAATAATTTAGAGATCACTAGTTCTCAAGCAAGATCACATCATTTTCTCCCAATGTCTAGCAAGGTATAGGACACGATGGAGAAACAAGTCGATAGATAAGCAAAGATGCATAAGAAAGGAATGTGAAGCAAGTGAAAGTGATCCTCAAGGACTAACTCCTCAAGAGTACCCAAGCTAGGGAAAGAGGTGAAATAGTCATATGAAGCATGTTTTGGATAAGCAATGGAAGTAATGAGAAAGATAGAATAAAGTGTCTAGTCCAAAAGAGCAGCCATGTCAAGAGACATATGAGAATCGTGTTTCATTTATTATGATCAAGATCAAGGGCTCAACTAGATAGTATAGCAATGGGATAGAGCAATAAGAATAAAGCTCAAGATAGAGGCTATGAGTGAATGGGAGAGCACAATAGAAAATCTGGTGGATAAGATAGCCAATATGCAAAGATAGCTCAACATTGTCAAGATCAAAGAGAGAAGAAGGGACAGATGGATGATGGAAGAATTACGCATGATGCCTGTTTGCCAGGTTTTCATCATGGTACTTATCCAAGGTGCCACAAGAAGTAGTTTTCACCATAGGATAAATTTATTTCTCTTTACTTTTGCTACCAAGGTGCCACAAGATGTGGTTTTCACCAAGGCACGTTTTCATTTTTTTCATTTTTTTTTTTTTCATTTTTTTTTTCATTTTTAGAAAGAGCTCAAGCTTTTTGAATTTAAATAGTGCTCCTATAGAAAAGATAAGTCATGATAAGCCAAGACCATAGAAAGGTATGCTCAAAGATGTTGATAGGGTGATGAAAGAGAAATGGTAGTAGGAAGAATATATGAAGGATAAGAGTTCATGTATAGAAAGTAAGTGTAAGCTTTAGAGGATTTCATGAGGGTAGTTGAAATATTGGACAAGATCAACATTGACACACACCTTGAAGGGTATTGGAATGATGGAGGAATCATGGATGAAGTAGCTTGAGGTTTAGATGTATGAGGTGGTACAAGAGATTTGGAAAAAAGTGGAGTGGAAGGCTTTGGAATATTTTTAGAAAGAGTTTTGGAAGAAGATGGAATGGAAGCCTTTGGAAGCTTGAATGTCAACTTTGAAGTATTTTCAATATTCAAGTCTTTTAAAAGAGACTTGGGAATCCATATAGCTTTAGATTCTCCTTCGGATACTTCAAAACACATTTCTTCAATAATGGGTTTAGGAACCCATATTTTCTTTGATTTAGCTTTTTTAATAGTGGACCTTTGCAGTCTCTTTTGTGCATTCTCCTTCTTAGCATTCACATGTCGATTAGATGGGACATAGTGATCTTTCTTTTTCAATGGATTCTTATGTTTATTCTCACTTCCAAAGGACTTGGTATTTGTGGATGAATAAGGATGATATGACTGGTTTAGATGGATAGATGGGTGAAAATTCATCAAGGATGAGTGTCTTTGTTGATCTTGAGGTAATATAGGAGAGCTAGGGGATGAGCTAGGAGTGAATGTAGGAGATGGAGGAACATAAGGTCCCAATATGGATGGAAGGTTTGAATGCTTTAGCTTAGATGGATAAGGACCAAGGATAGATTTAGAAGATGCAAAGGGATAGTGGGAAGGGATATCAACATCTTTAGAATGAGAAACATGGTCAAAGCCATCAATAGACTCATGATTACCTTTGATAGGAACAACATTTTTAATAGCAGCACTTGAAGCTTGAGCACAATTTTGAAGTGGATATGGAGAAGTAGAACACGAGGGGACACTTTGATCTTGACAAGTAGCTTTGGATAGCATATGAAGAGAACTTTTCTCATAATTTTCAATAAGCTCAAGGGAGATAATGGAAGAGGTATCTTCATCATACTTGGGGGGTGGACAAGATATAGGATATGGAGGGGAAAAATCTTGAAAGAGATGAAAGGGTGCTTGATCTTGATCTTTCTTGACGTTTATAGCTTTTTCATTTTGAGAGTCCTCTTGACATGGAGCCACTTCTAAGGACAAGGGAGAATGAAGAGTCAATGGAGTAGTGCATGGATCTTTAGGCTTAGTAGTGCATAAAGGTTGAGGATGTTTAGGATTAGTAGCATGGAAAAAGTTTGCAGCCAAGTGAAGGTTAGCATGAGTTTCTTTTAGAGATAGCCCTTGAGGATACACATAGTCAATGTGGAAAGCACTAGGTTTTTTGTTTGTTGGAGGCAAGTTGGAAAGATTTGAAATGTCGGGAGATGCACAAGTGTTGGAAGAAGGGAAAGATGTAATGGAGTTGCTACTAGACATAGGTTCATTAATGTAATCTTGCTCAAGAAAAGTATCCTCAACACATGAGTCACTAGAGGTTCCAATAATTCCATTATCAATAAGATCTTGGATTTTATGTTTTAGCTCAATGAAATCTAAAGTACTATGCTCATTATGTTGATGATAAGCACAATAGATATCCAAGAATGGGTTTCCATATGAGCTAGACTTAGGTAACATGATGATCTTATTGCCAAGAAGTTTTTGCAAAGTGTCATCATAAGAATCTTCCAAGGGAGCAAAAGTTCTATCAAAATTATGTCTAGAGTCCTTTTGTTGTTTCTCATGTGAATGGTATGCATCCATGTCTTCATCATTATCTTGGTCAAAGATAGGTCCATCATGAAATTTTAGCATAGGCTCAAAGGAGGTATCACTTGCTTGTTCTCTAAAGAGGTCTTTAGATCTAGAAGATGAAGACATTTGATGTCTTGAAGTAGAGTATGTAGACCTAGAAGAAGAGGATGACCTCAAAGAAGGTGACTCACATGCATGTAAAGACCTTAAGGAAGATTCATGTAATGATGCAATCTTCTCCTCCAACCTTTTCTCAAGTTTAGACTTCATTTCTATCATGCGCTTAGAGAGATGAAGGTAAGAAAGATCATTTGTCTCTTCTAATTTTTTGTATTGTGCATATAGATCTTGAAACTCTTTAGTGACATGGAGGATATCATGATCATCTAGATTCAGTTGAAGTTTGGTAGCACAAGCTTTGAATTCCATAGTGGTAGATAGATAATCAAGCATGAAGGAGACTAGAGAAAGCTAATAGGGTGACACAAGATAACTTGATGTTGAAACTATAGGAGGTAGAGTGTTTACTTGCCAAGATGGTAGAGAGAGATTAAAGTGACTTGTCAAACAATATGTCCAAGAAACTTACGACATGAATGACTCAAGTCAATAGCTAGGCAAGATGCCCAAATAGCCAAATAGATAGAGCAAGCAGGGTGACAAGTGAACAACTCTCCAACCGAAGAGTGTAGTCAAGAAATAAAGGTAACCATTTTAGCAAAAGGATAACTACCAAGCATGCATAGACCATGAAGACAAAAAGACCAAGAGAACTAAGACCAAAGAACCACTTTACGCATGTTCAAAAACTAGAGACATAGCAAATCAAAGTCAAATGATGAGACTCCTCTTAGCAAGAAACACAAGAAAATGTTTGCATTTGATGTTTTGACTTGGTTGACAAAGTTTGACAATAGTTGATAGCATAGAAAGTTTGATGTTCAAAAGCAATTTCTTTCCAAGCAAGATAGTGACACATGGAGTATTCTTCAAACAATCAAGCAAGGGACAAAGCAACCTTGCATGATACAAGCATATGTGACGTCTCAAAAGAATTCCCTAGAATTATCGTCATGTATATGTTCAAAAGATTTTCACAAGTATACCACATTCGAGAACACATCAAGCAATATCTACTTAGAAGTCATGGTTCATTACTCAACAACTTGGCCCACGCTTGATGCTCCTTTGCCTCACACCAAGTGGTTGCCCACAAGAGATATTGGCTTTGTTATGGAAATGCCATAAGCATAACCAAGGGAACACATATGGTGAGTGTAAAATCTTGGGGTGATCCGGGTAGTCCACTAGGATCGATCCTTGCACCAAGAAGTTGAGTGGCTAAAAAAAGGTAGTTACTAACTTAAGGTGTTTAGATAGGGCTTCCGTTCATAGTGTTCCTCTTGCTCCCAATTACGGGACACCTCACCTTGCGATGAGTAACCGATCTCGCGATCACAAGAGTACCTTAAGCATTCTTGCCTAGTGATCTCCCTATGGTCGAAATCCCATAAGCGATCACACTAGACGAAGATAAACACTACGTCTACCAAGGTTTTGTGTCCTTGATAGCCTTGAGTTTATAGTGGGTTGGAAGAGCCAGGTAATCGGCTTGTTCCCACTTGGGTCGTTCCTCTCAGGTTGTCCGAGAGCAGGCCCTCTAAAGGATTCTAACTACACAAAGTGGATCAAATTTTGGAAGTCAAGATTTCTGGTTCACCACAAGGGTGAAGAGCATACTCTCCTATTCCAATCATTTTCTCCCAAACACGCCAAGAAGATTCAGTTACCCCTTGCTTTTGAAACCAAATGGCAAGTCAAGATTTCTGATTCACCACAAGGGTGAAGAGCATACTCTCCTATTACCAAAAGACTCCAATCACAAGTTTTATGTGCCTATGAAAAATGAACAATTATTCAATGCCACACATGAAAACAAAAAAGCAAGAAATTTGGGTTTTTATGCTTTGGGCAACCCTGCAAACAATCGTTAGTAGCCCTTGTGCATTTGAAGCTTTGACATGCGTTCTTTTTATGCAATGTTTCAATTTTTTTCACAAGGATGGCAACCTGAAATCACAACTTGTTAGCAACAAAAGTTAGTGTGAAATAACATAAAAATCTGCAATAAAAAGTGGTGAGTTGCTTCAAAAATCTAATTTATCCTCCAACCAAGTACATGCAAAGAAAGTGCAAGTTAATCACAAATGCTTTCATTTTTACTCTTTGGTTTTGACCTAGTCAACAAGATTGAACTTTTTTGCTATGATTTCGTATCCAAAAATGAAAATGAAAAAAAGAGACCCCTGTTAAAAATCAGAGAGCTTTCCAAAAATGCAAGAAATTTTTAAAAATCTCTTCATTTGCTCCCTAGAGATTGATTTTGTCAAAACAGGCCAAATTTATCAAATCGAATTTTTTATCCTTAATACGATCTCAAAATTAAAAACACAAAGAAAGAACCCCTATTAAAATTCAAAAATATTTCTGAAAATGTAAGTTTTTCCAAAAAATGCGCTGATTTGCGATCAAAAACGGCTTTTTATGAAAAATAAAGAAAATATCATAACTTCCGAAAATCACGTCAAAATTCTCTGAAAATTGGACTGAGACATTTTGAGAATATACCCAACCTGCAAACAAAATTTCAGAACCAAATTCTAAGCGGTTTAAAAGATATGATCAAATCTTTAAACCAACTAAGTTTTTGGCCTTCAAACCAATTTACTTATGGCTTGGCCTTAAAACCAAAGTGAAAATTCTACAAAAGCATTTGATTAGACCCAATATGCTGCTGTAAAAAATCAGAGATAAGAAATGAAAGCAAATGGAGCTGAAAATTTGATTCAAGCCCCACGGTGGGCGCCAAAAATGTACACTCGAAAGTGTCCCACTCTAAACCCTTCTATCCAAACGATTCCATGAGATTGGAATGTTCGGATGCCGGCTTAGAGCTCCCTATCCACGGAGTGCAAGAGAGTATATTTTAAGAATAAGAAGGCTCTCAGATGAGCCTTAGAGATACTCTTCTTGCTAGTAAACCATGCAATGGGAGGTTCCAAAGACAAGATGCAAGAATGCAAATGTCCCAAGGAGTTCCTCAAGAATGCAATGCAACTAAAGATTAAACTAGAATGAATAATGCAAAATGCAGCTATGCTAAAACATGTATGAGAGTGTTACAATACCATTATTAATCTATGTGAGATTAAGCTACATGTAAAAATGAAAGCTAAGCTAAGATGCTATGGTATGAGAGAATGTAGACAAGAAATAGAAGTTCTCCACAAAGCTCCAAAGAAACCTGTTAGAAAACCTGCAGCATAAAAATATTCAAAATGAGGATTGATTGAGGGGGAAAGCTCTCTCCCTTTTAAAGATGTATGGACGGTGGAGATCAAGATGAAGATGGTGGATGATCAACGGTTGAATTCAAAAATAGGAGTGATCCATGTGCACACACAAATCAACCAATAGAATATAAGTTGACTTGTCATATAAGACAAAAGTCACAAAGCTTTTTCTTTTAATTGCAAAATAGAAAAAGGACTTTATGTGTGCACTTTAAGTGGGTTAGAAGAATGGGGTCTTTTATTTAATTAAAAGGAGACATGTTCTTTTAATCAAATAATGAACTTAGGATAGCATAGTCAAACTATAGGTTATAATCAAATAAATTGATTATTAGCAATTTGGTCTAGGTAAATGATTAAATTAATTTAGCCAAAATGCTGAGAAGGGGGCTAATAGTCTAGATGACCATTTTTAGGTGATTACACATACTATACAACTCCAGCTTTGCTCAACATCGACCCCTTCACAGCTCATCACCTCTTTCTTCAGTCCTATAGTCCCTGCCCAAGGATTGAAGTGGCCTCCCTATACTATCTTGGGTCACACCAGATCTGTGAGACCCCACAAAACTCACACTCAATAGCGACCTTCCAAAGAATCTAATTACTCTAATGCCCACCTTTCCATTATGGACTACTTCTCGCCTGTGAGGAGTTCCTAGTTGTTTTTACTTTTCTTGGTTCTTTTATTGTTTTTCTTTCATGTTCTTTATGTGGACACTGTTTGGTGCTCCCCCTATTGGCGTTTGCCCTTTGTACTATTTGCAGTCCCTTAGACCCTTGTTGGTCTCTTGTTGGACATTAATAAGTTTATCTTATCTTATCCTTTGTAACTAATCTAATTTGCTAGAGTTTGTTGGTTATTAATTATTGGCTTTCTAAAAGTCTTTGTGCAGCCAAGCACGAGTATTCCCTTACTATCATTTGAAGTATACGCAATATGCATGTGTCAAAGATATTGAAACACTTACCATGTTAAGGAATTATTTGATTCTTATATCTCATTGTCGATTTTTGCAAATACTCCTGTTCATATCCTATAGCAATCTAGCTTTGATGTTTATCATCTAGAGTATTTACAGTTTGTGATAGGAGTAATCAATCATATTATCCATAGATTTGATCAATCATTGGGCAATGGTTTTAAAATTTTGGTGTCGAATAATTGATAGGCTCCATTGACAAAAGTATTTGATACAACAACTATCTAAGGATGTTATATCTTGGTCAAGCTCTAAACACCTTGTTACTCATCTCTTCTTTAAATGAAATCATCGCATGGTAACAAGACAATTTGGATGGTCCAATTGGAGCATCCTACATAGTGATCGACTACTTCACATAACATATGATTTATACATCGGCAAGAAAATCACCTCCTACGGTATCTGATTTCTATGCCATTAGGAAGCTCAGTGTAATATGGTATGTATGTATGCTAATAAATTCCAATCAGGGTAAACTTTATGCAACCCCTCCTGAAAAAGATATCAAAATATTGGTGAATCTTACATTATTTTGAAAAATTAAAATAACTTCTTTTATTTAATTGGTGAATCTTACATTTTTAAAATATTTTTAGCACTAAAATTTATAAAAATGTGACCATTTAAAATATTTTTAAGAAGTAAATTATTAGCCAAATTTTTCTAAAATTAGTCAACTAGCAAATATTAGCCACTAAAAAATACCCTAATATTTTTCCAATCCCAGTTTGCTACTTGTTTCATAAACCACTTTAGCGAATTTTGATGTCATTTGATGCCATTTTGAACTGAGATTTGAGTTGCACCACAAGCTATAATAAGCTTCTCAGTTTTCCGCTACAAATCTTTTGCACAATCAACAACCTCAGAGCTTGAGAATTCAATACAATATTTTAACTGCTCTTTGCCCAGTGCACGACTTGCCGCCAATTAGAATAGTACCTCAGTTTTATAGGAGTTCTGCAGCGTATATACTTCAATTCAAACCCTTTAGATATATAAATTTCTTCACATTGTAAAATAATTTGCAGGAGCAGTCACCATGTGCGTATGCTTGATGTTGTAAGGGTTCATTTCATATATCGCCAAAGCTTAAGTTTTGGTCTTACACGACAGTTTCCTTATTAATGTTGTAGTTACACAAAATACAAAACACGCTTCTTGCATTAACTCACTATATAGTTTCAATGCCTCCGGATAATTCATTAGCTGCCCAACTACTCTTATCGACTCACGGTCACAATGCTCCAAAAGAACACTGGTTCCAATTTCTGAATAATAACTTAGTGGTTCTTATAATAGATGGTGTGCCTGGTCCAAATTAGTTATATAACTTGCTTCAGAATTGAATAGTCATTATCTTAGAAGAATTTTTGTTTAGCTGATAATTTTATAGGAAACATTTGAGATTGCACCATGGCTTTAATCACAGTTTTTTACTCTGTTGTATATCTACTTTGTTTGTTGTTATCAATTAAACTATACACATTGCACATTAATGTCTATCTTCCAACATCTAAATGTGATGAATGTTTTAATGATATCATCAGGTCTCCAGCTGCATCCTGTATTTGGGAAAAGATGTTTTATACTACCTCCAAAGACAGACTTAGAAGGGAGCTTGATGGTGTTCACTATGACTTGCAGGCCATAGACCTCACTGAGATGGAAATTCATGTCATTAGGGACCGTGCCAATTAGATTGCAGTAAAAGTGGAGGAATTTTCAGATCTCATGAGCTTATAAAAAGAGTGACATATCACTCCAGAAATCTAAAGAAGAAATCTCCTTATCATTTTCTTCATAAAAATGTGTATTTACAGCAAGGATCTTTTGTACTACACCATTAAACTTGTTGGTCGTGTAATATGAAGGTGTTTGGGTTAGTTTAGGCACTTCACTATGAGGCTATAGAGTTAAGGGAAGTCATTGCGGTGGATATTTAATATCCACGATGTACTTTATTGGTTGTGGTGGAGCAACTCCCACATCATTTTGTAAGAAAAGCATTGGAAATAAATAAATTAATATGAATTTTTCTTGTGAATTAAGTTTGTTATGCTACATTGTTGACTATCTTGTAAGAACTATTGAAAATAATTATAGTGAATATTTCTATTATTAAACAATAGATGTAGAGATTGTAAGAAAAAAATATTTTTAATAGATTCGTTTAATAATGTCTCTTTGAGACAATAGTCGGATGTAAATATGTATTGTCCCTTTGGAGACAATAGTTGGGATTGAAGTAAATTGTCTCTATAGAGACGAAATTACTTTTCATTCATATTGTCTTATAGAGACAATACTTTACGACAATTTTTAAGACACTCGGTTAAAGACAAGATGTGAGACAATACAATCAGATAGAAACAATTGATTAAGAGATTGTCGTAACAAATGTCTTTATACCCCCTCCATGTTGTAGTGCGGGTTGAGGACATCAACATATTCTCCCTAAGCATAATCTAGTTGTCGTAGATATTAGAATCTCTTTCAACGTTACAATAAATAGTTTCCAGGTTTCGTTTAACCGTAGTAGACAACTTTAATTTTCACTGCGATGAACTGGTTGTGTTTTCAGTCCTTCCTGCATGAGATTAGATGCCTACATACCTTGGGCGAGTGAAGTTAGAAGAGGATGGATTGTGATGATGTCGTTATATCCCAGAGTCATCTCAGACAATCAAATTTGGCCTTTCCACTCCACCACGGCTCCTCCACACAAGTTACAATATTTGGTTGTGCTATAGTAGCAATGCATTAGCAATATGCAAGAGATCGTCCCATGCAAAACTTGTCTAAATCGACATTCTAAAATTTCAATTGTCTCCCAAAAACAATAATATCCCTAACATTAGTCGACTGCCCAAGATGTCTTCCCACTAAGGAGGACGACAAGATATACCATTGTTTAGCAAGGAATGATTCCCTTGCAAGAGATTTTTTTAGTCTTTCTATCTCAAAAGCAAGCACGAGAATGCCCAAAGAAAGATTGCTCAAAGAAAGATTGCTCAAACACTCAACATAATTATATTCCTCTGCTAGTTTGATGGTTCAAAAACCAATTCAACATTTGCTTGCCATGTCTATTCAAAGTTTATTGTTGGCAAATCCCTGTCACGTCAATGATTACTAACATGTTCCAGAATTGCAAAGACGATTTCTACGATCAATCATTTGAACTCCTATTTAAGTTGGTGGTGCCAAATTAGAAGCATCCGCTTAATCCTGTAATTCTGTAACAACAACCACTATTAATTTATTTCCGCATAACGATTTTTCTCCAAACTTCAGTTTTGACTCCCTCATCTGTAAGGAATGACGATTCACTCGCCCAATATTGTCAGATTCAAATTTCAACATGCTTTTTATACGGACTTAATTGTGTGATTGACTTTTTGACTAAGACTATGTATGACTCGACATGAGTCGAATACTTTATAAACTTTAATTAGAATTTTTATCATATATGTTATTTGATGGTAATGTTGAATGTATTAAAAAAAAAAAAAAAATTGGTATTTAAGATATTATTTATTTATTATGATGATGACATTACTGACGCATTGGGTGATGTCGAGTTTGTGAGTGTGCAAGTACTTAAGGCGGAAGGGTGGTTGAGGTAGAGGAGTTTAGCTCCTTGACAAGGTTGGTCCGGAATTTGTATGATGTAGCCGCAGACACACACTTAAATTTTTATTTGAATTATTGCTTTGAATTTTAATTACACTAGATGGATTAAATGTTTTGTTTATGATTGTGAAGCATAAATGAATAAATAAATAATTGAATGATTAAATTCAGAAAATTAAATGAAAATTAATAGTTGTTATTTTATTTTGAAAATGGTGGATTTAAATTATCGGTGGAAGCTTTAATAGAACTTATAGTTATTTAAAGTTCTTGAGCCATGTGGTAGTCGTAGATTTAAATAAAGAAATTAATTGATTGCTAACAATTTTAAAATTTATGATCTTGGGTTGGTTTAAAATTATATTTAATAGAAAAGTGAGTTTATTTATTTCAAAAGAACAAGTGTAACTTTTAAAATTGTGAGTCATCTGTTTGTTACCTGCTACATAAAAGGAGGGGAAGCCATTAATACAAGGGGAATGCCAAGGAAAAAGGGGAACCGCAGTTGGAAGAAGAGTTTTCAAAAATATAAAACAGGGAGTAAAACTTGAAGAGAAGGGGAGGAAAACATTTTCCTATATACAAGTGCTGGCCGAATTGGAGAGGGGAACGATTTTCAAAGGAGAGGAAGCCGATTCTGCAGAGGGACGTTTTCAGCAAAAGGGGAAGGAGAACGTTTTTTTTTATTAAGGAGTGTAGGCATTTTTATTTTTATTTTTAAAAGAGGAGAGAAACACGATTTGGAGGAGGATATTCAGATTTTAATTTGGAGGCCTTGAGAAAAACTTGATTTTATTCCAGTGAAAGGGAACAGCAATTGCAAGGAACAATTGAAGAAAAATAGCAGCTGCAATTACAAGAGAATTCAATTTTAAGAAGATTGGACAACTACAACAGGAGGCTCCGGAAAAACTAGATCTGTAGTAGACGTCATCTCCAGGTTCCTTACCAACTCTATTTTCTCATCTGGAAAGTTTATATTATGTTTTGATTTGAGACTTTTCATTTATATGAGTTGGTAGATAAACGAAAAACTATTTGCTCCTTAAAATGTTACATTTGAATGGGGAATAGGGGTGATTGTTTGTACAACCAAGCAAATTTTGTTCCTTTACCATTCTCATAGAGACTTCCTTTTTAGATGCAATTTAATACAAATCTGAGATCAATTTCTTAAGCCGACTGGAAACAAAAAGGGTCATGAAACTAAAATTACTACATCTTTGCCTTTTATCATAAATCAACATCAACAAATGTGACTATCTCCGTTGATCCCTGATCATATAAAGATATGGCTGAAAAATTAAACCATTTTATTAGATTCAAATTTTGCTAGAAGAATATTTTAGTAGAAAATGAGAAAACATTAGAGTAATATTAAAATTTATTTTGCCATCTTAATTTTAGGCATAGTTATATATTTTTACTTCTCACCAGAAAACTATTGTGTAGCAAATGAATAAACTTTTCAAGTCTTTTTTTTTTTTTTTAAATGCAGCAAATGTTAATTAGAATTAAAAATATTACCTTGGAAAATGAACTGTTAATGCATTTGTTACTGCATTTTTGTTTTCACTTTTCTTTCATTTAAATTATAGCATTTTAAACTAGTATTCATATAGTTTGGTAAAACAGATTTCAGCTTTTAACCAATTAACTTCATGGTTTATAATCCATTTTTTTTTAACGTTTACTATTTGTGTAATGTTTATTTCAAATTTAAAATATTTGGATTAAAATAAAATTGAGGAAACTCTATTAAAGTTTAAAATATTTATTCTTGGAGTGATAAGAAATAGTGAGATAACTACTATTTCAGCTATAGAAGTCATTACATGTGAAAAGCAACAAAGAATATATGTTTGATGAATATGTTATACTAGTGAATTTATTTACTACTCATAAAGTAGGTAATACGAAATTGTGTTTTCTTTTGTCTTCTTGGACTTTTAAAAGGAAGTGTTTATTTTAGAAGGGGTGCTAAATGTGGGCATAAAGAGGAGGGTAATTGATGAAAAATGTGTATTATTATTATTCCTTATTAAATTACCTACCAATCTTTTAACTAAACGGGCTCATGATGCTTGGCCAAGCTTGGTAAAAACGTTTATGCATATGATTGAGATGCATTGGTTATATTATGTTGTTTTCCCTCTTCCACATCCTTGTGTATGTTTCTACTAGACATGTGTAAGTAGATTAGGCACATAGGATGCACCAGATCCTTTCGATCCAATTGTGCCGAGTTGCTAACCTTCTCGTGCCAAGTTTGGATAGTTCTCCTTAATCGAAGAACCTCGGGGAGCTAACCACTCCATGGTTGGGCAGTTAAAGCGCCTGAACCACTCTTCCGTCTCATAATAGCGGATGGACATTATTCCAATGGCTCGGAAACGAGACTACATGCAAATGGACACTAAGGTTCGATGGCATGTTAATTTTATATGATTATGTTATATATGCTTTATATCATGATGTAATGAAAATACATTCATATTTGACGTGCAAGTCGACATAATTTTGGCAAAAGATGTTATGTTCATATGATTCTTTTCTAACATTTATACCTTGCTTTGTATATGGTATCGATATGTGGTCGACTTTTTGTATGATCAAGTGTATTAGAAAGAAAGATGATATGTAATAATGATTTTGTTTCTAGTGATTCTCGACTATTTGTCGATATGTATTGATTTTTCATTAGAAAAATAGATATTAAATATTTATGTGAATATAATCGGCTTTTGACTTTTCAAATTTCTTTTTTTTCCGCATCTTGAGGTTGTTTGCATATCTGGCCATTGTTGTGGATTTCACGCTTTACAATATTCTTCCCTTCTTGGCCTTTTCAGTACCTCAATAACCACCGAAATGCAAAGATGTGCAATGTATAAGCTTTCCTTCGGTAACGCCAATTGTCACTATAACGCATCCGCTAACCTCTAGAAGAATCGTGACCATTCTCCTTCCAAAATAGCTCCTCTAGTTATGTTGCACTCATAGACAATTGGTGTTTCGAACCAACTTGTCCCGCAATAGACGGCTTTTTTTTATGACGTGGCTATTGTAGTTTATAGTCATACTCGCGCACAAAAAATGAATCGCGAATAGTTACTGGTCGCCAATAATGTGGAACGACCTTTCTAAATAACCTTCTGAATAGAAACTAGCAAAATTAGAAGGTTTCTATCATTATCCTTGTACGCTTCAGGCAAGAACATCAACGGCATCCAAAAATCTTGAATTACTTCTAACAGTGATTTAATGAACTCACGAAAACAATAATCTTTGGACTTAAAGTCGTTTCTTCGTAATTACATGAAATTGCATATACACATCCTTCGAACAGAAAATATTGGTTGTTGTTTATTTCTAGAATGGGTTATTTTTCTGATCAAAACACCCAAAACCACTAGTTTCTGAGTTTTTTTTCCCCTCTTTTCCAAACTCTGAATGTTGCGTTGAATGAAGTCATGCACGACAAAATTCCCAATTGAGGAAAGAAATCGAACTATCTGTGCATCCAAATAAAATATTATTTCCGTATGAATGCCATATTTGACAAACTCGTGATAATTTGAAAGGACCCGCATAAAGAAATATCAAGAGTTCGCCTTAAACACAAAATCAATAAAATATATCTCTAACTCAAGAATAGTCATCTACGACAACATCATAACACAGAGCTCTGAAATATCTCGTGTATTTCCTATCGACTTTAATTCAATGACCCGCATAAACTGGCTCAAATATTGTTCAGGGAAAAATCGCCCACCACAATTGTGAAAGAACATTGTACAGTGTCGATAGCAGACAATAGCATTCAGAATATTAAAATTATGTATTTCACAATATTAGATTTGCTTCCCCTGATATTTCAATTCAGAATACAATCTTTATATTTTGAAATGAAGTTGATCTCTCTTGTACATGTACTACACTGACACTACCTTCCAATTTTATCAAATTAACCCACATAGGCAAGCGAAAAAAACCAGCACTGAGACCACTGTAAAATCCTACCCAAATATCCCTTTCCAATTTTCTAACAAATAATTTTCAGAATCATGAACAAAATTTATACAATAATAACCAGCAAGATTAACCAGTAAATAACCCACAAATACTCCAAAATTCGTTATTGCATTATACATCAGTAATACAATAACTAGATATCAATTCCAATCTTAAATACAACTACACAATCATATTGGAGAGAAACTAAAAATGCACCTGTAATCTCATATGTGAATTCTGATGTGAAACCACCACAGATGATGAATAGGGACTCCATCCAATCCACCAAGAACTAGAGGGTTTCTCTCATTAGGCTTCAATAAGAAAAAAAGAACTTTCCAAAATTCTCCAATGAGAAACCAGAAAATCAATCTCAAATTCAAGCATATCCGGAATGAGTGTCCCTTGCTTCTTTAATGCATCAAGCTATGAATCATCAACTTCCACTCCTCTATTCGTCTTATTCCCCCTTTGTCACTTAAGCCACACTTTGTAATATTAAATTGACCCTATTTTAATTAATTCTTATTGTATTCTCATAAGTCAATTTAATATTACATTGACATGGCCTTAATTTCCTAATATCTCAAAAAGAGGACATTACATCCTCTTTTTGCTTTTAAGGATCTCCTTGACATCACCATAGTCCACCCTCCATTTTCTGGTGGTCGAAGAGGGGAAGCCATGATCCCCATGCCAAAGCAAAGTACCCATTCACATATTTGGTTTGGCTGAAAAATATTTTCTACCTTTGCAGTCATTCAAATTCATGAGAAAAAAAATTGCAGAGCCATCACCATGATCCCAATATTTTGTACATTTCATTCAGCAATAAATACAAATAATAATTGGACAGAATATAAAAATTCTAATTTAGTAAAAAATCTTGAGCTAGAGGAACAATTGCTAGTCTCACCCTGAATACACTCGCTCAAATCTTCAAGCTAAAAAGTGGACACTACCATCATTCAATAACATATTATAATAATCCTCTACATTTTTATTACTTTTTATTTCTTCGAACCCATGCTCTAAAATAAATCCCAAAGCATCCCATGGACCCAGCCTCAACTCACAAAAAGATAACATTTTGAATTTTTGAAGGTATTATAACATAGATTCTGCATCCATTTGCGGTTTCAAACTCCCATCTCATGTCTTCTAGGCCATAAACTCTCTTGGCATAGCCATGAGATAACATTAGTGTGTATATAAAATATGTTCAAGTCTCATTAAATAAAAAATTTGAAAAAAATCTTATTAAACATTATGCATGTTCTCTCACTCGAATGATTTGTTAATTCAAAAGCTAACAAAATCCGAGATCCAAGTTAACATTGTAATGGCAGGCAATGTCGAGCTCGGTAACGTGGGCTTGTGACCCGAGTGGGGATGCACAAGATGGAGGAACAGGAGAGTTTAATGGCTGGTGAGGAGGGAAGATGCGTGGCATATAAATAAAATTGGTCTCGTGGACGTCATTAAAAATCTTTCATTTCATTCATTTCAATAGGGAAGATCGTAAATGGTCCTAAATGTGCCGATCAATAGTTTATCATTTTGTTTTATTTACTTCAACTGACAGCTTTAATAAAATATACAAGTAAAATAATTAGTGTACCTGGAATCTTATGTAACGAAAAATTGCTAAAAATCCATTTATGGAAACTAAGGCATTCAGAAACCCGGTACCCTTTTCAATTAAAAAAATTAAACATTTAGATACTTTCTTACACTCTTCCTGAAACACATTCTCGCAATTTTGTACGTTTAAGAGAAATTATAATGAGTAGAAATAAATAATAGACCACCAAAGACATTCAAATATTTCAGAAATGCATACAAATGCATGTCACTGGTTCATGAAGATATCTCCATACATGCAACTGACAACATCCTTGTATATGTAAACAACCTCAACGGACCACTATCTTACAAATTGGTAATTTGGAAAGGCCTTCCAATGAATTTATATACTTCCACCAACAAATAAGGAAAGAATAATGGAAAATGACAAGCAGGATACAAAACTGTGAAAATGGTCATGGCAAAAGGACTGTTAGCTGTGTCTTAAAGAGGTCACCCAATGCCCGGCGCACATCCATCTGAGGTATTTAACAAAGAATATAAATAGAAGTTAAGGCTTCCTTCAACTGCGGAGTAAAGGAAATGAGACAAAGGAGAAATTAAGCAATTACCTGGTCGCTGCATACGAGTTTTGTTACAGGAGGAAAAAATTCCCCTAGATGCTTTTTAAATATTCTCTTGTTCATAATGCACATCCCACTCAACACCTGTAAGATTGAATTTCAAATCTCTATCTCAAAAAAACTCTCTTTAGAATTTACTAAGCTTCTTTGGGTATCATATTGAAAAAGACAAATATTCACATTTAAGCATTAACAAAGCCAAACAAGCATCTTAACGAGTCCAAAAATGAGTTGAAAACATTGACTAAATAGGTTCCATTTAATTAGTCCAGATTTCAATCAATCAGGTACCACTGATATGTCCTCCATGCATTAGTTTTAGACCAGCTTATGATTCCAAATATATAAACTTGAGTATTGACATTATTTTACATAGATGACGCTAGAAGTTCATTCCTTTTCAATTTCTTGATTGTAAATTTGTCAAAAGTAAGGGCATGACTTGGTGTGGGTGCAGCAGATTTAAATATAAAATATAGAAAGATCCTTGGATGCATACATAGACACATAGCATACGTACATATTTCAGTGACAAAAATGAACACATTCCATCAACAATTACACAACTTCCTAAATGATTCAAAATAAACGCTATTGCTAACAAGCTGAAATAAATGTAACACTACTAGAAAGCTGTCGCTAGAAACTTCATCAAATCTAGAACTAAAGAAAGCACAACTCCTACTAATTATATTATTTGTTAGTCAGAATTCGCTTTCTGTCAATCAATATGCCATATGTGCCAAGAATTTGGTGTAGAGAATCAAAATTAATCTTTGCTTCTGTCAAGTTCATGGAGTTAATCATCCTGATTACTTATTAACACCATTCTCAAAAAAAATCATCGAGTTACTTTTAAATGCCAATGGCTCTCTAGGTCTAGCACATCTGTGTGTTGTGCAACTAAATGTATATCAGCATAGGCATCTTCCCTGAATTCCAATTGAGAGTGAGCATTAACTATTAAGGCATTTTAACACAACTGCTGATCCAATCCACCATAGGCTTGCTAAAACAGAAAGCAAACAATGCTTGGGTAATTAGATCCAGTCACAGCAATCAAATGTTAACATGTTGATCTTCATCAGAACTCGAGACTTTAGGGAGTGGAGGATATCCTGGGCAGCTAGAATGTTACAAATGAAACATTTCCCTTTCAGTTGGCCATTTTCTCGGGCTAGTTAGTTCCTCTAATTGTATATTTTGTAGGAAGTCAATGGCGTGTTTAATATTCTTGGTGCAATTTGTATTACATGCATCAGTTTAATTTTTTTCCACAGAATTTACATCATATTTGTTTAAAATTGATTCCTTCAAGTATTTAGCAAAGTTCCATGGGGACACATCCCCTCAAAACCCCAACGTTTCTAAGACAGGTCTGTTTCCAAGAGATGGGGACTTCAAGAGAAACCTTGCCACCCTCACAGCACCTCCAGTATCAACCCAGGGTGTTTCCAGGACATCCTCCTCAAAGAGGGGACATTTTCAAAGACTTCTGCCCTGAAATGTGTACAGCTTGGGGACTCCAAGACTCCCCCCAGAGTCTCTTGGCCACCCTGGAGATTCCAAGACTCCCAAGAATAACCTAACACCATTCTCAAAAAAATCATCAAGTTACTTTTAAATATCAACAGCTGTCTAGATCGAGCACATCTGTGTGTTGTGCAACTAAATGTATATCAGCATAGGCATCTTCCCTGAATCCAAAATGAGAGTAAGCAATAAGGCATTTTAACACAACTGCTGATCCAACCCACCATGGGTTTGCTGAAATGAAAGGCAAGCAATGCTTGTGCACTCAGATCCATTTACAGCATTCAGATTTTAACATGTCCATCTTCATGAAAACTCCTGACTTGGTTTAAAATTTTAGGAGTGGAGGACATCCTGGGCAGCTAGAATGTTGAAAGGAATCATTTCCCTTTCAGATTGCCATTTTCTTGGCCTAGTTAGTTCCTCCAATTATTTAGTTTGTGGGTAATCAATGGCACGTTGATAATTCTTGGTGCGATTTGAGTGTAGGTACATCAGTTCTATTTCTTTCAATGAATTTACATCATATCTGTTTAAAATTGATTCCTCCAAGTATTTAGCAAGGTTCCATGGGGACACACACTCTTGAAATCCCAATGTTTCTAAGACATGGGAACTTCAGGGGAAATCTTACCACCATCCCACCACCTCCACTATCAATCGAGGGTGTTTCCAGGACATCCTCCTCAAAGAAGGGATATTTTTATGGACATCTGCCCTGATGTGTACAGCATGGGGACTCCAGGACATCCAAAGGTTCCCCTAGAATCTCTTGGCCATCCTGGAGATTCCAAGTCATCAAAGGGACTCCCAAGAATCTCCTGACCTTCCTGGCAACTTCTAGGAATCTCCTGGAGAAGGAAGGGGAAAAGTCCATATGTTTTAAAAAAATCAAAAAATATTTTGAATTGTGTCACAAACCCTACCCCGATAAACACACAAACAACTTATCAAGAGGCATCTAAACCTCATTCCAAATCATTCCCAAGTTTCAGCGAGATTCAAAATCACAGCAGCAAGCTGCAAGAGAGAAAGATAGGGAGGACCTTAGGATTTAGGAATAGTGAGAGTAAGTGTGAAGTGTGATATCAATCCAGCATTGCATCAGTGCATTGTTCAAGCCTAAAGTTAATCTTTGGCCATTCACGACTCTTTCTTGTTCATTATTTGATTTACTAACTTGTTGGTAATTATAGTTGACAAATTTGGTAATTGATATTAACCCCAGGGTTTATAGTTTAGATGGCATGTATTAGAACTGCAATTTTAGTCTTGTAGGATAAAAATGATCAAAGTTTGTATGCTTCAATTTTATAACAGCAATATTTAGGTGTTTGGATTCATTTGTTAGATTATCCATAAAAGTTTCTTTCGCAAATTCACGTAAATATTTGATTAAACAATTTTAAATTAAAATTTACAATTCAAACTTGAATTTTGCCTTTTGTGTTTTATATGCTTGTGCACTATATGTGACCTAAGGTATTAAAAACAAATGTGAAATTCATGTCTGAAACATGGTTTCAGATTTTTGTATTTTCTCTACTTCTGGACTTCATGCAATTTGAAGAAAAACAAAAGGAAAATCCTTGTGTCTTGACCACATGCATTTATTATATAATAACATTATGACATATATGGTAACCATATATTTCATTTCTTGCAGTGTCATTATGAGTTCTTTGGACATGAATGATGAAGAGAACAATGAACTGCCCATGGGGTTCAATCAAAGACCCCAAGTAAAGATTGGGGGGATGGGAGGTGAGGCAACTAGTTCTGTCAGCAATGGACATTTAAGTTGCCCTTCCAAAATATTAGATCATTTTGCCATGGTTCCCTTTGATAACAAGTAACCTTTAAAATAATTTTCTGATTAATTGCAAGGGAAACCCAGGTCAACCATGGGCGCTAGCCTATGGAGTTGTCTTCTTTGTCAAACTGACTTTCAAGGTAGAAAATGAAAGGTACCTGGGTCACTAGCAGATGCAGCGTAATCATGGATGAATGGACAAAGATTAGGCTCATCAACATTATGGTCACATGCACAAAGGACGCTCCTTCCTTATGACTATTGGTTATTTTGGACACTACAAGGATGCTGATTTTCAATTCCAAAGCCAGGAATCCTTAGAGATTCTATTGAGGAGGTCGGGCCAAAGAATGTGGTGCAAGTAGGAATGGGATGCAAGTCGTTATAACTGTAGCATGTGTGCAAAGTTGCGGGAGAATAGATCAAGGCAGCCTCTCAGCATATTTACTGGACTCTATTGTGTGCATGCCATGAGTAATACAGTCAAAAACATGAGAAAAGTCAAATGGATCAAAGAAGTGGTTATGACACTTGAGATATGAAACTATCATTCTACAATCACCATTCTTCACATTCACTCTCTAGGACCTTCTCTAAAGAGTTTTTGAAACTTATGGAAACTAGATATGCATCATACTTCATTCTTTTGAAAAGGACACTTGAATTACAAGAGGGGAATGGTCATGATAAAAGAGGGTGAAAAAGGTGGTAAGGGCAATTTTTCTTGGCCTATTGGAAAATACTTCATTGCCATAGTACTCCAATCTCTAGAATGAGTCAATATGAAAATTCAAATGCATGCAACATTACAGAGGTGTATGAGTGCATTGACAATATGCTTCGCCAAGTCAAGGGTATTATACAAGATAGATACTCCACTAGTGTTTTACAATTAGCACATTCATCGAAGCATTCACTATAGATAAGAGATGTAATGTCCCTTTTTGAAACAAGATTATAATAATAAACTAACTAAAATCTTTTTTTTAAATGAAAATAAAGTACAATATTATTACAAAATTAAAATCAATCAAATCTACTGAATCCTCAATAGGAATAAATTGAAGAGTTGCAACTTCCCCAAGCATGAGATATAAAAGTGAGATCATTTAATCTGAGAAGGGCATTCGTTAATCATCAATTGGGAATGAAAGAAATTAATTTGGAAATAGATTATTACTCTCAAAGGCAGCATTGAAGAGTGGTGACTCACTCCTTGTTAAGGGTGGTAATTACTCATCAATTGAGAATCAACAATTTAAGACATCATTAGAAATCAGTACAATTATCAGTTTGAGGATAAATTTGGCAAATAAATTCAGCAAACTCATCATCAAATATCAATTCATTCAGCTATATGCATAACTAGAAATTCCTTCAAAAATCAACCTGAAAAATCACAACTCACCAATACATCAAATCAAAGGATATCATCTGATCATCCATCCAACAAAAATAAGGAAATAAGAAATCAAGGAAAAAACCAGCAATCAATCAATCAATAATTGATACTTAGATCAGTCATTCAAATATCAATAAATTCAACATCATTCACAAGCAATAAAAACAAATCAGACCATCAATTCAGAGTAGAAATGCAAAGATATACACAGCAGCATAGATGATGTCAAAAATTCATTCAAGAATCATTCATAAAAGCATTCAAATTTTATTCAAAGGAATGTTTGCCAATCGATCAAGAAATGTTATTCAGCAATGGTCAAGTAATTACATGAAGTTATTAGTTTGAATTTGAGGCAGTATTTGCAAACCAGACAAGATCCGGACCAACATGATGAGCTAAGGTTTGGAGGGATGGGGTCTTTTCTACCTTTTGACATGCTAGGGACAGGATCCTTGGTATTGTTGCTGTTGAGTCAGATGAGGTCCACGAATTCAGCATAATACAATGTATTTCCTGAGAATCCGCGATTTAATCAACTTTTGGTATCGTGCAATGATTTATTAACCTATATATACTGTCATATATTAAGGGAATATTATCATTTTAAAGAATATCTCAGATGAGACATTGCAAGAGAAGCTCAACACTATGTTGCATGTGCTTGCTTAAGCATTTGACCTGAAGTGGCATGCGCAAAGTGTTAATATTTTGTAGCCTCTATCGGATAAAACTCATTGAAGATATATGTGTGTATGTGTGTGTGTGTTATTATCACTTTCTTAATCATAATAAACAAATGTTGTTAAGTTTCATAACTAATGAGAGTTAAAGAGACATGTCTCTGTGGAGACATGCCTCTTAAATGACATATACATATGCATTGAGAATGTTATTTGGAAAACACGAAAATTACAAACAATGTTAGTACATTTACATTCTCTACGAAACTCAACATGATATCAGAGAAGGCAATTCTGAGGCCTCTTAATAATAAGGATGAGGAGCTCGAAAGGACTTGAACCTTGTCGTCCTAAAGTATCGCCGTTCAAAATTGCATCGCTAGTTGTTGTCTCGCCAAATATTGTACTGAACTCAGTGACTTTCCTCTTCATTTAATATAGCATTCATTATCTTAAGTGGCACAAACGTGGAAAAAATGCATGCACATTCCATTCCATTAGGCCCCTAGAGCTACAACGGAAAAGGAGATGACAAAATTTGTGGCGGCCTACAAGATGGAGTTTGAGATAACAATGCTTGCGAGTTATGTGCATAAAGATGAGGCCTCTAAAATCATTTTTTTTAACTGAAAATAACAGCGGCTTTAAAGCTAAATCCTAAGCCAGTGTCCTCCATAATTGTGAGGTGGAAGATTTAAGAGTGGTGTGGATGCTCTTAAAAGTTTAGACCACCCAAGACACCATGTTTCCATGTTGAATAGCAATTGCAATAATGTAGGCACAATACTCTTGAGAACTTAAAAAAGCACGGGTATGTACTATATCTTCCCTGTTTCCAAAGGCATGATTTGATTGCCAGAGAGGGAGTCCCAAGCCTACAAATAGTAGCACCTACAAACCAAAAACATATATCATATTACTATCATTTGGAACTGGACAATTCAGTGTAAGTGATTGCAGTTATCGAGTTTATACTAGAAGTTAATTGTATATGCTGGTGTTTTTAATAAGCATCATCAAATGATTAATGCCCTTTCTCCAATGTAACATGCTCAAATACGTTGAGTCGTGAAATTTTAGAGTTCCTTGTAATAGTAAGTTGCAGGGGATGAGTAGGCGACAACCAAGATTGACACATCATGCAAACTGCAGATTACGGATCAAAGCCAAAGTACATTAATTAAAAAGACAAGCAGAGTATAAGCAATTAATAAGGACCCACTCCACAAAACAAGGCCTCCAATCATACTTTAGGTCAACACGTTATACGCAGTCGGTTCAAAGGGCCCACCAAGGTACAATAAAGGTTAAGGGGCATGAGCCACATGAACAAAGGAATATCTTACGTAGTAGACAAAACACCGTAATAGGGCCCACGCCAAGTTGGGCAAGTATAAAGCAGATAAGCATCGAGGGTAGAGGGTACCCTCAGTACTTCTTAAGGTCATTGAACCCACACATAAACTTGGGCCCAACTCACAGGTATGATATATTATATGTTTTATTCCAATGGTATAAGAAGGGAATGATACCCCATTTTCAATAGCCAGCATATGGAACACCCCACATGTGGACGTAGGGTCCACTCACCCACTTTATTTTGTGCTATCAACAATATAGGTATGTAAGGAAACTTACACATGAATATAATTAAGCTTTCAAAAGTCTAATACTAACTTATTTGCACGCGCACACACACACACACATATATATAATTGCTTTTGAATTATTTGCATTCATTCTAGATGATATTTAATTGATTGATATATTGTTTGTTAAATATTAAGAGATTGATTATGGGAGTCTGAAAAGTAAAAAATTGAGTATTATATTATCTTATTTCTATTATTGAAAATATAAAATAAAGAGTTAATGTTACAATTATTGTTAGTAATAGACATGAGTTAAATTACCAACATATTAATTAACGTTAACATTCTTATTTATATATGTACTATAAGAGCTATGTGCCTTGATCTTTTCCTCTCAGAATGTCCTTGCAAGAAAAGGAGAACGGATGTCAGATTCGGAGGGAGTCTGACACATCCACTTAATGGACAAATAGAGGATATGTTTCAGTTCATTTTGAAGGTCTAGATCATATCAAAATCAGGAGTTTTGACTTCAAGTAAAGTTTTGACATCATTTTGGTATCATGCATATGACTACATGATTTAAAGGGCCTACCCCCTGTGTGCATCATGATTAAGTGACAACTTCTAAATGATATCACCTATATTTGCATAGGTTATTGAAAGGTGACGATCTTACAATAACTTAATTTTCTATTGTGATGGATACCTTACGATATTTATGCAGATCATAATAGATTATACTTTGTATGGTGGATGTTAATGTGGTAGGAGCATTATGAGAATGCGTGTGCACATAACTTATAAAAAAAAATTTGAGTACACGGTGAATGTTATGCAAATTGATGTTCTGGAGGGCCATTACACAGAGTACTTCGTGAACATCATGCGACTTGAAGTTATGGAAGGTCATTACTCACAATACTTGGTGAACATCTTGCATCTCAACATTCTAGAAGGCCATTACTCAAAGAATATTTGGTGAATATTGACCAATAATCATGATATCAGATGTGATATCAATCTTTATTAGAGTATTTGGTGAATATCATTTGTTGATATTCTAGGAGACCAGTACTCATGATATCAAACCTTATTTGAGTACTTGGTGAATATCATGTGTTGATATTCTGAAAGACCAATACTCGTGATATCAAATGTGATATCAAAATAATACTTAAGAGTATTTGGTGAATATCACGTGTTAGCATTCTAGAAGACCAATACTCTCAATATCAAAATGGTGGATATCTTCTGATCAAAGATATCCTTCAAATTTATCATTCCTAATATTACCAATGGTCTAATATAAGTCATTTGTTTATCCTCCCTAGCTAAGAGGGAGAGTTAATGTTTTGTAGCCTCTATCGGATAAAACTCATTGAAGATATATATATAAAAGTAATTATCACTTTCTTAATCATAACAAACAAATGTTATTCATAACTAATGAGAGTTAAAGAGACATGTCTCTACGGAGACGTGCCTCTTAAATGTCATATACATATGCATTGAGAATGATATTTGGAAAACTCAAAAATTACAAATGGTGTTAGTACATTTACATCCTCTAGGAAACTTAACACAAAGGCTGGCTAGAATACAAGATACTCCAGTGATGGGATTCTTCACCAAGGTCGTTCCAAAAATGTATGATTCTACAATGACCGATTTAATTCATAATAAGCAGACAAAATTTCCCACTCCCAGGAGATTCTAAAGAGGCCAAGATGGCGAGACTATAGCACAAAAGGATCCAATTCTATGGTGGACTATGCACTGGCCTAATTCTCTGACTACTACACTAGCCATCCATTTTTGCACTAAGTTTCTAGTTCTTATATTGCTGAGAAGAGCTAGTCTACTTATATTTTCATCCACTTTGCTAAGGCAAATTTAGCTACCTCTAGGAGAGGAAAAGCTTGCAGTTGTATATGATGCCTTGCATCTTATTGACTTCAACATGTTTACGTACAAGAAGAGCCCAATAGCTGATGGTAGGCAAAGCAAAAGGAGTCAAAACAAGTTGATGATGAAGTAGCACAAACTAGGTTGGTTGGTATTTGCTTCATTAGTTCTTGAACGTGAGGATTCTAGCAATTCAAGTGATGAAGAACTCGCCATGAACATTGGGGACATTAGGCATGAGTGATGATTTGAGGCATTGGACCATTGGCCAATTGCCATGTTGGATGTAATCATTATTTTGAATATAATATAAATATATAGATATTTGACATTTTCGTTGTTCATTCAATGCAATATTATGCATGTTTGAGTATTTAAAGTTATATTACTTGTATAATTTTTATATCTATTTTTTTAAGTAATCAATATATTTGTGTTTGCATCCCCCATCATCCCCAAATCTAAACTCTTGGTTCCCTTGTCCACATTGTCCCCAGTCCCAAGATTCCGAGGAACATAGTCATCTAGTGTTTGTATCTTTGTCTTCATTATCATCCCTCGCTATGGTTAACAAATGGTCAAATCATGTATGAGGGCTTGTTCTTTGACTATCATTTCTTTAATAAAGTTGCAAGCTCAAAATCAAATATCAAACCTATGCTCCATTTTTACTTAAGAACCACAAGGATAAATCCACATGATTCCGAATATAAATTGGGTTTGTGCAAGTGGAAGACATCGTTTTTGTTTGATGAAAGGGACACTTTCCAATGACTGGAGAGGATAAAAAAGTTGACTCTCATTGTCATATGCAAGTTTTTCATCAGCCACTGATTTGAGATGAGTATATGAAGGCCCTCCACAAGATGTATAGCAATAAGGAGGCAAAAATAGTTTAAGAGAAATGACTTCAATTTTCTGATCTTCAAGATTCTACATTTAGCAAACCAAAGGCTCAGATGGATAGAACCACTATTGCAAAAACAAAAACCCATTGGATGGTGGAGATTTCTTGGAAAGGACACAACAAAGTTGACACAACTTTCTATGTACCTACTCTCACAGATTGCTAGAGGAATTGACTTACTCGTGATTTCGTCCACTCAATAAAGAGCAACAGCTTACCTTTAAATGGGGAAACAAGTTAGCTGTAGTTGATGTTGACTTAAAAACTCAGGATCAAAAAACTACTGAGCATTGATAGATTCCAACGGGGACCTTTATTGGGTATAAAATCACTACTTATGATGCCTCAAGTAATTTTATTGTTCTTGTACGTTGAATATGGTGATAAGTGTTGATTGGTGTCCCTGAGACCCTTTGTTGATCTCTTGTTGGACATTAATAGATTTATCTTATCATTCAACAACATTCTTGGGATTTGTATGGCAAGAAGTTAAAAAAGTAATCCCCATGAGAAGAATTAAAGTTTGTGGGGAGCATATCGAGTTGGATCTATTAGGAGATTTATTTTTTGATACTTTGAAATTTTTGGGAGATTACTGGGATGATGTCAAATAAAAGTTGTGGAATATATTGAGTTTCCTTATTCCTTTTGATTTGGGGGTATCGACTACAGGAGTAAATTGAAGGTTTTCTACTCTCCTTTTATCAACTCTTGTCTGCAAGTCCTATGGGGGTAGTGACAAGTAGCACGGTATGGACTGGAAGATTGGTACTCTGACTACTTACATTCTTTCCATCTCAAATCTACTTATATTCAGCCAAGACTTCAAAGGGTTTTGGATGACTGTGTTGATAGTTGTGATGATTCTTTTCCTTTTGTGGAATACAGCCTTCAGTATTTATCTTCTACCTTATGTTATATTGGGGTTGCTTGCTCTAGATCAAATATTAAAGGATTCTTCCTCTCTTACTGGTATGGATTCTGGCAACTGTGATTTGGAAAGTAGGGTATGGTTGTATGAGGCAAACTCTATCCAAGTGTCCATGCTCATATATGTAGTGTTCCGATGTCCTTTGACCTCCCAGTAACAAGAGCATATGGTTGGGGAGTGAGTGAATTCAATTTACACGTGCCACAGGAAGGCCTTGGCTGGCCGTACAGTGAGTATGAAGGGGTGTACGGTGACAATGTAGGTATCTTAGGAGATGGCCGTATAGTGGGCGAAATGGAGGGCCGTACGGTGAATATGCTAGCCATACGGTGGTATAAAGGTAGTGATGCATGACAAATGATGTTGCAGATGGTGTACGGTATGCAGGGTGGCCGTACAACTGGACTAGAAGGTTGTACGGTGTGTATACAAGTCGTACGTTTGAGCTAGAAGGCTGTACAATGAGCAAAAACTCAAGCCGTACAAGGTCGTACAATGTAGTGTGCAAGAGTACAGTGGGTGCAAGGAAGGTACAGGGGATATGGAAGGTGAGAATGAGGCCATATGGCCAGGGAATGAACAGCACAGGAATGACAAGAGGCCACTCGGTGAGGTATCTGAACCTAATACGGAAGACAACCTTGTTCATTCACAAATACCATAGATTTACATGAAATCTAGACACTATTAAAGGCTTGAGTGCAAACAATTCTTTTTATGTATATAGATATGCCGAAAGATGGTGCTCCGATTTGCCAGATCCGATCGAAGTAATTACATGCAACGGAATAGAGTGAGGGTTGAATCCCACCAAAACCGCACGAGCCAAATAGGGAAGATCTTTCACTTCCGAAATGGCGAACAATTCCACAACTCCAACAGGAATTTGCAGTACAGAGAAATATATTCCCAAAGCACACCTAAGACTTCCTACAAGCCGTGCTTAAATACCCGTCAAGAAACCATTCCAACGGTGTACAAAGATAGCCGACGGCAACACAAACTTCGAATGCAAAAATAAAAACGGGTCTGAGATAAATTAAATCAATCGGCCCCTTACAAAGTTTAATTTATTTTATAATGGGGACATTACAATATAAAACTCCAAAATGGAGTAGAATTTTTAAAATTCTCATATTCTATTTGGCAAGAGTTTTTCAACTTAATATTGATGTAAATCCCAGCTTAATTGAGGAACTCTAGATACTTGTGAAACATGTAAGTAATATGTAATCATCCATCACAACTTCCCATTTTTCTTGGAGAATATTTGTAATTTTGTAGCAACACAAACCGGCAACCAATGGAAGCTGCACCCACACTGGGACCATTTTAGAACGCTCTCCTTTGAGTTTGAAAGCTGGGAACAAGCATTTCACAACTAATCCTGATTTCTTTATGACCAAGAAGCTCAGTGGAAGACTTTTTTTCTTTCTTGGAGGAGCAAATAAAAAATGAAAATCAGTTTGTCAACTAATGTCTGCCCACTGAGTCTGCTAGTTCCCAGTAATTCTGTACCCCCAAGTTCCCAGTGTGTGTCCAGGAAGACCCCCATTAATCCATAGATCAGGGTTTTCTTCTTGAAAATAAACAAATCAATTACATTTCATCCATGGAAACATCTATCTTGGGTGAAGTTTTCCATCCTAAAAAGGAGGCCATATTATTTCTTCCAGGGGAAAGGACTTGTGGGTTTACTTTACATGCTGCTAACGAATTGCCTTGAGTCCACCACGCAATCTGATTTGTCTCAGTAGATAAGCAGATATGGGTCATGACCTCCCCATAGGTGCCAGTTTTAGTTCCAATCAGCCTTTGAGAGGTCCAGGCACAGTCTTGCTCTTAAGGGTTAAATCCGATGCTTAGTGTCAATATCAAGAAGAACAGAATGTTTGTAGGGGAAAGCATAGAACTTCTTAACCCTTGAAATATGGGGGACCCTTAAATACAAGAAAAACAATACATAAAATATAATTCAGGCAAAATGAGCATGACTAATCACAAGCAAGTGCATTATGCATCAAATTACACACACTAAAGATCAGAATCACTGTTCTAATGTGTTATATTAGCATAGGAAGCCTTATGGGCGACCATAATATTTTCCTTTTTCCATTTTTCCCTTCTGGAGACAAGATTCCGGGATGGCTAGAGGGATGGTCCTACTTATAACTACATGAAAGCTCACCTTAACAAATGTTTACTAAGCTCAGCACTGCAAGTAATGACAAATGGCACCATAACTAGTTCTACAAATCACTTCAAGGGAATACTTAGTCGAACAAAAACAAAATGACAGAAGACTCAATAATACAAGTAATATAGATTGGGAATTCAAAATAAGAGATAGGTATGTTAGCTTCATTGGGATAATTGTTTCCTAAAACCAAGGACTAAGAAATCACTCTGCAGCCTGTTGCAGTGCAGTCACAGCATTCCAGAATATGCTGGTTCACACATGAAATAATAAAACATAGAAGGAAATTGCATTTTTATGGATATACTCCAAAATTTGCAATTAATAAAGCAACTAACATGTAGCAAATAAATTCAATAGACAGCTCACAGTGTTGTTCATACAGTGCATCCCCTCTATAAATGCCTGCTTTGTAATTTATTTATTTTCACCTTCCACCTAGCCTCCCATAAATTCAAAGCCTTTGAAGAATATCAATCTTCCAACTTAGGACTGGTTGCAGCATGCTCAATGAATTCCTAGAACTGATACAGCTAGACTGGAAGATGCATATGCATGTCCTTCAGTATTAAAATTTAAATGGCTTCAAGCACTGCTACACAAATCTTACTAAAACAAGAGCTTGTTCAAGGTTTTCTATGATAAGCATCACTAGCAATTACAATTATAGATTTCAATTCATCAGCATAGGTGGATTGGCAAATTTAAGTTTCACTTCTTGTGCTAGGTCATAAAATATAAACCTAAGAGTTCTTAAACAATGTCTCTTGCTTGGCAGTAACCTAAAAACAACCTTTCTTCTAATGGTATAGGTGCTTTTGTCCTCAATTAACAATACAAATAGTTAGTGCTATAGAATAAATATTAAATATAAAACAAATATGCACAAATATGCTTAGCATCCCAAAGGAGCCATGTCCCTCATATTGCCGAATGTAAATAACAAGAGACGATTACTTACTTTAACAATGATTGGAGCACGTAGAACAAGAACACGATGAACATCAGCATCAACAGCCTCTCCAGCACCAGGTTGAAGACTGGATGTTTCTGTCAAAACCTGCCCACAAAAAGAGACTAGTTTTTGTTCGGCAATTTCTTGTAGTTTCAGCTCCTCTTCTTTCATGTCATAATTTGAAATAGTTTTTGATAATTCTTCTTCCCCGTCTACATTGAGCTGTGTAGTAGCCTTATGTAATACTTCCAAATAAATGCGAGTTCCTTCAATTTCTTGACGCAGGATATTAACAGGAAGTCTGTTCAAAAGCATACATATACATGGTAAATCCTGTGTCATAAGTAGTGAAACCACAGTAAAATGTTATCAATTAGGGAAACAGTCCTTGCCTGTCAGATGGAATCTGATGCATACGTATCCGAAGGTTTGCATATGAATTGTAAGAAGCTGCGAAATCCATAACTGACAACAATATGTCCATTATTAATGTCTTGTGAGAAGGCCATAATCGGTTCCAATGATTTTTCTGCAAAAATATACAACACCAAGAATTATTTACTTCTTAACAGTGAATTGAGGAACCAATCACATTAGCACTGACATCAGATATTTTAAACAGGTCAGAATGGGAGACACAGTCTATTTTGGAACATGACTTTGTGAAAGGATATACCAAAACGCTAGGAGAATACAACTTGCATCATTCACAGCACATCTTTAATATATGATAAGAGAATCATCATCAAAAAAGTTATTTGAAGATGAAATAAAGTGAAATCTCACTAGCATATGACAAGATAGTACTATGTTACTATATCATCCATAAAAACCCCCAGATCCAAGTCCAGGTTCCAGGTCTTGGAGCAGATCCCAAATGAAGCCACCCATGTCCAGATTCAATAAGGTCCACCAATGCAGGGCATATCTAAGCAAATCTTGGTCCATTTTCCAGGACCCAGACAGAACTGAGCAAACCTGCCTGAAAACAATGCTATTTATTTAGTTTTCTCATTTTGACCTAGCAATTGACTTAAAAACATGACCACTAACCCTAAAAGTTTCATCTAGACTCTAAACCATAGTTTGCAAACTCTCTAAGTACTCTCCGAGTTGCCAAGTACACTATTTTTTTCCTGGACAAGTTCTTTTCCCAAGTTCAACTCGTGTTTTTAAGGGCACAAGAAAACATGGGTATATATGTCAACATAGGTAAAATGCTGGTTGAAATGCAGTTTTCACATGTTTTGGCTATAAAACCATGCATTTTCTCTTTCAAGGTGTCAGTTTTAATAATTTAATTTAATACATTTTGTAATTGAATTTGACAAAAAAAAATATGTTTCTGCAAGATATTTTAAATATTAGTACTTTCTAAGTTGCCAAGTATTGGCTGAGTTTTTGTTGAGTATTTACCCAGTTGAAATTTTTTGGCATGCAGAGTACTCTCCAAGTCCAAGTCTGCGAACTATTTTTTTACCTTTCTACTTACAGATTCATTTACCTTATTTTGAATCCAAGTCAAACCAAATGCATTTGCTGAACTTTCATTGTTGCTTATAATTACACAAATAGACCAATTATCCATTTAAGCTTCCAAAATGGTTGGATTGTTAACATTAAAAAAAAAATTTCTTTCTTCAGAAGCTCGTTCCTTATTTTGTTTTCATTTTTCTTATTTTATTTTCAATATTCTACCTTAAGGGTTTCAAATGAGATAGGATACATACTACTTTGTTTTTGTTTGTTCAAAATGTGTTCTTTTACAAACTTGTTGCCTTATGATTACTATGTTAACTAGTTCTAGCTCAAATTACGTTCACCACTACGGAAGTATGTTGACATGATACACGAAGTTCCAAGTGGTGCAAGATATGTTTGGGTTTGCAATGGGTGACGTGAAGTATACAAGCTCATTTGGCTGGATGAAAGCCCATATGATACCTGAAATAGGCATTGAAACTTGTCTATGGCAATATCTAAAATAGTGGAATATGTAAGAGAGTAAAAGCAAGCAAATGAAGCAATTTCTTACAGTATAGTTATCCCTTGAGCAAGCAAAAGATCCTGGGCAATTACGCTCCTCCCTTCTCATACATTCTTGAAGTTGTGGCAGAAAGCCATACGACTTTTGGCCATGCATCAAGAAAAACTCACTCAAGATAGAAAAACAAAGGCGTTTCAAAATGAGACTGTGAGATACTGTCAATCCCACATTGCAAAATGCATTCATGTGAATAATTTTTTCAATGTTGTCTGCTCACCATTTTAACAAGGAATGATGAGTAAAATTAATTAGGTTCCAAAATAGTACAAGGGCCCAAGTTATGAGAAGCTACATAGCACTTGTACGAAAAGGAGATGAAACTTGTGAAAGATTCATAACAAAAAGTCCATCCTTTTTTATGAAGTGGAAGATGCTACAACTTGACTCTTGAATATACAATTGCAACAATGTCTCTTTAAGGGAATATGTTTTTGAAAGTCGTGAATTAACAAGGCAAGATGGATGCACAAATTTTTACTAACATGCTTATAAGGGCCATAAGGAAATGAATCCTAATAATGTTGTTTACGTTATAATATACACCACAAAAAATTGTCAAGCAGCTAGAACTTTGGTTGAAGCGTGCTATTTCACACAAATTTTGGATGCCTTCTGCTATCCACTTGCTCAATCTTATAATACAAAAGATGGTCAGTGAAATCATGCAAATAGTTTTTTTTCAATGCTGTTTGCTCGCCATTTTAGCAGAAATTGGTGACTAAAATTAATTAGGTTGCAAACAGGTACAAGGGCCCAAGTTACAAGAAGCTACATAGCACTTGTAAGAAAAGGAGATGAAACTTGTAAAAGATTCATAACAAAAAGTCCATCCTTTTTTATGTGGGGGATGCTACAAGTTGGCTCTTGATTAATATAATTGCAACAATGTCTCTTTAAGGGGATATGTTTTTGAAAGTCATGAATTAACAAGGGAAGAAGGATGCACAATTTATTACTAACATGCTTATAAGGGATGTAAGGAAATGAATCCTAATAATGTTGTTTAAGTTATAATATACAACACAACAAACTGTAAAGCAGCTAGAACATTGATTGAAGCGCGCATATTCTAGAGTTTATTCAATTATGTAATTTATTGTTTTAGATTTTAAGTAATGTTTTCTTCTTTAATTTTTTTTTAAAAAAATTTAGAATAAGTTGTTAAGACTGGGCATATGATTCTAGGAGACACTTGGTAGTTGGTAGTATCATGTTCAATATCTATTTAGTTACACCAATCCCATCTTGACTATATGATTTCTTATTTTCCTAGATGAAGTGTATTCAAAAGAGGTACACGATGGCATAACCTCAATGTTAAGAAAGATGAAGACTGTTAAAATTGACAAAGAGCAAGATCCTTAATAAATTAGACTATTAAAATTGACAGAGTGAGATCCTAAATATTTTTTCTTCAAACAAGTTAACAATTCTGTAAAGATTCTGAAAATTCTTTGAATCAGACTTTTATTTCCTTCTTTGATTGCTGAGAATGATCTTCTACATTCTGAATATAATGAAGTTTACACTTATAATTCTGATCTGAGAATTATATATCTGCAAATAGATCAGTGTAATTTATTGGTGAGAAAATAACCTTAATGGTGTAATATATGGTGAACACCGAACTTCTCTTATGCTGATATAATAAGCAATAATTAACCTTGTGACTGAGAGTATCTTTTGAACTTTGATTGCAGGGTATTGGTGCTTAGAAGAGCAGACTTAATTGTTTCTGTGTGTTCTCTAACTGCACCAATAACCCTCCTATATATCCATACTAAAGGGTATGTCCCTCAAAGGGACATATCCCTTCCTAAACTAGCACTAACTAAACTCCCCTTAAGTCGGTGATCAGGGAAAAACAAATATAATAACACTCAAATATGTATTAGTTAATTAAGCATTATAATGTTGCTTCATGAGAAGTCGCCGGCTCCTATAGAAAGAGTTATATCTAATATAATGCCAGTTTAGAGATATATATATATATATACTAAGAAGAGGAAGTATGGTCTGTACTATCAGACCTCTAGGTTATATGGTTAATATTCTTAACAAATTCTTTTGCGAAACGGAAAAAAATACCAACCAGCAACACTTTTTTGGCTTTGCATTGACTCCAAATACTGCAATTTTAATATCCTAAGTTACCGGTTCGGATCCAAGTGTGTGTGTGTCCATATATATATAATAAAAGAAATATAAGGAATTAAATCATTTGATACTATGATACTTCATCATTGATTAATGCCAAATGCTGAATATAAACATTAATGTCGTTTAAGGGTTTCGTCAAAAAAATCTATATAAAAAAGGCACTTTAAAATGACATTTTTGAAGTTAAAATGCCACTAGCTGGTTGGATGCACCCGAATGGTGTCTCAGTGCTGCTCCACAACCTGTGGATGCAGACTCGGGACGCATCCACAAACTACAGATACACATCTTGTAATGTCCCCAAGTAAGTTCAATTAATTTATGCATCAATGGACCTATGTTCAATAGACTTGAATTGAATTATATTACCTTAATTCATGCTATAAAGATAACAATTGTGTGTGAACTAATAATAAACTATATGTGAATTGAGAAGTTCATGTTATACTTGTTATTGTTCCAGGCTATCAGAATGTTGAGATGTAATAGGTTTCTTAGACACCAAACTCAAAGGTTTCCCTCAAGGTTTTACAAGGTCCAAGCCCTTAAGCCCTTCTTGGAACTTGTCCACAAGGGGTTGGGATGTTGATCCCTGCCCTATCTTGGGAATGACCGATTGGTTGGGTTTACGCAAGCCCCAAATGCATCTTCACTCTTCTTCTTAGACGTAGAAATAATAACTAGTCCTGAGCATGTATATTTAACTAATGGTAATGCTCTGATTTTACTTCTCATTAAACTTATTATTATGCATAAAAAGAATAGACAACATAGTACATACCAGTCAACGAGATGTACGAGTTTTTCTTTATAATCTGAATATCTTCCTTGCTTGCCCAACGATGTTTACCTGACAGCATAAGAAATATGATTATATTTTATATATAGTTTGCAGACAATGTATAGATTCTTTATTTTCTTTCCTTATATTTCTCTCCGTTTTGTGGTGCCTTCCCCTTTCCTCCTCCCTAACACTTCATATCTTATTTAAGTGAAGGTTCTGTCTTTGCTATGGCACATTTGTGTCTGTCCAAACCGACATCATAGAAAAGGCATGATAAAGATTTAGTTTTTTAAACAAGCAATGTGACTCCTTGATAATTATCCTCAGTTTAACCAAACGAGGATACTGTTGATGTGGATGTTTATCGTGCATTTGTCTGGAGCGATGGCCACGAGATTATGAGTCATCAATGCTCTCGTAGCTTATCAGCAATACTCATCTATTACCGCACAACTTATATTTGTCAGATTAATGCTTGCTGGAAATTATTAGTCAGTCTTCAGACTGTTGTCATTAGATTAATGTTAACAATGTATTATTATAACTTAACATAAACGTAGTTTATCATTAATTATTCTTATTTAATATTATCAATATAAATTCAACTTATGTTTAGATTAATATGAATCATTGATACTATTGATTACTACTTAAATCAATATTTGTAATTAATTTTTTAATTTATTAAATACTTATTATATAAGGGATATTACAGTTTGCCCCTCCTAAACTTGCTTGTCCTCTAGCAATTTAAGGTTTGGGTGTTTGAAAAATTTTGCTCCTTCCCAAAGTGTTGTCTTCTTCTGGTAGGCCTTTCCACTTGATCAAATATTTCAGAATGGCTTTAATTCTCAATTTTTGATCCCTCATGTTGAGAACCCATTCTGGTTCTAGGATGAGTTTACCTTTATCATTGAATGGAGGTAACTCTTTGAATTCAGTAATTTTTTGTCCAAGGACTTTCATTAGTCGACATATGTGGAAGACATTATGGATCCTACTGTTCTCAAGCAATTCCAGTTCATAGGCTCCCCCCCACCTCAACTTTCTTTACAACTTGTATGGCCTATAGAACTGTGGTTTTAGGTTCTTTGCTCCACTGATTTTGATAGATCCTTGTTTATAAGGCAGTAACCTCAAGAAAACCCAATCCCCAATTTCAAATGCTCAATCAGTCTAGTTTGGCACCGCATAAATATTTTGTTGGTTTTGTGCATGATGGAGTTTATCTTTTTTAACTCTCATGATATCCATATTTTGTTGTACAAAATCTTTAACTCCTGGTACCTTGCTTTCTGTAAGAATCAGCCTTTTGAAAGAAGTGGCTTCATAACTCTATAATGCTTGAACAAACTCATTCCAATGGATAAATGATGTGTGAGTACTCACCAAGGTGTAGACATTTCACACATGCATTTTGTTGTCATGTAGCATAATTCCTTGAATATCCTTCTATTCACTTATTAACAATTTGAATCTATCCATCGGTTTGCGGATGATAACTAATACTCAATGTTTATTCAATGTTTTCCAAATGGAGGAGTTCTTGCTAAAACATGCTTAGAAATCTGCATCTTTGTCACTCACAATGTTCCTAGGTAGCCCATGTAGTTTGAACACTTCTTTGAAGAAAAGTTCTACAACTTGAGATGCTCTATATTCAGTAGATATGGCCATGAAGTGTGCATATTTGGTCAATCAATCCACTACCACATATTTACAATCTTTCCCTTACACTTTGGGTAGACCTACAATAAAATCCATGGAAATAATTTCCCATTTTTAATTGGGTAATGGAAGTGGTTGAACCAAGCTTGCATGATGTGTTTGTTCTTCTTTATTCCTTTGGCGTGGCATACATTCTTGAACATGCTTAAGTATATCCCTTTTGAGTCTTTTCCAAGAGTACTTTTCCCTTGTTTGTATGTTTTGTAATACCTTGATGACTTGATAGAGGGTTGTCATGCAATTCTTTAATGATTGTTGTTTCATTTTCAATCCCGGACTAAGATATATTATGCCCTTGTATAAGATGATTCCTACTACTTTATAATCTTCTCATTGTATTTCCTTCCATGATATCATTGGTTTGAGAATCTTTAGTGTATTTTGCAATGTTGGAGGGCTTCCAATATATTGCGATGTTGGTTATGGCACACAAGAAAGGTCTTCTAGAAAGTGCATCTGATACGACAGTGTTTTTCCCCTTTACATATACTATGTCAAAGTTGTAAGCCTTTAGCTTGCTTACCCATTTCTGTTGACAACCATTTAGATCCTTTTGCTTTAGGAAAAACTGTAGACTATTGTGATTTGTTTTAACCATGAATTTTCCAAAAACCAAGTATTGCCTAAATTTTACCAAGGCATGCATGATCTCTAGCGTCTCCTTATCATAGATAGAATAAGTTTTTTCGATGGGATGGATCTTCCTTCTTTTGAAAGCTATTGGGTGTTTATTCAACATGAGGATTGCATTGGTAGCCTTCTCCATGTGCATTGCATTGTAGCTCAAATGGTAGGGAGAAATTGGGAACGACTAGTACAGAACATTAACTCATGATCTTTTTGAGATTTTTCAAAAGCTTGTTGGGCTTGTTCATTCCATCCAAAAACTCCCTTCTTGGTCAAATTTGTAATGGTCTTGCTAGTTTTGAGAATCCTTTCACAAACTTCTTGTAGTAGTTGCAGAGTCCCATGAAGCCTCTTAATTGAGTCAAGGTTCTAGGTTTAGA
Organism: Cupressus sempervirens; assembly: GCA_028749045.1. Lineage (NCBI taxonomy): Eukaryota > Viridiplantae > Streptophyta > Pinopsida > Cupressales > Cupressaceae > Cupressus > Cupressus sempervirens. The sequence goes on along the minus strand of CM053784.1, from coordinate 428,670,180 downwards.
CCATTCCTTAATAGTCTTGATCTTTTCCTCATCAACGCTTACTCCTTGTTCACTAATCTTGTGGCCTAAGTATAGGATTTCTTTCAATCCAAATTTGCATTTTGAAGCTCTAGCATAAACTGACTCTTTCTCAAGAATTTCCTATACCTCATGAATATGCTTATGGTGATCCTCCAAAGTTTTACTATATATGAGATTATCATCAAAGAATATCAATAAAAGAATTATGAATTGCTTCATGAAAGTATGATTCATGCAAGACTAAAATGTAGCGGGGGCATTGGTTAACCCAAAGAGTAGTTACTAGAAACTTGAAGTGTCCATAGTGGCATTTGAATGTTGTTTTTGGAATGTCCTCTCTCATCCTTATTAGGTGATATCTAGGTCACAGGTCAATTTTCGAAAAATACTTGGCTCCATGGAATTCATAATAAGTTCATCCACTTTAGGGATAATGTATCAATTCTTGATCATTTTCGTATTCAAAGCTCTGTAGTCAATGCACATTCTCATTGTTTTGTCCTTTTTGAATAGTACAACTAATGATGCAAACGAGTTGGAACTTGGCTAAATGTGACCCATCTCTAATAATTCATTTATAGTTTTTCTATCTCCTATTTGATTTTTTGTTGATCCCGGTAGGGAGTGGTAATCACTGGTGGTGTTCCTTTTAATAATTCTATAATGTGCTCAAATCCTCGTTCAAGATTTAGTCTCAGAGGGATGTTATCAAAAACTATCTTATGCTTTCTTAGGATAGGTTCTATATCAATGTGTATGGCCTTCCCTTGAGGGGTAGATTTGTCACGGATCATGCATTATGTTGTTCTATATTGATGTGAATAGCCTTCCCTTCAGGGGTGGATTTGTCAAGGATCATGCATTGTGTTGCCCAAACCCCTTGATCTTTTCTATAAAAAAAATTACATTGTTTTGCAAGAGACTACCTTTGGAGACCTGTTGGGTAGCCCTTTTATCGTCACTTCCTCCCCTTTATGTTCAAAACGAATTGTTAGGTTTGGTAGATCAAATAAGAAGCACCCCAACGAGTACATCCAAGGGGTGCCCAATATTATGTCAGAATCTAATGCTACCACATGAAAGTTTTCTTTAATAGGATGTGTTCCTACAAACATTTCTAATTGTGGCACCTTTTTTGTGCACTTAGCTAAAGCCTTTGTTGTTGATGTTGTTGATAACCCTTTGAATTCTTCAGTCTTTAGTTTCCTTTTTCCCATCAATGACTCACTTATAAAGCTATGCAAACTCTATTTTCCACTAAGGTGATAACTTTTTGTCCTTAAAGGGTACCTTTCATACAGAAGGGGAAAGGTTTGGACTTTCGAGAAGTGATAGTGGCTATGGTCACCTGTCTCCATCGTCATACTCCTCATACTTAGTTTTCTTTTTGGATTTTTTCCTCTTCTTCATCCCTAAAAGTTGCTTCAATTTGGTGGACTTGGATTTTACATTTGTGGCTAGGTTCCCATCTTTTCTTGGATCTATGACATGGATTTGTCTTTGACGAGGTTGCCCTTACGCTGGTGGTCACTTTTTTGGAAGGTTTTAAGATGATCATTTGACCCTTTTTGTTTAGGGATGAAGTTTCCACATTTAGGGTTGTTTCTATTGCATCATCCAAGGTATTTTGTTTGAAGGCATCCAGCAATCCTTTTATCGATTCTTTTAACCCTTCTATGAATAGGTAGGCTGGTTTTTCTTCATCTAACGATGTAAATCCTATATTCTTTGAAACCTTCAGAATTATTTGTTTCCTAACCCTACTTTTTTTTGTCTTAACTAACTAAAATCTCTTTGGGGATGTTTACGATCAAATTGCTTAATCAATTTTCTCCATAGGAGGTTATGTTTTCATATCCTTGGGTACGGACACCATGGTGCTACCAACTGTGAACTGTCTTCGAAGTGTAGGATGACAAACTGAATTGTATTTTCTTCTATCATGGGATTGAGTTTCAAGACCATTTTTAATTTCTGCAACCATCCATGTGTTGTGATTTTGCCAAAACCTTCAAAATTTGGTATAGTGACCTTGCTTACTTTGTGTTTCAAATCCTTATAAGGTTGTTCTCTCTCTCTTCTAGGAGCTTCTAATCTTTTTGCTTCACAGTAATCTCAAAATCAAAATGTCTAAAACATGTCCAAAAGTCTTGAGAGTCCAACATCAAAATATTAAAATATCTTAATATTTATGATTTAATAAATAAAATTTAAACATTTAATCACAAAAATTTTTGTCAAATATTTTATCACAAAATTAAGTATCAAGGCCACAAATTCAAACCTTATAAGCCACCCACAATTTCAATTTGGCAAAAAAAATAGTATGCCAAAAAGCAATTGAATATTTTGGAGATAGTTTTTTTTTTTTTTTTTTTTAATTTTAGGGACAGATTAAGGCTGTTTCGGTAGTCCCTTGTGCGTTCCAAGGACGGATCGGCATCCCCAAATATTAGGGGACGGAAAGGAGTCCCCTAGGGATGGGAAATGTGTTTCCAGGTAATGTAAACAAAAAATTATTTGAATAGGGAATGGTATGGGAGGATGAACAATATTGTGGATGAAAAATTTAGAATACAGCTATTTCTCAACATTCTACAAAGATATGCCATAGAGTTGTACAATCAGCAAAATACTTAAAACAATAGGAAGTAAATCAGGATTCAAAAATGATGAGCACCATATCGCTCAAAATATATTCTCAACTCTTTTGGTTTAAATAAATGGACATATGTTTTGTATGAAAAGATATATTGATTTATTGTTTAGATTATATTGATACTGAATTAGCATATTGTGTTTGTAAATTTTATGGTAGTAATGTTTTTTTGGCTGAAGATATGCACAGCTGTATTTTTATTATTTATGATTTTTATATTTTTTTTGTATGAATATACTCATTAGCTATACCCAATTCAACAACTTGATTGACAAAGAATTGACGCTGTTAAGGACATAAATAAATATCCCAATATATCAAATGCACTATGCACTGTATAAATGTGGATGCCTAACTCTTGTTAATCCAGTACAATATGAAGTATGAACAGAAATTCAAATAGATGCAGATGTAAAACAAATTATGGCATTTATGCAGGTGTTCCTACTCTGAAATGTATTACAAAGTAACTAGTAAAATACTTGCTTATCATTAACAGAGACTGAGAGGTCTCCTTAGGAAACAATCGTAAAGAATAGAAATATTATATTCTAGCTAAAAAAAGCTAAAGAAAGCTAATAGATAACTACGACTAACAAAATATTAGAAAAATTATAATCTTTACAATAGATTGCAAACAGAAAACCATTACCTAACAATAGACACTTATCTATTATCGTAATACACTCCCTTAATGGTTAATCTATCCACAACACCAAGTTGTCTTTTGAATTTGACAAACTTAACAAGACCAAGAGGCTTGGAGAGAATGTCTACACTCTGATCTGTGGTAAGAACATACTACAAGTCTATTGTCCCATCTTCAACAAGTTGTCGTATGTAGTGACAGTGAACATCCACATGCTTAGTTCGTTCAAGGAAGATTGGATTTCGTGCTAACTTGATAATGCCTTTGTTATCAACAAACAAATTCGTCGGTCCTACTGGTGACATTTGCATATCCTCAAGCATCCAACAAAGCCAATCAACTACACAACCTGCCTTGACTATCCCCTCTATAGAGGAGAGAGAAATTGCCTACTGCTTCTTACTAGTGCATGTGATGACACTAGATCCCAAACTGAACACATATCCAGAAGTTGACTTTTTATCATCAACAAAGCCTACCCAATCTAAATCTGTGAGCCCACTAAGTTTAGAATTAGAACTTCGAGAGTAAAGAAGTCCATAATATGAAGTGCCCTTCACATAACGAAACGCACACATTGCTGCCATCCAACGATCAGCCTTGGGAGCTATCATAAAGTGTGAGATGTAACTGACTACGAAGCTAATATTAACAAAGTCGTCGATCCTTTTAGTGACATGTGCACATCCCCAAGCATCCAACAAAGCCAAACAGCTTCACAACTTGCCTTGACTATCCCCTCTATAGAGGAGAGAGAAATTGCCTACTGCTTCTTACTGGTCCATGTGACGACACCAGATCCCAAACTAAACACATATCCAGAAGTTGACTTTTTATCGTCAACAAAGCCTGCCCAATGCCCAATCTAAATCTGTGAACCCACTAAGTTTAGAATTAGAACTTCGAGAGTAAAGAAGTCCATAATTTGAAGTGCCCTTCACATAACGAAACACATACATTGTTGCCATCCAACGATCAGCCTTGGGAGCTTTCATAAAGTGTAAGATGTAACTGACTACGAAGCTAATATTAGGCCTAGTAGCAGAGAGGTAGATGAGGTTGTTTACTAGTTACCTGTATGTAGTATCATCAATGGGAGGAGAATCAGACTTGGCCTTCTCCATGGGTGTAGATGCAGGCTTGCAATCTTGCATATGGAATTTGTCTAGCAGAGCCCTAACATATTTGGACTAAGAGATGAATATACTAGAAGACTATTGCCAAACCTCAACACCTAGGCAATAATGCATTAGCCCAAGAACAATCATATCAAAAGATTGGCATAAATTCTATTTGATTCCTTGAATCAAAGATTTCGAACTGCCAATGATGATCAAATCATCCACATAATTAACCAGAATGATGATCTCACTGTCAGTAGTCTTGATGTACAAATTTGAGTCCAAAGAACTCCTCTTGAAGCCTTGATTATTGAGGTACTCATTAATTTTTATGTACCATGCCCTAGGGGCCTACTTCAAGCGATATGGAGCTTTCACCAATCTGAGAACTTGATGGTCTTTACCAACAACATTAAAACCAGGACGTTGCATCATGTAGACCTCTTTGTGGAGATCACCATTCAGGAAAGCACTCTTGACATCCATCTGATGGACCTTCCAGCCAAACTGTGCTACCATGGCTAGGACCAATCTAATTGTGCTCATCTTTGCAGTAGGAGCAAAGGTCTCCTCATATTCAATGCCCTGACGCTGAGACCCTTCGCAACTAACGAGCTTTGTACTTATCCAAAGTACCATCAGATTTGTATTTGATTTGTAAACTCATTTGCAGCCAATGGGTTTCTTCCTTGGTGGAAGATCACAAAGGACCCAGGTGTTATTCTTCAACACGCTCTAATGTTCAAAAGTCATTGCCTATTCTCACTCTAGAATTCCTTTAGCCTCAAAATACGTTTGAGGTTCAAACACACTGTGAATGTTGGCCATAAGAGCAACCTTAACAAACTCTGTAGGTTTGATCTTTTTTCAAGCAGTTCTCCCATCAATGAGCTCATCATCACGAGGATCAGCAAGTGTCTTAGACCACCACTTAGGCCAAAGAGGAGAACGACCAACATGAACGACCAACATTACTATTAGGAGATGCTTGGTGATCAGGTTCTTCATCAAAAGAATCTGGATCAAACTCAGGTGAAGCATCTACAAATTGAGGTGATCCTGCAGGAGAAGCTGGAGGTTTCTATATAGGGATCACTAGTATAACTGGAGCTGCAGAAGATACTAGAGCCCTCCCATTAGGTGGACCTAATAGAAACCTAACTCCCGAATTGTGAAAACCTTCATAGACTGGTCCGCTGGATTAGGAACAAGAGAAACAAGCATGAATAGTCCTCGTTGCTCATCAAAGACTACATCACGACTATACAAGAGACGAAATGTCTCAATGTAGATCAAGCAATAGGCTTTATGAAGACTACTGTATCCAGCAAGCATCAGTTTTTTACTCTTGGCATCCAACTTGGTGCATGAGGCATCAAGGATCCAAACAAAAGCAAGGGAGCCTAAAACCTTCAAGTGACTGATTTTGGGCTAGCGACCTGACTAGGCCTCTTCCAGAGTCTTTCCTTATACTGTCGTTATGGGTGACCAGTTCAAAAGATAAAATGTAGTGTTGACAACTTCTACCCAGAACTTCTTTGGAACATGTATGTGTTCGAGCATGGATCAAGCCATCTCGGTAATTATTGTGTTCCAACGTTCAACTACATTGTTCTGTTGTGGTGTGTGGGGTGTGGTTAACGAGCGTTTGATGCCATGAGTATCCAAGAAGCTAGAGAATTCATTAGAACAAGATTCCCCCCCCATTGTCTGACCTAATAGTAATAATAGATTTCCCAGACTCTTTTTCAACTAAAGGTTTAAACTTCTGAAATTCAAGAAATGTGTCGGATTTCCTTTTAAGAAAATACACCCACATTTTTCTACTGAAATCATCAACAAACAACAGAAAATAATTGGACCCAAGAACAGGAGTGGCCATAGGGTCGTAGATATCGGCATGAACAAGCTGAAGTACTTCAGAAGCTCACCATGAATCACCACTAGTAAATGGTGTGCAATGTTGCTTCCCAACCTGGTATGCATCACAAACTCCAAGCTACTAAGTCTGAATCTCTGGCAAACCGAAGACAAGCTCTTCCCAAGCAAGCTGAGAGAGATAATGCACATTTAAGTGCCCATACCATTGATGCCAAAGCGTGCTAATAGAAGACCGCTGATCAACCATAGCTAAGTCCCGAGAATCACCAAAATCAGTAAGGCGGAAAAGACCATGATCCTTAAGACCCACTACAACAATTGACTAAGTCGCCCTATCAATGATGGTACACTGATGTGAATTGAAGGTGACATCCAATTGTCGAGAATGTCGTAGTAATTGACTGACTTAGAGTAGATTTAGTTCCATCCCTGGAACAACACATCAAGGAAAATGAGATTCCTTCTAGCAGATTGAATCTGAATGTTGTCTTTACCAACTACAGTGTACTCTTCTTTGCCACCAAAAATAACAGAATTTGAGTAAGGCTAGCAATCAGTGAACCAATCTTTGTCGTGGGGGCAAAGTGACGCGAGGTACCTGAATCAATATACCAAGCATACGACTTCACATAATTTGCAGGTCTTTTAGCCATGAAGGCGTAAAAGGCAGATTCCATCTGCTCAATGTGCTTTGCACTATTCACTTTGGGTTGCAATCCTAATTCCTTAGATTAGGCAGCTAAGCATTTCCGACATTCAACCTTCATGTGACCAAACTTATGGCAATAGTTGCATTGAAAGTTCTTCTTCTCAGAGCCTTCTAAAGCTAGAGCAGACAACTTCTACTGAGAAGACTGTTGAAACTTGTCTTTATCCTGCTGAAAGGATTTAGCAGCAAAGGCTTGCTCTGTGGAAATGGAGTAGGAACTGCTACCAAACTATTGTTTCCACCAATCTTGCTAAAGCATAAGTGTGTAGAGATCCATGAACTTCAGATCAACACCAGAAGACATGATGTTAAGAGTCTCGATAAAATGCTCGTAGGACTTTGGTAAACTCCAGAGAGTGATAACCACAATGTCTTCTTCCTCCATCTTGCAACCAATGGCAAGCAACTAAACACGGATTTCCTGAATCTTATTCAAGTGAGCCTGCAGTGATGTTCACTCATCCATGATAATAAAAAACAAAGTGTTTTTCAAGAAGAAAGCTCTACTTTAATCTAAAGTCTCATGAAGATTCTTGAGATCTGTCCATATCTTGGTAGCGGTCTTGCTAGATGGAATCTAAGAGAGTTAATCATTAGCTACGGATAATTTGAGAAGCATCATCACCTCCTGATTATTCAAATCCCATGTATCTTCGTCAATACCAAGGGCAGTTGGACGTTGTGTAACACCCACAACAATCTGATCGATATTCCGATATTCAAAAATTGCTATTATCCGTTGCGTCCAAGTGTCATAATTCCGACCACTGATTTTTGAGGTGCTCTCAAGATATTTGTCAAAGATGCCATAGCACATTTTCCAATGAAAAAGCATGAGTATCTGTGATCGCACATTCTTCAAGGCATAAAATGTAAGACCTAGAAAATTTGAAGGATGACCTAGAAGAGAGCTCGAAAAGCACAAAAAGAATATGTTGTTGATTTCTAGATTCGCTGGCACAAAAACTGAGGCACCCAGAAAAATCAGACAACCCAGTTGAGCTCTCGAAAAACCCACCAAAAATATGTAAATAAAAATTGATCCAGTACACAAAATTAGGGTTTTGAACAAAAACAGCCTTGCTGCAAAAAAAAAAAGAACAAAAAATGGTGGAAATGTGCAGAAAAAACAAACGGCAGTTGCAGAAAAGTGGTCGTAAGAAGCAGATATTACAGAAAATAATTTCGAAAAATATGCTCTAATAATTTTGAACAAGAGATTGTAATATTTTTCAAAAAAATTCAAAGAATTGGCTCTGATACCATATTATGAAGCAATTGGTAAAGTACTTGCTTGTTATTAACAAAGACTAAGAGGTCTATATATACAAAAGAATAAAGCAATGTTTCCTTAAGAAACGATCGTAAACTTTAAAGGATAGAAATATTCTATTCTAGCTAAAAGAAAGCTAACAGATAACTACAGCTAACTAAATATTAGAGACATTCTAATATTTACAATAGATTACAAACAGATAACCATTAACTAATAATAAACGCTTATCTATTATTGTAATAAAATGAACATGTTAATGAATGGTAAGGCGCGAGAAATTGTTGACTGACTGATGTGGACAAGTGACAAAATATTTTTAAAAATGAAAAATTCTACTTGGTGGGTGTTTGTAATTTGTATTCATAACAGTTTTCTAATGGATATTCATTTTCAAAATCCTGTTCTTGTATTGTCACAATTTCATGCCTAGAAGCTTTGGACTTTTCAAACATATTCTCCTTGTAGAACATAAAGAATGATTTTAAAACGTGTTTCTAAGGGTTATTATCCTCCAAAAGAAGGTTCTGAGGAATATATAAATCCTGTGTTTCTGTCTGCATCGTGATGATGTAAGACTCACAAATGCATTTAAGGAACCCCTATTAGTTCAATTATACCTGCCATTAAGGGGGTCATTACAAAGTGAAAAATTAAGGGGGTAATTTCACCTTTTCTAGTTCAACCATCGAAGCACCCAGATTCACAGCAATAGTTTAAACAGCAATTGCCCCATTTAATCAAAGTCAAATGTCATCATCAAAAATGAAAAACTCCAGCAACACCAGGTAGCACCCCATTGTTAGTTGGGAAAGTCACTTGTAACCAACAATTGGGTTTAAAAAAAAGAGAAGTAAACTATAGGTCGAGTTTTTATATGTGTGTGCCCTAGCAAGGGGCTTAGCCAAACAGTAAAGGGACTAAATTGGCTAACATAGATACAAGTTCAAACCGTTATCTGGCCAAAACAGTTATCTATTTTTAATAAATAAAAAAAGCAAAACGAAGTGCTACAATTTTTTTCCAAAACCGCTGTTGGCTTTTCATTCTTCAAAAGTATTGGTGGTGAAACAATCAAGATGGAGGAATTATAGGGTAGAGGTGAATTTTAGGACAACCCGTCATGAAGGGTCTCCACAAAGCAGGCCTTTGTTAATCTCTAAAGCAGTCATCTGCCAGGCATGGGATCAGCTGTTGGCTATTAAATGAAAAACTAATAGACTATCAAAGAATCACAAAAGGGCCAAGTAGCAAATTATGGGTGGGCTAAGATCACTATTTGGTTTTAATCAAAACTCTTGTCTAGCGGTTCGCTCATTACAGAAGATTAGGGTTATACAGAAGTTTTAAAATGACAAAAACAAGTCCCAAACAAATGAACTTCCAGCCATCCCTTAGATAATTTTCGGTAAACAATTTCCAGCCTTTGTAGATATAGGTAAGTCCTCAAATTTAAGATATATAATAGTGACTCACAAAACAGAAAGGACGGGATAGGACCAATACTGGATGAAGAATAAACCATCATGGATATAACTTCCATTGGGTTATGACATCATGTATTATTTATCTCTAAAAGTAATGTTCAGAAAAAAAATCTGAGACGGAGTAGTATCATAACTATATGCAGAATTTACCAGCTTAGACAGCTTCCTTTGGAATGTGACATTATGTACAGATTATCTCTAGAAATAAAGATCTGAAAATGAAATTTTTGACAGACAACTTTGGAGAGAGGCAAAATAAGTTGTGCTATAAACAGTATGCTATCATCTCTTACCTGGATACAATCAAGAGCACCAAGCAACAATAGTTGTGTAATACATTTCCCTCTAATACATTTCAATAAAGCACTTTCTTCAATCTCAGTCGGTATTGGATCTCCATTGTCAGGTACCTGCCATTATACCCTATCAATTTGCAAGGTGATGGACTATAAATCAAACGTCAAATATAATTATAAACAGAAACATGTCAATGCATAGCTAAACGCTTCTATGGTTCGTATGAATAACATTTCTTTTGCTTTTAAATTTTTACAAATATATGTTCTCAAGTTTTTATAGCTAGGAATTGACTAAAAAATTGAAAAGCAGTTTGAGGATTATATTGGCATAAATCACATTATTCAGAACCCTGCATAGAGTCTGCATAGGATTAACTTTGGGATCTCCTCATTCTGATCATACAATGACTGATTAATGTCCAAGGGTCCCTATAAACAACCTAAATTTGAAAAATGACCCCAAAATAAGATTCGCCATGCTTACACCATTGCAATTTTTTCATCAAGATGGATCTATAAAATGTTTCTCTGAAACACAAATCCAAGATTGTTTTACCCCACCCTGCTAGGTGTTGATGAGAACCCTAAATTCTTACTATCTAAAAAGCTCTCAGCTTGTACCCACAAAAAGACAAGATAAAAGTGTCTGACACTTTTTAAACAACAACAAATCTAAAGCAAATAAAACAAAATTGCAAAAAGATACAGATTTACCCAGAATGTTGACATTTACTCAAAACTAGTATACACTGCAGCCCCTGAATCATGCGCAAATTGCTGCTCTGATATCAGTTGTAGTGAAACTACTTTACAAAAAGTGTGGAGTAGCATCAAAATATACATCGAAAGGATAGAAAGAGCAAAATGAAGAATAGAAGTGTAAATAAGAACAAAATGGTACCCATTCAAGCAATGTGAACCAGCTGTTGATGTTTGGTAGTTTCAGTCTGATAAACCTACGAATATATATAATTTACATATATGTGTGCTCATGAGATATAAGTTTATTATTATATGATAGATTTAATATAATAATGATATATAAAATTAACTATAATTAAATTTGTTATTATATTAATTATCTAATTAATGAATAGACATGTCCCTCGTGGGACATGTCTCTTCATAGCTTATGCTCATTATAAATAAGAGATCGCTGTCATTTGGAACACACATATCTAATATGGCCGCACTTAGTGCATTTGCAGCAATCCTGAAAAATAACATGGTATCAGAGCCAGCTGCAAATGTAGAAAAGAAAATGAAAATGAAAATAACAAAGATTATAACTTTCTGAACAGCTTTACGGGAGAAATTGGGGAGGGTAATAAGCCCATGATTTGATACATCTTATATCCTGAAATACTCCCTACTTCAATACGTGGTTTTCATTCTGAGCATACAAAAAGAGCGGGAGGAGTAGCAATTATTTGGACATTAGGTATTAAAAAATGCAGTAAACCTCAGAAATAATACTTACGTCAATCAAAATCTGATGAAACATTAAATTCAGTGTTTATATTTAAAACCTGAATCAGACATTTTTTCAAGTCTTCAAACATCGCATACGTAGTAGACCATATCTTGGAGAGTACGGATCAAACTTGCAGACCACTAACATCTCAAAGTACATACTATTGAAGTATATAAAACTGCAAACCAGTAACACATAGATTACAATCACTAAAGATGTTGTATTCCCGGGACTGTGTGCATTCGGAAGATTATGCAACTTGTGCAGACTGAAAAGTCTGTGTAGATTAGACGTAAGCAAGTTGACGGCAAAGGTACCAATAATCCACAGATTATGCCGACATAAGCATGTCGACGGCGAGTCAGACAAAAGCAAGTCAACAGCAAGTCGGGAAGCACATCCTATGTTGGAACAAACGTACTCTTCATCTGTAATTGATCCACAACAGCTGCCATTCAATTGGTCAAACAAGGCACTTTTCACATATACATTGGCATAGTGAAGGTCTTCAGCATTAATATCATAGACAACATTAGGGGAAAAGTAATGCTGTTTGTATACCAAAGCCATCATAATTCAAGAGGTGGGTGTAGTCAATGCATCTGCACTCACTATGTGACTGGATAATGTCTGCCCTCTTAAACAGGGTTTGTCGTAACCAGAAGAGTGATTAAGGTTTGGGGTGCCAATCACATTAAACTATGTGCCTTAATCTTTTCCTCCAAGATTGTTATTGCAAGAAAAGGGAGGATTGATATCAGACTCAAAGGGAGTCTGACACTTCTTCAAAGGTAAAGGAGCTCAGAAGATTGATGTTCAAAGGGGTCTGACACATCCGTCTAAAGGAGCGGATAGATGATATGTTTCAATTGATCTGAAGGAGTGGATAGAGGATATCTTTCAGTTGATCTTTGAAGATCTTGATCATATCAGAATCAGAGGGAGTTAGGACTTCAGGTAATGTTTTGGTATCATTTGTGTTACTGCATGATTTAATGGGCATGCCCACTATGTACATCACGAGAAAATGACAACTTCCAAATGACAATCACTTGTATTTTTTTCAAAAGTTATTGGAAGGTGACGATCTTACAATATAAGTCATGATATACATTTTATGTAAATGTTGAAACTGATCATGATGGATTATATCGTGCATATCAACAATGAAGTGTTAGATGTTATTCACTTGACAGTCTATGAGTTGTTTGTATAGATATATAATAGGTATTCGGTAAATATCATGTGTTAATATTTTGAAGGCCATTACCTTATTGAGTAATTGGTGAATATCATATGTTGATGTTCTGCAGGCCATTCTTAGAGTATTTGGTGAATATCCTATGTCGGTATTCTGGAGGCCAATACTCATGATAACAAATGTGATATCAAAATGTTACTTAGAGTATTTGGTGAATATCATATGTTGATATTCTAGAGGCCAATACTCATGACATCAAATGTGATATCAAAATAATCAAGTGAAGTGTTTTTTGCACAAGTCAGCCATGCCATAACCCAAGGATACTAATAAATGACTTGTCCAACATTTCAAGCATCCTCCCCCATCTAGTACTAAACAAAACATGCAAATAAATTATCAAAAAAAAAACTAACCACAAAAGGGCCTCCCTTGGCCAATACTCATGGGCTCAGTTTTATCATTAGGGAAGGGCAACCAACTAGATATGTAATGTCCCCTATTTGGGACATTAGAAATATCCAAGACTTATTTTATATAATGTTAAAATTGACTATGAGACGAAGACTCAAATTATTAAAAGGTCAATTTAATGTTATAACGAGGGTAAAAGGTCAAGGAGGAACAAGATGAAATGCCTTAAAGAAGTTGAAGAGCTACAAGGGAATAAGATGAAAGCCAGAGGGGAGCCGAAGAGTCTTGGTTTGTGTATTAAAACGGGAAAGAGGCTCATGGCTGGTCATGCTTGATTTTATGATTCAGTTCAGTTTTCTCTCTTGTGAGAGTTTTCAGAAAGCTTCAGCTTTCAGCTAGTTTGAAGATGTAGCCCCTCGTGCTAGCAGACAATAGACGCAAACCCATTTGTCCCTGGAGACATCAATTCAGGTGTTTCACATGTGCTTACAAGTTCTTATTCTAGTATTCCAATTGGATTGTTAATCTTTATTTAGGATTGGATTCATAGTACTGGTTATTGTATTGTTGTTGTATAATACAAAAATGTATTTTAGAGAGTTATAAGAGTTGTTGGTTTTACCTTATTGGTTTGTAATTCACGGATATATGTTCGACATCTTGAATGTTATTTTGGAAATGACAAATTGTTATCTTGTGGAGAAGCCTTTGGTTTTATTGTTGTCTTGTATTGCATGTTCTTATAATTGAATCCGAATATTATATTCAAAAAGAGGCTGAATAAATGCCGGTTGGTTTTTCTATTGTTTTCGATTGTGTTCGTAATACATCTGCAATATTCAGTTTTAAATATACTGAAAAAAGGGAAAACGAGATAATATCCGACTAGGGATACTATAGTGGTATCAGAGCTATGCATCCTGCCATCCTGTGAGGTTATTGATTTTATCAAATTTGAAGATTCATCTGGGTAAGAACAGGTGTGGAGATTTATTGTTTGTTTTGAGACTCTTACAGAGGGACATCAACTAAGGCAGGTATGGCTTAATGATGCTCGTAGAAGTCTATTATAAATGCAATAGTACACTGTAACTTGGGAATACCAGAACTAGGGCTGCCTATTCTTCATCACAAAGCTATTGAAGAGACAAGGCTCAGTAGAGACATCAGAGTACTTGACATGGAAGGGTTATCAATATCTTCACCTAGAGGGACATACTAGTGGAAATGATTGGGGAGCTCTTATTCAGCAGTTCAACAGACCTGACTCGGAAGTTTTTATTTTTACTCAGTATCTACGCCAGAGGTGCTGGAATCAAATTGCAAGCTGCTCATACAATTATTATATTGACACCGACTAGAATCCGCAAGTTGATCTACAGGCACAAGCAAGAGCTCACAGGATTTGGCTAGAAACGTGATGTTCTAAGTACTGCGTTGGAAACGGTTCAAATTGTAGAGGAAAGTTTGTTTCAGTGACTCTACACTTAGAAGTAAGTCTGTGTAGCATGAGCAGGCGTTTGTGAGTTTTAATACAACTGGAAATTGTAGGCTAAGTCTTCAGTATATACGGCAGTGAGGGTAGTGTTCTATAGCTGTTAGCAACATGTGAAATTAGTGAGAATGTTGGCACGTAACTAGGAGGAACGTGGTTACTGTTGCATCCGTCTAGTTTCGGTTTGTATTCAACACCGATGGGTTTAGCGTCCTCTTGGAGAGTGGGCACCCAATGTATATATCGGTCCCAAACAGAACGTAGAAGCCGCTAATATTCTTCTTTTCCCAGGACATAGTGTGAGGATTGGGAGTGACATTGATGTACGCCCTTATCTTAGGATGAGAGGAAATCAAAAACCGACTTCGCAAGGAGGAATACCTTAGGCAGACATAGCCAGTAACACCACAGGGCATTAGACTCTATCCTATGATACAGGCTACGTGAGGAGGTAGACACTATTTCGCAAAATACCCAACTCTTGATCGTCCATACCATTATATTACTGCTCTTTCATTCTACGACATATTTATAAAGGTTGAGGTAGAATCGTGACCACCATTTATAATCACAGTTTAAGCCTGATCAAGGATATTTCAGTCGACAAACCAATCTAAATCACAAAGAAGCATCGCATTGATATTGTTGAAGGGAGACGCAGACTTGGGAGACATTATTGATGATATACATCTTCTCTTTGATGAAGAAGATCCTTCTTCAATTGTTGCGAGAGAACACTCTGACCCTCTTGTCCATTCTCTACATGATCAATCTTACAAGGTTGATATGATTGTAGATCCTTATGTACAGTAGTTGCAGGAGTTCTCTTTATCATTCGAGGAGACGGTTCTTTGGGATATGTTGTACATCAATCCTTGCTAGATCCGAAATTATTCTTTTTAACAGTGTTGGAAGGGATGACCGTCAGTATCGACACAAGGACAGTTCAGCAATTTTCAAAGACACCATTCATCTTAAGGATTCTTTCTACACATTAGGGAAGCATCTCATATGTACCTATGACATTGTTTCTTCCTAAGGGGAGGAACATTATTCAGCAGTCATGGATCAACTTCTACATTCATCTTGGAGCAGCTATCACTGATCGACATTATACATTTGCGGGAGGGACTACCTTGTCTCCTTTCTTCTTCTTTTTCTCTCTTATGGGGGGGAACTTTTTCCTCTTATGGGGTTTTGTCCTTCTCATACTTCTCTATTGTATATACATGATGCATATTGTAATGAGGGGCTCTTGATTATTCCATCCATCCATCATGCATCTTGTTTTTTCATCTCTTTTTTTGGGGGAGGGTTTTTCCCATGAGGCTTTCCCTCTTTCTTCATTTTCAGAGAAATTGCATTGCATCGCATTATATGTAGAGCATTGCCTTTGTACATGGGTACCTAACATGGCCTAGTACCCAGGACCCATCGTCCATTTTCATTATAGCTTTTGTGAACTTAAGTGCATTCCCCTAAGTTGCACTTAAGGGGGGGTGTTAGTGTATATAATTAATTATTATTACACTTTACTTAAGTTTACTTAGGTTAAATGCATTATTTTATTATTTATCGTATACACACCTAGAAGTATGCATAGTTAGATGAGTTGTCTTGTTGACAACACAGGAGTTAGCAACTCTAATTTAGCATATGGTGTCTACAACATAAGAGTTTGCATAATCAACTGAGTTGTCATGTAGACAACACAGTTGTTCACACTCTAATTAAGCACATGGTGTTTACAACATCTTTCTACGTGACACACCTATGTATACTTATCCTCTCATCATCGCACTAACTTCTGTACTCAATGGAGGATAATCCACTCTTAGTGGACATGTGCTTAGTTGTGAGACTTATCACTTTGTTGACTCCTAGTCATTCCAGAGGCCTTTATATACAGGCACTTCTAGTGTGTATGTACATAACGATATTCTCATTATTGTTATTCTGATCATACTTTATTGGTCCATATTGCGCTATTGCATGAGCTTCTTGATCTTGGTGTTATTTTGCCCTAAGGCAAATTCTTACAAAAATAATACCATTGATGTATTGAATTTGGTTAATCTTGCTAAAAACTCGTTGCTATTATGTTCCTCGTCATCAGGTTGTCATTTCAGTACATTAGAAAAATATCTCTATTGGCCTTCACCAAGGAACCAAAAGGAATATTTTATAGGATTTTCATCATGTGATCAAGCTAATCTTTCTAATAGAATACTACATTTGTACCCCACATTTACAATCCACTCCAAGCCTAGGGAATTAATATTTGTGACCTTCCTTCAAAATTTGCTGTCTACACTTAAAAAGTGTAACTGCAGCTAATTTACTGCTAGCAGGTTTTCTAAAATAGTTAAATTTATTCCATGGAACAAGATCATAGATGCTTCAAAAGTTGCTGGATTGTTTTTGTACCAGGTGATGTACTTCTTTAGCTTAACCCGAATATTAGCTATCATTGTGACTTGAGATTTTATATCTGTTCTGGAAATCTATGTTACTAGGTACACCATGTAAAAGTCAAAAATGGGACTGGTTTTGGCATTGGTCCAGGTACAATGTGGGGGCCAGCCCCAGATTTGCCCAGGTAAACCCAGTACCCCCGGAAAAAATAACAGATAAAGAGCATTTTCAACAAAAAAAACATTTAACAATATTTTAACACCCAACAATTAATTATTCTACTCTAATTTACCTCTGTTTGGTGCTCAGAACTCATTTCACAAACACAAACCAAGAACAGCATTTTTTCCTCCAAGTTGCCATTGTTGGGTTTTGAAGGTTGCTTCAGTTTCTTTTGAAGGTGAAGGCCTCAAAGGAGTAAGACACACACCAAAAGGTTAGGAATCATTACAAAGGAGAGATTTGGTCATCGAAGGTTAGTAAATCTTTTATTATTTTCAAGTTTTGAATTACTTTTTCAGGGATTTTTTATTTTTATGGCAAGGTTTTTGAAAAAATGTACTTTTTATGCATGATAAGGGGCTATTATGTTATTTTATTTAAGATATTAAATAAAGTTTTCTGATTGAGGTTCATACAGATGTCTAGAAATGGAAATTCTAGTATGGTTGCCTAGGGTAAGAATTAAGAGTCGTTTTAAAATTTAGCTTCGCCTCTTGGCAATATGCAATAACTAAACAAATGTCTGGTACTAGGAATTTTCCTTGGCAGTGTAACCAGTTTACAGAGTATACGAGCTCATTTTTTTGAACGAATGATCACTTATGTTCCATTCCTTTACAAGGAATAAAAGATTGTCAGGAGCCAGAGAAAAGGGCTTCCATAGGATCTCGTGTTGGCCTTTATTTAAGAACAGAAGAATGCAAACATCATTAGTATCAAACCAAAGAGTACTGCACACAAAAGTAGATGAGTTCATATTTTTCAGTGAGAGCTCACTTATGTGCCATTCCTTTACAAGGAATATACGCTTGTCAAGAGCAAAATAAAAAAGGGCTGCCACAAGATCTAATGATGGCTTATAGTAAAGAACAAAAGGATGCCGACTTGAGACAAAGCAAATCAAAGAGTATTGCACACCCTTTTACCAAGAAAGCTCCTAGTGGCTTCACACAATGAGCTGGCTCAAGTCAATTCATTTTAATGCCACCATTTTTTGAACAAGACAATGGTTTAGTTTCACAAAAAATAGTCCCTTTGGACAAGATCTTCAAAAATGAAACCAATGATGTGGCAGATCAAAATATTGCTCATTTCATTTATGGAAGTGGGCTTCCTTTCAACATTGTTAGATCACATTATTGGTGAGAGATGATAAAGACCCTTTGCAATTCACCTCTTGATAATGTTAGCCCCAGGCATGAAAAGGTGCTAACCACATCATTGATGAAGGAGAAAGCTCCAATAGATAAAACATTGAGAAAGATCACAGATACATGGTCTGAAAGAGGTGTGACCATCATTTCTAATAATGGAAAGAATGCAAAAATATACCATTACTCAATATTATAGCAGTGTCCCCTAAAGAAGAGATGTTTTTGAAGGCACTAGATTGTGAGGGGCAAGTAAGTGATGCAAGTTTCATTGCCAATATCCACATAGAACCAATTGATGTGGTGAGACCTGAAAAAGTTGTCCAAGTCATATTAGACGATGCTAGAAATTGTAGGGCAGTTGTGTTCATGGTGGAGGTTAACTATGGTCACAATTTTTGGACACCTTATGCAGTCCACTCACTCAATATTGCGAATATTGTCAAATAGATTGAATGAGTCAAACAAGTATAAACATAGGCCATGGAGATTCAAAAGTTTGTGACTAATCGTCATATGTCACGAGCACTATTTAGAACCTTCTCCATGTTGGAGTTTTTGAATGTAATTTATATTTACTTTTTTAATATGTATTTTTTATTGTTGAGCTTGATATGTGACATGTATCTACTTTAATAATATGTTAGACTGTTGAGACATGATTTGCATCACATAATCAATTTAAAATGACTTGTAAAGGTGTGTAATAGTGTAAGGCCTTAAACTCTATGGTCGTCAATAGCTTAAGTAGTGTATGGAAGCAGTCAAGCAAAAAGCTCAAAAACTAAAAGCAATGATCACAGATGATGAGTGGTGGGCTTGTGTGGAATATGTTTTGAAATCATTGGGCCCATCAAGAGTGTGATTAGGAACGCTGATACAATTGCCCATGTTTGGGTGAAATTTATGATGGTATGTACTCCATGGTGAAGAAAATAAGAACAATAATAGATGCCAAGGAACATGACCCAAAGGAAACAATTTTCAAGAATGTGTAACAAATAATTGACCACTGGAACAACCACCCCCTTACATCTCTTGGCATTCAATTTGTTACCAAAGCATTATAGAAAACTCAAAGGGGTTATTTCATTGTCGACGAGGGTGGTAACATATACTGATGGGGAGGTTTCTACTAGCTATTAGGCTGCATTTAGCAAGATATACATAGACAAAGAAATCCAAAATATTGTCCTCGGTGAGTTTTGTTATAAAAGTGGTGTCTCAACCTTAAAATTAAGTAAAAAGGTATTTTTGATGACAAGGCATATTGATACTGAGTATGAGGGTTTGAGGGCGGCGAGCCCCAACAGGATTTGGGGAGCCAGCACCTCCAAAACAAAATTTTGTATTATCATTATGAATCTTGAAATTTTATCATTAGGTCATAGAGCTAATGTTAGATATTTTGTGCACTTTTTTTCTCAAAAAGACAACCTTATTTTGTGAGAATATTGTATTGTGATGTATTATGAGGGTTTGAAAGCTGTTGAGTTGCCTCTGGTTCACTGCTGGCAATACTTCTGCAAGAAGCTTGGTAAGTATATTGTAATTTGTTGTCAATTTTTTAATAACAAATTGGGCGATTTTTGGAGTGCGAGGCTTTTCTCTTGAAAGGGTCTTCCCCATGAACCACTATGTTGTATACATCTTATTTATGTTTGTTTGTTTAGCTGTTGTAGCTGTTGTAAAGATCTAACAAAGTTTTTTCATAACCCTGCTCTCAAGGTTAGTGTAGTAAGTTATTCGACTGCCTTAGCTCCAACCTTAGTCTTCTAACACATAAGAAACCTGCATACAATGGGTGAATGACAAAGAATTGGGATCTAGTCCCTAAGTGTACTAACTTAGATGTTACATGTGCACAACCTACCCAAGTCTCTCTGATTGAGGCAAATCCTACACTTGACACAACTAGTGGAATTGGTAATCACACGGATTGTAATTAGAATTAAGTTGAAAATTGAAACAAATTTTCACCTTGATGCTTCAGATGAAGAAGAATATTAACATTAAAAAGCGATTGTAATTAGAATTTTCATTGTGTAGTAACATTTTGAGACGGGTGTTACCATTTGTACAAATTATGAATATGATATTAAGATTTATTTAAAAACACTATATATTTGTAATTATGAATCTATGAGTATCATTATCTAATAATTTATGATTTTAAACATTTACATACATATATTGTCATGCCCATACTCAAGGAAAAGAAATTATTGTACATCCATATCTATTTCCAGCTCTTGTACCCGCAATTATACTCGAACCGACTACTTAGGTTGTCAATTGAAGTTCTCTAAATCCTTTCATTCAAAAACTAACGATCAAACTGAGATAAATCTCCTCTTCTTGGTTTGTGTCCTTATATTAAAACAAAAAGAAAAGCAATGGAAAATGTATCTTCATGTGTTGCAGCATGATTATAACGAGTCTTTCATGAATCACCTAGAATTGGTGAGTTCCAAGGTGAGTGACCCCAAAAGACTTCACGAGTCTCAAAATCGATCTACTCACCAAACTCATTATATCTTCAAGACTCACCAAACCCAACTAGTCTAGCATGGTGGAATCAGCCATTTCAGTTCTTTTTGTTTTTTTTTTGTACATGCACAACCTTTTTTTTCCCATCTAGTAAAATGAAAAAGGTGAATGCATGAAGGTCCATGAGCTTTGAAGGACCTTACTTAAATACATGTGCTTTTGAAGATCTTCACTTGGCTCAGCCCTCAACCTTGTTGGTGGCACTGTCCTTTTACCCCAAACAGGGTGCTGCCCCTTGAACCCCTTAGGGTGTTACCCTCAAATCCTAACCATGTAATAAGCCAATAGTTAATCATGATCATAAAATCTACAAAACACATATTTCATGTTGCAAATCTCTTTGTTTTCATAGTCAGAGACAAAATTTAGGATATTCTTATTTGATAAATTGGCCAACTTGTTTAGTGTACAAGGACCACTACATGCAGTGTAAGCATTCTACATCCATTTAACTGTCGAATTCAAGTTAAGTCATCATTGACAAAATGCCATTTTCTAACTCATAGAAGTTAGAACAATCCAAACTACTGACCTTTGTTAATGATCTTGACAAAAAAGCATGCAGGAACGATGATTTCAAGAAAAATTAATAATAAAGCTCTCACTTGAATATACACAATAGTCACTAAGACAAGCGAATATCATGGTTAGTTAATCATCAAAGACCCCTCTTGTACACTGATGCATGACTTGCCATGACGTTGGTATGAGGAATGTAGGTTCCTCTAAGCCATAAACTTATACTTTAAATTTGATATTTATTTTGATGTTGTGGATGTCACAACCCTGCAAATTATAAGATTACATCATTTAGCTGAAATCACAATCTGTAAGAATTAAAATGAAAAGTTGCATCCCTTGCAAGGAAAGAGTAGAGTTGTCCTCCATTTTGTCATCACAAAATGGACGTAACAGTACAAAACTTTTCCAGTTTAGTTTTTCTTTCCTCTAAGATAACTTGTTATTTGATTGACAAAAGTTGATAAAAACGAATGATACCAATTCATATACCAGAACATTTTACTGAAGGTTCTGTTAATTTCTAGGATCTCTGCAAATGTAATAATATTGCCATTATAATTGATATTTTCCAAATGTAGATCCCAAGCTCTTATAAATATAAGAGTAGGAGACATGTCTCATGAAGACACATATCTTTATGATTAATCATTATTAGTTAAGATATATTAACAATATAAATCACAACATAACATATGTTTATATGCTATCGCATTCTACAAACCCAATTACATATTTACATCAAGTGATAATGACGAATTTTTACCACATAATTACATCTGATAAATCCGATTTTGGTAAAAACTCACATTTTTAAATACTGAAATTCTCATCTTGCACGAATCAATATGCTTACTTGCATTCTTGGCCATTCAAAACAAAAGCCTCATTATGTCTACATGTAATCCATCATCCTAAACCCGATTTTGGTCATTTTAGCCCAAAATACAAGAGGCCCCGTTCATTTCCAACCTTCTAATGTGTTCAATAAGTATTTAATCCATACTTCGAACCCCTATCCTTCATTGATCCGACATTGCAACTCCCAAAGCCTTCGTGGATCCAATCCCATCAGATGATGTATTCACCCTTTGCAATTTCCATGTTGCAGCACAAGATATGTCCACGCCTCCAAAGGCCAAAGGAAAAAAAGTATTAGTACAATACGGAGCTAGCTCACGCAACTCCATCACAAGTTTCATCTACTTTCGATAAGATCTCAAATACAGAGTGTTCATATTGACATGGCTAATTTCTTACAAAGCGTTGAAACATCTTCCAGTCATGCTATGCAGCGCATCAAAAGAAGTCGCATCCATCTCCTATCGACCTTTCCTATGGTAGCCCTCGAACCCAAGTTCGTGTGGGAATGCGCAAATCACTTTGATCTCAAGTCAAAAATGGTTAAAGCATGCAGACGGGAAGGTAATTTTCAGCTTCCATCCGGATGTGATTGAGAAAATCTTCATGGTCCCCAAAACTTTGGAATTCATGGATCTAACGAAAGAAAGATCCTTGCAGCTATGGAATCAAAATAAAATAGATTATCGGAGCCATGCTAATGACAAATGGTTGATCAATAAAAGATCAAACTTCCCCAAATGGCCAAGGACAATACACAGATCTGATTTCTCCCAAGAGGTCAATGATCTGTTCACCCTTCTAACCAGGATCTATGGTCTCAAAGAATCTAACTATTTTGAGATATGGATGTACAAATTCATCTATCAAATCATCGAACCCAGAGAACCCATCTACTGGGATGAAATCATAAGTACAACGTTATGTGAGCAGTTGGTTCATGTGAAGACGTCTTTCTCATTCCACATAAATTCACACTTAGTCTACATCGCTGCAACTATGGGGGACGTTTTCAGGACTCTCTACCAAGGGAGACTAGTCTCTAGTTCCCATATAGAAGTACTATGATCAGCTCACTGTCACGTAGAGGAAGTACCACCATAGAAGGGTGCTAGATGCATTTCACGAGCATTACAAGTGCCTTTACAACAATAAGCTAGCAACAAGGAGAGTATCAGATGAGGCATGGGAGAAAGTAAATCAGTACGGATGCATTTTCCTGCAATTTCCAACTTTCACTTACCTGAGAGTTGGTTACTCTGAAGGAGAACCATACAATTTGCCAAGATATCCTACTGATAGGATTATTCTCATGGAAGTGCAGTGATATCAAACCAACCAGCATAGGCCAGGATTCGGGATTTCCACCACTAAACCTCTTCAAATTGGCAAATGTGCACTTACCTCAGTGTACAAAGCAAAATTCATGGAATCCGAACTTCAACTCATGACACTGAAGAAGTTCAAGGCCAAGATCTGACTTTGATTACACCGACATGCATTCCAAGATGAAAAGGGCATTCACCCATGTTCATCACATTGAGGATGTATGAATTGATTTATGCAGCGAGGTAGACATCATCAGGATGGACTATTGTAGGCTCACTCTTCAACAAATCATTGATCTTGACTTGGTCCCTATTCTAGAAGAGGTAGAGGAAGACTGCATAATTCTAGATAAAATTCCACAATAGCCAACAAGAGAACCTTCTTCCTCTTTCAATCCAATGGAAGCAAAAAGAATCAGCTTCGACTTTTGATAGATTTCAATCCATTTTGCTGAATACCAACACATGGCTAAAAAGCAACAATCTAAAAAGACTCAAGCTAAGAGTTGGAATAGATTGTAGCCATTTTAGACCAATTGGAAGGAAATCTCAAGTGGAGGTAAAAAGGAAAGATAGTACATCCTCCTCGGAACCAACCAAGAGTTTCAAATTAAAGCTAAAAGGAGGAATAGTTGTCATTCCACCCTCACATTCATCTACAGCACCTCTCCAAGCACAAGAATCAAATGATGAGGAAAAAGAGGGAGAAGTAATGATCATATCTCCTCCACAACCACCAAGCAACCAAGAGTCGTATACCCAAGAGGAACAATTCTTGGCTGCCATAGACAATGATGTAGATTATTTACGCCTACGATTCCCATTTCAAAGGTGAATTTGTCAATGTTGCCTAAATCTTATGTGGCTCCTATTCTCACCGCAAAGCAATGTGAAAACCTGGAAAATGTGCTTGACGCTTTTCCAACTCTCACTGAGGGACAAGTTTCCCAAATTGATACCTCGATCGCAGGGTTTGAGACATTCATGACAGAGTCCTCCCAAAGGATACCCATCATCCTAGCTATGCAAACAAAAGCATGCACTATGATGACAGAGATACAATCAAGATCAATATCTATCATAGCCACCATACCAGTTTCAGAGGATGAAAATTTTAGCTTGCCCGCATGGTTAGGAAACATTACCATGAAGAGGAGCAAGAATGAGCTACCCCCAGACAATCTTCCTCCAAAGACGAACAAGTCTAAACTTCCTATGCACAGGGCAAAGTCGTCTCAAGAATCCTTGTTGATTCCAAGAAGACTAAATACGTTGAGATTACAAAACCTCTAGTGGATAAACCAGTCCAAGAGCTTAATCTCTTTGATTACAAGTTCACCAAAATTGAACTTGGGAAACAATCACAGTTGGGATGTCAAAAAGACACCCAGGATGCAATATTACCTTGTCAATGAGGAAAGACAAACTCAAAGAGAGGAAGACTCAACTGAAATTGGAGAATGGTCACCTTCACGAGGTGAATCAGAAGGCTTGGTTTGAGGAAATTATTACAAAGGTAGTCCAATCAATTAAAGATGCGCTCAAAGTCCTTGAACGTATCAAAGGTATTGAAGAAAGGCTTCATGATATGCTTGCCTCCTTCAATCAAGAGACTAACACCCTAAAAGAAGATCTGAGCACATGGGACCAAATGTCAGAAGCTGATTTGGATGTTTTGATCACATAAAACATCATTCCATCCATGGACATGTTCTATGAGTATTAGGGACTCATGGGTCACAAAGTGTAGGTAATGGAAAAGTTGTTGACAAAGACACAAGAAGCCCTCGAAAACTACCAAGTTGTGGAAATTGAGATCATGGGCGATCTAAAGCTGATGGAATGCAAGGTGCTCACTGAGGATGACAATTTGTTCACCAAATTAGACATGACTAGTGAGCTATAAGTGTAGTTATAGAGATTAAATCTTGCCCATTATTCACTCCACGAGTAAGTGGATTCTTTCTTAAAATAAAACAAAAGAATATCGGTAACATCCCTTTTGAAATCTCTTAACTTCTTGCTTTCCTCGAGTTGATCCAAGGAACAGTGAGAAGAGGGAGCCTTCCCTTTAAGGTAGGAGAGACTGTCTCACATACTGTGACTGGTCAACCTATTTTGCAACTGAATTTGCATAAACTGTCGGTAGCAAAATACCCACCCAACAAGTTGTAAATCCACTGAAAGATATATATATATATATATAACGATAATTCACTTGTTGAGGAGCAAAGGAAAGGAGAAAAATAAGAACCAGAGCAGTCTTAGGGCAGCAGACACATGAATACATATTTGTGGCAGATATACGAATACCTGTAGGAAACATGAATACACAGCAGATTGGAAGTAGAATATGCATATCGGATAAGGAATCATCAATCCACCAAAATAACATCAACACTTCAGAACAGCAAATCAGGATCAGATCCATTACTAATTGCAAGCAATAACACTTCTGTTTATTGTCAGCAAAATGTAGGGTAATCCCAAAAAGGGGACATTACAATGGATTTCATAATCCATGAGATCTGTACACATTTGACGATATTTACAATTTTAAACCTATTAATCTACCGAAGTTTCCTTCAACTAAAACTTAAAATCCATTTCATACTCATGTTCAATGTATTCATTGTATGTTTTAAATCCTAAAATCACTAGACTTCATGGATTTCTCAATTTGCCAAATCCTTGTTGAGTTTATGTGCTGAATTTAAGGTGAGTCTGATTCTTTTAACACTGGTTATTATACAGCTTCCTTTATAGAGCAACTTTCATTCGAGATTTGTTATCAAAATCAAACAATCAACCCTTTGCAGCTTTGTGATTCCGGTAGCTCCACTCACAAGCTCTTCATCACATCAACAAAAGGTTGCATTCCATCCACAGGTCATAATACATTATTAAAGACTTGAGCCACATATAAATACCTTCAAGACCAGCCAATTTGTACTTATAAATCTTTGAAAACTATGTAATTGTATATTTGCTCAGGAACATAAAATAATAATAATTTGTCCCTATATTTCCCTTCCCTTTCTACACCACAAGAAAGTTTCAACCTAGGAATTAAACCACAAACCTGAGTGGGAGATGCTGGAACTAAAACATCTCCTGCACGTGCCTTTGATTTAAAGGTAAGATTCTTAAGCAGCAACGTATCCATCATGTTTCCCATAATCTTTTGCCCAAGGGTCTGATTCCTGTACGGATTTCCCCTTGCTTGACTTGAGTCTGTTGATGATGACGGTATGCCTGCAGTATGTTTAAAATACACATTAAAATGGACAACCTAGTCTTCAGGAGAGTAAAAAGAAACTGTATCTATATCATAAAAGCAAAAGATCAAAGATTTTGCCATAATATACAGGAAGGTGCAGACAGCTTGAAAACAAGAATTAGATACTTTTCAGCTCAATAACAACCTTCAGAATCCCCAAGGTTTGAGCTGCCTTGTTCATCTCGCTCCCAAACTTCCCCATCTTGATGATTGTGAAAATCACTATTGTGAATGCTTTGGGGTGTACTGAAAAGTGAATTTCCATTCTCACGACTGTTGGGGGTCTCTTCATCCAATCCTACACCGTTGACAGTGGTTCTATCTTCTCTTCTATTCCCATTGCTTGTTGCACTGGTATTTTGCCTTCTGTACTCAAAACCATGTGTATTTGGTAGTTCAAGGGCTTGTGTTGTATAAGATGCATCACTGATCATCATAATTAAACAGTTGAGCACAAGGTCCAAAATATTATTTTTATAAAAGTGAGATATATGGCACAAAGATGATGCACTTCAGGAACTGTATGTAATTGTATAAATACATGTGAGAAAAATATATAAACACATACCGAATACTCGAATTTTTCCTCATGTAATCAAGGCCATGTGTGTTCAGTAGTTCTAGGGGTTGTGTTGTATAAGATGCATCACTGCCATTATGATAAAATGGTTGACTATAAGGTTCAAGTATTATCATTATTAATTGAAATGTTAAATATAGTGCATTTAAGTAATTCTCCTCAGAAAATCTAAAACATAGATGGCTAGGACAAAATATAGCATATACATACCGAATACTTGAGAGTAATGTGTTCCAGTCCTTCTCATTAAACTGTTGACCTCCAACATCTATTAAATGCACCAAAGCACCACACGAAATAGAAGCCACTGCTTGGTCTGGCTTTTTAGCACAATCTAACAGCAGTCCCAGTAGGGAAGGTAGCAGAAATGAAACTTCCTGTGAATGATAGAGGCAACAGTATTCAGTATGGTAGAAGAGGTTTTTACCCAGAATGCGACTTTCTGCTTGCTTTATTTCGATTAAATAAATAGAGCTTTTTTTCAAGATTACCATCTTTATCCTTGTAAACTCTGAGAAATAGAAATTGCATTCAAAAGTGACATAAAAAGTGCAGTGAGCCAGTTGATCAAAAAAGAGTTTATCCAGCAAATAAAATAAATGGCAACAAGTAACAAAGCGAGCAGGTGCTCCATCAGCCACCTTATAAAAGCTACTGAAGAGATCACAAAGCAATTGAAGGGAATGAATGCACGTGTCACGAAGCCAATGATCCCCTGAAGCAGACATATTGCCATCCTTTCCTGCATGCCTTACTTGATCAAATATGGGGAACAGCACACGATGAAACACATTCTCCCAAAATGATGATGAAAACTTGTGACCCCTCTCCTTTAGCAAGTCAAATAGCACCTCAAGTGCACAATTTCTTACTTCAGTCCTAGGATCAGAAGTCAAATCTGACAAACCCGCTAGCATTGGAAACCAGTAATGTTCTGTTACATCAAAGTCGCCATCAACCCCTATAACTTCAACAGGCTTTAAAGCCCCACCAGGAATAAGGCCCTGCAAGCACATAAGAAAATATAGATCAATGCTTTCAGCTAAATGGACTCAGCAAAAGAGAAATCTTCACTGTATGTAAACAAGTACTCCAATACTGCTCATATTTAACTTTTATGAAATCCTAACAAGATAAGACATGGTTATACTTCAACATGGTTAAAAAGGCACCAGAACATAGAAACATACCAGAACACATGTTTTGATAAAAGAAAGCACAGAAAACATGAAAATTTGTATAAAATTTAAACAGCTGTAACATAGTAACGTGTCATCTCAACACATCAGATAATGCTTTGGTGAGAATAGGCTGAAAAAAACCAAACAATATAAGGAAGAGACTCGCTATTATGATAATGATGGATTACGCTCAATTTTGATGGCACTGCTAGAGAAACTCCAGAATACAGGGATGAGATCATCAGTGTTTCTATGAGTTTTGAGGGCAGGAGATGACGGGTCAGGGAGAAAACAATTTGGGGTAAAAAAAAAATGTAAATTTGTATACATATGTATATGTATAAATATACATACATACATATGTATGTGTGTGTGTATGTATATATTCAACATTTAAATAACTTTAAAAAAACTATAAGAATCAGAAATTTAAAAATTAGGTGCAAGAGATTGTGTGTTGAATATGTAATAATAAAATCAGTAATCCCAAAATCCATCTGGGAATCCCAATATGAATCATTATACGTTTTCCATTTATCAACATTTAAAAGCACAAACTAAGGTGTCCAAAGGAATGCTAGCAAAAGCATTGCTAAGTTCATACTACAGCTACACTGAACTTCAAGCTCAAAAATCAGAGGCTTTGTCCAATCGATATCTCCAAAATCGCTCTTCAATAGTAGAACTATTTAATTTATTTGCCTTCTATAATTGGGTACCAACCACGCCTAGAACCTAGTTCAAATGAACATGTGCCAACTATCTAGACTTAATATCCCATCATATTGTTGAGCTCTCCTACATGGGCAGCTTGCAATCAATGAGAAGCAAGGCATGAGGAGCACAAGATTATACTGAGAGTGAGCATGAAGAGTGAAAAGGAAAACATCACTTCTGCCCTTCCCTGTCTGTCAACATCTGTGATTAGGGCTACTTAGACATATGTGTAAAGTCGTATGTTTCACGGCTGCACCAAATACCTCCTGCCTTTTGTATTGTATGGGCATTGCAAGGTTGGAAATTTTATGTGTTAGATAGGATCCCAAGGAAGTGTAAGACTTCATGGTTGGGTAGGAAAGTGCCTCAACCATATTTTTATGTTTTGTAAATTCCTACCAGTGATGATCGAATGGCGAGAAGGTCATTCATCACAACTTGTACTTATATGTTGGTTAAGCACACTTGCATAGATGAAAATATAAATTCTTATTTATGTTAAGATGTAACATTTGTTTGACAACTTAAATTTCTTTTGAAATATTGTGGTGACAAGATGAGCTTGGGGGCCTCACATTAATGGAAAAAGTGGGTCTGCTAATCTTTCTAGGTGATTGGCAAGCATACCTAGAAGATTTGTGTGGATCACATGATAAATATTGTATTTTTATGATGTAAAAATGTCTGACGTGCAGGTCGACATTTTCTATGATGTTCATCGATGTATGACACTTTGGATTTATGTTTGATGTACTACTATGATGGAATGAAATTTGACATGTAGATCAACTTCTTGAGTGTATTCATTTATGGCATAGTCATGTATGACGTGTTCGACTGTTTGGTCAAAAATTGGCTTATGAAATGTAATTAATAGTGTATCTCTCATTTCAACATGTAGGTCGAAAACTAGTATCAAGTTACATAATTATTGCAAGACATTTTATCTACTAGTTGATTTGACTATATGTAGTCAACTTTTGACTTTGACTTGATTTGATTTTTCTGCTCTTTGTAGTTTTTGACCTATGTGGGAAGTGTATGGAAATGTGATCTTCTTGTGAGTATGTAGAAGGGTATGTATAGATCCTTCTTTTATCTATTTTCGAGAATAGATTGCATTGGTGCTATGTATATGTGATGATCCACCTTGTGCAACTCTTATTTTATTTGAAGTTGTCAACACATTTGACTCAGTCAACATGGTCGATGAACATTGACCGATGATTTTGTTGTCTTGAGTTGTTTATTTTAAACTCTTAGTCGATATGTTTTTCGACGTAGACTTAGTCATTATGTATTCAACTTAGACTTATGGTCAACATTGTTCTAATGCATTTGACTGTGTGGCCTTTTATCATTCAATTTACTTATCATATTGGTTGGATATATGTCGTTAATTTTAAGCTAAATGATGCTTTATGATGTAAATTTATTGGGATGTCAACTTCTGCAAGAGTTTGTGTGCTTAAAGTTGATTAAATATTCCTAAGTACATTAATAATGTTATATGAGGATGTCATGATGAAATAAATGTAATGTGATTGCATTACGGTATTATGTTTTCGCGGACATTGACTTATTGATGTGGACACTTACTGACTTAGCGAACACCACATATTAGATGGTACATATGAGTGATTAATTAGGTTATGCATGATCAAGATGTGACTAAAGTTGAGTTGATAAATGTTACCTCCTTGAGCTTTTGACATTGTGAATAAGCTAAAAGTTCTTAAAATGATTAATTATTACATGTACTTACATCAAATGTGTGTTTATCTATCTTTTAAATCTATATTAGTGCTATCTTTAAAACGTGCATGTTAATGTTATTAGAATGCATTTCAAATGAGAATTTGGTTTCATTTCAGAAAAAGAAATGTTAATATTGTTAATTAAATGATAGCATCTCAATGTGAGTACATGCATTATCTTGAATATTGAAAAATGGAAGTTAGATGGATAATCATGATTGTGAGATTCATGTGTATCATTTCTATATATCCCTGCATTGGGAGGATGCATTTTCTAAGTGGGGAAGGATGTCATAACCCATATTTTATCCACTAAATTTATTGATCATTCTCTTGCCACATGTATTTGTAACATTTGTTAAAATCATTTTTTTTTAATGAAAAGTGGATTCAAACAATAACAAAAATTCAATCAAGAAACCGTTAGAAATTAAGATTGGTTATTGAAACTGCATGAATCGAGATTATGCCAACAAAGGAAAAAACAAAAAAATAGGATCTCCACTTCACGGGCAGGGCACTTGCTATACATTTTTATCCGGGCAATGCACTTGTAAATAGTCTATCTAAATAATGAGTGCCTAGAATGTTCTCCACATATGACAGATCATTCCCATAGGGGATTGGTTTCTACGCTGCCATAGTGATCAGTCATGCTCCAATGCAATGCAAGTTCCTCTTATTCATTGAAATCAAGCTATTTGATTTCCTGTGTATTTTTGCTTTGCTTGAAATGTTATTCTTTACCTCTGAACCATGCTAGTTCATATAAAGAATTTCTTTTTGGTACTATTCTCTCTTAAAACTATTAGGGAATCATGCGGCATTGTAAGATGTTCAGTTGTAATTCTTTACCACTTCCACTGGGTGTTTAGACGCTCGATTGTCCAAAGGAAAGAAATTAAATTCATTTGATTTTTATTCTTATTTTTTTAAATTGTTGATATTAAGTGTGATACTTCATGCACTTGATGGGTATCCAATAGGCTAAGAGACCTTGGAAAGGAAAAACTATGTTGCAGGAAATGAGAATTTTAGCATGAGATGTTTTAGAGGGAATGTGAATTTATGTAAGATCTCATTCCATATGTAGAATTTCATTCCATCTAAGCAATGCCACATCATCAAAAGTGAGAGAATTGCAGAATACAAAAGAGAAACCCTAGTTGACTAGTCAACCATCCATTTAATCATAAGCAAAGAATAACAATAAATATTCATTAATGAAGCATTCGTGGTGTCAATTCAATGATGCTGACCTACACATCATACATCCATGACAAAAACAATATAATTATACATTTGGATGTCAACTTCTGCAAGCATTTGTATGCATAATGATGATTAAATGTTAAATGAGTACATCGATGATGTTATATGTGGTTTTCATTATATTTCATGCTGATTCAATTTATGATGAAATAGATGTAACATAATTGCATTACCTGATTATGTGTTCGTGGATACTGGCCTATTGATGTTGACACTTGTGAACACCACATGTTAGATGGTACATGTGAACGATTATTTATGTTACTCATGACCTAGATGTGATTAATAGATGAGTTGAGAAGTCATAAGTTTAAAGGAAAAATGTTGACTCTTGATATTTAAATTGATCTCATTTAGCTACTAACATTGTGAATGAGCTAAAAGTGTTGCAAGTGCATATGTATGAGTATGGGAGGAAGTGGATATGAAGTACCAACTAGCGGAGTCAAATCAGTGCGATTTCAAGGTATGATAAGTAAGAATAAGTATGTGTGTGATATCATGTGATTTAACGTAATATGTTCCTTAATTTTGAGAATCATTGAGATAAGGAAGTATTTGATTTGATATTTCATTTAATATTTGATTTGAATTACGGTATACGATGGACTAATATTTTGGTATTGTTCATGTCAATGTAACAAAGGGAACGACACATCATAAGAAAGCGGGGAAAGTAGATTTTTTTGTTTGGAAAAGAAAAAAAGGGAAAAATATAGTGTTCTCCCCAAGTGTTGGAGGCATCTTTTGGAGAAGCGTGCACGGAAGAAGCTGCAAGCAGGCTCAAAGTTTAAATTTCTGTTTCATTCCCAGTTCTCCTTCTCCAATATTATTAATAGTGTTATATGATTATTATTGCACTGAAATTATGATGCTGGAAATTGACTTAAGAAATGCATGTCATTCCAGCTATGTGTGTTGCCTTATGAATGTTGAGTGTTTTTGTTGTGCAAGTGATCCACTAGAAATATCTAAACTAGAAATTTAAAAAGTCAACGAAAAAAACAATGTTTCCTACTTGGTCGCCTAGGTGGGCCCCAACCCTCCAAATGTCCTAAAAGGTTAAAAGAGACCACATTTTGGTTGTTTTGTCATTTGTTTGGTTTTGCTAGTGAAGTTGGAGTGTGTTGTAGTTGTCTGGGGTTTTCATTTTGTAAGAAGAGGAGGTGCTTTTTTTGCTTCCAAGAGCTTGAGCAGGGGTTTGAGCTTCCATTTTGTGCACCAAGTATAAAACTCTTTATGCTTCCATTTTCCATTTTTTAAATAGATTTGCAGCTTGAACAGTCTGATTTAAAATAAATAAATAAATTGTTTCAGCTCAGATTTCCATTGCATATTTAAATCTCAAAACAAAGCACAATGAGCAACAGTGGGAGTACCAGTAGTAGTGGTGATGAAGAGGAAAATGTGGTTGGGGTGATGTTGCTAGTAGTGGGACAAGGAAAAGAGCTGATCCTAAATCTGATTTGTTTAAATGCCCTTTCACCATCATGAAAAATTTTGCAAAAGGTCCTTTCAATAGGAAAAACCCTCTCCTCCAATATGTCACACCTAAGCCAAAAGATAAAAAGAATTCAAGAGGGACTAGGATGTGAGATTGCCATGTTTGTCTTGACGATTTTAGGGGCAACTATACAAGGGTGAAGTCACACATTTTAGGAGTTACATGCCATGGATTCAAAGCTTGTCCTAACTTGACTAATGAATGGAGATTAGAATGTCAACGACTGCAGTTAGAGGTTGAAAAGGCGGGGCAAAATTTGAAAATGACATCACCATCTATTCTGTCGCAATCATCTAGGCATATGTCATCTGCCATTGGTACTAGTGGCAGCCCTACTGAGTCTAGAGGGAATAGAAAGATGAGTAGTGGTGACAAGGGCTCGGTGGAAAGTGTGTTTAATGCACAGGCAAAGGAAAAGTGTGAGACATTCATTGGTATATTATTTGTTGCTAATGGTATCCCATATCATGCAGCCCTTTCCACTTATTCTAAACAAATGGTGAAAGATATATTGACTATGAATCACTCATTTGTACCCCCTAGTGAGCATAAGCTACAAACCACCATCCTAGATGAAGAGTACTCAAGGGTTGCTTTGTTGTTTGAGGATATGAAACGCACTTGGGTTAGGACAGGCTGCTTTATTGTGATGGATGTGTAGACCGATGTTAGGCATCGACCACTCATCAATATCATTGTCACATCCCCTGCTGGCTCTTATTTTTGAAAGCCATAGATTGCTCAAGAAAAAAGGATGCAGAATTCCTATTCACTGATTTTGCAACTTGTGTGCAAATCAGCCGATTTGATGATAGAGGGTGCTTAAAGGCACATCTTTTGGACCTCTTGTTGTGTTCGTGCCTTGAACAATGCATGGAAGGACATAGGAAAGATTGAATGAGTGAAACAAGCAGTGTTAGAAGCTAGAGAAGTGCAAATGTTTATATGCAACCACCACACTTCACTTGCTCTATTCAAGTCCTTCTCTAAGGAGGAATTCCTCAAACTAGCCGAGAAAGGATCCTACATTAGGATTTTATGAGGATCATATTAGGCCTATTGTGACACGGAGGTGGAACATGATGAATACCCCACTCCATATGGCAGCCTTTGCTCTAAATCCCAAATGCTAAGCACAGTTGGGTGGAACGGGCCTCCCATGTGATGATCCCAAGATATTGGATGCCTTCACAAGAGCTATTGATAAGATATATTCAGTTCAAGAGACCTCTACTCTTCATGCACAGTTCCTTGACTTCACCAACCTTCATGGCCCAAACTTGGGTAAGCCACAAGTAAGGTTGGATAGAGCGGTTTTGGCACAGAGAGATCCTATTGGATGGTGAGCCTAGCATGAAAGAGACACACTTGAGTTGAAAACAATTGCCACTTGCCTCCTTGCACAGGTTGCTAGTTCCTCAACTGCAGAGAGTAATTGGTACACATATTCATTTATCCACTCCATAAAGAGGAAAAAAGTTACCTCTAAAAGAGCAGAGAAGCTAGTGACGGTGCATCATGCTCTTCAACTTGCGGATCATCAAACTTTAGAGTATAGGAAGACAATAGCTTTGCAGTGGGATGTTGAGCTTGAGGATGTGGCCCAAACAGATGTGGATGACAAAGTACTGAGATTGGTTGGGGCTCCATTAGGTGAGACTACGCTTCCTATGGAGGATGATAGTGAGGACTCTAATTTTGATGGCATGGCGATAGAGGCAGAATAGGAGCAGCAATCTGCTTCATTTTTCTATGTTTTGTTCTCTATGTTGAACTTGAACATGATGATGATACATTGATACTTTATGGCAGCCCTCTAGCCTTTGGACATATTTGGATTTTCAGATTTTTATGATATTGTTCACTACTAAACTTATATTTAAATATTTTTGTTCACATATTGATATGCATATTGACAATTGCGTACTAAAATTGGTTATTATTTCCTAAATGGCATTCAAATGTTGTATATTAAGGATCTATAATGTTTAAATGACATGCTTTGTGCTTAGTTTCATATGAATGACATGTATATTTGCAAATTTCAATGTATTTTGAAATTTCCGTATATAAATATATATAGCCATCCCCGTTTGTCGTCCCCCACGTCCCAAAAATCGCCAAAAAAATTGTAGTCCCGGAAACCCGTCCCACCATCCCTTGCTGTCCCCATCTCGAAAACTCGAGGTAATATAGGAATAAGCAAGATTCTACACCTAGTTGGGTAGAGCCCAATAAGCCAGCCATGTTGTGGATGTATCTAGATATGCTTACGTACGAAGGCGAAATTGAAACCCTTCAAAAGAAGCAATGGTAATAGAGTGAAACAATTATCCTCTTTCGAGAGTAAGAGTAAAGACGAGCTTCAGATGGTACAGTATGTAAGGGGTAGTAAGGAAGTACAAGAGATGACGAGCGGAGGTGAAGGGGATGGTACAAAAGAGAGAATCTTAGAGGCAGAAGGGGTGGCACTAGTAGTAGGCTGATTGGAGAGTGAAAAGATCTCCAATGCCAATTAACTATCACCCGCCGCATATTTGGTCACACCACAAGAAGCAAGACAAATCCATTCGATACACAAGATGGGGCCAACCCCGATCCGCATAACGACATCATGGGGAATCTAAGGGGCAACCCCAGTAGCCTTGGTGGTAAAGGTGCACCTGCATGTAGATTTATTACTCTAATGGACAAAGTTGTGGTCCCTATAGTCAAAGGTGTAGTTCATAAGGTTGAAGGTTCCCCTACAATTAAAGGTTTGGCCTATACGATCGAAGGTTCAATTCCACCTACCATAGGAGTTAAGGATAAAGAAGATGCTACACCTATACACCATGATGTCACAAGCGATGTGGACGTAAATAGAGCAGACGTAATAGGAGGGAGTGTGACACTTGTGCCTCTTGAGAGCATGTGGTTAAGACCAAGCTGGATAGTTTTTTGCACAGGTTTGAGATTAGCGTCAGTGAAATCTCACCCACCTTGCTTATAGTTCAGCAGTTCCGAAGATAGACATCCAACATGAGCCTGAACTTGAGCCCATAGGTGGGGCATCCCTTGGAGACACATTAGGAGAGGAAGTGATTGAAATTAAAGAAGAAAGTGTGCACCAGAGAGACACTTCCTTGCAGTAGACAATGATGACGAAAGATGCTAGCAAAAGAGTAACACAAGATGATGACTACATTAAGATCTCCAAGCCCGACCCGTGAGGTGCCCCAGGATTGATCTTGACGTATTTGGCAAAATTAGAGGGATCTTTTGCAGTAGCACATGGGAGGCTTCACCAAGTAGGTAGAATGGGACCCGTCTCAGTCGAGGTAGAGAGGCTCCTAGAATTCATGACACAGGGTTGATTGCGAGAATTCACAAACTATTTTACAACTCATGGATGGCCACTCACAGAAACATCACAGATGGTTGAGACATGGGGTTGACCGCATACACTGGAGGGATAGGATGGTATCATGTTAAGTATTTAACATGATAATCTCCAGGTCTGGAAGTGCAGGTCGCACTTAATCTTCTCATTCTAGATATCTACGAATGGCTTTATATACTCTCCTTTCCTATTGTGAGGCGGCGACTTTCCAAATTCATTTGCATTGATACTAACCTAACACAATGTGTGTGTTAGTTGCTAATTTTAACTAGTCTTGAAATTGCCGATTCATGACAAAGGTTTATGAAAGCCGACCAAGGATAGGGACATGCCCTTTGAGGGTGACGTCTCTTGGTTTAGATATTTAGAGGGATGGTGATGCAGTTTTGAAGGACACACAAAACACAATTCAATTTGCTCCTTCAAGCATCTATATCCAGTAATAATATTGCAAATAAACTCCCACATAATATTAGATCAAGATTGATTATTCTCAATTGTAATCAGAGTTAAAGAAGTACAGTATTAACCTCCTAAGGAAAGTTGATAAAGTCTGATCAAAGCATAAAATTTGCAGATTATTTACATGGTATCAGAGCTCTGGTAATCAAACCTAGGCTCTGCAAAATTTTAGTAATCAGACTTCGTATACATCAAGCAACTATCTCCTATCTTCTATAGCATACACAATAAGACCCAAGGATAGGTTTAATGGGAAGGAACATTTTGAGGCCTGGAAATTCAGAATCATGATGATTCTTGAAGAGAACGATGTAAAACAATTTGTTGATGGAGCATCCAAACAACCTCCAGTTGAACCTCACAAATCTATCTGGAGCAGAGGAAATAGAAAAGCTATTCAAATCATCTTGGATGGAGTAAAAAATGATATCCTACCTATGCTTACAAAACATCAAACTACCTTTGATATGATGAATGCATTACGAAATGCATATGAAGTAAACAACGCAACTAGGGTTCTCGCACTAAAAAGGCAACTGAATCACATTCAAATAAAGAAAGGAGAATCGATAAATTCTTACTTCTTAAGAGTTGTCGGCATTAAAGATGAACTATCAAGCATAGGATCCATCATTAGTGACATAGAATTAACGCTTATGGCTATAGATGGATTGCCAAATTCATGGGAGACATTTGCACAAGGAATAAATGCCAGAGATAATCTTCCGGACTTTAAACAGACTAAAGAATGATTGTCTTCAAGAGGAATCTAGAAAACTAAAGAAAGGAGGGAAACCAAAAGCAAAAGATGAAGAACTTCACGTTCTTAATACAAACTCCTATAAGGACAAGAAGAAGCATTACAAGAAGAAAAAGGTTAATCAAAAAAATGGAAAACCCAAGAAAGATCTATCTAAAATAAAGTGTTTCAAATGTGAAAAATTTGGGCACTATAGATCTAATTGTCCTGAAAATTCCAAACAACAAGCAAATTGTACAAATGTTATTAGAGAAGAAGATACTTATGATCTTGAAAACCGTGTTTTGTATTCCTCACTATCAAATGAAATTTCAAATAAAGCATGAGTAATTGATAGTGGATCTTCTAGACATATAACAGGATACAAAGAAACTCTAGATTCTTTATCAGAGAAGGTCAACGGTGAAGCTACCATTGGTGATAACTCAGCACACTCCGTTGAAGGAATTGGAAATTGTACTTTAAAACTAAAATCAGCAAATACTCTTCTTCTTAAAGGTGTACTCTATGTACCAGGAATTAAAAGAAACTTAATCTCAATTACAGAACTTGAAGATGATGGGCACAATGTTGCATTCGTGGATGGTAAAGTATTAACTTGGGCTAAGAACTCCTCCATCAAGAAAGAAAAGTTAATTGGTCAAAGAGAAGGATATTTTTATGAATTAAATACAGAACCTGGTCAATCTATTCAAGCCCTGGTTCACGAAGCTGCAGATATAAATGAAATAAGGCATAGAAGATTAGGGCATCTAAATTTCAAAACTTTATCAACTGTGGAGAAGATGGTTACTGGATTACCTAAACTAAATAAAGACCACCCAAGTATTCGCAAAGGGTGTGCTCTGGGTAAGAACACTAGAAGTCCCT
Source organism: Cupressus sempervirens (assembly GCA_028749045.1). Lineage (NCBI taxonomy): Eukaryota > Viridiplantae > Streptophyta > Pinopsida > Cupressales > Cupressaceae > Cupressus > Cupressus sempervirens. The sequence goes on along the minus strand of CM053784.1, from coordinate 428,630,686 downwards.
TTCATGATAGTACTAGGAAAACAAATAATGTACTAGAATTAATTCATTCAAATTTATGTGGACCTATGTTTGTTCCTTCTCTTGGAGGATTCTGGTACTATATCTTGTTCATTGAGGACTTCTCTAGGAAAACATGAATTTATTTTTTTAAATGCATGGAATCAAAAGAAATCCTACAAAGGTTTAAAGAATTCAAAACATTATGTGAAAATTTTTCAAGGCATAAAATTAAAACCCTTAGAACTAATAATGGAGGAGAATATACCTCAGATTTGTTTATAAGGTTTTGTAAAGAATCAGGGATTAAGAGGGAGTACATTGTTCCTTATAATCCAGAACAAAACGAGGTAGAAGAAAGAAAGAATAGGACAATTATAAAAGCTGCTAAAGCTATGATTTTTGACCAAAATCTAGAATATTATCTTTGGGCAGAAGCCTCTTGTATTGTTGTATATATTCAAAACAGAAGCCCTTGCTCCTATCTTAAAGATAACGCCCCTAAAGAAGTATTTACTAAAGTAAAACCCAATATAAGTCATCTTAGAATTTTTGGGTGTCCTGTATATATCCATATTCCAAAAGAAAAGAGAACCAAGTTAGAACCCTCTGGGAGGAAAGGTATTTTTGTAAGGTATAGTAAAACATCTAAGGCATATAGGATTTTCATACCTGGACAGAAAAATATTGAACTTAGTAGGGATGTAATCTTTGAAGATCTTGCATTCAAAAGAGCCATAAGTTCTGATGAACCTTCTCCTTTACCTAGTTCTGAAAGAAATAGTGAATCTGGGTCCTAGAGGGAGAACATAGAAAAAATAGAAGATGGAATTCAAATTATGAATCTTGAAGAAAATTCAAAGAAAAGACCACTTTGGGCCATTAAAACAGTTGAAGCAGCTCAAGACTTTACTGCAACTTTCGGAACAGTTAAACAAAGCAAAACACCTAAAAGATTCTCTAGTTATACAGCAAACATGAGTGATTTATCCAAAACAAAACCTACCAATTTTTTTAATGCTATTAAACATACAGCTTGGAAAGAAGCCATGACAAAAGAATTCCAATCTATTATGAAAAATGATGTTTGGGAAATTGTTCCAAGACCTAAAGGAAAATCTGCTATTTCTTCCAAGTGGATATTTAAAATAAAGCATGTTGCCGATGGTAGTATTGAGAAGTATAAAGCCAGATTTGTAGCCAGAAGATTTTCTCAGAAAGAAAGAATTGATTATGAAGAAACCTTTGCTCTTGTTGCCAAATATACCTCCGTAAGAGCAGTCTTAGCAATTGCCGCATCAAAGGGATGGAAGGTACATCAGATGGACGTAAAAACAGCATTCCTAAATGGAAAAATTTCAGAAGAAGTATATCTGGAGCAACCAGAAGGATTTGAAACTCATGATTCTAAAGCTTTGTTTGCAAGCTCAAGAAAGCTCTCCATGGGCTTAAACAAGCTCCCAAGGCCTCGTATGAAAGAACTGATAAGTATCTCACCGGCTTAGGATTCTCCAAGAATGAAGCCGATCCCAATTTATATTATAAAAGAAATAAAAATGATATGATAATTCTGATACTGTATGTTGATGATTTACTAATAATAGGTGATAATCATCTCATAGATCGGTACAAGAAAGATCTAACTAGAGAATTTGAGATGAAAAATTTGGGACTCCTTCATTACTTCCTAGGACTGGAAGTACGGCAAAATTCTGACAGTATTATACTAAATCAAGGGAAGTATACATCAGACATTTTAAAGAGATTTGGAATGTGGAATTGCGAACCTATGTCTTCTCCAATGGAGACCAATCTACATAAACTTAAGGAAGCAGCAGCAAAATCACCTTCCATACGTTCTACTCTCTACAAACAAAGGATTGGGTCCCTTATGTACTTAGTAAATACAAAACTGGATATTTGCTATGCAGTTAATGCCTTAAGCCAGTTTATGTGTGAAACTTAGGAGATTCACCTAGTTGTGGTTAAACACATTATGAGATACTTACAAGGCACTCCTAATCTTGGACTCAAATACGAGAAAGTTGCTTTAGACTTACATGGATTCACTGATTCAGATTAGGGTGGAAGTGTTAAAGACAGGAAAAGTACTTCAGGATGTTGTTTCAGCTTAGGATTAGAGATGATATCTTGGATATGCAAAAAACAGTCTTCAGTAGCTCAGAGCTCCACAGAAATTGCAGCAGCGATGGCCTCTCAAAAAGCAGTCTGGCTAAGGAAGTTACTTGTGGGATTATTTGGGCAAGCCATGAATCCTATGATTATTCATTGTGATAATCAGAATTCCATCAAACTCTCAGTGAATACAGTTTTCCATTACAAGTCCAAGCATATTGAAATTCCTTACCATTATGTAAGAGATATGGTAGACAGGAATTCTATAAAATTGGAATACATTTGCACTACAAATCAGACAACAGACATACTCACCAAACCACTATCTACAGTGAAGATAGAACATTTCAGGAGGAGACTCGGTATGGTTGAGTTGTAATCCATTTGTAATCTTTTGATTATTAATGATTAACTATTATGGGCTCCACTATTTGTATTCATTATTTTAGAGGTGACGATTTCTAAAATAATGAACACTTATATATAAAGCATTATGAGAGATGACAATCTCTTAGATAATGTGGTAAACAGTAGAGTTCTACTATAAGATCTAGATGAGTTCAAGATCATATTGTGATGTAGGCATTGCTATGTCTATGAGTCACAATCTGGATAAAAGAATAATTTTAGCATTTTCCAAGTTTATCTTGTATTCTGGTAGATCTTAAACTCAAGATCTCATTGTGACATAGAATTACTAGTTTCTATGAGTCACAACTTGTGTCTTATCACTAGTAGCAGTGATTTGTCATATCACAGGTTTAGTAATATGACAATGTATTATGTGTTCTATAATACCATATACTAAGAAGATTCAGAGAGATATAGAGTATTAATTATTGCTTATTTATCTGTATTGATGTTGCTAGATATAATATCTCTCTGTATGATTATCAAGTTAAGAGGGAGTGTTAAGTATTTAACATGATAATCTCCAGGTCTAGAAGTGCAGGTCGCACTTAATCTTCTCATTCTAGATATCTACAAATGGCTTTATATACTCTCCTTCTTTCCTATTGTGAGGCAGCGACTTTCCAGATTAATTTGCATTGATACTAACCTAACACAATGTATGTGTTGCTAATTTTAACTAGTCTTGAAATCGTCGATTCATGAGAAAGGTTTATGAAAGCCGACCAAGGATAGGGACATGTCCTTTGAGGGTGACGTCTCTTTGTTTAGATATTTAGAGGGATGATGATGCAGTTTTGAAGGACACACAAAACACAATTCAGTCTGCTCCTTCAAGCATCTATATCCAGTAATAATATTGCAGATAAACTCCCACATAATATCAGATCAAGATTGATTATTCTCAGTTGTAATCAGAGTTAAAGAAGTACAGTATTAACCTCCTAAGGATAGTTGATGAAGTCTGATCAAAGCATAAAATTTGCAGATTATTTACACATCATAGGCGAACTGCACAGCATGAAGCATGTATTCAGAAAAAATATTCTGCAACTCCAAAGAGTTACGCAGTACAGGGGGAAGGAAGAGGAGCACGCATTGGTAGTAAAGCAGGAGATAGTCACCAAGGAGGAGGTCATGGAACAGGAAATAAATACTACTGCCCTGGAGGAATAATTAGAGCACAAGCAAGTGGTGTGATCATGGAATGAGACACGAGTTAAGAGATAGAGGGGGATGGTTGGGAGCCACTCTGGGAGAGCTTGAGAGCACAAAGAGAGATCTGGTGGACGCTGTCAAACTAGTTAGTCACTTGATAAAAACATCTGACAGAAAAACGTAACCTGTGACTTCTTAGTTAGAAGCTTCCCGGGCCGATGTCCTCAACCACTCTATGGGTGTCCTCTCACCTCACATGCCAATAGTTGTAATTATCGCAGTACATCAGCCCGTTTTTGTTATGTCCACTGGAAGATAACTGCTTTTGGAGGGGGACAATGTTGGCTGCGACTTTGCCAATTATAATAAACTATGTTTTGTTATGTAAAAAGCAATATAATGACAACTAAGGTATCGGATAGTTGTATGGAACCAACGGTTGGCATTTTTAACCAACTGTCGAATACTTTTTATTGTGGGCTGGTATAGGGAACAAGGACTACAATTGTATAGACATTACATGGAAATTAAAGCTATATCTCTCTGCCAATTTCTTGTATTATGTGTTTTATCTGAATAGATATGTTGTATGAGTTCTGTTCATAATCCTGTTTGCTCAGAGTATTAAACATATACCCTATAGGGAGTAAACAGCCAAGTACTCTCCAACACATGGCCAGACTTGGTGTGGGAGTCTCGATGACTTGGCTTGGCCAGCTCAGAGACTCAAAAATTTGGTGTCTTGTAGAGTACTTGCAGCATCTTCAAAGCATTGTCCAAACTCAAAATCAATGCAAATAAAGAGGGCAAGGGTACAAGCTACCACCTCATCCCCTTGTCCCCGAACATCTCTAACACAGAGTTGGTCATTGGGGACACATCTTTGTGGACCACTAAGTTTTAAGTTTAATGGTGATTGACAACCTCTGTTAATGTTCTCAGTCCGTCTAGGATTGGGTGTACTGAAGTAAATGCAATGAGTGCCTTCCAAGCAAAAAATTGCCTGTAGAAGAGGGATGGCAAAAGTCTCAGATGAAAGGGGCATCAATGCTAACTATTGAAGCATTCCAAATGGTGTCAACTGTCAAGCAATGACTGGAAAATAAATATCATACAGAAATAAAGGATCTTGAAATCTCATAGCAACATAATAACATAGCAGAACAGGAAGCACAATGGCAGAACTAGCAGCTGATTGATACACAGAGAAGTTTGGCAAGATGCTTTAGACACATCATCTTCCCGCCACGGCAATAATGCTAGATTAGAACACACAAAAATTAAAGAGCTTTACCTTCATAAAAAATTGCAATACTGAAGATCAAAATGAAAAGATACTGTTGTGCATTCAAAATCTGTCTTTGTGACATTCTAAAATGCATTTTTCAAGGTTACATTAAAAAGAAGAACACTAAAGAACCTAGAGTGTGATATAGGAAAGAGAAAGGAAATTTCTCTTTTAGGCAGAAAAGAGATACTTACATTTAATTTTGAAAATTCATGTGTTATATTTTTTGTCTTGGAAAAGTTAACACCAAATAATGTTGGCATCTCAAAAAGAAGAATTCCAAGTGTAGGGTTTGTGAATCCCAATTTACCATTTGCCAGATACAAACAGTCAAACCTAAATAAAATAAATCCTAGAGCTTATCAAAGTTATGATAGTCCTACATTCATTACCATGGTCATGGATCCTCACCACCATAATTTAACACAAAGAGAAGAGCATGATATTTGCATACCTCTGCAAGCCTATCTTCACATATACGAAGAAGAGCAATGGCCTTCAAACTAATGCGTGGACAGTTTTTATTATTAGCAAATGCTATAAGGCAGTTTACGCAGTCCATGAAGCAATCCCCAACAACCTGATCAAAGTGTTCAAGGATCACTGCAACAACAGCATATTAGTGTCCCGTTCTGTGTAATATTAAAGGACATGAAATTTATATATTAATCAAAATGATAGGGAAAGCATAACAAGAATCTATCGCAAAACTGAGCATTATTTTATCATGCCTTGCTCAACATTCTCAAAGGCACTTTCTGCAATTGATTCTGATTCGTCATCAGCAGCCGCTGTAAATATCATAAAGACACTCCTCCAACCAGATTTAATGCTTCCAACCTTTGATTTGATCATCTGATTCAAAACAACTTGTCAGTTAATGGCTGTCTAAGAACTAAGACAGCGAATGAACTACTACATTAGCTGACACATCTAAATTTATCTTGTACATAAACAGATCATTGACATGTTTGAGGTCAATGAACATTGTACATGCACTAACCTGAACAATACAATCTACAATGAGTGTACGAATAGTTGCATTTCTGTTGTTGCGCATGAGAATAACAAATGGTTTCAAGATATCATTCTGGAAGGTGAATTTAGCAAGTTCTTCCCTTTCCAAATACTTTATTCCAAGCTGCCTTAGTGAGTCAATTGCATACATGGAAATCTTCTCGTCATGGTGACTTCCAGCAGAGATAAAGTGATGTGAGAGAACAGACCATATTCTTGCCCAAACCTGACACGAAGGAAAAAGAGATTTTTAACCATAATGTAAGGACAAAAAGTTTAGGTGGCTTCGAAAACTTCAATATCATAGAACAAGATAGCTTAAAGTCTTCTTACTAAAATAAGGTATGCTATGAAGTCTCACCATACGTATCCGAGCCATATTGTAGTAGCTTATTTCAACAAGTTTCTGCAGGCTAAAAACTCGTGCAGGTGTTTGTTTTAATTCCTCTGCAGAGACACCACATAAGGCTGTGAAGAATTCTACAATTGAATCACTTGGCAACTTCACACTATTCACAAACACCTGTTCAGTTGGTTTGCCAGTGAGATCTCTCAATGACTGAAGCAAAGCATCCCTGGATATCTGATTTGAACCATACATAACTGTTGCAGCCATGGAAGGTGTGGAAGTGATATACTCCAGCCTAGATACACATTCTAAAACAGCATTCCAAGTGTCCTGCAAGGCATATGTCTCGGTGTCACACAAGGTCAACAGCATCCGTAAAGCCTCCACATTTTTGCTCCTCATCTCCTTTGGCGCATGCAGAAATGTAAATCTGAAATAACAATAGTATACAACAAATATCAATTATATCCATATTTCAAGGTACCAAATTAAATTCTAATCATCTTTGTTTGATTCCTAAACTCAAAATCCAAAATAAGGCCCAAATATTCGTACAAGCAAATCTAGGCAGATATAAACGAGCTTACAGTAAGTGAATACATGGTTAAGAATTTGAATTTTTCACAGCTGAACATATTATCATCTATGTGGATACAACTGCGTTAAGCTTTTAGATTCAAACATTTCAGGAGTCCCTTGAGACCCTATTCAGAGAATCATAAGGACATGCATAGGAAAATCAATTCCCTTATACATTCAGATAATGACAGTCAGATCAAAAAATACATATAAAGACAGAAAATATTGTGTCAAAATGTAATTTTCTTTGTTCTAACCTTACTAAGGATGTCAAGAAAGCATATCGCATTGTATCCATTCCAAGAACCCTTGTAAGATGGATACCAAATTTAAAGCCCTCCATGCAAAGCAGGACTCTAGGTTTGTTATCACTATCCTCCATAGTTACAGAAAATGCCGCAAGTAAGGGCCATCCTACAGCCTCAAGCATAGGTTTTACAAGTTCCATTTGATGAGCAGTGTAAAACACTCCCCTCTTTGTACCACCCTCCTTAAAAAATGCTTGTGTACGCTTAACAATTTCCTCACTTTCTTTCTTCGTGTCATCTGTCCCATTTCTTCTTGGCATTGCCAAATTCAGAATGTTAACAATTCGGCCTCTCTCTTCAGTGTCTGGCTTTTGCCTAGTACTTTTACCTGAATCAACATTATCATTCTTCAACTTTATCTCCTCTTTCAGTATAGAATCATAAATCTCTTCCAAAAGCTCCTTGGGAGCACATTCTTCTGCATCAGTCGTTGAGTTCATCCTGACAAAATCTGCTTTTGACATTTTTGACCTTACCATAGGATTATGTGCATCTGTATTTAGCATTATAACTGCATATGCAAGCACATAAGCTGTATCAGCGTTCTTGAAGAGTCCTGGATTATCATGACAATACCTGTCCACAGTAAACCACCAATGTCATTCATTAGTAAGGTAATGTATAATCTGCTAGTCAAAGACCTTTATAAGAACTTATCCAAAATGCTGAGATGATAAAATCGCCACAAAAGAAAAAACTCTTTTGGGAGCATGAGATCTGTGACATTTACCGTTCAGCGAATTTCTCCATGATACGATCAATCTTTTGAGCTTCCCCAGGCAAGCGAAACCCTTTGAGAAACTCACGTATTGCCCTATCAAATTTCATGCTACCAAAGTTCATTGAATCCACATATGCATGCATAACAGCAAGTGGGAATTCCTCATGCTGTCCCAAATAATCACCGACCATTCCCTATAACATACAATAAGAAGTTTACTATGCCTGGAAAAATATAAATTCAAGTTTAACGCTTATTAAAAAGTAATTAGTACAAACCTTATCCAGGCCAGGCATTGTACGTAGAAAATGTGCGATAGAGGAAGGTGTGTTCTCAACCAGCATATTAGACACTAGATAGTGAACACCTTTTTCAGCATTCCGATTGAACTGAACAAAGATTAAAATATTTGAATCATAATAGATTTCTTGTTCAATAATCAAATTCTACCACACAAAGTAATTACTTCCTGGTACATTCAAGCATAAACTCAACTATGCATCCATACCAAGTTTATTGTGTATCATTTTTTTCATTTTATTAGAAAAATTATTTTAACATATAGTTTTGCAAAAGTGCACTAGAGTTTTCCTTTAGAATTAGTTTGCTGATTAAAAATACACAATCACCTCTGCAATGGCAGTCTCCATTGTTGATTTGTGAGCCTTGGCCTTTTCAAACTGACTAGGTATATCCTCTCGGCTCCTAACCTCATCATTTGGGGCACTTGAGGCTGCACTTGTCTTATTTTCAGAAAATGAGCCATCTATTGCATGCTCTTTTGACACTTGATGAGCATTTGTCCATTCAACTAGTGATTTTAGAACATTCACCAAACACTGCCCAACAATACAAAATAGTTAAAAATAGAAACTTTACAAATGACAAGGAATTAAGTTTTATCTTCAGACTATCCTCTCAGAAATTCCAATAAGTAAATCATATAAAAATAATACCTGTAGTGATGAAGATTTTATGGATGAGTCCTGTGCAAGGGTTATGGATCTGGGATCTGCATTCAGCGTACCTTGTGCAATCCTTGACAGAGCATTTACCTCCAACATATTTAAATACAATCAGCATTTTATTCATATGAGAGTTAAAAAGTGGACATTTCATATTTGATGATGTCTAAATTAATAATGTGACATTATGCATTAAACAACTACAAAAGTAATCAAAAGATTAAAAATTGCCATTATCAAACTTCTAAAACAGTTATTATTTGCTTACCATACGCTCAAACAGGTTGATTGCTGCTAAATCGCAATCATAATTAACAAATATATCTGCTAGCATCTGTGAGTCCTTACAGACTTTATCAAGCATCCTGTCAAATAAGTTCAGATAAGAAATTAATTTTACTTCCAAAATGGAAACATCTAATGAATTCATATGTCAAGAATGAATCAATCTCGACAGATAGTCCTTGTAATTCCTCGATTCCCCTTTCTAGAAAATTTGGATTCCAATGGATATAAATAATGAAACAAATAGCGAAGTTGACAGGTAACTAGATAACCTGTACTTATTGTGTTGATGTTTTGTAGCTTCACTCAAATAAACTGTAGCACATATATATATATATATATATATATATATATATATATATATATATATATATATATATATATATATATATATATATATATATATATATTTGATTAATTATAAGATTCTGATTATGTTAATGAACATACATGTCCCATGAAGTGACATGTCTATTCTTTATTCACTTTCTTATATATATAAGAGGTCGCTGCCATTTGGAATACACATACCATAGACCAGCAGTGCTTAGTACATTTGCAGGGATCCTTCATGAAAATCAACATGGTATCAGAGCCTAACTGCAAATGTATTATAAAAGATTGAATATATTAAGAAATAAATGTAAAATATTAAATATGCATCACAAAGCATAGGCTACAGAAATTATTCAGAAAATTTGCAGTCGGATTTATAAAGTTTCCTTCCAAGATAAATAAATTTATAAGGAGTTGTATTTTTTTGTCTGAGGACAAAGTGCGGCCGCTTAATCTCCCAAGGTAAATGAAAATTAAAGCAAAATTCTTGTGTGTCAATAATTGTGGGTCCGGAAATGAATTTGGTTAACAGTTCATAAATTATGGTAGAAATTTATGAAGAGGATCATTTTGTCATTATTGGTTATCATAAATATTAAAACTCATGATCCTTGGCACTGTTACTTCAAAGTGTCGTGTTTGGCCTTGATGAAATATTGGGAGGCTTTCCTATACCAACCATTTATCTAGGAAATTTTTTATTCTCTGTCTGAACCTTGCTGCTAAAGATTATTGGCCCAATGATTATGCACATGTAAATCAAGTTGCTGGAGATAGAGATGCCTGAACTGGTGTTTTTTTTTTACCAAAGAACATCACCGGATATAGAATGTTAAAACAAGAACCTCATCTGCGAATGTCAGTACTGAGTTCGCAGTAACGCCAAATTTGCAAAGGGAAAAGAGGGGTCCTTTCACTCTGACCGAAGGCCATTAAAAAGCAGCAGAGTGAACATTGGAAGATGCGAGAAGAACCATGTACAACATCGAAGATGACAATAAACAAGGTGGGTACAAACCTTAACACGTCGCCCTCCACTAATTGCGACAGTCATTTCATTCCAACAAAGAGATACCCACCATTCAATTGGTCGGGGAGGCATCAATTAAGTGAGAACGGTCCCACCTATAAGGAGAATGAAAGAGTTTGAACGAATATAGAATTGGCAAGAGTGAAACCCTGGGCATGTCCAAGGGAATACATACACTATACATCCTGATCACATTTTGTTGAGTATAAAAGATATATTGAGTTCTATTTCTTCACATTATTTTATGACGCATCAGATTCTTTCATGCGGTTTTATGCGGATATATATATATATATATATATATATAATGCTTTTCATATATAACTATAAAGTGACATTATATACGATAAGATGTAAATTAAAATATATATAGAAGATGGAATTTTTATTTTTTTTTAATTTACATCTTATCGTTTATAATGTCACTTTATATTTATATAAGAAAAGCATTATATATATATATATGTGTGTGTGTGTGTGTGTGTGTGTGTGTGTGTGTGTGTGTGTGTGTATTATGAATCTCATCAAATGCATATAGAAATGGTTCAATAATCTTGGAAATAGAGGTACTTTCTATATTAAGGAATTGATTCAATTATTATTATGCATATATGTTTAAAGCATAATTAGTCTCTCTCTTATTTGCTTTTTAATGCGTACTATAAACGAGCTATGTGCCTTGATCTTTTCTTCGGAGAATGTTATTGCAAGAAGGAGATTGAGATTCAGAGGGAGCCTGACATTTCATTGGAAGCACATTGAAAGAGAGGGAGCAAATAGAGGGTATGATTCAATTAACCTTTGGTGATCTTGATCATATTGATTCAGAGGGAGTAAACCGTGTTGTGATGGATTCTCCAATGATCAATAAATTATAGCGGTCAAGAGGATTGTGATTCATGAATATACCTCGTGATTATATAATTTTTATGGGCCTACCCCCTGTGTACATCACGAGGAAGTGACAACTTCCAAATGATTATCACTTGTATTTGCAGAAGTTATTGAAAGGTGATGATATTACAATAACTTATTTTTTCTATTATGATGGATATCTTACGATGTATATGCAAATCATAATAGGCTATACTTTGCACAATAGATATTTATATGGTAAGCATAATGAGAATGCGTGTGCACATACCTCATAAACACTTTGAGTACATGGTGAATGTTATGCAAATTGATGTTCAAGGAGGCCATTTACATAGAGTGCTTGGTGAATGTCATGTGACTTGATGCTCTGGAAGGCCATTACTCACAAAGTACTTGGTGAATATCATGCAACTTGATGTTCTGGAAGGCCATTACTCACAATATTTGGTGAACATCATGCATCTCAACATTCTGGAAGGCCATTACTCAGAGTATTTGGTGAATATCATTGATATTCTAGGAGACCAATACTCATGATATCATATGCGATATCAAACATTTTTGAGTAATTGGCGAATATCATGTATTTTGGGAGACCGATACTCATGATATCAAATGTGATATCAAAAACGTTTTGAGTATTTGGTGGATATCGAATGTCGATATTCTAGGAGACCAATACTCATGATATCAGATGTGATATCAAACCTTATTTGAGCATTTGGTCAATATCATGTGTTGATATTCTGGAAGACCAATACTCTTGATATCAAAATGTTGAATATCTTTTTATCAAAGATATTTTTATATTACATTGAGGTAATATATGGTCATGTGTTTATCCTCCCTAGCTAAGAGGGAATGCTAATGTTTTTTAGCTTCACTCGGATAAATTGTAGCATATATATATATACACACACATACATACAAACATATATATATACATACATACATACATACACATATACATACATACACCATCACCAAAGGATTCCCAAACTCTTTAAAACACTCTTTGACTTTCATACTTTTACGTTTAAGCATTTTCAACTTTCTATGCTTCCCCTCTTGATTTCTATAGACCTAACCAAGTCTGCCCATCAGGACTTGCTGGCTCTGACAATTTTGGCATATTTAATGAGTTTCACAAGACAAATGACCAAAAACTAAGACAAAAACAAAAATTCTAAACAAGAACTTATTACAAAAAGGAAAGGTCCTAACTAAATGGCCATTATAGAAACATTTTGTAAACAATTTAACAGAGCTTGGTCAATTATGGACAGCCAGCTCTAGGATGAACCAAAAACATGCAAAACCTTAACTATTGAGGTGATGCAACCAATAAGGCCACGAATTAACCACCAAAGAAATCAATGGACCAAGTAAAGATTGCCACCTCACACTAACATGCCCCCTTGAACTTGAATTAAGAACTTTAAAAAATGAAGGTGGTATTGCATAACATTCCCTCTTTATGATAACTATGAAGAAATCAAGATAAACGTTAGCCCAAAAAGAAGAGATGACAATGAATAACTGCAAAATATGCATGCCATCAAGCTATAAAGTTGCAAAAACAAAAACAAAACATCAACTTGAAAGCTTCAAGCAAGATGTGAGATGCTAGGGTTTAAAAAGAAGAGCAAACTTTTAATATATTTATATTATCTGTATGACACTCAATTCACTGCTTATCAATCAAAAACATGATATATTATTAGTATAGAAAATTTAACATGAACAAGTGGTACATGAACATTGTCAAATAATGTGAATGAAGATTCCTCAATTGCTAGATCGAAAGCCAAATTTCTGAATGAACAAAGAAACATGTTATCATGGAAGCTGCTTGAAGGCGTCTAAGTATTTTGTTAATATATTGAAGTCATACTTCAATATGTTTTTTAACAAAAGGTTTGAGGCTATTTTGGGGTTTGATTGTTCAAATTATAAGACTTTCCCAAAACAGGAGACCAGAATCCTGACTTAACTACCGAATGAGTCTTGTGAAACTCATTGAATATGCCAAAATTGTCAGAGCCAGCAGGTCCTGACAGGCAGACTTGGTTAGGTATATAGAAATCAAGAGGGGAAGCATAGAAAGTTGAAAATGCTTAAACGTAAAAGCAAGAAAGTCAAGAGTGTTTTAAAGAGTTTGGGAATCCTTTGGGGATGGTTAAAAACAATAAAATTATAAAACATGAAATGCACCATGATAGTCTGTGTGGTTCCTTTCAATGAAACACCACCAATGATAAAACTGTCTATAATCACTTGCTTAGGCAGCTCTATGCATAGTACATACACAGCTTTTTTTGGCAATAAACTGGTTATACTTAACACGTCACTCACAACACAAATTTGTTTGCTATGCAATGATGCAAAATAACATTTTTTGAGCACGTAGTGGGATATTAATCAAAAGGAGTGCTAATTTTACAAGTAGAATAGGTTTATTTATGATCTAGTTTAATAAGATTCATTCACTCAACACAACTCATTAGCCTAACTTATTCGGTCTATTTTATTTTCCTTACATGAGTGTCTTTTGCAACTAGCCAACAACTAATCTGTCACCAACGAAGTATTTAAGTTCACAGTTCTATGAAAAATTTACTATTTATAAATCGGTAAACTAATGTGACAAAATATGAGAAACATTTCAGGTCCCAGCCCTGGAAAATGTACCTTAGAACACATGTCCTCTGGTGAAGTGGGCTATCTGAGCTATCTAGGGATCGCAAAATGATCAATGGAAAAAATACACCTATTTCTGCCTGCAAAGCCAATTATTAGCACAGAATTACCTGCCTTATACTGAATCAAAATATGAAGGAAACAATATTCTTAAATGATCTTGAAAAAACAGTAATCAAATATGGTTCTCACTCAAAGATGATTATTTAAAAACACCAACTTCTTACCTTCAAACTTTCTCTGAAACGCAGTAACAAGACAGAGAAAATGCCTAAAGCAAACTGAAACAAATAGAAAAAGAAATTACTAAGTGAAAAAATGACAAGAACTAGAAATTAATAATTGACATTGTACATCAAGCAGGGCCATGACAAGAAATTATCTTCTCTAAAGACTGTAGATCTTGACAGAAAAACTACCTTTAGAAGCTAGAAACTACTGACCTGAAAAATTGTTGGATGTGAAGATACGCATGCCCTCAGCAATGCATATGAAAGGTGGGTTTTGACTGAATCGATAAAATGAAAATTTAAAGTAAACGAATGGTTCACACCCTCCAATAATCCCTGCAAATGAAACCAATTTCATTCAGTGCTGAATCTCAACTAAGTACTCGTAGAGTTTGCCAAAAGAATCATAAGATTTAAAAACAATTCTTTATGAATTATAATTTATATTGTTTTTAATTTACCCAATTTTTATGTTCAGTCCAAGTCCAAGTCAAAGATTGATTTGCTAAGTAAATGCCAAGTGCAAAACTTGACTCCGAGAATTATACTTTCACATAAATTTCCAACTTATTCAAAAACAAAAAAATGATGACAAATCCAAGAAGCAACCTGAAGCAGCTCAAGGGAAAGAAGCTTTGTTTTTGTAACAAGCTCATCAGTCTCTTCCTTCATAGACATCTACATTATCAATTTCCATATAGTTAGCATTTGCACTGTAGATGAATTCTAGTCAAACAACAATGAAACTGTATAACTGACACAATTGTAACTTGCTTCAATCCCCGTGTAAGCACAGTAAGTTAAAAGAACCCATGGATAGCAATCATCAAAGATTAACCTTGGGATTGTAAATAAAGATAGTATATAATCACACCTTACAGAGTGTACGAAAAACCAGTAAAGCATCTCGTTGTCCTATACTCATGCTTTCCAGATCAATGCCTCTATAAACAAGCACAATAAATAATAAGATTTCAAATGAAAACTAAATATTTCAAATATCTGCAGTTACAAATGCAATTGACCTACTATGGTTCAAGAAAATGCAAACTATTAAAGTAATATAGCTGCATGGTAATGAAGACAACATGGCAAAGCAATTTTTACCCTGATGCTCTCTTACTCTCTTCTGAATGGACAGCCTTGTCAAGAGCAGCCTCTAAGCCCTGGAAATAGCATTACACAAAATAAATGCTAACTAAACAACTCCAGTTAGACTAAATAATGGACAAGCTAAAGCCACTTTCATTTCTATCTAATAACAAATCAATCAAATTCAACCTTGATATCTGCACCTCCAGCAAGATGCTGCAATTCCTCTACAGATACAAGAGCTGCATCATTCACTCTGTCGATGGAGAGAGCATCACCTAGTGTTATAGCTCCTGCATCCTTTCCATCCTGATCAACAGAATCATCAGTCACAATTTCATGACTTTCTTGTTTTGAAAGTTCTGAGTTCGAATCAGTTTCCTGTGTAGGGAGAGCAGCTGAGGTAGCAAGAGGAGGATGCAACGTGTCTGCTATAGGAAGAGAAACACTGCCTGAAAGCTGTGCCAAAAAACTAAACCTCAAGATCCACTTGTGGAAAAACTCAGGTTAAAATTAAAAAGAACCTAAGCAGACATCCCACTCGTATTTTGAGTAAAAGCAAACACCTGTTCTTCAGATTCCATGTGCCTAAAGACAATGCTGATCATTTGAGTCAGCATAGCCTTTGCTGTAGCCTGATTTATTGCACTCTTGCTGCAGCAAACAAAGAATGTAAGTCTTTCAAGAGTTGGATATATAACTCCAATACAAAATCTACACATTTAAGATTGTGCTCAAATATTGTACAGCAGAGGCACAAACATGCTTTGAGAAATACAATTTACCTGTTAAGGGCAATATTATAGCATGTGCGAATCACACTCAACAGACAGTCTCCATGAACTGCAAGAAATTTATCATAAATATACTTGAACACTGGCAACCATTTTCTTAATGACTACTCTAAGATATGTGGTGATGCATTTTGTTCTCTATTTATGTACTCTGTTAAATAAAGCAAGCAACTGTAATCCCATACACATCAAACTCTAATCACCCCATAGAAATCATATAAGGGTATCAAGGAAATTACAGAAAAATTAATACCAAAGAGAGATCTTATTTCATGAGAGAAAAATATGCTGGATTTGAAAGCTGCACTTTCTTACAACAAAGCATATTTCAGGGTTCCTTTAGAAAATTGCAGACTCCCTTCTCTTGAAAATGTAAGGGAAATAAAAAGATAGACTATTATGAAACAAAATAAGCTAATTTACCAAAACATATCTCAACAAGAAAGTAACCAAGAATGCAAAATGATTTAAGTGGCAAAAAAATAGAAAAAAATGCTATCATGAGATGTCATGATTTTTCACTACAAAATAGAGCTATGAAGGGTCAATAAGTTCTGCAACCAAACCTATTGCATTATATTCCCGAGTTCAAATCTTCAGTGTTCAAATTAATTGAGAAAAGACAACAGTAGATTTCAGATACCTCTGAACTTTGCTGAAGCCACAGCAGTTAAAAGAACCTTCAGTACTTGAAGAACGGTGCTGCAATTCAATGTTGACAGCAATTTAGAGGATGGCATAAAACAATTTTTTAACATTTAATGGATTTATTTACAAACACAAAAGATGTGGAACCTTAAGAATATATTGCCAAAGATCTGAAATGGTATAAGAGGAAACTACCAATTTATCTTACCTGTCCAGTGCAGTATTGTCCACACAACCACAGACCAAATTTATGATGTCAGTAAATATTGCACCATTCTTGCCACCTTCAAGACCACAGTCACCTTCTAAATGTTCATATGATATCAGCTTCTGCAGATATCAAGGCATAATGTTTAAGATGGTTGGAATTCTTGAGCTCTTTAACACTGATCAAATAATGCTTTCCCTAATGGCTAACAATCTTTTAATCAGATATTTCATATTATTATTCAGTGATTTACCAGGTGATATGCTAGCACTCACAAATGTCACAATATTTTAATTTTTGCCTATTTTAGAATCAAATTGTCACGTGGACTCATAAAGAACCTATTGTGTGTTTTATTGGACTCAATCATTTGCAATTTTCAGCAATTTATTTAGTTTATATATTGTTAAAAAGAATCTCAAGGCCATGTTCCACTCTAAGGAAAATATAAGCATTTGAAATAATTTTTAAAAATTCAATATTATGATATACTGAGGATATCAATATCACCATTATTGTTACAGCAGATTGTTTTGTGAACAAAGAAGGAATGTACAGACAAAGGAAGTTGGAGTGACAATTGGAATATAGAATTATGTAGCTTGGATGATACAAGTGATCATGCAAACATTTAGTTTAGATCCATTTACTTCCAGACGTATCAAGAAAAACTGCAGACCCACCTAACTGAAAAAGAGCAATAGCTTTGCAGGAGAGTTCTTGCCAACAGGGTCCACAATTGCACAATCTTCATTGTGAAGATCGTAACGGACCATGTTCCAGAAGCAAAAGGAATCAGTGACAAATGGGAGTACTCCTCTATCATAGGTGCATAGAAAACAGAAATACTTACCCTTATTAACTAATACTACAAACTTATTCAGGAATGTAATTTGCATATTAACACCAAGTTGCAAGTGAGTTTTAACCAGTGTTCCGCAGGGGATGCATACCCACCAAAAAATCTCATGTCCCCTGTATGCAGATGCTTCCAAGTCTTGGGGACTTGGGATTAACGCACCCCCACTGCATGCACCTATGTTTCCAAGTCTTGGGGACTTCGAATTAACGCACCTCCACAGCACCACCACAGATAAGCAACCATTTATTTATGAGAATCAAGCATTTTGGTGCACCAAAACAACTTCTCACTTCTTTATAAAACCATCAAGACTACACACTACCTATTCAAGTTCTGATACATGTAGATAAGGATTTTGAATTGTTTGCCATCGCAGACATCAACATTGGAAGGAGAGTGAAATAACGTGTCGGAATGCAAATAGCTTGTGTGAAGCACTAACAGTCTAATAGCATTGATTTCAAATATTCGTCTGTATGATGATTAATTACTTACTCACAAAAGCTGCAGACAACAACCCTCACAGTAATTCAAATGGGTGCATTGGTTCAACGGCTCAGTCATAGACTCGTAGCCAATGTCTGTATCAATAAACTTTCCTTACATGCTTGCAGGAACACCATGGGAATCTGAAATCAATGTTCATTTGCTTATTCGGTTTGCTGACAAGATCTGATGCCACATATTTGAAAATGAAGAAACTTGCCACTTTATTGTCCTGAATCCACATAATAATTTCCATGTGACATTTATGGAAAGAACACATTTAACTCTTACCCTAGGCTAATTATTATATAGGCCAGGCACAAATATCACCCAATATAAAGCAATGAGAAACCATGAAGGCTGTTTTGAGAACAATGATGGAAAAGTCAATTTTAAAGTTAGGCCAAAAAATTTAAAATTGATCGAGTCATATGTGAGATTTGTTTCAACTGTAATCCAGCAAGTGATAGACGCTTAACTATTCATTTAATGTTACATGTCCGGCAAATTTTATTTTTTGTTCAAGAACTCCCATGTAATTTAAAGAAAATATGGGCAGCTTTTCAGTTAAATCAATTGGGTCTTTGATGTTTTTGAGTATATCAAGAGCTATTATGTCAGTGAGACAATTCTGGGCAAGAGTAAAGATCTATATGGTGGAATTTGCCAATTTGATGTAAAAATAGACAGCATTTTATGCTACAGGTATGTTCAGCTAAACTTTGAGCTTCAAAACATATTTACTGATTAGAGATTTTAAGTGTATATTAAAATTTCACTTTTAGTAATTTTAACATCAAACCAAATTCCTATAAGTATGGGCTTCAAATCTGAGATTTCGGACAACCATTTTTCCATCCCCAATCTCTCTCAAAAAATGATTTAGCTTATGCTGACTGACACCCAATAAGTCTTCTCCATCATGGATAACAATTGGAAAATCAATGTGTAACTGGGACAGGGAATCTATCCTTACCCAGATTTGGTCAAGTTTACTTGAACATTAGAATCTAGTTTTATATGGCCAACTGTGTTCAAAACAATATTGGCAGTTGGGTCTATTCTCAATGAGGCTAATCTTATCCAGTATATTTATCCCCAGTGTAAATCTGCTGCTTCTTTTCAACACCTTCTCTTGATTGCTAGAATGTCTGCAACATTTGATCCATGTTTCTTGGTAGATAATAATCTACAATTACTTGGTATGAGATTCCATTCAGTTTCATTAAAAAATGACAAAAAGAACAACACATTTTGGTTTGTTTTGTCTCGTTAAGTCTTTTGGCATTCCATGGGAAGTAGGATTGACAAAGTATTCCAAGGCAGAACGAAGTGTCGACTGAATATTTAAGCGATTTCATGCTTTTCTCTAACTGCATCTCTTAGTGGCTTCAAGTTTTTCTCTATCATTTTTCATGTTACAATGGTCCTCGAGATACCTAATGGCAGATTCTACATTTTGCTAGAAATAGGCCAAATGGGCCGACTGCATTGAAAAATAAAGGTAGAAGAGCAGAATGATGCCTAGATCTAGAAAGATATGGTGGATGACCTCATAACAGTGATTATAAAGTGTGAAAAAGAAAAATGTGTATAGTCATGGGTTCAAATCACCTGTTTTTGTTGGAGACAATTCAGGTAACATTTCCCAAAAGACAGAAGAAGCCATAGAGATCAAAAGTGGGCCTTGGTATAAAAGGGATGACAAGTGAAATGAAACTGCAAACATGTACAATGAACAGGAAACTTGCACCAGCATAAAAGATTGTGTGGCTTCCATTTGGCACTTGTGATATTGACGACTGTGGAAACAGAAATAATATCAAATGATGTTAAGAATGATTTAAAATAAGATGTTTAAAGTTGCTTTTGGACCTTGCTAAGATGCTTGCCCCTTTTGATACAATTCAAAATTCAATTTAGGTGGCTGTGTACACTTCGTATTCCACGCTTTTTCCCACTAATCATGTGTGTGCTAGATTATTCCTCACTGTTATTTAATTTTGTTCCAACAGTTTTGCAGTCTGTGTTGTAGTGCCTCTCGTGTTTGCAGTCTATACCTTGTTATGTTTTGATTCGAGAGATACTTGATACTCTTATTATATGTACTTTGAGATGACGTGAAGGTTAGATGTTATGCTTTGATTTCAGTACCACAGAGGCTTTATTGCTATGCTGTTCAGTTTATCATATTTGCATGTTGATGACATTTTGTGATGACAGTAGGTTTACGATGATATCTGATTATTTGGTATTTGGACATATTTTCTGATTATGTTATGTGATGGATTTTATGCTATGGTTATTTACTTCATTCTTGTCTATTTATGCATTATGCGAACGTGAGTGATGTAAATGGATTATTTAAGTATAAATGAATAAATGGCTAAATTAGTTATCTAATACATTTATTGCTTCGTCTATGATATTATATGCAATTGCACTTGATCGTGTGTTTTAGTGTGCAGGATTTATATCCCTAGCAATGGCACATGGAGTTAGTGATTCAACTATTCATATTTCACCAATGTCGTCCTTGTATGGTCAACGTATCCTTATTTTAATTGTTTAAATTAAACCTTTTGGTGATTATTAAATCCGAACTCATTTGCATTATGAGATAAGACCAGTGAGCGTGTCCATGCATTTAGAGGTTCACATTGTCGCAAAAGTTGTTAAGGGATTTTTTGTGATTTTGGGATTTTGGGCTTTAAATTTTATTGAATTTAATTTCTGGCAGCTTTGCCTTAGGTGAATTCCTATTACGAGGAATAACCTGTTTACATTTGGGTCGATTTGGAGTTTAGCTAGTCTAATTGGCTATTTGCCCTAATCGATTATTCAATTGAAAAGTGAATAAGAATGGAAAGGGGAATTTAATTCCTCACCTTTTCAATTTTGCAATTTAGAAATTGGAGAGCTTTTTCTGAAATCCATTTCTGAAGGATTGACCTTCTGTTCGTTGTGAGAGCTACGGGCGTGGGGTTTTGCGAGGACGGACTCATCGAATCCAACTCGGGGAGACCTTGCTTTGCCGTAGTTTTCGACACTATATGCAGGTTATTTATTTTACCTAGTTGTTTTCCGTTTTAGCCCTTTTGGCTATCAGGTAGGGTTTTCTTGTTTTCTTGTTTCTGCTTCGTTTCAACTTCTGTTTCTGGTAGCAGTTTGTTAGGAGGCTGAGAACTAGTGTTCCCCTCTATCTCTGTTTTTTGGTTCTATCCGATTGGTCGAGTATGAACATTTTCCCTATTTTCGGGATGGGGGTTTGGGGTTTCCCGCCATTTTCGCATACGGTGTTCGAACCCAAATTTTATTGGATTTTCGAAGTTTTTGTGCCCAAAGACCAAATGGGTTTTAATTTCGAAGTTTTCCAGTTTTGGGGGTTTTTACCTTGTTTTGTGTGCTGCCCTATTTTCTTGGGTTTTCTTGGCATGAGTTTGGTCGTGGACTTGGATCATCCGTTTGGATGTTAGTCAGACCATTGTTGCACTTTTAGGTTGCATTGGAATGCATGCCGCATCTGTCCTCCCGAAACCGTTTTCGATTAAGTGATATTTTATATTGTGTTCTCATCCAGTCCTTGTGTTATGATCTTCGTGATGGTGGTGCGCCACACACAAGTACATGCACGTACATCTGTCGGGTGACTTGCGAGTCCCGATCTTTAGTAGTACTTCCAGGAGTTGTGATCATTGGGGTTGGGTTGGGAATATGCATGCCTACGAGCACTCATCGTTGGATGAGCATGGGTAGGGTAGGGTAGCATATGGAGGGGGCTTCTATCTTGCAGCCTGGTGACCTTGTCCCATAGGGTTGGCAAAGGAAGTTTTAATCAAGTGATAACTAAAGAAAATATCGGGTGGTAATAAAACTTAAGATAATAAAATGTGTGTGCGTGGCCCTCTATTGAGGAGTTGAAACGCACAATCCAAGGTATCCGAGGTTGGGTTTGTCGATGCCAAGTGACTCTCCATGATGTCAGCCCCTACTTAGTAGCCCATTGAGTGTTTGACCAGGACCTATAGTTTATGCATTCTCTATGTTCTTGGTTTCAGCCATCATACTATCTGGTATGAGCGTTAGCCATGGATGTTTGCTTTATGTGTGTTTGTGATTGGATCATTATCTCCATCAACACGGCAGGAGTGGACCTACGGGTTCCACATGGCTGGGAGTAGCTACCTATATCACTGTTGGCAACCATTGTATAGAGACGGTCTACTATCCTAGTGCGACCATTGCTGGTGTTTTCACTTGGTACTCCGAGCTCCGAAGTATGCTTTCTTGTGATTTATGCTCTCATTGGAATGCTTGTATATCATGTTTAGATGATGTTAGTATTGACGCATTTCCTTATTATGATGTTTAGCATATGGTAGAGGATGAGTTTGATTTGTAAGATTATCTTATGCTTCACTTCTAGCATGTTAGATTTTCTTATTCTTATGTTGTAACACGTTTTAGTAGTGAAGTCCTCATAAGATAGCACCAACGATCTGGTCGATAGTTTGGGATGTTATGTGCAAGGGATGGCTAGGATCCACGATGGCCTTATGAAGTTATTACAATTAGGAGGAACTATGTACTTAGTTTGGTTGTTCCATTAATTGCGATGTTGCTTCAGTTTATAGCAAGGTTGTTTTTAGTACACTGCGATGTTTCCTTCTATACTTTCCCTTCACTGCTACGTTAGATGGTTAGATGCAATTTTTTTCTTATAGCTATTGTGTTCAAGTGCCTATACCTCGACTGTGGATCCAGTACTCCCCAGTGTGGAGGTTTTACGTTCTTGTTTTATCCCTTGATTCATCCTTAAGAGTTGTTCTTGCATTCCTGGGCGACCATGCATTAGCATTGGGCGATACTTTTAAGTATCACATGCCCAAAAGAGATTTATCGTGCGACCCCTAATTGTATCACACATCTTTTAGAGTAATGTCGTGTAATACTGGAAAGTATCGCACGCCCATTGAGGAAAGGTCATACAATACTAGTAAAGTATTGCGTGCCTTCCTAAGAAGTGTCGCCCAAACCTTGATTGTATCGCTCGCCTTCATTAGAAAGGTCGTACGATACTGGAAAGTATTGTACTATGCTGATTTAATGTATCGCCTAGGCTTTAGAAAAACCTGTCCGGGCAGACAGCGGGCACTTTTCAGTTTGTCTGGAAGTTTTCCGACGGTGTTTTGGATACCCTTTACGGTGTTCTCGAATACCTTGGGATTGCATTTCAAATTCGGTTTGTTTTCGAATTCATATTTGTTGCGTCCTTCCATGGTTAGTTGTTTTGGTTCAGGTAGTGACATTTGGAGATTCGTTGGTTGTCGGAATGGTGGTTAAGTCTTCCATTGCGATCTTTGAGATTCGAGTATGATGCTGTCATGTGCATTCATACTTGTCGAGAAAAAATTTATCTCAGCTTATATTTATCCTTGTTTCCAAGGATCTCCAGGTGAGGCATTACATGTGCTACCCATTTGACCCATATATATTGTAAACTTTTTTAGTAAGCTAATACTAACCATTTTTAGTAAACTAATACAAATATAATGTAAATGAGATACAAGGAACATTAGTGGGTTGAATATCTCTGCATCATATGTCCAGCTGCAGAATAGAAGGGGGCTTGGGGCCAGAAACAATATTCTTACCAAGACAATTCATATGAGTTTGGTACAGAAACCAAGACAGCAATTATATCAGCCAATACCACTAAATTCCTCTCTTCAATCCAAAGTAAGAGGATCCATTTCCCAACAGAAAAAACAGTAGGGACATGAAAACACTTTTCTTCCTTGGACGTCAACCTTAACATCTCTTTTGTGGAGGAAACAACGTTTCCCAAGAATTTTTTCTGGCTCTTGGTGTTCTGTTACTTTTCTCTGCTGATTTTCTATTGATTCCTATTTATTTGAAAGAATCACAAGTTAGAGAATGCCTTCTAAGATTTAACACTTCAAATAGTTCTTTAGTCCAGTTATCAGAAACTAAGACAGCAGGAATATTAGGCTGCACTCCTAAATTCCTTCCTTCAATCAAAAAGAAGTGGGTCCATTTCCCACAGAAAAACCAGTAGACACATGGCAACCCCTTTTCTTCCTTGGACTTCAACCATATGATCTCTCTTGTGGATAAAACATCATTTTAAGTTCCCATAATTTTCTGGCTCTTGGCATTCTGTTGCTTTTAACATTATCAGATTTGGCATTCTGTTGCTTTGCTTTGCTAATATCTATTGCTTGTTATTTATTTTAAAAAGTTAAAAGTTAGAGAATGCCTTCTAGATTTAACACTTCATATAATTTCTGAAGTCCTGTAAACTGTTTTTCTTCATCCATGGATATAACTTATGACTACATCTAATTAAACTTCCATAAAATAGCAACATAAGTCAATTAACCAAAGTAACACCCAAATTTATCACACCAAAATCAATGGATGAAAGTAAAATCATAGAGAATATTTACATGCAGACAGTCAAGAGCAGGTTCCACAAGTTTTGGATTCTTTGTCTCAAATGCAAGTCGAAGTGGCTGAAGAACAAGTTCTGAATCTGATCCTTCTATAGTATGACCAGCAGTAGACAGCCTTGCTGTAATTGCTTCACTTCCCCTCAAATTTTGAGGTGCACAATCTTCTCCACCAACAGCAGAGAGGTTTGATTGAGGAGTTCTAGTATCTGCTTCTTCTTGGACTGAAATTTCTCCATCCCCACCAACACCACTATCCTGAGGATGCAATCTGGAACAAAGCAGATAAAACAAAATTACAACCAATATAGAGAACAATTATTAAATCAATAGGATGCCAATATGTAGAAACAAAAAGATTTTAACCTATTCAGAAACACATGGTAGCAATTGAATCACAAGAAAGTTGGATCTAAAAAAGATACAAGGAAAGAAACATTTGAAAACACCAAAGACAGGCCTAAAACTTGCAGTGTTTTTCATACATTCTACACCATTCAAAAGGACACTCAAGTTGTCAGACTCCTGTTTAATATAAACAGAAAAAATTCTCAAGTTTCAACTGGCAATGCTACCATTGAAGAGTGCCTAATAATTATTTAAGAATAACATGTCCTTGAGATTATGGACCACTTTTTCTCCTTTAATTGATACAAGGTGAATTTTACATCCTCCACACAATTGAGATAGCTTAGTACCCTTCCATCACTTCTATAGACAGTGAGATCTTGGACCAGATGCAAACCAAATGAATATCCCACCTTCCCAATTCACAATGCACTTCAGGCATTAGTCTCAGCCCCCAAGACTGAAACCCAAAGGTCATTTGTAGCAAATGGGAAATCCCTCTCAGAGCTCTCATGGGCCTCGATAAGAAAAGACCTTGTGAAGTGACATAATCCTTGAAGGTATTTAAACAAGACCCCATGACACCATAGTGATTTTGACATGCAGTCAGGATGCCACCATCACTACTAATACCTAAGATGTAACTTAAATAGCAAGCACTTACGTCCTGAATCCTAGCATCGAGCTGGGATGAGAATCATAATAGATAGAAATTACAATTCTATATAGCTCACTTTTTATTTTTCAAAAAGAACAGCATATGTATACATTTGTTTGAAAGGAGAATAACCTCGATTTTGCCTTCAAGGCTTCTAAATGGTGTTTAATTGATTGAAATCAGATAACAAGAGAATAAGCTGCAGCTATCCATTCTTTATCAAGAAACATATTCTTCATGCCCCATATTTCACGCGAGCATGTAAAGCCAACATAAGGCATCGAAAGGCTTACAAAGTCCACAACTTGAAGCTTTCCATGATATTTGAACAACGAAAGAAGACTTCTTCCCTTAGGCTGCTTATCCCCATGATTTCCATTCAATGCTCTGTTGTCTGAGCTATTGGCATGCTGAAGTTTCCTTTCTTTAGGAATTCCCACTGCATAAGGATCTGTGTGTGTCTGACTTATATTTCGGTTACTAACAAACTAGAAAGGTGTTGAAGGTGTTGTTTCCCATCAACTGCATAGGCTTATGACTGGCTTTAGTTTGATAATATTTGGCTTCCGTTTGATAACAATACTGTTTCTCATATAACTGTTGTTAGAACAAAATCCCTGGCTCCATTTTCTCAAGCTATGGAATTTTCCCATAAAGTTGTTTGACAATAAGAAACACTAGTAATTTCAAAAACATACCAGAAAATGGCACGAGAGGGTCAATATTGACAAAAAAAATATGAGAGTCAATCTCAATGAGATGTTTCAAACAACAATTGTATCAAAAACATCAATTTGGACTGAGCGAAAGTCAAAGAGTGTCAATACAGACAAAAGTTAATGATACATTCAGATCTGCAACAAGTTTCAATGGAAATCCTTACTTTGTATCCATGCACAACATTACATCATTGAAATGTTTGCTCTTTATCCTGAAAGAGGGCCAAGCAGAAACATTATAAACAAGGAAAATTAGTGTGCAATTGGGACCCTGTTCCTGTTGGTGCACAAGATTTTGTGGTGTCCATTCATGTCATGTGCCCTTCTCAGCTCTAGATAGATGGGTGCCAATTTAATCTATCTCCACATCCGGATAGATTAATAATATTTTTTTTGGCAGGATGTCTACCAATCACAACAGGAGTTTAATTTAATTTACTTCTCAAAGTGAAAGGAATTAAGTCATTTTAATGTTATAAGTTATTTACTTTATAAAATAACTTTAAGTGACTACAGGACGAAAATGAAGTTTAATCCCACATTCCTTCCTCCTTGTGTTTTCCCTAACTTCGAGGCTATAAAAAGGAGCTTACATTGGGATTATCAACACACGAGAGAATTTATGAACTAAAATATTCTGAGTCCTAGTTGCTTTAATGTGACTGGTCTAAGAACTGAGAGGACGAAAACCCTTCAGTTTGGAAAGAATTAATGAATTTGAACGTCACCCCAATATTCCTTCTAATTCAGAAATCTACAGGTTGGGCAGAAAATAGGCAAGTAGTAGTAGAAGTGCAGGAGAAACCAAGATGTTGAGGTAAGGGCACACTAAGCTAGCTATCATTCAGTATTTTGTATTGCTGGGTTGAAACACAGTCTGCGTGAGGGAATGGTATTAATGCCGTGGTCTTCATGAAGTAACTGTGGGAGTTTGGAGTGTCACCAGGAGAGAGCGACATCGATTCCTTATTATATCTGAGTCTGTACGCAGTTTTTATACCACCACATTCAGGTATTTCTGGCCGGAATAGCACAGTATAGATATGACGGGTTAGCAGTGATTTATCTGGCGTAAACATCAAGGGTTAGCTGCAAGTTGAAGGACCTCCCAGGTGTTTACTCATCACTTGGTAAACTGGAAGTTAGTGCTATGTATTGAATCTGTTTCGGGCTGCATTACATAACTTTCAGACCAGGTCTATATTCGGGTTGGAAACTATTGTCAAACTATTATCATACCGTATGAAGGGCATACTCAAATTTTGGGAGGCAGTCGCAGGGTATATCAAGACGCTCACCTTGGACCATATTGCAACCTGCGGCCAGTATTGCAGTCTCAAACATTACCCAGACTGGCATGCATCCTGTACCAGTTTATGGTTGGCTACAGCATTATGGAGTGATTCATATTCCAGTATAACTCACGGTATGTAGTATCTGTTGCTATCATTCACGGATATACAAATGTGATAGAGTATTATGTTCAGAAATACTTGAACGTTGGCATATATATATGCATTATTAAACTCCTTGCTGCAGTATTTGTATCTATTGAACTCCACTTGGGTATTTGAATGAAGAACTCGGTTATTTGAGTGATTATGAGTGTTCTGCTATAAATTATTTCCATCAGTTTTCAGCAGTAGTATAACAGTGTCAGATTTCATGTGGACTTAGTTCAAGACAACTGTTTGACGTAATTACTCTGAGTTCAAAAACCTGTATTTTGTTTTCAAAAACCTGTATTTTGTTTTCAAAATCCAGCTAAGGTTATTACAGTGCATACATGAGAACCGTTTGACGAAATTAGTTCCTCAGTTATCCACCAGCATTTGACACCAAATATAAGGATAGCATATTACAATTCACGGATCTTCTCGGTGTCCAGATTTTCTGGCTATACCTAGCAAAACCTTTATTTAGTGGGTGTGATCCCCAATAGGACCCTCAATTTACCAATCAAAAAGAGAAGAAGAAAATTAGACTGAACAAAAAAGATCAAAAGCAAAGAGGGATCTAGCTCATGCCACCTCCTGCATGTATTTTCAACATCTTTCTTGGGTCCAAAGCAAGATTCCATTTCCTTACCACCCCTACCTATAAAAAGCTAGTGTACCTAACCTGTCCCCAAATTGAGGACATGTAATGTGCCCTTTCCGAAATAAGATTTAATAACAAACAGAAAATTATAATATAAGAGAATAAAAATAAACTTTAAATTATAAATATAAAAGAATAGAATTGAACATATCTAAAATTTAGTTGAGTTTAATGAATGATCAAAAGGCATGTGATGAAAGGTTGTGACTCCCTTAAACATGGGATATAACAGGGAGAAGAAACCTTCATTGAAAGGTAGAGAGGAAAGAGGACAAAAAGGAAGGTGTGATAGAGAAGAGCATAAGGAAGTGAATCTTTCAAAAGGCAAAAGTTATGAGGGGTTCTGACTATAAAAAAGGATGGTAATTATGAAAGATTTGCACTCACCCAAGGGGTAGATATGATGAAGGGTTGTGACTCTCTCAAAAGGCTGTAATATGAAAGGTTGTGACTCTTTCAAAGGGCAGCTATGATGAAGGGTCATCACTCTTTCAAGGGTTATAATTATGAAGGGTTGTGACTCTTTCAAACAGCAGGAATGATGAAGGGTTGTGACTCATTCAAGGAGTGGTAACTGTGGAAGGTCTTGATTCTTACCAAGGAGAATACATGATGAAGAGGTGTAAGGTGTGACCTCTCCCTCGCACTAGAAGATATAAAGGGGAGAAGAAGGTTTCATTTGAGGACGATGCAAGGGAGATTAAATTGAGGTAAAAATGTATTCTTCTTAAAGGAAACAATGAAAAGAAGTGACTCAATTCTTATGGAAGCAAGTAACCCTTTCAAAAAAAAAGTTTAAAGGAGAAATTATTCCAAGCATTCAAAGGATTTCTATATCATCACTCACTAAGACATCAAATCAGCACTCCCTCAATCATCACTCTGAATTCTAGATATTGTTTAATAAAATCCACAATAAGTAATTTCCAACCCCAGAGCACGCAAGCCTTTATCCAACTAACTTCTCAAGCTCTACAGTGAAAAAGGTTAGATCTCCTTTCAACTAGATTGTCCATCCTTCAACTGTT
Source organism: Cupressus sempervirens (assembly GCA_028749045.1). Classification (NCBI taxonomy): domain Eukaryota; kingdom Viridiplantae; phylum Streptophyta; class Pinopsida; order Cupressales; family Cupressaceae; genus Cupressus; species Cupressus sempervirens. Next base: position 428,600,884 of record CM053784.1, on the reverse strand, counting down.
AAATCTAATCAAAATTTAAGCACAAAATTGAAGGATTGACTTGGGTGCCAAATATACTTTTCACAATTATATTGAAATTAAAACCCAAGGTGTCTCCTTTCCACTTGATTGTCCATCCTTCAACTATTAAATCTAATCAAAATTTAATCACAAAATTAAAGAATTGACTTGGGTGCCAGATATACATTTCGCAATTATATTGAAATTAAACCCAAGGTGAGAGAAAACCTGAAATAAATACAAGCTCATATTTATTATCATTAGTTGGTATTGGTCAAGGTTCTAAGGTTTACTAAAACATCTCACAACTTATGTCCCTCCAAGTATTTCCCTTACCTCTACCTTCTAATGAAATCCTCTATTCCTCTCAATCCTTGTTTAACTAAAGACCAACATGGATTTTGTGATACAAGGCTTGGGTTTTTCCTTCATCTCTATCAACCTTAAGGGCTTCAAATATGTTCACAATCAGACCTAAGAGGAAATATCGAGTAGGGCACTCTCCAATATATTATCAAAGCCCCTCTCGTTCTCTCTTGAGGTGGCTCCCCCAACTCATGTGAGGTTGTCCTCTACTCTGACCATGCATTAATTGCATCAAGAAGTGCTTCATGGGGGAAGCTCCATCAGAGATTGCAAAAATGTGGTCATTCACTCAACTCAAAAGGAAGAAATTAGAGCCCACTCATTCGAGGAAATCATCGTTGGAGACCCGCTACTACTCAAAGGCATTCGATTTGTGATTCAAACTTGCAAAGGAGGTAAGTGCACCACTGCCTCGTCGTTTACTGTTAAGCCCAACGCCTAGATGGCCATGGCTATTGAGGGAGAGAGAAATAGTCTTAGGAACTATGTTGTGTTCCTCACACCTCATGATTGTGCTAAGGTTCCTTTCTAAGACTATTTGAACAAATGGCTTCATAATTTATGGTGTACAAAAATTAGGGTATTATTTTTCTTATATTGTAAAAGATCTCTGTTGGATTTCCTGAGGATCGCTACAAATGTAATTGCATTGCCCATAAGGTATATGCTTTCCAAATGACAGTCATCTCTCTTATATCGGATAAAATATGGATAGACATGTCCCTTCATAGGGCATGTCTATTCATTAATATTTAATTAATATAATAGTTTGTTATTAACTATACACACATATATTTGAACATGTATAAGTATCACATATTTAATATATATAATATATATGTAACTTCAGTTTAGTCTCATGATTTCATCCAACTGAAGCTATCAAACATTAACACTCCCTCTCAGCTAGGGAGGATAAACACACAACGACATATTACCTCAATGTAATATAAAGATATTGGGAGCAATGGCCTCTTGAATGTCGACTCATTTGACATTCACCACGTACTCTTTGAGCAATGGCCTCCTAAATGTTAAGTTGCAAGATATTCACCATGTACTGAGAGTAATGGCCTACTGAATGTCAACTCATTTGATATTCACCAAGTACTCTATGTAATGGCCTCCTAAACATCAATTTACATAACATTCACCATGTACTCAAAATGTTCATAAGATATGTGCACACGCATTCTCATAACATTTACCATATAAACATCCACCATGGAAAGTATAATCTATCATGATCTGCATATTCATCATAAGATATCCATCATAATAGAAAATCAAGTTATTGTAAGATCATCACCTTTCAATACCTTATACAGATATAAGTGATAATCATTAAGAAGTCGTCACTTCCTCATGATATACACAAGGGGTAGGCCCATATAGTTATGAAGAATAGTTATGAATTGTAGTCCTCTTAACTATTACAATTTATTAATCACTGGAGAATACATCTCAACATGGTCTACTCCCTTTGAATCAATGCGACCAAAATCACAGAAAGTTGACTAAACCATATTCTCTATCTAATCCCTCTCTTTTAAGGTAACCTTCTAAAGAAATATCAAGCGCCCTCAGAATCTCAATCTCCCTCCTTTTCCTGACATTACTTTATTATATCACACTATTGACCCTCGATGGGTGAGTGTTCCTGAGCTTTGAATTAAAGGTCCCACCACCAATGGGACTTAATCTTTAACTTTGTCCTTTCTTAATAATTTATTCCTATGCTTTCCAAATGTTATAAATCGTATTGTCCCCTTTGAGTTCGCAGATTTCTTTGATTCCATGTCTACCGACCTTGATGTAATATGGAGTGTTATCATGCACTTTATTAGTCTTCATACACACTATTTGGTCCTTTTTTTTCTAAACACCAATAATTATGTTGTTTTTTTTATATGTCCAACCTAGCATATTATAAACCTAGCGTATTATATACCTGCCACAAGAATGCCACTTTGCCAATACATTGGGAGAAAATCTTTTTCTTTTACAACCTGTGTGCATTCTTTATGTCGCTGCATGTATGATACTTATTATCTATTGAAACAAGTCGCTTTGATTGTGCTCATTCGTCTCATGGCCTGCAATAGTCACAGCTGGAGCTTTTCCAATCCAACAAAACATATATATATATATATATATATATATATATATATATATATATATATATATATATATATATATATATATATATATATATATATATATATATATATATATCCTCCTTACAGATGCAACGCTGACTGTATATTCTTTGCTCCTTACAACAGTTTGTTGCCTTTTCTCTTAATGATAATTCAGTGCCTATTAAACTGTGTGTCTTGTTACTTATAATTGCAGATTGCATTTTCTTCTATTGAGTGTCAACAAATAGACTTCATCTGATGTTCTATTCCATGTCTCCAATCTGTGTGTGTAAATTATAATGTTTTCTGTTGGCATGCTTCCCTCCTTATTCCATTCGATGTCGCCTCTCTGCGCACTGAACTATATGACCCTATCATTATGATTATCATTTCTGCTGTAAATCCTCTTCTCCAGTTCTGTGATCATTCCTTAATATCCTTTTCACAGGCAAGATGCTCACTGCTTCCCTCTATATCTTCTATTTGATTAAATTTCTTCCATTGCTTGTATATGATTCCTACATTTGCAATTGGCTCTGATACCATGTTGGATTTCTTGAGGATCACTGCAAATGTAATTGCATTGCCTGTAAGGTATATGCTTTCCAAATGACAGCCATCTATCTTATATTGGATAAAATATGGATTAACATGTCCCTTCATGGGGCATGTATATTCATTAATATTTAATTAATATAATAGTTTGTTATTAACTATACATACATATATATTTGAACATATATAAATATCACATATTCAATAGATATATTATATATGTAACTTCAGTTTAGTCTCATGAGTTTCTCCAACAGAAGCTACCAAACATTAACAGTCTCTTTCTTATCTTGTAACAATTCTAAATGTTGAAAAGAAGCCATTAAAAAATAATTATAGATTATTGATGACGAGACAATAGCATTGGATTATGTGTACTTGAGCAATGAGCCCCCAAACAAGCTCAATAGGCAATTAGGTTCATACCCCTTAATATAGTAACTCGAGGCCCTATTGTTCTTCAAGCCATTTAGATGTCAATCACTTCTTAGAGCCCTCTTGCGGACTCCAAGACTCCTATATGTCCATCCCTTAGCAATTTTGTATGACAAGATAAAAATATCTTCACCACTTAAATGTATACTTCTCTTTACTAAGTGGCAAAACAAGGAATTAGTATTTCAGGCATGGGTAGACCCTCGAGCTCCTATTCTCATTCAATTGGATGCAAATTCCCAAGGTTTCAAAACCCAATCTTCCTCTGAGGGTTAAATTCCACCCTTTAGGCCTAAAAGAGACCAAAATCCAACTAGCCTTTCTAATGCACTTTTCCTCTTGTTATTCAAATTCCTTCTAAACAACAATGTCACCTAATTGCATATTCAAGTACCCTTTTGGGAAGACTTTCAAATTCCTCGGCATTAGGTTTGGGTTCCTCTTTTGACTAGGTCAACCAAAACTTGTTCAAACAGGCCTAATTGACCTAATTGGGCACATTTACAAAACAACTCCACTAAAATGGTCCACACCTCCAAACCAATGCTTGGAAAAGTGTTGCACTGACCTATTGTCACTCTTTACAACCTTTACTTGTACCTACCCATGCTCCCTTTATCTTTGTGAGCCAATTTGTCTCAAATCCACGACCACTCACATAGAGATGACTGGCTAGAACTCGTTGTTTCTCCTAACTCCACTTGGTTTTTTGCATTAGAATGTAAAGTGCATCCCCTCTGCTTGTGTTTCCCCAACGGCCATCGAAATCCAAGGGTGGAAACTCAAGAAAGCCGCAGTTTAATATGCAAATCTTGTCAAACCTAGGGTTCAGACCCATTCTTGCATATACGGGATTTTAGCAACAGTTAGAACATCAAAAATTGCAAAACCACCAGTAAACTTTATCATTCACCGACCCAATTTCTTCAATATGGCACCAAATCAACCCAAAGGCCTTAAAATAGGCTCTACTCAAGTTGCCCAACAAAATTTTGGACTTCTATGACTGTTGGGAGAAGTTGTTCATTGGTATTCTCAAAGTTGTCAAAGTTGTCAAAAGTTTTCAAGCAACTTTTTGACCAATTTTCAATAATTGCAACTTTTGCAAACTTGCACTTTATGACTTCAAAATCAACAATAATTATCCCAAAATGACTAAAAACAACATAAGACCCTATCTACCCAAATCCTAGACCTCAAAGGAATCGTTGATCAAGTTTGACCATGAGGGCTTATACTTGCCTATCATAGCACTAGTCTTACAAAATGGGCCTTATTGCTTTGCAAACTTAACTACTTGGTCCATAAGAAGACCTTATCCCCTCTCAAAGTTTCCTATTACATTTGTTCTACTCATCGCATTCCATGAGCCTTCATGTTCCACCTTGATCTTTATGGGGTGCTCCTGCACCATCATTGGAGCTTGTTGTTTCAGAGTAGTTCTTTGGTCGTCCGAGGCTTATTCATGTAGAACTCAAAAGTGTTGAACTTTGTGCCCTAAGAGGCTTATCATAGGGAAATGTCCCCCTGTTTCTCTAAAATTTCCTACCAAAGCCTTGGAACCTATTAGCAATGTCCAAAGGATGGATAAATCAGACTTGTTCCTCCCTTATACTGATGCAAGGATGTTAATATCTATTAACCCAAGTATTGACCTTCTTGGTAGGATTAATTTTGAACTTGGTCAAGACGTGGTCTCTTGCCCTATCAATTTTCTTGGGATTAATGTTTGTTTCTTGTGTAGGAGGGAAGGCCACTTAAGGCAGAATTGCCCCCTAATAAAAATTGATAACAAGGGCCTAAACCTAAACCTAATGGCAAGGCCTTGTGACTTCTTCCCATCAAACACTGCCTTTACTAGGTAATAAACCCATCACTTTTGGCTCCTCCGATAAAGTCAACGCATCCCGTACCTTTGATACCCTAGAAAGACTATTGGATGCTTTGTACAATAAGAAAGACTTCAATTCCATTATGGACAACATTGTTGATTCATCGCAAGATCTTGGAGAGACCCTTGATGTTGACTCCCTTGACGTTGGGTTAAATGACCAATCTGCTGAAAATAAACCTAGGAAGCTAAATGTCCAGCAATTAGCCATTGGGATAATTAGGAGCTCTAGCTCTAAGCAAGAAAATAGAAGCAACATCAATTCTTGAAAAGTAATGGAAGAGGTTCTCATGAAAAGTATGGACAATAAAGTTTATTCTCCTATCACCACTCACTTAGCCAAGTGGGAAGGGGGAAGCCACAATCAATATATCACCCCTCAAATATCACTGAAATTTTTCACAAAGTTAAACCTGCTACCACAAAAGGAAAAAGAGATGCTTTTACTTTCAATGTCATTCTTTTACGTAATGAGGATGTGAGTAATGCTATTAAGATCATTAGGTTGTTCAACAAATGGCAGGTTAAGCACAATTAATAGATGGGTTTAGTGTATGAAAAGTTGGAAATCACTATTTCAAGTGGTTGGGGGCAAATTGGCTAGAGATAACAAGAGCTTAGAATTTGAACTTACAACAAGTAGATTTTGGCTGAAGACTCATTACACAACAACCCAGCTGATCAAATGGCAAGGATAATCTAACTCGGGCAAGGGAGTCTTTGAGGAAGTTGGAAAACATCCGCTCTTTGCTATTGTAATTCTTTTGTCGATGATGTTCTCTTTGATCATTGGGAATGTGAGGTCTTTTAGAAGAATCCATGTACTTTACAAGAGAATGCGATGGCTACCATCCATATTTGCATCATAGTGTGGAAGAATTATGCATGCCATCCAATATACATATCAGCTCATCCTCTAAGTGCCTGCTAATGTTGAAGCATAAAAAATGACGATATTAATATAAATAGGTCGTTGCTTATGTAGACAAGACCATTTTCACCTCCTCTGTAATTAGTCATCACTGTGTACTTATCTGCAGTGGTTATGATTGATTCTCTTCTTTAATACCTCTTTGTGCCAATTAAGAAAACTCTGTGAGTCAATGAGTAATATCCTTCCCAACTGAGTTACAAAATAGGAACAATCTCTTGCAAGTGCAGATTGTGTGGGTGAGACCGAACGTTGATTAGTGATAGCTCCTTACTCTCAACAAGAATATTCTCTATTCTCCTATGAATGCTTTTAATATTTGGTCGCCTACAATTATTTTGCTATCATTCTCTTCCCTCTGACGTAAATCCATTTGATTTGTACTAAACAAGTAAATTTTATGTTCTCTCATTTGATGTAAAGCCTACGCTTTGTTTAAGTCTTGTTTGGCCAGTACAAGATATTTCTGGTCACTCTAGTTGGGCATTCTAAGATACAAGGAATGGGAAACATATATCAACTTATTTAATAGATTTATACAGCTTCTATTTACAATTATATATAAGTATATTAGCGTTCGCATTATATGTTTTGATTGTCAATTACCAAGAAGGATTTCTCCTATAGTATAAAATGAGATCCAAACGGTGACATCAAGAATGCACATATCTCCACCGACAGTGTCAAACATTGTATGGATGTGTTGTGGATTAACTATCTAGACTTTTACCTGTGTTTGTTCTAGAAATCTAAATATGTGTTTCAATAGTTTGAGTATTATTGTAGTCAATATAAACCTTCCCATAAGGTATCTTGTACTCAATGTTTGCTCGATAGCATTGTTTGGTTTTGCATTGGTTTCCAAGCATACATACATCCGCTATAAGTATTGCCTTAGTGTAAAACATATTTAGAAACAATGTCTAACTCCATGATGGTCAACACATCAACACATTTCAGTGAACAAATAATTCATCGTCTCAATATCTAATCCATTGTCTTTGAGTGAATTCAATGCTTGAGTTTGCAAATTCCAAGCCAACCACCATTATGACCCTTTTATTACTCTTCTTTAATGATTTTTGATTTTTGTAATATGTTTCCTATGGTTGACTGGACAATAAGGAATTACGGTATGTATTCCCTAATTACAAAATTGTGTTATTTGTGTCTTTCTATGATCATTATATTGACACGATGTCATCTCTATCTCAGGCAAAATGTGCTTTATTTGGGCTTCAAATTTTAAAACTTTCTTGTCAGGCAATCGCAACTGAATTATCTAGCAAAGGCCTTCATATTTTCATCACATTTGCCTTTGATGGTTGATGTTTGATGAATTCTAATGAATTTGCATCTAGTATAAAATCTGATGAAAGACTGTTGGGCAGCGGTCGAGGATGTATTGTTTAGTCATGTTTTCTCTGTAGAAATTCCCCAACCTGCAAGTCAAATTCCATGTACTTTTACCGAATTTATTTGGCATATAAGCAATTGTTTAATGAATTGCAAGCATTTTCAAAATATGATGAAATATTCATTCTTACTTATTTTATGACTTATCTTTTTCTCAAGCTGGTAAGAATAGGCTCTGATGCCAATCGTAATGTTCCCTGTTGGGACTTTGGTTAAATATTTCTCCATTAAGCTTCTTGCAAACTTATTTCATATATTCTATGTACATCCTTTTAATTCAAAGAGAATACTTTTATACCACTATTTCAATCTGGTGTGTCATTTAGAGGCAAGGGTTGTGGCTTTTGATTTATAAATTATATATATTCTTGATTTTATTTATTTTTATTAAAAATAGATTTATTTATTTATTATTACTTTTCTTATATCTTGATCTATCATATTTAATTTATAATATATTTTTATTTAAATATATATTATATTGATAATATATTATAAAAAATACTGTTTGTCTTTGATGATGTATACAGTATTAAACATAGTAACACGGGGACGCGTCCCCCCCCTTTTTGCCCGACGTCTCGGAGACTTCAACGCACCGGAGACTTGGGGACTCCGTCTCCCCGTCCCCAACGGTGCCACTAGATTCCACCACCTCCACCGAGGATGGGGGACATCCTGCTATTCACTATTTGCAAATGTTCGATGTTCCAATTCAATGCAATGTTTCAAGTATTCACTCTTTTACATCTTTACATCCTATATTGCAATACATATTTTCATAACTAACATTTTTAAATACCATATGCATAGATATATACACCGCTCTTGTCCCCTGCCGCCGTCCCCCCACCGTCCCCAAATTAAGGCCCCTCTGTCCCCCCGTCCCGAAAACTTGTCCCCTCGTTTCGCCGTCCCCCCGTCCCCCAGGGTGGTGTAACTATGGCATTAAACAACCATTTAATATTAGTTATATTATAATATTTAATTAATATTACTTTTCTATATTTTAAGTATACTCTATTTGTCATAATATCATTAGTTATAATTATATTGGATCATTGTATCATTTTAATATATATTATATTATTTAATATATTATAATATTCATTAAATATATCATTATATTTATTTGTTGTAATAAAATAGTATATTATAATTCTATCATTATTTATATAATAATTATATTGTTCTTGTATATTAATTATCCATAATACAATTCGTATTTTGACAGGGACATCACACAGAGGTCCATGGGTGATGAGATTAATAGTGGACTATTATACTAATTCCTAAGGATGGAGACAAAACTCTTATTAAGAATTGAAGACCCGTCACACTCCTCAATATCTCCTACAAAATATTGGCTAAAATGTTGGCCAAGAAGATGGAAAACATACTTCTTCTATAATCTCTCTAAAACAAACCAGTTTCGTCAAAAAAGGATATATATTGGAAAACTTGCTAGCTTTTTGGGAAGGCATGAGTTGGCCAATAGATTATGGTCAACAGATGTGGATGTTGTTGTCAGATTACAAAAAAATATATATGACAGGATCGAGTGGGGGTTCATATTCATGATGCTAGAGTGCATGGGTTTTCGAAACTTTTTCTTTCAAATGATTCTTACTTTGCTGAATGATGCCAAATCTTAGGTTAAAGTGAATGGTATCAGATCAGAATCTTTCCGACTCTCTAGGTCTATCAGACAGGGGAGTCCACTTGCACCAACCCTATTTATAATTGCAGCAGATGCCCTTTATTACTTATTGAGAGAAACCTCCCTCTCCCCTAGGATCAAAAGGGTTGAATTAGTTGAATTACCTGATGGAGATGAGCTGACCAATATTCAGCTTGCAGATGATAAAATTATAGTTATAATGAAAGAAGACAATATAAATGAGTTAATGAATAAAATAAATGTGTTTTGTCCTAACTCTAGTAGCAAGGTGTCCTTACATAAGTCTATCATGCTTGGGTGGAACAATCATCCTCCACATTGGTGTAGTAGATTCTCCTTATCTTGGGAGGCCTTGACCACCAAGTTAGATATCTGAATTTTGGGCATTCCCTTTGGAATTAACCCAGATTTGAGGGAGATGTGGGAATGGATCAAAGGTAAGATTGACAAGAAGCTTGACAAGTGGAACACCCACTAGCTGTCACATTACAAGTTTGCCAAAAGATTGTCTTCTTATACTATTTACTTTTCTTCAACTTGACTCTTCATTCAAGTGATATCCCCTATTTGAAACCCTAACTATGGTATTTAATAATAAATAATAATCAAATGAAAATTAAAATTAATAATAATAATTAATATGTTTCTATTCATAAAGTCAAATATAAATATTAGTACTTGTACTATATGGAGGTGTATGTACTAAGGAAAATGCCAAATAGACTAAGTTGATAATTAATAAGAAACATCAACTTCAATGTAGAAGATATTAATGGCAATCATGGTCAATGCAAACAGCACATGGTGAGAAAGAATAGTGTAACTTGAAGTGATGTAATAACTTCATAATATAAGACTAAAAGAAGATAATTCATTGGAAAAATTGATATATTATAGAAAGGCAACAGAATGGATGGTGGTCACCGTCTTTGATCATGATAACCTACAATCATGTACTTACAATTGATCAATCAACATAACCTATGCTCCTATAGATGTAATATAATATGTTTAATTGGTGAGAGTGTCATCATATTAATCAATCTAGATTTTTAAAAAGTCCATGAATATAAAATAATCAATAGAAATAAGTAGTCCATTGATAATCAATAAAATAATTAATTAGTAATATACAATTAATAATACTAAACCATATCAATACAATATATTAGTCAATCAGTATATGATTAACTAACACCAATCAATATATATATATATATATAAACACATTCTAAAGTAATTAATTATAAACCAATCAACATATATTCTAACATATTATATTATTAACAAATAAAGAAATTGATGCACTAATAGCCCCAAGAGAAATATATACATATCAAAGTTGACAGGTAAGGGAGGCATTCACGATGGGAAAAAAAAGAAGAATTCAAACCAAGATAAGCAACTCACATGGAATATTCAGAAAACCAATAAGAAGGGATAAGACAATGAGAAGGGATTGATGAAGGGCATTTAAAAAAGATATTAAAACGTGTGAATCATCCCTAAAAGGGAATGAGAGGAGCTTACGTGACACTTTCGGACGTATATAGGAAAGAGGAGTTTAAAACATATGAATCATACTATACTCCACTTAAAAAGAAGAATTACTAATAAGAAGGGAATTTTTATTAAGGTATTAATAAAAGCCCTTCGCTAAAGAGAAAGTGAGGAAGGATTGCATGAACAAGGTGGAGTATAAAGAGTACGAACAACATAGAACAGTCATATTATAAGTTAAATTAAGGTATATTGTATTATTAATGATTCCTTTCAACATTATGTTAATAATAGATATTATAATTGTAATATATGTGAAAGTGTATATGTATATATACAATTACTTAATTACTCAATTATATATGTAGATATAAATGAAAACTCTCAAAAATATATATATATTATCATTTAAATTTTATATGTCCACTAACAATTTGAAAAGACATTTCATAATGAGATCAGTATAATACCTTAAGGGTAAGAGGTTAATCAAAACATTAATGGTGTCAATATGAGAGATTGATAATCTCCGACTGACATGACTATGACTTCTATAATCTTTATAATGTCAATATGTGAGATTAATATAATCTCTATTTCACTGACATGCCTGAGACTAATGAATCTCTATAATGTCAGTATGTGAGACTAATGGTCTCCATCTGATGGACATGTCTGAGATTGTCAACAACTCTACAATGTCAGTATCTAAGATTGATATAATCTCCACCTAAACCGACATGCCTGAGATTAATGTGCCAGAGTATTCTAATGATGTCAACATATGCATATGTGATTGGCCTTGGATAGAGGATATCCTATCCAAGAAGAATCATAAGGGGTGCACTCCAGAGAAGACAGTGGAATAACTAAAGGTTAGGAAACCCGATTGGGAGATGTCTTTAAGGTGTGGAGTTAGGATAGAGGGTAGAATATAATAGCTAGAATTATTATTATTTATTTCTAACATTTACTTTGCAGGTATTACTTGTCCCAAGTTAACCCTAATAATGGGACATTACATGAATTCAATTATATCCAGAGATAGACCAAAGAGTTTCTATGGTCAGATGGTAGAGGGAATAAAAAGAGGCATGTTTTAAATTGGAAGTGGTGTACCATAAGTTCATTTATTAGTGGGTTGGGGTTGAAGGACTTGAGAACTCAGGTTATTGCTTTAATAGTGAAACGGATTGGCAAGGCAGTTTAGGGAGAGGAGCCTTAGAAGGTCTAGGTAAGACATAACATTGCTAGTGTTGTCCCTCTCAAAGGTACCTTCTGGAGGGGGCTGCACTTAAATGACTAGTCGGCAGGTCACTTCTCTATGAAAGTTGATGGATCCAATGTGTTCAAAACTGTATGGAAGGGATGGGAAACTGTAAGTGAGAAAGTTTCTAAATAACAATATTGTAGTTAGTGACAAACTGATTTGGGGCGAGAGATTAATTTAGTGCAAAATAATGCATGGTGGAAAGCATTTGGCACTACTTCAAGGGTGCTCTGCCAAGTACCATAAAGGTATAAAATATTTTTCAGATATTATAAAAGTTGCAGTGTAACCCGGGTGCGCGCACCCGGGTCAAAACCCCGGCGCACCTGGTGCGCGTAAGCACCCGATGTGGGTGCGTCACGCACCCGAGTACCCCCGCCGGGAGTTTTTCTGCTGCCGCACTGGTCAAGCACCCAGGGGGGACGCAGTGCTTGGGTGCTTCCAGGGTGCTTGGGTGCGCAGGTGCTTCCTGGGTGCTCGCGAGGTGCTTCCTGGGTGCTTCTCGAGTGCTTGCAGGGTGCTTCCTCGGTGCTCGCGGGGTGCTTCCCGAGTGCTTGCAGGGTGCTTCATGGGTACTCACTTTGATATGGCTATAATACATTATTATTATTTCATTGTTTCATGCTATTCGGCTCATTGTCATCATGAGCATCTTTATGATATATGATATTCATAGAATCATATTTGAAGAATGAATTTTGAATCTTGCATCTTGAACTAAGTTGATTTGTTAAATGGTCATTAGTAATGGTTATGAAGTTTCAAGTTTCAAGTTTGAACTTATGGTTTGTGAATCACATTTCAATTTTCTCTTTTCATTGTATTCAACTATATTTGGTATGTTAATGTTATATAAAATATTGAAGTATCATTTCATAATTAGCATTTTCAATCATATATATTATATATATACTATGCAACCCCCTCCCTCCACTCCCCCTCCTCCCCTACCCCCCCACCCCCCCTCCGCTCCCCCACCGCCGCACCCCCGCCGTCCCCAAATTGAGGCTTTTTTTTTCTCGCACCCGAAACTCGTCCCGACGTCCCCCCGCACCGCCGCGCCCCCGCGCCGGGGTAACACTGAAAAGTTGGCAAGTTAATAAGTTGGAATGAATTGGGACAGAAGTTCAATATTCCCCCTACCCAGTAGAAAACTACTCAGTTGTTAGGGAAGACTCTGCTTTTCTGTCTCTCACTAGAGACTGTACTTGTGATGACAATACAATGGCCTGCTATAAGTAGCCGGATGGAACCTATCTCGCCGATACCAAAGCCAAATATATAAAGAGCTTCCTGTCTGAAAGCCAAGACACCCTCCTCCATGTAAATTCTTGCTGGATTACAGAAATTGACCTTTTGAGTTCGCAAAGAATCTTCATTAACCTCTGGGCCATTCTGATTGAACCCAAAGGAAGTGTTTTAAATGGTAGCTCCTCCTACACAGCATTCCAGTCAAAATGCCCGATTGGGAACCAAATTTGTGCTCCGGTGCAGACTCCCTGAATGAATTGGGACAGAAGTTCAATATTCCCCATACTCAGTGGAGAAACTACTCAGTTGTTAGCGAAGACTGTGCTTTTCTGTCTCTCCCTTATGACTGTAGTTGTGACAACAATACAATGGCCTGGTATAAGTAGCCAGATTAAACCGATCTCCCCAATACCAAAGCCAGATATATCTAGAGCGTCCTGTCTGAAAGCCAAGACACCCTCCTCCATGTAAATTCTTGCTGGACTACAGAAATTGACCTTTTGAGTTCGCAAAGAATCTTCATTAACCTCTGGGCCAGTCTGATTGAACCCAAAGGAAGTGTTTTAGATGGTAGCTACTCCTACACAGGATTCCAGTCAAAATGCCCGATTGGGAACCAAATTTGTGCTCTGGTGCAGACTCCCCAAATCTATTTATCAAATGTTTTTTGGATGTTTGTTTGCTAGAGAAATGTGGGGACTGTTTGGCCTTGTTATGAACAAAAATTTTGAAATAATCAACATTCTTTCCTGTACTATTCTGAGCCATAGGAACCATTGTAATTTTTTCTCATCTATTTTATCTACAAATGTGGGGACTGTTTGGCCTTGTTATGAACAAAAATTTTGAAATAATCAACATTCTTTCCTGTACTATTCTGAGCCATAGGAACCATTGTAATTTTTTCTCATCTATTTTATCTACTAAAATTCTATGGTGTATCTAGAACTTGTGTAATGACAATATATTTTATGGCAAAGACAAGTACCTTACTGAGTCTCTGTGGAGACTCGTTGTTTACTACATCGATGTGCTAGTGTCAGCAGTAATGTGATTGAATGAAAAGGAATTTCTGGACCTACCACATGATGGAGCAGTAAGGGTGCTCAGAGAAGAGATCTCCAGGGCTATACATGGACCTAGTTCTCTTCAGAGCATACGCCTTTCAAGATTGCACTTCATGGCTGAGATTAATGACCAGTGAAGAAAGGAGGAACAAGACTGAGTGCAACCTGTTGCTGCTTGAATTTAGCCACTGTCCCTGTTGTACCTGATGCTGTACCAGTTGCTGAGGCAGTGAATCACCCTTACAGCCAAGGCAAGGGGATGATAAAGTGCTCTTCTGGATAAAGGGTTCTTTGGGGTGGAGTTGATAGGAGGCATAATGAAGGAATATGGTGCATTTTGAGTCTATATACTCTCATTTTGTATCATCTCTGTACTTAAGTGAATTATCCATGCCGGTCGTTCTATAATTTTTGCAAATGTAATCAGCAATTCACTCAGGGTGTAAATGTTTTGTAATCTTTTTGAGCTGATAGTTCATATGTAAACAGTGGCTTAGTGTTGGCAGTGACAGTCAGTGACAGCAATCAGTGACTTAACTGATCTCCGGATCTTCCTGTTGAAATTTTGATGCATTGTACTTAATAGAAAAATATATATGTTAACAATATGAAATATTCCTATTCTATCTAATCTAACTTTCTACAAACTTTGAATAAAACCTCAATATGATTTTGTCTCATTTAGGTATCTCTGGGTAAAAGTTTATGAATTTCTCATCCTCTATGTACTTAACATTTCTGCAAATCTCAAAGAAAACCTAAATGTGGTTTTGTGTCTTTTGGGCAATTGCATATAGAAATTCTATTAACCTCTCCTCCTCTAATATATCTAACCCAGTATAACACCGGTGCCAGGGGGCACTGAGACGAGTTTCCAGGATGTGAAAAAAGGGCCTCAGGTTGGGGATGGTGTGGGGGCACCGGGGGCGGTGCTGCATACTGTACATATAGAATGTAATATCCCCACTCGAAATATCTTCTAATTAAGGGACAACTAACTTTAATCTTTCATTCTTATTATAGATTACAATCCTGTTTCCTGTGAATGGAAATATAAGTCAATAATACATAAGATGATTAATATCAATGTCAATACTACCTCTGATTTAGTTAAGTGGGTGCCCCTTAATGAATTTGGATTTAACAGATAACTTTATAGCTGTATCAGTTATGGTAGAGTAATCTGCAAAATGATCCCCCTTATAGTTGCTTATAATAATTGTGTGCCTATGCTGGGTGTCAATAATGCGAAGTGTTCAATGGAGCCTATCTTAGGATAGATGGAATTAGTTGAAATCTGATCTGAATGGACAAGATATTAATATGGTGTTTTGTTGATATGAATGGTGATCTGATATAATATGATTTCTGGGATTATATCCACTTCTGGAATTTTATACTGATATAATTATGTATCCTTGCAACAATAATAGTGTCATCTCTTATGAGTGAAATAAGTCACTCGTTTTCTTGAGAAGCTGTAACCATGTACTCTCTGAATCTTGCTTGTCCTAAGTACTCACTATTGCTAAAATATTTGTTGCCAATGCACTTCTTGCTGTAACCAATGATCTGGCATTAAGGTTTTTAATCTTAAAAACACTGAAGTTATTATCCGTCTGAGAATGCTGAGCATAAATTCCCTATTCAATTTTTGAGTATCATCCGTGATTGAGAGGAAGAGATGTAATTGCTATTATTAATTTTAACAATCTGTTCTTGCCCAGTTACTCCTCCTGTTCGATGATATTGTAGTTTTCCTTGTCCACCATATTAATTCCACCTTTTAATAATCTCAGACTTTTATGTTTTATTGCTGTCATTCTCCCTATCTATTCCAGTGTTTTGCTGCTTCTTGAAATATATTGAAATTCCTAGAGTTGATAGAAAGATCCACGCTGGTCCCTTACAGTGGTATAATTCTTTCAAGAGCACAATATGAACTGGACTTGTATATTGAATTGAATGTCTATCTCTGACTTATATTCAGTTCCGAGATTCTTCCATTAATCTTTATATTCTCATTATCGAAGAGTCGAGTATTTAGTCAACAAATGAAATTTCTTTCTCCTTCAAGGATCGTACACTCCCATAGACTAATCACTTAATTCATAATTGGTTTATAATTATTTGTCAAAGTGACAATATTCTATAGCAAATTGCTGAGGTTATATACAATGCGTGACTAATATCTCCTTGCTTCATACGATAGTCTATTTCATTTGTTGTTCTGTAGTCAACATCGTTCTATTATTGGTAGACTCAGAAGTTTATTTATTGTGGACTCCCCAAAGAATTCATTGCTAATAAATCTGCAAATTTTGCCACTATCGTTCAATATATATTTTCTCTGAATGTATCGTATAGGGAAGTATCAACCTCTCCTTGCTATTATTATCAAATATTATGGTGATGTATGTCATAGTATTTTGAATAGTATCAGGGGTCTAGACTCTGGTTAAGGCGTCTTATTTCCTGTGAGCCATATTACTATTGTCATTAGAATTCCTTCTATGTAGTTGGTTCCTTTATTAGACTTCTCCCTTTCATTTATTATGATCAATGCTTATTAATGGTCTTTTTTTGGGCAACTCTTGCTAGAAATTTAAAGTAGTGGTTGTTTATAAAATGTCTCCTACGAATTTCCAATAAGTTTCAGATCCGCATGTAAGCCCATACTCAAATTCTTGTGTGGGTAGCGACACTTTTCCCTAATGTCTCCCTACGAATCCAAAATTTATCCATCACTCATCCTGCAAAATTCTAGTGGTGCAGAGTCAACATGATCTAGACTGAACCTTTAGAAAGATACTCATTAGTGAGACTAACCCTATTTTTAATGGTCCTACAAGGAGAACAACATCATTAGAAGAATGTGGCCGACCAAAACCAGTTTTATCGGGTATGCAAGAGGAAATAGTTATGACAATAACGAACGCTATATTATTCCAATGTTCCCTTGGAGTTGTCGTGCCTTTTGGATGCATTGCCACAAAACCAAAAGTTTTCCACCAAGATTCTGGTGGCATATACAGTATGATCGATACTAATCTTTGAGAGAGATACTCATCAGGAAGAAGCCATCTATTCCCAATTTTCATAAGACGATCAGCAATATGGGAAAAATGATCCTAATAAACTTAGCTCTATCAGCAAAAAAAAGAGAAAATTGAAACTAAATTAATAATAGTGCACTAAATGATTCTAATATGCCCTTTAAGCTACCACACCATTTGGGATTGTTGTTGCAAAACCCAAGGTGGCAGCCAGATCCACATGTAGTTCCTAACTCTGCAATATATAATATTAAAATCTCTCCCGTAATAGATACTCAATTTAAACTTAACAACAATTCTAGGGTTATCTTCTCTTCTTGGCAAATATCGATTCACTTTCTTCAAAGATCCTAAATTCATTTGACCTTCTTTACAATTGCATGCTTCCTTGATGGATTACCAAAATGTAAATTTATAAGAGTACCAATACAAAACAAATCCTAGTCACAGCTCAACATCCCCACACGGAAAAACAATTCTTATGGAAGTTTGTTATGGTTGTCTTATATTACCCAAATTCCTTCAACTCTCATTTCTCAACTGCACAATTAGTGTAGCCATAAAAGAAGGGAAGTTATTCTGAACAAGGATGGTAAGATCATTGTTCTTTACAATTTGGATATGGTTGATCAGGGCCTTGAGTCGAAATGTCCTTTCCCCAGGGAATACAATCAAGGATTCAGTCTCCCTTGACCAACAGCCAAGTGCTTACTTGTTGGGCAGAGTACTAATGCAAATGACATGGAACTAAGTGCCATTTTCTCCATTGTCTCAATAGGGCAAAAATTATTGTGAAAAAAAAATATGATATGACAAACATCACAATGGTGTGGAAGAAACCAAGATATCATATAAAAGAAGATGAAAAGGACATACTTTAGCATTATGTAAGGTGGTTTAGCAAATGATGATATTTGATAATATTGGCTGCATAAGTTGCCGATTTGGGTTCGGGGATGGATTCAGGTTCAAATTCGGCTTCGTGGGTTCAGGCAAAAAAAAAAAATCCCATTTGGGACCATGGAAGGGTTCTTCAGTGTGTGAGTGTATGTGTGGGTGTGCGTGTGTGTATACAAAAAAAAAAAGAGAAACATGCATAATTGCAAAACTAAGTCATTTCACAATATGAATATATGTTACTTGATCGTTGATCAATGCCAAATGTCAGCGATAACATTAAATACTCGCTCATTAATCTATCTTCATGATTGTAAAGACAATCATACATTGAATTACTAAATTGCAAAACATAGACTAGTTCGTCAATTAATAAAGTTGCAAACATAATGATAAATGAAAAGTGTTTAGTAGTTTATCAATGATCATACTATGAAATGCCCTTCAAGGGTCAAATGGGTAGTCAAAAAATGAGGGATCAATGGCTTCATCCCTGGCTACAACTATATCTAGATCCTTATCATTGGAACCCAAACCGGTTCCACTAGTCCCAGATGTTGCTATATCATCCTCTTCCTCCTCAACATGAGAGATTAGATGAGTGAAATGTTTTTTATTAGGTTCCTTTTAGGTTTAGATAAAAAAAATTAAAATTAAAAACACTCTTTAAAGTTGTTTTATTTCACGTTTTGGACCCTACTGCCCCAGGTCCTCCCGGGGTTGCCGTGGGTTCGCTATGGGTTCACCCAGGTTTGCTCCAGCATGGACCCGGGCGAACCTACAGCCCGAAATAAGGACCCTGCCCAGAGCCACAGCAAACCCAGACGTGAATCCAGACCTGCGAGGACCCAGACCCCAATCCGAGCAGCAGGGGACGAATCCAGTAACAATAAAGATGGAAATCTACAACTGCAAGGAAGCTTAAAAAGAAAAGGATATCATGCCTAGAAGAGTCAAAATAAAATGGCATTGACCAAGGCATGGATGAGGTACGAGAATATTGCACATTGAGAAACAAGAGGCTCTGAAGCTTGCAAAATAATATTTTTACATCAAATGATCTGCAGTGGAGATAGTATTTTGTTATGTATTGAATAACTCATGCTGATGTCAGATACAAAGCATTATCCTACATTATATATAAGCTGGTGACAATATGATGCATCACCATAAACTTATAATATTAGTCAATGTTTTATATTATTATTAGATTGATAATATTATTATTTAATATTAAACAAAATAGTATGATGTTATGTATCTGACAAAATAGCACTGGCCATTATAATTGTAAAGATGGGAAGGAAAGGTCAAAGAACGTTAGTTTGGCCCTATTGTATACCTTATTAGTTTTCACCAACACAACATAACAAAATTCTGCTAAAATGTTGTATTCTAAATGAAATTAGAACTAGATCACAGATAGCATTTATTTTTAAACTTAGGCTTTGCATAGCTTATTTAATAGATTCCACCTCTTAAAATGAAAAACATTAATGAAAGATTTTTCATAATTTAAAAACCATAGTGTTTTTTCAAAATCGCAGATAAGCCAACATATACAAGAAAGTAAAACTAAATAATTTATAATGCCAATGGATACGAAAGGAGAAAGAATGGTAACTTAGCTTGATTCAAGTTTGGTCATTTTACATGGTCTATAGGACAGTTCATTAGTTGAAATGTATATGAGTCACTTCTTATTAAATGAACAAGGCTAAAAGACTTTAAAAGTGCCAAAATGGATATGCATGAGTCACTCACTTATCATTGGATGCTTGATTTGTTGCCGGTTGAGAAGATGGCTGGTTACTTATTTCCTTTGAGATATCTATAAGCAAAAAAGAAGAAACACACATTCAATTCAAATATACAAGACTACAATTCAAAAAATAATATGGATAATATAAAACTTCTTGACAATAGAAATTAGAAGTAAGCTTAATCTATATTAATACCAGATAAAATGTACTTTTTATTTCTCTCTAAAGCAATCAGACTAGGCATCAGAATTAAATCATACCCGAATAGCAAACACAAACTACTTTTACATTCTCCTCTTGAGGAAAATGAGCATATCCAAAATTATAAAACATCATACGATGGTTACTAAAGCTTGAAAGAGCTTTGCACATTATCATGAATAATGTCCTCCCTTTGGCTTTCTTAAATAAAACTTGGCAAGAACTAGGTCCCAGTGCACAAGCAATGCAGACACTATTACTCGTAAGAAGATGCTTTTAAATAATTTTGAAGAAATAGATGACCAACCTAAGTATGATTTCAGAGCTTTTTGAAGATTTCCATACTTCTTTCCTGCAGATTCTTTCAGCATATATTCAAAAGATCGAGTCACAAAGGCACCTGCTGCCCCAGCCATTGAAAGACTTTATCCAACAGTATCCTTCAAGTATTGCTTTCTGATTGACTCTCCTATCCGAATGCAATAATGCATTGCCTGATCTACACAAGTAAACAATAAATATTCCAGAAATTAATTTGAGAAATTAAAAAGAAAAACCCTGCATATCCTTCCCACTCTCTACGCTGCAATTCTATCAAATTGGAGCAATACGCAATTACAAAGGAAACAAAACACAGTGTTTGTTAGTTAAATATATAAATATGGAACTGGCATATAAAGACGAAACTTGTCTCACATCACATGATTGGCAAAAATAAGTTTTAATGTGTCCCTCCAAAAATTAATGATTGGACAGAGTGGAAGATTACTGCTAGAAAATGTTAAATGAGTTTCCCTGATCTGTAATTAAGCATTCAGACAAAATCATGATGTATGTAATGTGGCGCTGAACAAATGGACTGCAAGGAAGTAGACATTAGAAGACAGCATGGTTTCTGGACTAAGGGAAAATGCATATATATTAAAGATGAATTGCGGAAACAGAATTTATATCTAGCATATATTCTAAAAGATGTTCACAAAGATACTAATAAGAACAAGCATAATAATGGGGTTCTGAATTCTCAATGATAATTTCTTTATAAAGACTTTAAGAAAATTTTGACAATGTGATAGGAAAGGTCATAACGTGTGCTGTTGAGAAATTTCTTCAGATATTTATCTAGTCATCTTTATATAGACAACAAGAATACTTCAAAACAGCAAATGAAAAAACAAAATTTCTCTGTGCAATAAAAATTTCTTTCATGTTTCTAATTGATCTTCTTTACCTACACAACAGAATTTTCACAGGAGTGGTGGCAGCTTCAATCGTTACAAGGAATCCATACTTTCAATGCTAAATTACGGAATTCCCATATAGTTCAAATTTCTCACCAAATTGCTTTAATCTTCAAAACAGATGACAATATTTAATTATACAATGTATAGTACAAGGCATGCAAGATCTCCAATGTCACTGCTACACCGAATAAATTTTAAACCACATAATCTAAACTCAGCAGACCCGTTTTACACTTGGACTCAACCTCGCAGACCAATTTGAAAAAAACTCTGCAAGACTCATAAATTAAAACCACAAATTTCAGCTTGACCTCAGAATCTATATTCTCGGGTATTTGACACTACCAAATCGTTCGTTGATATATATATAAGTGTATCTTATTTTTATCATACAGTGGCAACTCGTCATACAGATTTTGGCAGGCCATTTTCATTAGACAAAAAAACCAACATACATATAGTTTCACAAATGTAACATACAAACTTCAGTGAGTCGTTTTGACGAACAATTTGTATGAGTTTTTCATAATACTTTTTTCGGTGATTTCTTAAATGTTTTTTTAAGCAGGTGCAGACGAGAATCTTCAGCGGCATCACTCATGTTGCTTCCATAGTTAAAGTACGAAGCTTAGCTTGTATTTCTCCGGCTAGATCGTCAATTCAAAAACACAGATCTGCTTAAAATCAACCGAGCTCAAAGATCGCCTTATGCATTACTAAATTACCATCATCTTTACGACATGCCAAGCATTTAACAGATTCAAACCCAGCGCATCGCGCAGAATAACCTAACTTCGGAATTAAAATAGCAAGTACAGTCAATGCATTTTTTTCTCTATTGATCTGTCCAGTTTTACCACGCAAATATGAATGGCAGCTGGAAATTCAAAAACACTGTACAAAAATTGAAACCTTTTGTTTAAATATTTAAATTCTGCCAGATTGAAAAGAAGCGAGACGGAGGAAAAAAACAAACCTGTGAGATCAGTTTGACGCAGGGTTGAAGCAGAGGAGGATCCTAGTGCGATTGTTATGCGAGGGGGTATACCTCTACAAAGGAATTGATAAAGAAGGTGGCCTGTAGATCTAGAAACGCCTGTAATGCCCTCTCTCCACCTCGATTCACATGAGGTGTTGCATAGTGCGAAATACTAGTTATGGGATATCTTCAATTTTCAATCTCAGTTACCCGATTAAATTTCTGGGCCAAAGAAAAAGTATTTACCTACGAGCTTTAATCTTTTTTTTTTCAAGAGTAAGTTTTTAATTTGGGGACTTTTTGAAGCATCATATTCTTATGAATGGAAAATTCACTTTCACTAATGTTTGTCAAGGCTAATTATACGAAACGCAATTAAGCGTAATTACAAGTGTTTATCAAGGCTAATTATATGATGGGCAATTAAGCATAAATTGAGAAGGGTAAGTTTGTAACTTGGTGGTCTTTCATTGGATTGGATGCTGCCAACAAAGTTTAATCACCAATTATGCAAGAAGCCTTGTTACTGGAGGAAGTAATAAGAAGCAATTTGGTTTGTAGAATATTTGGGAAGATAAATCTTCGTGTAGGAATTATCTGTTTTTATATAAAAGTACAATGTTTAGGGCATTAAGATTTATCTTTTCTTATATTTTATAAAACTAGTACTTGCATCTTTGAAGGGTGCAGCGATAACGCTAATAGTTTAATATATAAGATGATGTTATAGTATTTGTTGTAAGGTGATTTTTCACTAACCCTTACAGGGTTATGTTGATAGTGATATATTTATTTAGTTCTGCTTCGTGAATGCAAAAATAGTTTCATCTTGTTTCTATTGCTAGTTAATCCAGGTGAGATTTCTCTTTCTTTAGTTTAATTGTGTATGGGTTATGTCATCCCTTGTCTCTCTATTCTGCCTATGCCAATCGTTTCTTTCCATAGTGTTGGCTCTTGTGATTTATGTATTATGTAAGCCCTTCTTTAAACTAGTTCTAAAAGTAGTTGTTAATTTTATAGAGGAGGTGGAGCAGAACGAGTGGAAACTGGTAGTTATGAAGTTTTTAGATACAGGATTTGGAAGAAGTACAAACATTTAGATTATTGTAACATCAAAATAAATTCTAGATTCTATGTGCCCAAAAGAAACCCTTTTTGCCCAAATTTTGAATACCTCCTTGGTATCTCTAGTGAAGCAAGCTGCTCTATCCAGATTTACTACTACAAATGATGAAGCATCTACTCAAACAACAACAAATTTCATATATATTCTAGCACTCTCCACATTTCCAGTGCCGATTTGATCACTTTCCTCCACATAAAACTCCCAGATTGTTGAATCTTAAATTTTAAAATTCTATAGTAACATTTTTAAAACCAATACATGTAAAAAAAAACTAAAGAGATAAAGGGAAACAAACATAAGAGATAAAGGGAAATTATATAACAAACGATGATAGTTGTTTCTCCCTTTCTATTGGAATCATTGAAATGTAATTTAATTGCACTATTTGAACAAGGGAAGAGGCAAATGCAAGAAAAGACAGAAGAGGTAGGCGGTAAAGAGAGCTCCACAAATCATTTTTCTGCATAAACAAACAATAATATATAAGTGTTAATGTAAGCTTACACAAAATGTGTGTTTCTCTTCATGCAACTAGATAAGCAAAAACGTAAAGCCAAATGCTTAACACTTTATATCTACCCTTCCATTTTCATTGTAATCACTCCTTCCAAATGGGAAAGAATGGGTGTGCCTTCTATCTCAGCCCTATAAAACATTGTTTAATAAATATAGAATTGGATTATTAATAGAATTTAAGTTTTGTAAAGCATTGGATTTAATAAATCTAGAATTGGATTATTAAGGCACATGCAATCTTATCTAAAATAAACAAATATATCAAAGTCAAAAGTAAGTACATGAGAATCACGAAACTGGTATATGAGAAGCCAAAGGTATCTAATTAATTTAAATCTTCATTCCTTGAATATTTTAGGGGTTGAATTATTTTTGTGATTTGTTGAAATTACACCTGTCACCGAATTTGTCTGCCAATGTTTTCATTTTTTATTTGGGTTATAAGAGATTGTCTTCCAAAGTTTACAAACTAATTAATTTTAATTTTTTTAGATATATGGATAGTTATAATATTAAATATATCATATAATACTTGGGTCCCAGGAAAGACTGAAGGTTTTCTTGCTCCATTCTTTCCTACTGGTGCCCATTTGAATGGAGAATTCTGTAAATTCAATTTTAATTTATTCAATATAACACATGGCTGATCCAAAAAAATACAATTTATAATTGTATATTAATAATATTTTAACTTTATTTTTCCATGAATTGAAAATTTGCTTCAGCACATCAAATTAGTGGGGCAGCTGCTCAACTGTTCTTAATTCGAGGATTGATTACCAACCTGCCATGTTCCATACAATAGTATTAAGAAAAAATCTTGTCCATTGGAAAAACAAAGAGATGGTGACAACTTTGTTGCTTGCATGGCACCAATAAATGAATAGTAGAGAAATCAAACAATCACAATATCTGTCATTCAACCTATCTTGAACAGCTTTGTCCAAGAGTCACTCTATGTTGATATTGTTACCCTCACTGCCCATGACACCTTTGCTTCATCAAATTTACTCTATTTTTATGGGGGCAGTTTGGTTGTAAAATTGGAGATGAAAACGTATTGTGGATTTTATCCAAATTGCTTTGGCTACCATCAATAATACTAAAATGGAGGCATTTGCAAGTGGAATTCACCTGTCTACATTGTTCTTATGATTTCTCTTGACTAAAAATGGCAAATGCAAATGTATTGAGTATGTAATTTACATTTTTTGAACCCTTATAACCTCAGCTATCATCAAATTAACAAGACATACAAATAGACATAATTCATAGTAAGATGGCATTCATAAGATTAACCTCGGCTATCGTGAAATGAACAAGACATACAAATAGACATAATTCATAGTAGGATGGCATTCCTAAGAAGTGTACAAGCTTCTATACTCCTGCACTATTTCTTGTAGCATGTTCTTGGATAGCATCTTCACAATCTCTTCAAACTTGATAATATATGAACCAACAACATAGGTAGAATAGTTTGTTTTTCTCCTCCATTTTCTTTCATTATTGTTATCATTTCCTTTCTATATATGTTTACACTTTACTTGCCCAGTGAGCATGGGTTTTTGACGATAATAACGTTGAATGAGTTAGATATAATGTGCATAGATCTATATCATTCTACCTTTTCCTCTCGACCCTCTCTTCTTCCTATTTATCTGATTTTATAGTTACCCCTTACTTTTATATTTGATTTTGGTTCATTTGTTTACATACCCTCTCTCCTTATGTTACCCTCCATATTTCTTATCTATATCATTCTCTCTGCCTCTTTATCTCTCTTTTCTATTTCTATTATTCATTTTAGTCATTCTCCCCCATCTTCGCTTATCCCTTCTTATATTTACTATATTCCTAGCATTTTATAAAATCTCTCTCTCTCTCTCTCTCTCTCTCTCTCTCTCTCTCTCTCTCTCTCTCTCTCTCTCTCTCTCTCTCTCTCTCTCTCTCTCTCTCTCTCTCTGTATCTATTTGCATCTCTATGTCTATTTATCCATATTTTCTCTTGGTATATCCCTTTGTCTCTATCTCATTGTTTGATGTCATAGATAAAATTAGGGCAAATCATGGAAAATTGTGTGAAATCTTCAATGGTTCCATTATAAATGCATTCAGAAAAAATCAGATGGGTGCTTCACCTCTATGAACATTGAACATGAGTGGAATGAGTATTGACTGCTCCATTCGTTCTAATGAGAGCTTGGATAATATGAACCACTATTCATGAAATGTGATTTTTGAATCCTAATATCAAAAACATAACTTAAGTTGTAGCAAATTTCTCCCAGTGATCAACTAATGTTTTTTTAAAGATGTAGTATTAATAAAGGTTAATGACAAGCAAATAATTTAGATATTAAGTATATATTTAAGAAACTTTCTTTTTCTATTTTATCTAATCAACATACTACTGATTATTAAAATATAATTTTATGTAAAACACTTCAAAGTTATATATCTAAAAAATCTTTAAAAACACCATTTATATAGAAATATTTTTATAAGAATATTTATTTGATAAAAAATAAAAAATAAATAAACTTAATAATATGTCTATTTTTAGACAATGGTAGATGCTACACTTACCAATGTTACAAGTAATCTTGCTATGATCCACTTACATGTACAAGTTTTAATTAAATTAGGTTGACCAAGGTTTTTAAAAATCATTAGATTGACCAAGGATTAAAAATATGATCTCTAATTTTTAGAACCCTGATGCTTAAGGGTGCATTTTTAGTTTTTAAAAATCATTAGATTGACCAAGGATTAAAAAAATATGATCTCTAGTTTTTAGAACCCCAATGATTTAGGGTGTGTTTCTAGGTTTATATCTTTATTTTATTGTAATAGAAATTGGAAAATCAAGCTATGACAAGAAGTCAAGAAATTACAATGTACATAGATTGGAACAATGAGATTGGTCTCTACATTGCATTATTTCTATCCTCCAAAATTGATTGTCTTTATTTTTTCATTCTTTGTAATTATTTTGAGCTGAATTTGAATATGTTAGTGGTGCAATACCTCATAGATGAACTGACAACCATTTATGTTCCCTTGATTGTGATATTGATTGATGCATGATAAAAAATTAAACATTCACACAAAAGTGCAATATCTCAACATTAGCTTTCCATAACTTTGCCATCCATTCTACCATGAAATTTGCAAGGTAAATCTGCTTCATGGATTCTCTGGCCTCTAGCAGCTCATTATTATTATTATGAGGTAAAAGTGATACATCGTGAGATATAGGAGCATCATGATTAGCTGGGAAGAGTTAAGAATGATATATTACAAGTTTTTATTGGAGAGAAGACAGATCAAAGAGATTGTACTACTAGCATTTTGTCACCTCTATGTTTGCAAAGGACACTTTGCACAGATCTCGACCCCCGTACAAATGGAAACCCTATAACACTATAATCCATGTTCTTTTGTGTTGTTGAAAGATGTTTTGAAGCCATTGATTCTTGTCCTACTTCTAGTTTTTCATGTGGTATATGGTGCCTCTTCAACAAGATCATCCACTTCCCATTTTCTGATGTGTGAGAATGTAGATGAGAATTTATAATCTGTCGTAGGATACTTTATTTCAAAAAATGGTGTTCTCTGATCACTTTCAAGATGCTTTTCAGTTTTTCCATTCTTTCTCACTTTATATTTTGGTGCCATTTTTAGAACTCCTTGTGAGGCTAGTTTACCCATTTTTCTAATCCCTTCTAGCGAATTGTTGTGCAATTAACTTTTGAAAAGTAATGTTCTTGTCCATGAACATTGGCCATCATATTCAGAAGTTATTCCCTTTCATTTGAGCATAGAAATATCACCCTCCAATATGTTGTCATCTTTACCAAAATTTAAACTTTTGATTGCCCAATTTGACGATTTTCCTAGTCTTCCCCTCTTGCATAAGTTCCAACCTTTTCTTTGAATGTTTGGGCGACAAAGACTGTCACTCAAGAGCTTGGTGATCTAAATATGTTATTTACCGATCTTCCCAAACTTGTCATGCTTTTACGAGCAGAGACATATAAATAGTTACACAAAGACTAGAAACAATTAGATATGTGTAGATGGGTCTAAACAAACTACCTGAAAATCCACCAATTAGAATCACCATTTCTGACACCCGTAATTGTCATCCTAGCTAGAAATGGATTTTCTATTATATTATATTAGTCTGACATTGTGTTTCTTTTCTATGCACACGATAGAGTTTTTCGATGCCTGTACAGGTCTTCTTTTTCGGAATAAGACAACCAAAAAATTCGAACAGATCGATGAAGGATTCCCAAGGAGGGAAGCTTATCAGCTTAATAAATACCATATATATATATATATATATATATATATATATATATATATATATATATATATATATATATATATATATATATATATATATATATATATATATATATATATATATATATATATATATAATTTTAAATTGTGGGAACATTATTTTCAAGTTATGTCTTATTTGTAATTTGATTTGATTTATAACTTATGGATAAAAGGATGACTAAATAGTAATGTGTTTTGATCTTTCAAACGATGTGTGTTTTTTTTATTGCTTCTTAGGATATTAGGACTTATTTTGTCCTAACAAGTGACCAGGAATTGCAAATCGAGATGGGGAGAAAGGTTAGGAGGTCAAGGTTTTTTTAAATAAGAATGACATTGATCCTAGCAATCAAATTTGGGTGATCCTACTAACTTCTCAAATACCAACATTTGCCACCAAGGAAAATTGTGTTTCTCTTGGTCGGGATAAGGGTTTCTCCCAAATAGTGACTCATAGTAAAAACAAGGTATTTTTTCAGAATCACCTAGCTACAAAACCCCAATTTGTCAAACATGTAAAAGGAAGGTCAGCTTTATTCTAGAATCCTATCGATCTCAAATCCCAAGCATTGTCACTTAATTGTTTTGGTTTGGGGCATAAGAATACCTCATCCTTCACAAAAGATAAAGAATTTCAAAATGATTATACTATAAAAATTAATAGTTTCCCCAAAGAAAGCCCCACAATGATACTAGAAACATGGCAATGCAAAAAAACAAGAAGGCAAACCACCTTGCAACCTGGATATAATAATGAGGATAGCAAGGGTTCTTGCTCAAACAATAGAAATTTATGTAGAGGATATTTCACAATCATTATTATCAAAAGCTCAATAGTGGAGGATAGAAGGGACTAGTACAAGAAATGTGTAATCTTTGCTAGTTGGTGTAGATCAAGAAGATCGATGGAAAGCATCGGTAGATGGTGGAAATGGGCATTTGTGGGCTAAGCAGGTATACTACCTGTCTCACAATTTCTTATACATAGATTGCTATAACAAGTTTTTTTTTAAATAGAGTTGTTAAATGGAAAGCCACTTTTTTTTATAAAGGCTTTAATTTTAGATTCATTTAGTGCAACCTAACTTTGATCCTAGACAATATAGACCCAAAAAGTCTTCCAAATGGGTCAAAATACCTAATTTTCTAATAGAATTACTACGTGTAGACATACTCCTAGAAATTGAGAATATGGCTGGTTTCTTTAGGGTTGCAAAAAGTACACTTAAATCAAGATGGGAAGAAAGGTCAGGAGGTTAAGCTTTTTAAAAAAATAAGAATGACATTGATTCTAGTAATCAAAATTGGGTGATCCTACGAACTTCTCGGATACCAAAATTTGCCACTAGGGAAAATTGTGTTTCTCTTGGTCAAGATAAGAGTTTCTCCCAAGTAGTGACTCATATTAAAAATAAGGTATTTTTTCAACATCACCTAGCTCCAGAACCCCAATTTTCCAAACATGTAAAAGGAAGGTCACCTTGATTCTAGAATCCTATCGATCTCAAACCCCAAGCATCGTCACTTAATTGTTTTGGTTTCAAAATGATTATAGTAGAAAAATTAATGGTTTCCCCAAAGAAAGCCCCACAATGATACTAGAAACCTGGAAATGCAAAAAAACAAAAAGGCAAACCACCTTGCAACATGGACATAATAATGAGGATAGCAAGAGTTCTTGCTCAAACAATGGCAATTTACATAGAGGATATTCCACAGTCATCATTATCAAAAGCTCCATAATGGAGGATAGAAGGGACTAGTGCAAGAAATTTGGAATCTTTGCTAGTTGGTGTAGATCAAGAAGATTGATGGAAAGCATTGCTAGATGGTGAAAATGGGCATTCTTGGGCTAAGTAAGTATACTAGCTTTCTCATAATCTCTTATACATTGATTGTTATAACAAGTTTTTAAAAAATAGAGTTGTTAAATGGAAAGCCACTTTTTTATAAAGGCTTTAATTTTAGATTCATTTAGTGGCAACCTAACTCTGATCCCAAACAATATAGACCCAAAAAGTCTTCTAAATGGGTTAGAATACCTAATTTTCTAATAGAATTACTCCATCTAGACATACTTCTAGAAATTGAGAATATGGTTGGTTTTTTTAGGGTTACAAAAATTACACTTAAATTGAGATGGGGAGAAAGGTCAGGAGGTCAAGGTTTTTAAAAAAAAAAATGGCATTGATTCTAGCAATCTGATGAAGGTACGCTCTGATACCACTGATGAAGGGCCACACCACCCTACCAACTCATAACCAAGAATGCAATAATATGAAGACAAAGAGAGATAAAATGCTTCCCAAGAAATTTTATTAAACTTGAAAATCCTTAGCAATTACAATAACCTTTTTGCAAGATCTCTCAAGATCCAATCCAAGCCCAAGCTAGTCCAGATCCACACTCTAGTAGAAACCTCCAAGATCTCAACTTGTGCTCGCAAGCCACCAAGCAACCTCCTTGTTTCTAAACCGCAGTCACTAGCTCTTCTCCAACTTTATCCAAGATCCAACTGTAAACTGCCTCACATTCGGCGCTCTGTCTACACACTCACAAGTCCATCGCAATCCTGCTGTAAACTGCCTCACATTCAGCGCTCTGTCCAAAGACTCAGGAAAACTCACTCTTCACTTCCTCCTTCTCTTTCACACCTTGAAGCCTTCACACTTTCCAACTTTCCTTCCAACGCTTCTCCTTCTCGAGCTTCTCCTTCTCGAGCTTCCACTTCTCAAGCTTTCACTTCTCAAGCTTCTACTCCTCGAGCTTGATTAGAAATGCTCATATGCCTTGCTTAAATAGGCACTGACCACCCAATACATGACTTATCCACAACCTTCTAGAATTTCTCCACAACCTTCTACAACTTCCATAACTTTCTACAATATCCACAACTTTCTACAATATTCATAACTTTTTAGAATTCTACCCACACACCTCGATAAATGGAATGACAACCATTTATTTTTTATTTTTTTCTATTATGCCACCTATGCACCTCGAAAATAGAAATCCTCTTTTTCTTTCTTTTCTCCTTTTTCCCCTTTTTTATTTTTTTATTATTTCTCCTCTAATTTTCGTCACTTTCTCTCTCCTCCACAAATTTTTTTTAATTTTTTCAAATTTTTTTTTTTCAATTTTTTTTTTCCCAATAATTTTCCCATGCAAGATGCTCCTGCATCACAATCAAATTTGGGTGATCCTATTAACATCTCTGATACCAGCATTTGCCACTAAGGAAAATTGTGTTTCTCTTGGTCAGGATAAGGGTTTCTCCCAAGCAGCGACTTGTATTAAAAATAAGGTATTTTTTGAGCATTGCATAGCTACAAAACCCCAATTTGTCAAACATATAAAAGGAAGGTCAGCTTCATTCTAGAATCCTATCGATCTCAAACCCCAAGCATCGTCACTCAATTGTTTTAGTTTGGGGCATAAGGATACTTCATCCTTCACAAAAGATAAAGGATGTCGAAATGATTATACTAGAAAAATTAATGGTTTCCCCAAAGAAAGCTCCACAATGATATTAGAGACCTGGCAATGCAAAAAAAAAAAAATGCAAACCACCTTGCAACCAGGACATAATTTGAAGATATCAAGGATTCTTTCTCAAACAATAGCAATTTACATAGAGGAGTTTTCACAGTCATCATTATCAAAATCTTGATAATGGAGGATAGAAGCAACTACTACAAGAAATGTGGAATCTTTGCTAGTTGGTGTAGATCAGGAAGATATATGGAAAGCATTGCTAGATGGTGGAAATAGGCGTTCGTGGGCTAAGTAAGTATACTACCTTTCTTACAGTTTCTTATACATAGATTGTTATAACGAGTCAGAAAAAAAAAAACGGAGCTGTTAAATGGAAAGCCAATTTTTTGATAAAGGCTTTAATTTTAGATTCATTTAGTGGCAACCTAACTTTGATCCCAGACGATATAGAACCAAAAAGTCTTCTAAATGGGTTAGACTACCTAATTTTCTAATAGAATTACTCCATGTAGATATACTCCTAAAAATTGAGAATATGGTTGGTTTTCCTTAGGGTTAAAAAAATTACAGTTTCCACTAATGTTAAGATGTTTATAAAAATGGATATAAAATTGTAGACGACGTGGACCTATAGAACTACTAATTGGAAATGAAACCTATTATATTAGACTGGAATGGTTATCTAACAAAATATTTGATAATGTAATATCAAAGGTTGAACCCCAATCAAAACATGTGCTAGTAAAATTTAGTACAACAAGAAAGGATCAACATAAAAAAAGAATGAAATAGGAAGTTTCATCATAGAAGATATATTTGATGATACAATTGTAATCATCACATACAACCTCGAGAGGAATTGAGGGAAACATAGTTGAAAGAGAGTAATTTTAGATGATTTAGTGACTGAAAAAAATTTATGCCAAACTAAAGTTTAAAGTCAAATAGTAGTCATAGATATGGCTTTGGATGCAATCCCTTATCTAGATAGCAAACTTCCCCCAGAGAAGGAGAAAGAAAATGCAAGGAAGGAGAAACTAGGGAAGATGGGGAAGAAGAATAGATACACATGGAATTCTAGTCCATTTTACGAAATGATGTGTATCTCTTCACCCAAGGGTGAGGATCAAGAAGCAGAGGGAGTAAATAATGAAGAGGAATAAAAGAAATAGTTGATAGAAAAGATCATGGAGTTTGATGACAAGGAGATGTAATAAAACCAAACCTTTTTTTGGTATTGAGGGATCATAAGAGATTGTTGATACAAATATTGTTATCCTTGATAAACTAGGATTGTTGCCCAGATAGATATAGTCCAAATTGCGACAAAATTTTTTAAAAGAGAGGTTTAAAATATGCTAATCAACTCATTAATAGGGCAGGGGATGTTATAGATCAAACCAAATTAACATCCATGCTTTGTGCAACGAAGGGGAAGGATCTTCCCAAGGACAAATGAAGATCATAACATAGAATTTTAGGGGTATGAATGCCTAATAATAAGTGCTTTCTTAAGTGTTATATAAAAACTTACATTGAAAACTTTATTATGTTACAAGAAGCCAAGTTGAATAATAAAAGTGTGGTAAATCTTAGTAAGAATTGGGAATCTAGAGACCTAGTAATAGATGTTATGCAAATGTGATCAAACAACCACAACTGGGAAGGAGGTTTGGCAAGAAGTGTTAAGTAAAAGTACCAACTTATTTCTTGTTAATGTTTATGGTCCAAAAAAAACACCAGATAAAAAATTAATTTGGACAAAAATTGGACATTTTATATCTCAAACCACACAATGTAATTACGTGTGGGCATTTTGATGTAATACTTAATAGTTTTGAAAAGAGAGGTGGTGTTTTCAATGAAACATAAGCACAAAAAGACTTAAAAGAATGGGTAAAAAATATAAATATCCTATAAATTACCATTAGTAATGGTTGGTTCACTTGGAATAATAGACAATCAAGTTTTAGCCACACAATAGAGATATTAGATAGGATATTTTTTAAAGGTAATATAGGAACTTTTAAAAATACCTTAAATACAACAATACTCAATAACTAGGGTTCAAATCACTTCTTTGTGTTATGACCTGTATGCCCATCCCTAATTATTGCTGGGCAAAAACTTGGGTCCCTTCTTTTTCATTTGTTTCCTTATTCCTGGTTGGGGCAATTTTTCTTTTGTTTGATTCCTCAGACTTCGAGTCATAGGGTCCATTGTCCCTTGTCTACAAACTCCTTGCATCTTCCTTATTTGTTTGTGTTGGTAGCGAAACCTCTGGGCTCCAGGCCTCAAGATGTCTATCAAAATTATAAGGTAATGTCTTGACTTTGGGTTTTTGGAGACACGATCCTTTGATCGTTTCTTAACACAAGAGGAAAGAGTTTCCCAGACTTTGAGGATTGGGACATTTAAGGTGCACTGAAGGGAAAAGTAGCCTAATTCGTATGTAATTAAGGACCTAATTAACCAAGGTTATATAAGGTAGTTATAGCCAACATTTTATCTTTACTTGTGATCATTTGAGTTGTGCAATTAATCTTTGAGTGCCCTCTGCATCTGTTGCAACCTAAGAAGTTGAATTCAAGCGAGTTTGGGTTGTTTGGTGCTTGTGTGTTGGTTGTTTTAGGCATTAAGAGTAGTGGTCCTTTCCACTACAAGGTTGTGCAGTCTTCAGACATGTTTCCAGGTTAGTGTACTTTAGCCATTACATTATTGAGTTTCATTTCTTTCTCTTTTGTTTCATTTCTAGTTTTTGAATTTTATTGTCATTTGTCTATTTTTGCTCTTATTTTATTCATGTCATGGTGGGCATTTTTCTTTTTTTGTTCCTATCATGGGGGTGTTAGGATTAACCACAAAAAAAAAATAACAATTACATGCAAATATAACCAATATCATAAAATAATAGATCGCACATAAGAGAACACAAGGCACAAAGATTTAACGTGGTTCACCTAATCCCTGGGCTACGTCCACTAGCAACAAGTAAAAATATTATTATTATCTAATGATTATAATCTACAATCCCTTATAGCTCAATATCACCGCAAAAAGCTACAATCTCATCATACATTTTTAAATCCCTAACCCTAAGTCATTTTATAAAAGCTTTTGACTCTTACAAAATTTGAGCTAGAATAAGTCATCCAACAGATTATAGAGCCATTTTTTACAATAGTAGAGTCATTTTTGGCTTTGGGGGTGCTGCCCCCAAAAACCCCCATGAGGGTGTTGCCCCTCGACCCCACCCTGTACTACAATAGGGAGTGCACCTGGGGTGTTGCCCCTTGACCCTGTCTTTGGGGGCATTGCCCCCAAAACCCCTATAGACATAATCTTGGGGGAAACTACACTAAATAAACCTCTAAGTCTGATTAGTATCCACATCGCAATAGGTGGAGCTTTTTCTCCACCCTCATTTGGTGAAGGCTGGAGAATTTCGCTATCTAAATTAAGTCAAAATCATGAATTCAAGTCCTTTTGTTGGATCAAATTTATGGTGTCTAGTTTTAGCTTCTAGAGAGGTATTCTTGGTGTTGTTTGGTGCATCTTTGTCTATGTCTCTTATTAAGGTCTTCAGCCTTAATCGGTTATTTTTTTAGTTATTTGGTGGTTCATGCTCTAGCAGTTAGGGTCCTCATCCCTAACCAGTTAACTTGTTTGTATTGGTCTTTTGTTTTGGTTGGTTGTAGGGTACATTTTTTGTGTGCACCCTATGTGTTTGTTTTGTGTCCAATTAAAATATGTGGTTGGGACCCCACAAGCCTAAGTTTCTGTAATTTAACTTGAAAGTTGCGGCATGCTGAGTTGAGGTGTCTTTTTAATGTTGTCCATTCACCTCTAAGCATAAAACCAAGTCTAGTTTTAGGTTTGCATTGTCAAGTTACCACATTTTTATTACTTTGGCTCAAACTCATTCATAATGGCTTGCTTGTGGTGTTGTTATGTCGATCCTAATCAAACTTAGAGGTTGATTTTTTCCCACTTCATTCGAGGCAATTTTCCCTCATATTTTTTTGTGTGGGTTTAAAGGTAGAGCCCCCATGCTAGGGGTCAAGGGGCAATGCCCCTTATGGGGTCCTATAGTAGCACCCCTTGTAGGGTCTTGTGTCTATGGCCCTGAAGCCAAAAATGAATTTACTATTGTAAAAGGCGTCATGAGTTAATTATTTTTATTTGACGACATATTCTAGCCCTAATTTTGTAAGCGACAAAAGTCTTCTATAAAATTGCTCCAAGGTTAGGTATTTTATGATGTATAATGATTTAGTAGCTTCTTGTAGTAGTATTGAGTTGAAAGGGATTGCAATTTATAATTAGGTTGAAATCAATGGATAATAATAATATTAGACTTTAAATTTGGTGGACATAGTCCAAGGATTGGGTGAAACACTTTTTTTTTTTGTGTGTCTTTTGTTCTATTTTGTGCACTTTATTATTTTTTGATATTGATTTTATTTGCATGTAATTTTATTTTTGTCTCTCTAATCCTAACAAGTGGTATCAAAACCTAGTTTTTTCAGTTATCATCCGTGAGAAAGTCTCACTGTTGAGTTGGAGTCTCACAATCGAGTGGTGGAAATAGAAGAGGAGGGAAAGCTAAAGGTTGAGAAGTTTACAAGGTAGAGCTTTATGTTATGGAAAATAAAAATGGAGGACTATCTTTATTAGAAGGATTTATGGTGGCATTTAGGAGGAAAGACCAAGAAAGACACAAATATTTCAAATGAGAACTGAGAAATTTTAGGCAAAAAGGCACTTGGAAGCATTTATTTATGCTTTGTACAATTGGTGGCATTTAATATTACAAAAAATGAAGATGACTGAAGAGGTGATGCAAACCCTAACAAAGTTTTATGAAAAGCCTTCCACTTCAAACAAGGTATTTTTCATGAAATGCTTATTTGATATGAAGATGGTAAGAGGTGGATATATTGTTGATCATTTAAATGAGTTTAACACGGTTACCAATTAGTTGTTTTCTATTAATATCAATTTTGATAAATAAATTAGGTCTCTCTTGATGTTGTTCTCTTTCCCTAAAAGTTGGAATGGCTTTATAATAGTTGTAACTCTATTTATAGTTCTAGTACCCTAAAATTTGATTATGTGGTTGGTGTCATTCAAAGTGAGGAAATTACGTAGAAAATGCTCAGGTGGATCAACATTAGAAAGTGTCTTGAATGCACAAAGGAGAGGTAGAACAAATGAGAGAGGAAATAATTCTAGAAACTATGGTAAATCAAGAGGAAAACCAAAGGGAAATAAGTCTCAATCCAGAGAACCAAGAGATTGTCAAACTGTGGGAAACCGAAGCACAAGAAGAAATATTATTAGTCTTAGAAGAAAAATGAAGGAGATAAACAAGAAGGAAATGAGGAGGCGAATGTGGTGAGTAATAAATATGAAGAGGATGTTTTTCTTCTTTCCTTAGAAAATGTTGATGATTCATGGATTTTTGATTCAAGAGCTTCATTTCATGTTACACCCCATAGAAGTTATTTTCTTGATTATATCCAAGGGGATTTTGGGAGAGTTTATTTGGGAGATAATGAACCCTGTCATATTGTTGGAAAGGAAGAATTAAGATTTCATTGTAGAATGAGATTCATTGGTTAGTACACGAGGTAAGACATGTTCTGAGGTTGAGTATTGGGTGATGAGGGTTGCACAGTTACTTTTGTATACATTAGAAACAAGTATGAAATGAATACTAATAACAAACCAAGCACTCACAAACTAATATTAAAGCAAAAAATATGATTAACTGAAAGAAAACCAAAATCAAAGATTGCAATCCTTGATACCTTTGAAGCTTCCTTGATATGTAGATGTGGTTTTGATTAAGGATGTGTGCTCAATAGCATGGTTGATTCTTCAACGATGGATGGATCATGGATGTATGCGTGAAAATCTAAATATAGTAATAGCACTTTGAAAGTAATTAGCTCTCAAAATGGTATAGTAATTCTACTAAAAAGGTAGATGATTTGTGAAGGATTAAAAGTTTAATTTATAGGCAAATGGGTGAGGAGGAGACAAGAATTTCTAATGGATAGTAAACTGAGTGAGGTGTGAGATAGGCTTTAGTTGACTACGATAGGTGTCGGAGATGGACTTCTATGTTTAGAGGTGGAAGAGGGAGATATGGCAGGAGAGTGGACTTGGGCTTAAGTTAGGAAGAATAAATCTTGCCTTGATTTATGCGAGTGATTTGGAGAGGGGTTTTAGACATGGAAGAGGAGGTTATGTGTTCTAGTTAAGGTGGGTGAGGTGACTTCATTGATTGGATGATGTGGGAGGTGGATGGATTTGTTAGAGAAGGTTGGTGGGTGAATTTAATTAAATAAATAAATTATTCAATTAAAAGGGGAATTATTGGTGCATGGGTTAGGTTTGGCTAACTGTTGGTTTAGGGGTGAGTTTGAGGTTGGAGATATTTAATTAATTAAATAAAGAAGGGATTTGGGATTAAATTAAATGGGTTATGCATTTATTTTATTGAATAGACTAAGGGGGATTTGATTAATAAATTAGATACTTATGTTAGGATTAATAGGATAGAAATAAAAATTATATGTAAACTATATAGAAATAAAAATTATATGTAAACTATATCTAATTTCAGAAAATAATAATTCACACGGAAGAGAACACAAGACACAAAGGTTTGACATGGCTCACCCAATCCCTGGGCTATGTTCACCAAACAAGCCCAATATTCTTATTATCCAGTGATTACAACCTGATTACAAATTGTAATCCCTTACAGCTCAATACCACCACAAGAAGCTACAATCTCATCATACATCATAAAATCCTTACTTGTAAGCCTTTTTATACAAGATTTTGTCACTTACCAAATCAGGCCTAGAATAAGATGACCAATAGGAAAAATATAACTTCTAGCACCTTTTACAATATTAAATTTAGTTTTGGCTTTGGGGGCACTACCCCTTGACCCCACCTTGTATCACGATAGAGAGTGTGGTTGGGATCGCTGACCCCAGGATCCCACAAGGGGTGTTGCCCCTTGACCTTGCCTAGGGAACTACCCTAGGACCCATAAGGGGTGTTTCCCCTTGACCTCTAGAGCCCCCATAGTAGAATATTGGGGAAGCCATACTGAATGAAGTGGAAAAAAATTAACCTCAGAGTCTGATTAGGCTCCGCATCACAAAAAAATAGTTGTCATTTAATTTATTAATCAAACTATAAATAATTAATTAAATTAATTATTCAGGGGATAATGCTAAAAATAATTTAATATTTAATTAAAACATACCTTAGAAGATGACTAAATTTCATTACAAATTTATGTGATTAGATTTAGATGTCTACATTGTGCCCTCTTTCAAAGATGGTTTTAAATAATAAATGACACGAGGAAGATGTTTTAAAGAAACTAGGTTACCCCATAGTGTTGGTACAATACTATTTCAAAGATGTTTTTAAATAATAGATGACGCGAGGAAGATGTTTTAAAGCGACTAGGTTACCCCAGTCTTAAAAAGGACTATACTATGAGATACCCCGTCAAGAAGATGATGAGGAGAGAAAACAAGACCATATGTCATCTCAAAAAGTAAGAAAATCAGGGTGAGAAGGAGAATGTAGAAATGATGAAAGAGGTTTAAAAGCGGCTCATACTCTCACTACAGGAGTACAATACAAGGGGAGATCAATTGCACAACTTTAAGCATGGGGATTTTGAACAGTAAGGGATGAGTGAGGGAAAATGAGGGATGTATGTGGGAGTTTCCCTTTTAAATTGAACCCTTAATCTGAGAGCACATGAATGGGTGAAAATTTGGAAACTTTGTAGCATCTTTCTAGGATTTTTGGATAGGATTCAAGATAAGATAAGGATGTAGGATTGATGTTGATATTATGATTTTGATAAGGGAAAAAATAAACTCTTATTGTTATTTCTTTTTTGTGAATGAGAGGATGAGATGGAATCCATCTGAAGATTGGGTGCGGGATTCTCCATAAGGGGAACCACCGTGTAGTTGAGCACTTAATATAATATTTAATTTCAAGGACTTACTAGTGTTACCAAGAACATCAAGGCCTTATTTTCGTCATTGCATAGAACTAACTCAAAACAAATATGCAAGGATTTCCCTAGCATCACACATGAATCCCAATAGGAATAAGATTGGAACTGATATTGGATAACCCACAAACAAGCGACATTTCCCAAGTGCACCATGTAACCATAAATGATCACATGTTTGGATATACAAGGGTTATACCCAACTGACTCACAAGAAAATAAGATAAACAAGCAAAATACTGATCAAGACCTTGCTCTCTGATTTCCCCATTCGCAACATGCCATGATATGAATGATTGTGGAGACCTTGATGAGTGGATAACCAAATTGCTCAAAAAAGATGATTAAGAACCAAAACCGAAATCCAACATCAAAAGAAAGAGTAAATCTACAAAAAATAATTATTTTCCAGAGAGATCAATAGGAGTGGATACTAATAGACCAAAGTCTAACAAGAGGAAAGTTTATCTTGCAAGGAATTTTTGGTAGCACCTAGTGCCTAGATTAACTAGCAATTGGAAATCTTAAGGACAAAACTTTAATAACAGGGGATCTTGCATAATGACTTTTTGGAGTACGAAGTTGTGAGAACTAGAGGATTTGATCAAATGCAAACTAACACAAGATTGGGCTTTGTATAATGGGACTAGGTTGAAGACTGGTGATTTGATGACTGTTAAGTGATGATGGATGACTAATGACTGGCGATTGATAATCAAGATGGTATGTACAATTATGTACAATGGAATTGACTAAGATATTTACATTGATGGAATTATATAAGAGTTGTTTATAAGGTGGACAAGGGCTCGAGGTGGTGCAAAGAAATGCATGATGATGCCATAGTCAAGTTAAAAAGCCAAGATGGATTAGTGGTGGATAGGGTGATGTGGATAAGGGAAACATATACCTCAGAAAATGATAAGGATTAGGAAGGATGCATCCCAATGATGAGATTGGATTTTGATCAAGGCTAGAAACAAGACTAAGGGTATGACTGGATGGGTTTATCGATGCACAATTTTAGATAGCTAGAGGGGAAGAATGGGATGGTGCATGTTATGATAAATTGATAGGATATGAATGGATGTAATTAGGTTGCATAGGGATAGCCCAGAGATAGATACCAATGACAAGGGATATGTTAGGTAATGAAAAGACGGAGGAGATGTTGAGAGGCATAAGGATGAAAGTAAAAGGTATGATTGATGGAAAGATTTGGGTAATGAAATGTGGGAAGATAGGGATTGAAAGATGAAGATGGAAATGAAATAAGAATAGGGAGATGGAAGGTGGATAGGATAGGGTCTCCAAAGAATACAATGCCCCCAGTTATAATAAATCATGCATTAGGAGGACTTAAGAGGGGTATGATAGGATGAAAGATCTAGGACAAAAAGAAGATTAGGGAGGAAGATGGAAGTTAGGATATGAAAGGTGAACAAGGTATGTAGATGGAGGATAACAAAGGCAAGTGGATAGAACAAAAGGAAAGGAGGAGGATAGATTATATGGAAGGAAGAATGGGTGAATAAAGGATAAGTGGATACATGTTATGATGGAGAATGAGAGTCAAAATATGACCAAGAGCATGTATGTATGGTGGTGGCCTTTATTTCTATTTATGTTTATCAACTTCTAAAGGAGGATGGAGGAGGTGAAATGGATCAAAAGTGGTTTTGGTATGGTAGGAAGATGAGACAGGTATGGTGGGTAGAAGAACTTGCTCCTAAGTGTGCAGAGCATTTGGCTAGAGGGATTACACATGGTGCTTGTTTGCCAAGTTTTCACCATTGGATGATTTTTTTGGATGAATTTTATGGTCTCAAGCATAAAGTTTGATATAGAGATAATTAAGCCTATTAGGAGTTATCAACAGATGTTGGTACAACCTTGTTTGGGATTGGGGGTTATGTAAAGGATTGGATTAGATGGTTGTGATGGGGGATGAATGTGGGAGAAGGGATGTTGTTGCAAGAAGTGTTTGGATGGAGTGATTGGAAATGAGTGTGAGAGGGGGATGTTGTCAGGACCAACATTGGTACATGTAGCAAGCGGTGTAAAAAGAGTGTATGGGAAGTGGATGGTAGATGTGGGTATGCTGAAAGAGTTATGGGAGCA
This sequence comes from Cupressus sempervirens, assembly GCA_028749045.1. Taxonomy (NCBI): domain Eukaryota; kingdom Viridiplantae; phylum Streptophyta; class Pinopsida; order Cupressales; family Cupressaceae; genus Cupressus; species Cupressus sempervirens. The sequence goes on along the minus strand of CM053784.1, from coordinate 428,558,561 downwards.
TATTATGGGACAGAAGGACCCAAAATGGATTTAGAAGATGGAGGAGAGGAATTACTAGCTAGTGGATTAGAAATTTTGGATAGCATTGTGCATTTTTTTATTATGAATGCATTTCATCTTTTTCCTTTGAGATCCACATGGTCTTTTTTTTTTTTTATGAGCCTTTTTGACATTTGGATATTAGTGCATTTATTGAATGGACTTTTCTTTGTTGTTGTATATCTTTTAGAGTATATATAGATATCTTTAGGATGTTGTGGATAGTTATCGCTATGTATTTTTTATTTGGCATCAACATTATAATGAGAAGTATTGGAAGGATCGTTAGAAGTTTTATGAGATGGAGGGGATATGGAAGATCTTATAATGGGAGAATGTGTATGCATGAATATGTACCTTTTTTGATCCTGATTAAGAATGCAAGGAGTGAGATATTTATGACGAATGATAGTAGTATGGATTTGGTAGGTGTAGGATTGGGTAGGATAAGATGGGGGGTGATATTTTGGGATGTAAAGCCCTAAAATGGATTTGGTATGTGGAGGATATGTAATAGTAGGTATTGGTCTTTATGGGCATAAAATAGATATAGAGGATGGAGGAATGTGGTAGGTTATTATGAGTTGTACTAATGGAGGGGGGTGGGGGTGGGGACAACATTAAATGTCTTGGAAGAACAATGGGAAGATGAAATTGTGGGTTTAGAAGGGCACTTGGATTTTGGACATAATGTACCAATATTTTTTGGATATATAACCAAGATCATGAGATTGTGGATACTCCTTTACATGGATGGGATCCATGTTACCTTGCTCATGTTGTCCTAAACTTTTACCTTGATAATTCCATTTCTTAAGAATTTCAACATGAGTAGGATACTTCCTATTTAGAGAACAAGTTGTGAGTCCATTATTAGGTGGACTACAAATGGTGGATATGGAATTTATTTATTTTTCTACAAGCGAACCACCATGGGTGAATGTGAGTAAACCTAGGGGGTAAAGGGAAAGTAGTTAAATAGTTTGGATGGGTGTTGATAAAGGATTGTGAAGTGTGGAAGATGGAAGGATATGATCTTTATTTGGATGGAAGGAGGACGAAATCTCTTAAAATGGAGTAGGTATACTAGTAGGATCTTGATATGGAGGAGATGATGATTGATCTATGGGTTGGATAGTAAAATGGATCACATAGGGAAATAAGTGAGAGTGTAGGATTGTGAGATGGAGTTGGTATGATGGTAGGATCTTGATATGGAGGAGATGACGAATAGTAGTTAGATGAAGTGGATGGTAAAAATGAACCATGAAAGGGAATAAATGGGATGTGAGGATCTTGAGATGGAGTAGGTAGAATGGTAGGATTGTAATTTATGCAAATAGATATTTCAACATGCTTTTGGACATGATCTTGATAGGATTGGTTGGGAGTGGATGGTGTGATAAGAGATGTATGGGTGAACTCTTAAGATGGGATTAGTGGATGGATTTGAGTTTCTTCAATGGGGATGGGAAGATGGAGAATGGACTCATGAGGTTCATTAGATGGGGTTTGGATAATACTAGGGTGAGGATATGTGCATGGGAATTAGAGGGATTCAATGGATGGGGGGATTTAAATTATGGTAGGAGATGGACGAGGATCTATAAATGGGTTTTCAGTAATGGTAGGAAATGGAAGGGAATCTATAAGTGGGGTGGATGAAAGAGGGATGATAGGTGTGGGAGATGGAAGAAAAATGATAGGTGTTGGTAATGTAAAGTAGTTAATAGCGAGGGCCATCCTCATCTTCTTCTATCATGGAGGATGAGTGTTGTAGCTACGTCCAAGTGGTGGATTTGCAAAGTAGTTGGTGAAGGTGGTTTTTTATTTGTAGGTGGTGGTGGATGAGTGTTGTGGCTACTTATGAGTGGTGGCATTGCAAAATTTTTGGTGATAGGTAGTGTAGTGTCTGCCCCTAGTTTACATTTTTGTTATCATTGTCGAACTCGTTTAGGCCAATTTTATGCTTGATTATTAGTAGTACTGTTTCGAGGCTATCAGATATTGTTTTACATTCAATTGATTATACGATGAGATTACTTGAGGGAGATAAATTCTTAAGTCCAAATCCTATACCTTTAAGCCATTTGTCCTAGAAAATTAGGACAAGTATCTAAGTTGTTTACCTTCTGAATGCATCAGATGACATTAATTCGTGATTATAACCCTTTAGTTTGATCTTGTATGTGTTTTTCTTTGTTGCATTTTCGTATTTTGTTTTATGAGTCTTTGGTGATTTTTCTATTAATTAAGTTAGATTAAATGATTAAATTAATGATTTAATGTAATGGATAATTATTATGGTATTTTTAATATTTAATTATATTTAATTAATTGGGAAATTAATTAAATAAAAGAATTTAATTTAAAGGTAAAAGTTATAAGAATAATTAGGCAAGAGCCTACAACACAACGGTAAATTGTGAGCCTCTTAATTGGGAGGTCTTAGGTTCAAATCTACTCAAGCTTAATTAATAATTGAAATAATTAATCACAACAGATAAAAATAATTAACCTTGGCTTCGGCCTCTAACCGGTTAAAAAAGAAAAAGTTATAAGAATAATTTTATAATGTGATAATATTTATTTAATTTAATATTAATATATTTAGAGTTCATTTTGAAATAAATGCTAAATAATATTATTATTCAAGTTAATAAATATTTTATCAATTAAATGTTTGAAAATAAATTAAGTGGTAAAAAAGAAATTAATTTATTAAAATTTTTATGATTGCATGATGCGTTCATAAGATTAAATTAATTGAAAATAGAAGTCAAGTGAAATTAAATAAAGTTATTTTATAATTCAATTAACGTGCATGGAAAAGATTAAGAAAAGATAATAAAGAGTTAAAGTTTGGTGAGCACGGAGTCCTCTCGGGTGATCGCACAATTATTGTCTTGATTTGAGGAGAGAACTCCTTATCACCAATTGAGGGTTCATTGTTGGGGATATTGAAATTTTGGGAAGAAACCCTGAATTTTTGAAGGGAAAAGAATTTTGGAAGAGGAAAGAATTTCAGAAGAGAGAGGGTTCTAAGAGGACAAATTTTCTCTACAATCTTCTTGAGTGTAGCAATTATCATCAAATTCCAAGTAGATGCTTGTGAATTTTTGCATAGTTATTACACTCTTCTTTTTCTATCTTCATCGTGTCTGTTGAATGACTTCCTGGATAATTCTTGTGACAAATGTTTCAGTATTGTGAATTTCTAGTATGCATTTTTAAATCTTCTAAATATGTAGAGATTGAAACATCTTAGACTCCTTGTCCATTAATTTTGCAAATTAGATATTAAATTGGGAATTTTTTTGAAAGAAAAAGAAAAAAAATTAAATTAGAAATTTGAATGGTTTTCCGTAATTTTCCTAGCAGAGTATTGATAAGATTTTTTTTATTTTTTTTAAATTAAAAAAAATTATATATATATTTAGAGTATTGGAGAAATTGGTTTACAAAGAGTAAATTTTATTAAAATGAAATATAAAAAAAAAAAATTTAAAAATATATAATATTTTAGAGGGGAGGCAAGGCCGTGACACCCCCACCCCCCCACTTTACCTTCTCTTGTAGCCATGTCGTAGATGGTTGCACAACTCTTTAAAGGCCGACAAGCCTTTTTAAATAGTACGCTTAGTTTTTTTTAAAAAAATTAATAATTTTTTTTATTTTTTTAAATTAATGATTTTTATAAATAAGTTTAGTTTATTATTAATTTGGTTATTAATAAATTTTTTATTTTTTATTTTATTAATAAGATAAATATTATTTTTTAATGAATTTTTATTAATAGTTTTATTAATATTTATTAAATTAATTAATATTTAATGAATATTAATTATTTAAGAATTTTAATTAATAAGTTTTTAATTATTAATTAAATAACATATATAAATATTAATATAAGTTTAGTTAAAATGTATTATTTAATTTAATTAAATTTAGATTTTAATTAAAGTTTAAATAATAATACTTGTTATAAAATTGTAAATTTATTTTTAATAATATTGGTTTTAATAAAGTTGTAATCATTTTATTTAAAAAACCAATAATAATTATAATTATAATTTAAATAAATATTTATCCTTAAATCATTTTAGAATATATGACTTATAATTGAATAGGGTAAATCATGCATTTTATTCCAAATATAAGAATTGGGTTATTTAGTTGAGGGTTAAAATGCAAATATTGTATAATAAAAAACTTATACTGAAATCAAAAATTGAAAACCTTATATTAAACTCAACTGTAAGTTTTCCAAATCAAATCAAACTATGAGACTATTATGTTTTCTATGTGTTGTTTATGTTTTGGGGTTTCGAGGTTTGACCTAGCCTTGATCAGTCTTAGGTTGTTACCAGAGGCTTAGGGGTTATGTGCTTGTGATGTCATGCTAATGTTTTGATCTCGATCTTTTTTAAAACCCAACCATGGTAATGTGATGATATGCTTTTATGATATGTTTGTATTTACTATTCGTTATTGCTTTCTAGTGTTCTTGTGTGAAGTTGAGGTGACTATTATGAGATATTTGACTTAACCATTTTGAGTCTTCGATCAATATTTTTGGGATGCTTTCCAGTTGCTCGTAGAGAACTGATGTGATTATTGTTAATTATCTTTTGATGCTTTCCAGTCACTTGTATAGGACTGAGGTGTTTTTTATATGATTATTTATTTGTGCTTTTATGAGCTTAGGGTAGGTAATCTATATGTAATGTTGGGAAGTGGCTTGCAATGGTGGTCAGAGCCCTCAGTGGTTACTAGGGTAACCCATTGTAAGTTTTTTAATAAGAGAAAACACTATACTAAATGGGAATAAAATGAACCTAATAAGAGTCTTTGTATGTTCTTGCCCATGCCTCGAGTGCTAGTACAGACTAGGATGGGAGTAGAGAGAACGCTTGGTTGCAACCTTGCATCCATAGTATGCCTTGTTAGTACGAGAGGATACTAGTGGCTGCATAGGGGTCACTAGGAGGTCGAGGTCCTGAGAGACTGGTAGGGTAACTCTAGCATGATTCGTGCGATGAATTTTCCCACTTACATAGTAGGTTTCCTACGCGTCTTTGTGTGCCTTTGGGTTTAGATGTCGATTTATCTTAGAACCTTTGAGTTAGATTACTTTTAGGGCTTCTTGGACTTAGATATTACTTTTGAGTTTTGGATTGATATCATGTTTGGGACTTGAGACTATCTCCTGAGTGCAGTGAGAGTGGGCCATTTAGGTTCCACTTGGTTGGGTTGTAGTGCTTTTTACTCTTACCATTAGGATCCATTCGTTGCTACCATGGTTGGAATATCCTTGTCTGCATTTCCTTTCATTCTATCTATGTATCATTATGATGGATGTTTATATTTTTTATGATGGATGGATATATCATGTATGGTGGATGGTTTTATTTAATTTATTGTACTTGTATCATGGATCTGAGGAGGAGGATTTATTTCTAGTTCTACATATGTATATTCTTTTAGCCTTTCATACCCTGTGACATGTACAGTGGATGACTGAGCATTTTGAATTTCATTTGCCAAGAGGCATTCGGAACAAATGTATATTATTTAAATGGACTTTGGACTTTTAATTATTCTTTGTTATGGATGTGGTATTTATTAGACTTAGTATTAATTAAATTTGAATGTGATTCAACGTCATGGGATCCTTAAGAAATGTAACCTGTTATGTATGCTTATAGGTGATTGTATGTTATTGCTTCTGCTACTTTATGTTTGATGTGTATGTTATTCTTCTTGTTTTAAAATATATAAAAAAATGTTTGGCGAACTTAGTAAAACTTTAGGTTAATTCTTTTGGAACCCTTGGCGGGGTGTTACATTTGGTATCAGAGCCCAAGTTCTACATTGGGAGCTCTGGGTATATTGGAACACCACTAGTTGAACATAAATGAAAAATTTAAACTGTTATGTATTTCAATTTCAAACTGAAACTTGAACTAGTTAAACTAAAATAGAACTTAAACTTTTAGTTGTATACTTTCTAACATGAACACTTAGACTTCAAAACTGAAATTATACGTAAACCTAAATATAGGCAAACTAAAAATTGAACTTATACTATTTTCAAAACATGTGTCTTTTATTTATGCTTTATAGTGGTATGTTTTATGGTTATTATAACATCTTGTATCTTGTTGTAGGATGGTATCTGGGATGAGATTTTTAGTTAGAGGTTGTAGCCTAGGCCATGGTAGAGGCTATTGATGAGGCAGAAACATTAGTGTACATGAGTCTATCCATGAAGGCCCCAATCAGGAAGAGGATAGGGAAGAGCATGTTAGTGAGCACCAGGAAGAGAACCATAGACAGCAGCAGGCCGACTTAGAGGAAGTTGACTTGAGGAAAATGATGAAGACCATCATTGATCGTCTACCTCCTCTTCAGGGTGTTGGTCAAGATGGGGCTCATCAGGTAGGACATGAGCATAGACCTAGGTCTAGGAGCACTCAGAGGGATCAACAAAGATGGATTGTATCTACTCAGATGAAGGACCTTCAGAGGTCCAAGGTCAAACCCTTTAATGGGTTGGGTTCAGGTTATGTAGCCAAGCAATGACTTATTGCTCTTGACAGGGTTTTTGCTATTCAGGACTTTGGTAGTAATGTCAAAGCGAGGTTTGCTATTACCAACTTGGAAAAATTTGGAGCCACTTGGTGGACTATTGACGAGAAGAAGCTAGGCATAGACATGAACAGTGTCACATGGGAGTTATTCTTGGAAAACTTTCGTGAGCAATTCCTACTAGAGGAATGGAAGCAACATAGAGCAGATTGTTAGGAATAAGGTGTCTCAACCTTGTATAATTCCTATTCTTATTATTTGTTTTGTAAAATGTATTTCTTGCAAATAATGTTGATGTGTCGACATCTTGAATTGTGTATAAGGAGATTATGACTAAAACGACTATGACGGATTCCTATGACACGTAAGAGCTATGTTAGGAAAAATTCAATGACAGGTGAAGACATGTGGCAACTAAGATATTTGAGTACTATACACTCTACCCGAATAGTGGGATTCAGGGTTCCTATTTTCTCAGAGAATGGTAAAACCCTAATACGGTTTACCTTTGGGAGTAGCCCTAAAGTGAAGCGCATGTTATAAGCATTTTAGTGTTGCGAAGAGATGCGATGCGAAAAAGGTGTATTGTCGGTACTGCGAGTAGCTACTGGAGTCTTCTATTGTTGATGTTGAACTTGCATTGCAAGTGTATTGTAACCTCGTGTTGAAGATAATACATTGTGCAGGTTCTAAAGGGGTGGGGTTGTTTTACCGAAAGGTTTTTCCCCACCGGCAAATCCTTGTGTTATGTGTTCCTTTTTCTCTCTATATTCTATATGTATGGTTGGCTGCAATATTGTTGTTTACATGATATTGAATCTATAAGTGTAGAAGATTTTAGTAGGATTTGCATCATACTTTCCTTATGAGATTAGTGTAGGAAGCTGTTTTCGCACCTGAGTTTCCTTACAAATGGTATCAGAGCTTGATCAACTTTTGATCCTAGTTGTTGGGTAGGGTTTTTTGAGCTAATCTCAAGTTGAGTGGGAGTCTTGCAGAGCATCCTGAATCTTATTTGCAAATTGAGATGGCGAGTTCATCATATGGAAGAATGGAGGTGGAGAAATTTAATGGCACTAATTTCGAGTTGTGGAAACTCAAGATGGAAGACATGTTGGAAGATCGTGACCTATGGGAAGCGACTACAAGCGCTACAAGACCAGCAACTATAGCTCAAGCAGATTGGGATATCAAAGACCATAAAGCTAAGGGTCTCATAAGACTCTGTTTAACCGATGCAGTCCTTCTGAATGTTCTAGATGAGAAAACCGCATATAGTTTGTGGGAGAGACTTGGGGCCGTGTATCAGGCCAAATCTTTGGTGAACAAGTTGTTCCTGAGGAAGAAGTTGTATTCTCTACGAATGGAGGAAGGTGGATCCTTAACGGTTCATTTAAATGCATTTAATTTGCTAGCTATACAGTTGACATCAGCTGGTGTCAAGTTAGAGGAGGAGGATCGTTGCTACACACTTTTGTGTTTTTAACTTGATTCATGAGACCATCTTGTGATGGCTCTCGGAAGCACATTAGTCACCTTCAAAATGGATGATGTGGTGTCTTCGCTGCTATTAGAGGAGATGTGAAGAAAGGCTTCTATTTCAAAAAAAGAAGCCCTTGCTATTTGTGGGAGATCCACAGAAAGAGGGAAGAAAAATGACAATAAGTTTGACAATAAGGGTAGATCCAAATCCCGTGGGAAGTCAAAGACTTCCAATAAGTCCAAGGCAAAATATTGGAACTGTGATAAGACTGGGCACTTTCGTAAAGACTGTAAAGAGCCTAAGAAGAAGAAGAAAGCCTCAGATTCTGGTTCTGAAAAATCTCAAGAAGATGGCGATGCATTCATCCTAGCTTTGGCAGCCCATGTATCTGATGATGTGTGGTTGGTTGACTTGGGTGCATCTTTTCACATGACCTCTCATTGAAACTAGTTCTCAAGATATGAAGAGTTCGATGGTGGAAAGGTGTACTTGGGTGATGATTCTCACCTAAAGATACTTGGACGTGGAAGGGTCACTATCAAATTTCCTGATGGACGAGTAAAGGGAATCAATGGAGTTATGCACATTCCAGGTTTGGCACAAAACCTATTATCTGTAAGTATGTTGAATGATGTAGGTGTGCAAGTTGTTTTTTCTAAAGATGGATGTAAGATGATGAGAGGAGCTATGGTGCTTGCTAAGGGTACTAGGAGAGGTACTTTGTTTCAGCTTGATGCATACATTTCTCAGTGTAATAGTTCTTCTATTTCAAAGAAGAGAGTAGCTATCACTTCATCCCCACCATCTAAATGAGCAGTAAAGAAGATTGTGGTTAGTGTTTTTGATGGTAGTGCAACAAGTGTACCTAAGGGTGCAAACACTTTGGAAGGAAAGCTTCCTGCAGAAAAAACAATGTTGTGGCATTTGAGATTTGGTCACATTGGTGAGAAAGGTCTCAGAACCCTGAAAAATAAAAATCTCATTGAGGGGTTAAATGATTGCAATCTCGAGTTCGAATTCTATGAACACTATGTATATGGTAAACAAAATCATGTTCAGTTTTACTCTAGTTCTCACAAATCTTCTGATGTTTTGGATCTTATTCATTCTGATGTATTTGGTCCTGTAAAAGTTCCTTCAATCTCCAAGTCTTTATTTTTTGTATCTTTCATAGATGATTACAGAAGAAGGACATGGATTTATTTCCTTAAAAGTAAGACACAAGTCTTTAGTCAATTCAAGGAATTTAAAGCCCTTGTAGAGAATCAGACTAGTAAGAAGATTAAGTGTGTGAGAACTGACAATGGTGGTGAGTTTTGCTCAGTAGAGTTTGAACAGTTCTGTAAAGAACAAGGTATCGAGAGGCATAAGAAAACTCCATATACCCCACAACAAAATGGAGTTGCAAAGAGAATGAACAAGACATTGATGCAGAAGGCTAGGAGCATGCTTAGTGGAGCTGGTTTAGAACAAAGGTTTTGGGCCGAAGCTGTGGCCACTGCTTGTTATCTGGTTAATAGATCTCCTACATCAGCCCTTGTTGGTAAGACACCCATGGAGGTGTGGTCTGGTAAGAAGCCTTCAATTAGACATCTTCGTGTTTTTGGCTGTGAAGCTTATGCACATGTTCCAATGGAGAAAAGATCTAAGTTGGAAAACAAAGTTGTTAAATGTATTTTCATCGAGTACAGTGCTGGTGTGAAAGGATACAAGCTTTGGGATCCTGTGACTAGTAAGGTGTTGTATAGTAGAAATTTTATTTTCAGAGAGCTAACATCTTCTCCTATTGTGCTACAACTAGATGAAAAAGAAAAGGAAAAAGATGTTGTTCAGTTGCCTCCTACCCCTAAGAAGATTGAACAGAGAGACCATGTTGGGTCTAATGACGAGGAGAGCTCTTGCAGCGCTGATAGTTCAGAAGAAGAGGAAGAACAACCTCAACCTCAGCCCTTGAGGAGATCCACAAGAGAAAGAAAGCAACCAGAAAGGTTTGGTTATTCTATGTTAGATTCTAGTTGTGCTTTTGCTTTGATTACTAACACTGATGAGCCTAGATTTGTGAAAGAGGCTTTGGGCATGGAAGATGCAGGTTCCTAGATTGAGGCTATGGATGATGAGATGGTTTCATTAGAGAAAAACAAAACATGGGACCTTGTACCTTTGCCTAAAGGGAGAAAATCTGTTGGCTGTGAATGGGTGTTCAAGAATAAATTCTATGCAGATGGCAGTGTTGAAAGGTACAAAGTTAGATTGGTTGCAAAGGGGTATTCACAAGTAGAGGGAATAGATTATGGTGAAATATTCTCTCCTATTGCAAAGTTGACATCCATTAGATTTCTGTTACCTCTTGCTACATCATATGATTTAGAGATAGAACAGATGGATGTGAAGATAGCTTTCCTTCATGGTGATTTGGAGGAAGAGATTTATATGTCACAGCCTGAGCACTACATTGTTAAAGGTAAAGAATCCTTAGTTTGTAGATTAAAGAAATCTCTATATGGTTTGAAGCAATCTCCTAGGATGTGGTACCTTAAGTTTGATGCCTTTGTGTTGTCAATTGGATTTGTAAGATCGAAATCAGATCATTGTGTTTCTTTCAGAATTGAAAATGATCGCCTTCTTATTGTTGCATTATATGTTGTTGTTTGGGAAGGGTAAGGGTATGATTTCTGATTTTAAATCTCAGTTGTCAGTACATTTTGAGATGAAAGATATTGGGGCAACTAGGTACATCTTGGGTATGGAAATTAGTAGAGACAGGTCTAACATAAAACTTTGGTTGAGTCAGAGTAAGTATGTGAAGTCTGTGTTGGCCAGGTTCAGCATGGCAGATTGTAGACCACTATGTGTTCCTATTCCTGTGGGAACAAATTTATCTATAGATGATTGTCCAAAATCTCCTAGTGAGGTGGAGGACATGAGTAGAGTACCTTATGCTAGTGCAGTTGGCAGTCTTATGTATGCTATGGTCTATACTAGACCAGACATTGCCCAAGCAGTGGGAGTCCTGAGTCGATTTATGGCTAATCCTAGACGGATACATTGGGATGTAGTTAAGCGAGTATTCAGATATTTGAGGGGTACATCGGATTACTCCATATGTTATCATGGTAACTCTTCTGGATCTTCGCATTCAATTTGTATTCATGGGTTTGTGGATTCAGATTGGGTAGGTGATATTGACCGCAAGAGATCCACCAGTGCTTATGTGTTCACTATGTTTGGTGGTGCCATCAGTTGGATGAGCAAGCAACAACCTGTGGTTGCTTTGTCCACTACAGAAGCTGAGTACATGGCTGCTACTCATGCTTGTAAGGAAGCCATTTGGCTTAAGAGATTGTGTTCTGATGTTGGTATTGATGCAAAACAGATTACTATTTGGTGTGACAGTCAGAGTGCTATTTGCCTTGCAAAGAATCCAACTTTCCATGCCAGAATGAAGCACATTGATGTGCAGTATCACTTTGTGAGAGATATGGTGGAAGATGGAAAGGTAAATTTGGAAAAGGTAGATACTATGAAGAATGTTGCAGATGCATTAACGAAACCAGTGGGCACTGAGAAGTTCAGATGGTGTTCGGAGTCTATGGGCCTTTTGGCCTATAGTGGTTAGTTCTTGTTATGTTCCTATTGCTCTTACAAGGTGTTCAACAAGTGGGAGATTGTTAGGAATAAGATGTCTCAACCTTGTATAATTCCTATTCTTATTATTTGTTTTGTGAAATGTATTTCTTGCAAATAATGTTGATGTGTCGACATCTTGAATTGTGTATAAGGAGATCATGACTAAAACGGTTATGACGGATTCGTATGACATGTAAGAGCTATGTTAGGAAGATTCAATGACAGGTGAAGACATGTGGCAACCAAGATATTTGAGTACTGTACACTCTACCCGAATAGTGGGGTTCGAGGTTCCTATTTTCTCAGAGAATGGTAAAACCCTAATACGGTTTACCTTTGGGAGTAGCCCTAAAGTGAAGTGCATGTTATAAGCATTTTTAGTGTTGCGAAGAGATGCGATGCGAAAAAGGTGTATTGTTGGTACTGCGAGTAGCTACTAGAGTCTTCTGTTGTTGATGTTGAACTTGCATTGCAAGTGTATTGTAACCTTGTGTTGAAGATAATACATTGTGTAGGTTCTGAAGGGGTGGGGTTGTTTTACTGAAAGGTTTTTCCCCACCGACAAATCCTTGTGTTATGTGTTTCTTTTTCTGTCTATTTTCTATATGCATGGTTGGCTGCAATATTATTGTTTACATGATATTGAATCTGTAAGTGTAGAAGATTTTAATAGGATTTGCATCATACTTTCCTTATGAGATTAGTGTAGGAAGCTATTTTCGCACCTGAGTTTCCTTACACAGATGAGTTCCACAAGTTGAGACAGCTCACTATGACCGTAGTAGAGTATGAGTGCAAGTTCTATGAGCTCATGCCCTTTTCAGAAATTAGTGACAACCCAACATAGTTGGCACAACATTTCATTAGAGGCTTGAACAACCGTCTAGTTAGGGGTGTTAAGGTGTTTGAACCTAAAACCCTCAAAGATGCGGTAGATTGAGCCATTCTTGTAGAGTGTTAACCTAGGACATGGGGATTTTGTAGGAGCACCTTCAACATCAGGATCCAAGGGTAATTAGGGAGCAAGTGGTAATAAGAAACCTCCTTCTAGGGGTAATCAACAGCAGGGGGGATCTTACCCTCCAATGCAGGGTGATAATGGTGGTTCTATCTCTAAGAACTACCACAATGCACAACACAATAGGCACAACCAATATGATTGACCATCTTAGAGTGTTCAGTCTTATCCTAGTAGGGGTAGTGTTCAGCAATCTAGTGCACCTAGGGTGTAGAGGAGTTTCAATGGAGAATGTTTCTCATGTGGACAATGCAAACACAACTCATCCCATTGCCCTCAAGGGAAATCACAATTTTCAGGCAAGAGACCCACAGCTTCAGAACCTACAATTGGAGACATGGGTAGATCTCAGAGAGTGTTCTTAGTGGAGTCATATGCTCTTATAGGGGGAAAGGGTCCAATGGGACCCGCATAGTGAGTTCTTTATTTTTCCCATTCTTGTAGGCTTCTAGGAGTAAACCTAAGTCTGGGGGGGGGGGGGGGGGGGGTGGGTGGATGTAGTGCCTGCCCCTAGTTTACATTTTTGCTATTATTACCACACTCTTTTAGGCCAGTTTTATGCTTGATTATTAGTAGTATTGTTTCAAGGCTATCAGATATTGTTTTAAATTCAATTAATTATACGATGAGATTACTTGGTACTGTATACTTTATGTATGCATGATGATTATTATAATGTTTTCAATTATTGATGATGATTAATTAGATGGATTATTATATGTGTTTTCTTATGGATACTTACCTCACACTGCATGTGTATGGTGTGTGTGTGTTTTCTTTATGTATGGTGTTTCTGATGTGGTTAAGGAAGGGAGTCATAGTCACCTGCTAGTTGGGATCTACACGATGCACCACTTCCTGCCATTGCCTGTTTAGCTTAGAATATTGTGTTTATACATGCATGGATTTTATGTAGGTCGTAGGTACTAGGTATTGACTTCCCTAAATTTCCAGGATGAGCGTACCCTATCGCATTATCTCAATGATAAGAGAGGGGAGATAAATTCTTAAGTCCAAATCCTAAACCTTCAAGCCATTTGTCCTAGAAAATTAGGACAACTATCTCAGTTGTTTACCTTCCAAATGCGTTGAATGACGTTAATTCATGATTATAACCCTTTAGTTTGATTTTGTATGTGTTTTTCTTTGTTGGGTTTTCATATTTTGTTTTATGAGCCTTTGGTGATTTTTCTATTAAGTTAGATTAAATGATTAAATTAATGATTAAATTTAATTGATAATTATTATGGTATTTTTAATATTTAATTATATTTAATTAACTGGAAAATTAATTAAATAAAAGAATAATTTTACAATAGGGATGTTTGTAGCTTGCATTTGTGATTGGCCTAATCCCCATGGTGCAAATGGAAATGATGTGGACATGCTCAATTTTGTTGTGAATGGAGTGGTGGTAGTAATATATGGTGGGGTGGCATATGGTAGGCTTGGATGAATGAGTGAAGGTTTAGAAATGGACATATGAGATGGAATGGCTAAATAGTTCATATAAGGGGTTACCCCCATTTGTTGTTGTGATGGTGGTGGAATGGTTTGGCTACCTCTATTTGGAGGCATTACTAGGTAATTGGTGATGGGTAGTGAAATTTCTAGTGGAAGAGGTGTGATAGATTAGGGTATGTAAATGAGGTGGATTGAGGGGTGTTGGTTGTTTCTGGAAGGGGTTCATTGTGATATAGGATGGACTAGAATATGGTATACTAATACAAGGTGGAGGAGTTATGAAGGATAGAGTAGATGGAATTAGATTGGAAAGAGTAGGTGAGTTAGATTGATGCATTACATAACTAGGATTAAGCTGAGAATTTGAAAATTTGGTTGGAGGATATGAAGGTGGTGGATTTGGACTATGGATGTAGCTAGTAGCATTTCTATGGAAAGGTAAAGATTGGGATATGATTGTAGAGGAAGATGGAGACATGAATGATGTATGTAGGGGATACATGGGTGTGATATAGGAAGATCATGTAGATGAATACAAAAATTGATTTTTTCTTGTCAAAGGTAGAATAAGAATTAGTAGTAGGTATGCATGGAGGCATTATGGGGTAGTTTGGAGGAATATTTGGATTTTAGACGATGTCTGGAGCAAGATTTCTAAGATTTTCCATCTACCCATCATGTTCAACAAGATCCTCATCATCATTAGGATAGGATGAAGTGGAATGACCAAACTCATCATAATAGAATTGTGACACATGATTTAATGATGAGTTGGATAGGGATGAAGGATAAAGATGGATGAAAACTAAATCTCATATCAGGATAAATAGTAAGCTCAGATTTGGATATGGATTAAGCTCAGAATAGGAGGAAGAAATAAGTCTAGAGAAGATAGAAATGGGATGGGGAGTGGTAAAGAAAACTTTTCTAGCCTATGATATTGAGATAAATGGAGGACTTGTTGGAAGACTAGAATAACGATGCTAAAAGAAAAAATGATGTTAGATGATAGCAAGGATGAGACTATTAGACTAGGATGACAATGTTGGGAAGCTTGGACAATTTTTTGACAAGGCAATGACTACACTAAGTATGCCCTAGTTTGACTTTGAGATAATGGTTTTGGACCAAGTAAGCAAGCAATCCCTCAAAGGAAAAAGCAACCCTGAGGGAGACAAATAATGTATTTCTTTTTGGCAAATGATTTGATAAAACCAAACTGTATATGTTCAACAAATGTTTTCCATGTGTCAATCATAATACAAACACTTTAGGAACATGTTATCCCTATGGTAGAATTGGCTTTTTAGAATATGGCTGAAAAGGTGGCTACTAAGTTGGTTCATAATAAGATCCATGGAGCTCTCCCAAACAATTTTTATGTGTGTGACCCACTTAAGAGAATATTCTAACCATGTTGAAATCAAAGGAAAGTTTTCCTACTCGAGTCTACCATCAAAAGCACATCACCCAAACTTGCATGGATATAAAGCGAGAGATTTTTCAACACCCTATTTATATATTGGTCAAGGAATTTACCAATCTGAGGTTGTTCTCTGATGGGGACACACTTCCCATAGGATAGGCCTCTCTAGAAGTGTTCCTAGGGTTGTTGGGAATGATCTTGCTAATTACCTTTTGGTACACACTTTGCTTAATTAACTGGATTCTAAGATGCAAGAAATAAAATGAGCCCATAGAAATATTGTAGTAAAACACTCATGGAAGCACACCAATCAGTTATTCTTTCCAAATTGAATATTAATTTGTCTATCTAAAATAAAAGACACATGTGATTAAGATGCATGGTTTGTTTTTCCAAATTGAAAAGCACATGTGCTTAAGAAATTGATTGGCCAACTTAGTAAATTGATCTTGGCCAACTTAATAAATCGAACTTGGGAATCTTAAAAGAGAAGGGAATAAAAACTTTTTTAACCTCAGTCATTCAAGAATTGTGCATTTATTTTGAACCCAAAGATGAAGTGTTCGATTTGTAATATTCATAAATATTGTTTACACATTCAAAATTGTGTGTCTTCATTTAAGACCCATTTCAAAAAAAATTATTGTTTGGTTCATTCCCTTAATCGACATTCAAGATTGTCTTTATGTGAGAGCATGCATTGTTCTTTTTAGTACCCAAAATGAAATAAGAGTTAAATTTTAAGATTTTAAAATGTTAACTCCCGAAGCTTTGTTCAAATCTGATTTTTTATATATTGTAGTCTCCTTAAATCATTGGCAACGTGCAGAAAAATAATAATCATCAGACAATTCCTTTATTTGCTCCTAAATTTTTTTTTATGATAAATCATGAAAATTTATAGATTGCCAAAAAATGAGGCAACAAATCTATTTTTTACTTTAGCCTGTATACATCAACGTCAACTTGGCAAAAAAAATCATCAACTAATTATTTAATTTTCTCACAAAATTATTATTTTTATAATAAAATCATAATTTTTTTAATAAATTAATAGAAATTGATCCAAAAACTCTAATTTCTTTGCCGTAGGTTGTGGACATCAACATAAACCTGCAAACAAAATCATCATCCAATTCTTTTATTTGCTTCCAAAATATTATTTTAATGAAAAATCATGAACAAAATATAAATTATCAAAAATTGATCCAAAATTTCATAATTTTTTATTGTAAGCTTCGAACATCAAAAACCTACATAATAAGTTCCATCGTGCAACAAATACAAACAACAAACCAAGCATTCACAGACTAATATTAAAGCAACAAATATGATTAACCAGAAGGAAACCCAAATCAGAGAATGCAAGCCTTGATACCTATGAAGCTTCCTTGATGTATAGATGTGGTAATGATTATAGATGTGTGCCCAATGGTGTGGTTAATGCTTCAATAATGGATGGATCATGGAAAGATGCACGAAAATGTGAATATAGTAACAACACTTTTAAAGTAATTAGCTCTCAAAATGGTATAGTAATTCTATGTAAGGAAACTTGCAACCAAAAATATATTTGTTTCCACATAAACCATAATAGATCCAAAATAAATATTTAATTAAAATCACTTAGAATCCACATGCAAGAGAATAGACAACATACATACAAAAATGTGATAGAAGATATACCTTGGGAAACCCTCATTAAGGGAAAAACCTAGCCTCCAAAAGCATCCATCACCATGTATTATTTAGCAAAAAAAAAACCATTGCAATACAATCATGGAAGCCTTCAAATCCATAGCCACGACCAAGCAATATTCTATGTGAACAAGCATGAATCCAAACATCCCATGCCATACTTCCAACCTTCACAAATGCTCCCTTGGCTAACCTGTCAAACCTTTTCTTGCTCAGTTTTCCTTTTGCCTTTTTCCTTTTTGTCTTGTCTCTACAACTACCCTTGTGGTTGCTTATATTGTAGCAAGTCCCACAAAACCACCAAGTGGTATTGCATAAACCATGTGCTACCTAACCTATTGACCCCACATTTAATATTGGACATTTAATTCTTTTCTCCACTATTAAATAATTACATCAAATATTATCACAATGTGGTGCAGGGGCCCAACGTCCTAAACAAGGTGGTCAAACCTCAATTTTGGTTAGATTAGGTGGTTAATTAAAGTCCAAGTTGACATAAGGCAATAAGTAAATCTCAAGCATCCCTAGAATTCTTTTAGGAAAATTTCATGCATATTGTAATAAGGCCTATGGGCAAGTTATAGGTTAGTCAAGGTTGGTCAACACTATGAGTTGACTAAAAAGGAGTTGAATGTGAGCTCGTATAAAAAGGAGTTTCATAGGCTCCACATAAGATCAAGGATGGTGGAGCTAGAGAGTGTGAAGGTATCCAGATACTTAACTGATCTAAGGTACAATATATAAGAAAAAGTCACCATCTTATGCCTCAATACAATGGTGAAATACTTTCAGTTAGCAGTGAAGATTGAAGAAAAGATAAAAAGGAGACAGGAGAATTCAAACAAGGGAAGAGGATAAAATAACTAATCAATAAAGGAGAAGAGGAAACTTTCCAAGAGGCTAGAAGATCATCAACAAAATGATCGGAGAAATGAAGGTGGTAACTAGGGTAAAAACTCTCACAAAGGGAATCAAAGATTCAGAGGCCAAAGGATATGAAGGTGGACAAGGAAGGGAACATGGGACCCTAAAGTGCTATTCCTATGGGAAACCAAGACATACAATGGCTTAGTGTCCACTCAAAACCATAAATCCTTCTAACCAAAATAGAGACAGAAGAAACCAATCAATCATGAATGATGAAGCTTGTTGCAATAGTAGTGCTACACAAGTTGGGAGTGCAACACTAGTGTTTGATGGGGAGAACATGATGCTAAAGAGGACTATACTGAAGATGCCTTTGAAGACATAGCCACCACAAAGAAAATCCCTATTCAAAACTCAAGATAAGGCATATGGAAAATTGTGCAAAATCAAAGTTGACTTTGGATCCACATAGAATGTTGTATCTATAGAAATGGCTAAGAAGTGTAAGCTTAAGAGATTACCTCATTTAGCACCCTACAATATTTCTTGGTTAAATAAGAGTCAAAGCTTTACAATAGAAGAGCAAGCATGGGTAGAATTTGAGTTTGGTGAGTACACAGATAGAGTTCTATGTGAAATCATTCCTATGGATGCCTGTCATTTGATCCTAGGAAGGCCATGGTAGTATGATGTGAAAGCCCAAAATAATAGTGAAAAGAATACATATTTGATGGAGAAGGATGAAATATAGTTTAGGATGCATCCTTTACTTGATCATATGGTGAAAGACCAAGACAATAGTTGCAGTCACACTAATCAGAAGTGAGGAGTTCCTGCAATTAACTAAGGAAGAGGATTTTCAAGGATATGTTCTAATAACTAAACCAAAAGAGGAATTTAGGAAGAGGGAACCACTACCTATAGAGGTTGAAGAATTACTGAGACAATACCCTTCACTAGTTGTAGAGGAGAAACCAAAAGCACTGCCACCTGTCAGGAGTATAAGTCATCGGATTGATTTAGTGCCTGGTGAAACATTGCCCAATAAACCTGCAGGTACAAGCTCACACCCCAACAAGATGAAGAGGTAAGTAGAAAAGTTTTAGAATTACTGAATAAAGGATTAGTAAGGAAGAGTTTGAGCCCATGTGCATGTCCTTCAATTTTAACACCCAAGAAGGATGGTAAATGGAGAGTTAGTGTTGATTCAAGAGAAATCAATAAGATTAAAATTAGGTATAGGTTTCCCTTGCCTAGAATTGAAGACCTAATGGATTATCTAGGAGGATCATGTGTATATTCTAAATTGGACTTGAAATCATGATATCACGAAATTAGGATTAGGCAAGGGAATGAGTGGAAAACAACTTTCAACACTAATGAAAGACTATATGAGTGGCTAGTGATGCCATTTGGCTTGAACAATGCACCTAGCACATTTTTGAGATTAATGAATGTGATATTAGTACAATTCATTGGAAAATTTGTGATTGTATATCTAGATGACATTCTAATATTCAACAAGAACAAAGAAGAATACTTGGAGCATCTTAGAATGGTGATGAGGTAATTACATGAGGAGAAGCTACACATCAATTTGGAAAAATGTGAGTTCTTTAAGTCTAAATTGGTTTACCTTGGTTTTGTGATTTCAAAAGGGTGTTTAAGATGGATCCTAGTAATATATAAGCTATTTTGAATTGGCCTAGTCCTAAGGCAGTGAGAGATGTTAGGAGCTTTTGTGGCTTAGCTAACTTTTATAGGAAGTTTATTAGAGGATTCAGTGGGATAATAGCTCCTATACTTGATACCATCAAGGGGGGAATCAAATATAAATTTGGATGGATTGAAACAATGGAGAGGAGTTTTGAACTTTTGAAAAAGAAAGTGGCAGAATTACCCACCCTAATGCTAACCAATTTTGATAAGGTGTTTACTATGGAGTGTGATGCTAGTAAGCATGCTATAGGAGCAGTCCTTAGTCAGGAGAATCATCCCATTGTATTTTTCTCAGAGAAGTTGAATGAAGCTAAACAAGTGTATTCCACTTATGACCTTAAACTGTCTTCATGGTTCAAGCCCTAAAGAAATGGAAACACTACCTCATGCCAAAGGATTTTATAGTGTACATTGATAATCATGCCCTCAATTTTTTGAATAGACAAGATAAACTCAACCATAGAAATGTTAAATGGGTGAAACAAATTTAAGCATTTACTTTCTTAATAAAACACAAAAAGGAGACTGCCAACAAGGTGGTTGATGCTTTAAGTAGAAGGATACTTGCAATTCAAGAAGTTAAGCTACAAAATGTAGGATTGGAGTAGATCAAAGATCTATATAAGGAAGATTCTAATTTCAGAGAGGCTTATAAAACTTGTTTGAACTATGCTAACACTTTTCATGGTGAATTTTCTGATTATGTATTGTAGGATGACTTATTATTCAAAGGCAATAGATATGCATCCCTAAGTCATCAATGAGGGAAAAAATTATCAAAGAAAAGCACAATGGTGCTCTTGGAGGTCATTTTGGAGCAGATAAGACACTAGAACAAGTGGCAAGGTTCTATTATTGGCTTGGATTATAGAATGAGGTAAGGAGATATGTAGAAAGTTGTTTGATTTGTCAAAGGGCCAAAGTAACATCATCTAATGCAGGATTATATCAATATTTTCCAATACCTGCAAAACCTTGGGATAACATAAGCATGGAATTTGTGTATGGGTTACCTAAAACTATTGGAGGAGTAGATATGGTATTTGTAGTAATTGATAGTTTCAGAAAAGTGGCTCACTTTATCCCCTGCAGGAGCAACCATGATGCATCTCAAATTGCAAACCTCTTCTTCAAAGAAATAGTGAGAATTCATGGACTCCCTATGACAACAGTGACTGATAGGGACACCAAATTCATTGGACAATTTTGGACAACCTTATGGAAGAAACTTGGCACACATTTGGCCTATTCATCAACTTACCACCCTCACATTGATGACCAAACTGAGGTAGTGAATAGGTATTTAGGAAATCTACTCATGGAGCTAAGAAAACAACATGGTTTGGTTTGGGATCAAGTAATTAGTCAAGCAAAATATGCATATAATGACTCTATTAATAGGTCAATAGCCATGACACCTTTTGAGGTAGTATATGGGTTTCATCCAAGGGGATCCATGGAACTAAGGGATTTACAAGACATGAAATCAAGAAGTGCCACAAGGGAGACACTTGCATAACTTATGAAGACAATCCATGATCAAGTGAAGGATCACTTGGAAAAGTTAGCAACCAAGTATAAAGATAGAGAAGATCAGAGGAAGAAAGAGATTCATTTCAAAATTGGGGACCTCGTGATGCAATTTCTAAACAAAGACATGTTACGTAAAGGTCTAGGTAGAAAACTACAAATGAAAAGAATTGGTCCTTGCAAAATTTTACACAAATATGGAAATAATGCATACGAGTTGGAACTACCCTAGGGGATGGGTATATCACCTATTTTCAATGTAGTAGACCTCATATTGTACAAAGGGGATAATAACAACATGAATCCTGATAGAAATGATGGGGCAAATTTTGAAGTAGAATGGGTGAAGGACCTACCACCCAACAAGCCATTGTAGTTAGAGTGCATACTGAACACTAAGATAGTCAAGAAGAAACAAAACCTACAAGGAGTACCTAGTGAAGTGGCAAGGGTTACCTAAGGTGGAAGCAATCTAGATGATAGAGGAAGATATTGTGAAGCATGGCACCACTCTTCAACAACTAGCAACTCAAGGGACTTGAGTTTTTCAAACTGTGGGAGTATGGTGCAGGGGCCCAAGGTCCTAAACAAGGTGGTAAAACCTCAATTTTGGATGGATTTGGCTGTTAATAAGTTTCAAAGTTGACACAAGGCAATATGTAAATTTCAAGCATCCCTAGAATGCTTTTAGGCAAATTTCATGCATATTGTAATAAGGCCTATGGGCAAGTTATAGGTTAGTCAACATTGGTCGATGCTACAAGTTGACCAAAAATATTCAATTTTATGTTTTTTAGAGTTCTTGCATGATTTATCAATTTTTGATAGGAATTGGAAGGCATTTAATTAGAAATGTGGAAAAGTTACAGAAAATTTGACAAAAAGTTGTCATGCAACAAATATTCTTGCTCAACAACTTTTCTTGCAAATTTGGAAGGTCAATGGTCAAAGTTTTGTCTTGATTGAACAAGTAGGAATGAATATGTAAGGTTAAGAGATATAGCCTATAAATGAATTTTCTTCAACCTAGGAAAGGGATGGAATTGATATGTATGGATTTTGAATCAATAAAGCAATTTTTGGTGGGAAAAAGATGTGTAGACAACAAGTATAGTTTTGAGATTTCATTGTAGTATTATAGTATGTACATGTGTTTATGGTGAAAATATGTGTTTTTTATTCCTTGTAAAGGTACTAATTAGTTTGTGTTGAATAGGATTAGTTTGAAATTGATTTGATTTATTTTGTGTCTGCTAGTTACCCTAATCTGTGCTTAGAGTTTCAAATGAAATGGAGTCTCCTTCCTAATCCCCACTATGGAAAATGATAGTTTTTTGTTATATAGAAGGGATATAGGATGGAGATGAATGTTTTACTTCTTATTTTCAAACCACCCATCTGCTTGGAGTATTTTGACAATATTTAAGCTAAGCATCTTCATGTGCTTAGCGCATAGACAGTCATGAATCATGTTACAGAAGGCATAAGGAAGGTCATGGATGCTTGAGGTTTGGAAGCTGATAATTTGGAAGGATTTAATGAGTGTTGATAGAGGTATTTTTGGTGTGGGTTTTGGTTTTGATGGTTTGTTATCCCAAATAGTGGTATTAGTCCTAACTAGTCCTAAACTAGGGCTCGAGAGATAAGAGGTAAGGAGAGTAGACCCATATCCCATCTTTTGGAATTTGTCAAGTTTTCATAACCCTTTAGACATTATATTATTTTTTTGGTGATTTCTTTGTAAGTTTTGGGAGTTTGGTGAATAAATTGGTTGGACAGGGCTATTAGGAAAGAGCCTCTATTAGGCCTCCTAGAGAAATTAGCAATTTTGACTTAGAAGGGAGCCCAAAACCTATGAGATGGTTTCAAAACTTGGTGAAATGATGGAAAAAAGTAAAAAGAGGTGTAGTAGATACTGATATCCTTGAGGGTAAAAGAGAGCAAGGTGTGGAGAATATTTGGTTACCTTTTTGAAGGTTTGAGGATCATTAGAAGATAGAGATGGTATCAGAAGGTGAAGTGGGAATGTTGAGGAAGTCATTCACCACCACTCTAGTTTTGAGTAGGTCTCGAGGAAGGGATTAGGTATTAGTTGAACTTAGAAGGAGTTCAAGAAAGGTGAACCTGGAATAAGTTAGTGAGTGACACCCATTACTTGCATCACAATGTTACAATACAATCCATCAAGGATATCCCATGGGAAACTCTCCATCTTGCACGTTCATCTAGGTGCTCCTACGTGCAATACTACATAACAAAATTAAATAATATAAAATAAAAATATTATGCAATGTGTGCAACACACATAATCTCAAAAATATCCCACTTGTTGTATACATTGCATATAGTCAATCTGTAGCCACATATATGAACAAGGAAACAATCCCTCCTAGCATATCCATGATCATGGATCAAAATACACCTTGTGCTCCATCCTGGTACCCACAAAAAAAACCAAAGTATTTAGCATATCTAACATGAATGATCTCACCTCCTATTATGTCATCGTCACTAGACATATATAGAAGCTATCGAAAGAGAAAGCCACCCAACCTATCACATAAGAATCATAAAATCTTGTGCCAGTTGAAATTTCAAGCACAAAAACATTAATCCAAATGCAATCACATGTATCTATAGCTATCAAAATCCATAGTTAAAATAACACCCAAATCAAGTGCTAACCCATCCAACTATCAATACCTCCAAAGATATACCGAGTGAATCTCACATCATCAATATACCCAATCTGTAACCTGCAATCACAAACCTCAAGAGTAATACCTACCACATATATACCAAGAAGCTCCCACTACAAAAGATAATATCAAATATGTAATAAATCCACTCATAACATCTCAAAGAAGTGAATCCATGTAGTATCAAGGACATACATAATACAAAAACTAATAACCTACAAGAACAACTATAATGAGAAGTTTCCAATGCTCTCCCAAGTTCTCCACAACCAACAATAGAAAGAGATAAATGAATAATGATGTCATCTCTCACATGAAATACATGAACACAAACTAGTGATCATAATCTCCAAGTAATCTCAAATCTAATAAATGAAATCAAACATCCAAGACCAAAGAGAAACAATGCAAATCATAACCTGTATCATGTCCTTCTACACACACCTCTAGATGTAAATTGTACAAGAATGATCTCCTTTGTAGAACCACAACCAAGAAGCCATAACAACACCCAAACCATACCATATAACTAATCATGGATTTAATCCTCTCATAAAAAGATCAAACTCATAAACCATTACTAACTCAAGGAATAACTATTCCTAATCTAAGGAATATGCCCAATATAAAACCATCTCTCAAACTCAACCAACATACCAAAAACATATGCACATGGAGATAACCAATGTTAAACTATCTCTCAAATGAACCCTCCAGAACTAACTCATGTACCATAGCTCAAGATCCATATCAATGAAAGAGAAGCATAAATATAATACAACTAAGATAAACAATGGGTTATACCTCTCAAGTAATAAACTACCGAGTAGACCAAGAGAGGGGAATGAGAATGTTCATCAATATATCTAAGTCTCTAGCGAAGACTCATCTAAGAAAAATCTCCTCTCAATTCCATATCCAGTGAATTCCTCTCAGGCTTCCCACCAAAACCAAATAGCTATCCCAAAAAATACATCTCTAATCCAAGAGAAATCGACATCGCCACCGTCTCTAAGTATCTATAAGCACCTGTAACCAATCAATACATCCCAACTCCAAATGCAACATAGCAATATCATGAAGTATCCAATGATCAATATACTCAATACCAAGAAACTAAACCAAGATCAATGTTAAAGTCCCAACCATGGCTTCAGGAACATAAACATGACAACATGATCTACACCATATCAACCAAAAGAAATAACATACTCCATATAGACACACCATAACATGTCAAAACTCTAAATGCATATCAAGAGTATACCATGACATAATAATAAAACCATCCTAACACCAAGGATAACATGTCAAATGAAAGCATAAACCACACCTTTACCAAGAACTCCATGAGTGCTCAAGATGCAAATGTCTCCACACATAATGAAGAAAACCATCTCCACACAGCGTGAAGAACCAAGTCCACCATGCAAATGTCAAGTAAGCTTCTACATAAACATGATCTAAGATATCCTCCAACATCTACAAACACTCAATAAATATTTGAATGCCAACAACTACTCAACCATGGTACCGAGTCACCCATGACATCATAAAACCCATCTCCTACATTAAGATCCTTTGGGTCTATATGCACACAACCAAAGTGTCAGTACCAAGTGAAACCAAGATCTCCAAACCAAGAAGATATAAAGAAAATAAAAACTTAATTTTGCACTACCACCTCATCACTATCACAAGCTCCCAATAAATCGTGTATCTAAGCTATCTATGAAATCATGATGAAAAACATCTTCTAGCAATGAGAATCAACCAAGGCATCAAACCATCAAAGAACTCAAAGTGCACATCACAAGCTCCTTAAAAGAAATTGAGAAATAGTGATCCTCAACCAAGAAGATATACCAGCATAAGAAAATCATGAATCCAAATCAATGAGCAATAATTGATTACCTATATATCCAATCATGTCATGCCAAAATCCATGACACCATGATCTCATCCATAAATGGAGCATCTAACTCTCAAAGTGTCTAACTTGTCAGCATAAAATTGTCAACCACAATCCTCCACTATGACTATACCTAGTAACAACATCTCATCCCCTTAACATGAAGACAAATAAACAAATAATGTGACTAAGGCTATAGACAACCCAAATTCAAGTCACCAATATGAATATGCATCAATAATAAAAGATCAATGGGAAAAGACAACCCATATCCAAGCCATAAATGCAACCTATAAGTATAAACCACTTACAACATTGCACAACTTGTAGACCCAACAAGTCATCATACATATCTAAACCAAATATTGATAACCATATCATCATGAAACTAATATGAAATATAAGCTAAGTATACAATGACATCAAATCTTAAAATCTCCAAAATATACAATGCCATAAACTCACAATTTTACCATAGTCAATATATATCATAAACCACTGAGATCAATATATCACCAAATAAATCATGCCAAACATGCACCAAATCTAAACCAATGTGTAGAGCTCTCCAAGAGCTTTTCATTAGTTATTCGAAGTCCAAAATCCAACTCTATATGCCCAAGTTATTCCTAATGCTATGATCAAAATAAACATCTAACTTTTGGGCTCTTAAAACCTCCCATAATGCCAACCCATTAATGGGACTTCAAGGGTTAATCCTTGACAAAGGAGGGAAAGATGTTTTTAGCAACCACCAAAGGAAGGCTGGATCAAAATTAATTTTGACGGGGCTACTCGAAGTAATTGAGCATATCTGGATGTGGATGTATTACATAGGATCATGAAGGTAATATTGTGGCCTTTGTTGCAAAAAGAATAAGGGATGGTACTAATAACATGGCATAATGTGAAGCAACAAAAGGGGGCACTTTTTAGGAGTTAAACTAGGTATAAGGCAATTGCACTTGGAAGGAGACTCAAAGATTATCATCAATGGGGTCAAAAAAGGCAAACTGGAGTCTTGGCATCTAGACAAGCACATTAACCAGTTTAAGTGCCTTTTGTTGGAGTTTGAGGACTACAAAGTTTCCCATGTCTACAGAGAGGCAAATGTGGTGGTTGATAAATTGGCCAACTTGGGAGCAAATGCCCCCTTTGGGAAACAAAATGAAAATTTTGAAAACTTTGGTCTTCTCAAACTTGATTGAAGATGGTGTGTCTTAGTGGTAACTTTTCTATCTACTTCCTTTTGAAGGAGTGATTTATAATTATTAACTTCTTGATCAAGGACACTTATGAACAAGCACTCTTACATGTGACAAAGGATCTACACACAAGAAGATTTTGGAATGTGTGCTTCCATATATCTTCTTCTTCTTCTCAATAGTCTGTGCTTCTTTTTCAACCTTCTCCAAGTCATTAGCAAGATTTTCATGTTCATTCCTAGCTCTTTCCAACTTGATGTCAATCTGTGACATAAAAGGGACATCTTTTGGAGCTACAATAGGTTCATCTATGTGAATACCAATCACCTTTTTTTTACCCTCATCCATAATCTTAGTTGTGGTTTAGATGTATTCATTGTGTCTTTATCATTCTTAATGGGCTCATACTGATGGATTTGAATAATAACTGGTTCCTCATTCACAAACTCAAACTTGTCATGTAGAGCTCATTCTTGTGCTATACACTTTGATCTCAAATTTTCCAAGTCTCCAAATACATCTACATGTAAGGATGTAGGGTTTTCCTCTAATATTTTGTTTTTCTCTTTCAACAAAGATATTAATCAGGTTATTCCTTTCCATGAGGGCATTCATGGTTTCTAGTTCTCTGTCTTTCTCTAAATTTTGTTCATTTGACATCTTCTTCTACAACTTGTCTTTTAAGGACCTCTAACTCAAGAGACAACTTAGTGATATTATTGGTAGTAGCTTTCCTCTCTGTAGTCTCTCTAAGATCTACAAGGTTTCTCTCAATAAAAGGAATGTGTTCTAGATGGGATCCATCGGGTTGGGATTTTGTTGAATTTTCATGTCTATCCATACTCCTTGAACCAAATATTCAAGATGTGACATATCCAATAGATGAGACTACTTCATCCTAGCATATTTTTTCTCCTTGAAAGGGGTGCTAAAGAAATGACCTAGGATACCAATGTTGTTAGAGTTATGACTTTTAGAGGAAAATCCTTTCTCTTCTACAAGTTGAGGCTGCAAGTTATTTTCGACATTATTTCTAGGTTTCTAGGCATGAATATACTCTGCCCTTTTCTTAGGCCAGATCTTTCTATTACCCTTAGGTAAATCAATTTGTAATGGGACATCAAGATGTACTTTTATGTAGGCTCTCGTATTATTGCTCTTCTCTGCCATTAAGATATTGATGAAATACAAAATTTAAAACACAGGTTATGAAACCTTGACCGAGTCACCACCCACCTAGGGAAATGAAGTTTCCTTAATGAAAAACCTTAAAAATCTACAATAGGATGAACTAGTCAGAGCAAGGTGTGAAACCTGGTCTCGTAAAGGATATATAATGTATTTGGCCCACTTACCCCATACAATAAAACACACTACTCCAGGAAGAGTACTTAAAACATCAACCAAGCATAAAAGCTTCTAATAACAAATAGATCCAACTCTACAACATGGGCAAGGACAATGTTATGACATTTGCACCACTTTTCACACATAACCCAAGTCATATTTCCCCAAAAGAGTCACCATTTTGTTGGCTCCTCTTTTGACAAGATTTTAACAACCCTTTGAGATGTGGGAAATACCTAGGAATTAGATACCATGATTATAACTCCTAGACATGTCATTAGGACCATTTGAAAAGACATTTAGTCTTTTTCCCTTTAAATTGTGCAAGATTCAAGAGGTTGTACCATGAAATTTATTATCACTTCCCTCTCTAACAATATTTTATCATAAATTCTATTATAGCAGACAAAAGCCTCCAATTATTCTAATTGAGAGACAACAAAAGAATTATAAGATAACTAATTGTCAAGATCTTAAAGCTCTCTAAACCAAGTATAGGTTAATCTTTTTCAGATCTACAACATGAAATAGAATATTAAAGATTTTAATTTATGAATTTTATTGGTTTCTGGATTGTTGCAAATGTAATAATATTTCCTTCCAGGTATATCTGTTTGAAAGGCAACACTCCTAATATAAATAAGTGTAAGCCATGAATAGACCCGTCCCTTAAGGGACATGTCTATTTATTTATTAATGATTATTATTACAACCATAGTCATAATATTCTAATATTATATTAATTTATTTTATATAATAGTAAACACACATATATAACTATATCTCATAGATAATTATATATAGGTTTATCCAACTAAAGCTACCACACATCAACACTCCCTCTTAGCTAGGGAGGATAAAAACACAATCATATATTACATCAATATAAGAATATCTTTGATAAGAAGATATTCAACATTTTGATATCACATTTGATATCATGAGTATTGGTCTTCCATAATACCAAAATATGATATTCACCAATTACTCAAATAGGGTTTTGATATCACATTTTATATCAAGAAAATTGGTCTCCTAGAATAGTGACATTTGATATTCATCAAGTACTTAAACAAGGCGTGATATCACATATGACATCATGAGTATTGGTCTCCCAGAATATCATACGATATTCACCAATTACTCAAAATAAGGTTTGATATCACACATGATATCAAGAGTATTGGCCTCCTAGAATATCATGATATTCACCAAATACTCTAAGTAATGGTCTCCCAGAATGTTGAGATGCAAGAAATTCACCATTTACACAATTTTTTTGATCTCATAATACAAGTTATCGTAAGATCGCCACCTAACAACAACTTCTCCCAATACAAGTGATGATCATTTGGAAGTTGTCACTTCCTCATGATATAGAAGGGGGTAGGCCCATTAAAATCACATTGTCATGATGTATGAATCATGGTCCTCTTGACTGTGATAATTTATTGATTACTGGAGAACCCATCTGATCATGGTTTACTCCTTTTGAATCAATGATCAAAATCACCAAAGGTTTACATGTCCTCTATCTTGCTCCCTCTACTTCTCATATTTGTTAGGAAACCTCGCAACAATATGACCAACATTTTTACATGTAAAACAAATTATAGGGAGTTTACCTTTGTATTTGATTTCCCCCCTTGGTATCCTTCTGGCCAATAATGCTTCAAGTTCATCAAGATCATCATTTGATTCATTATTAGTTTCCACATGTTTACTTTTCTTCTTTAGTCTTCTAGATCCATCAAGGGTCATTTGAGCCTTAAAAGGAGACTCAACACTAGAAGGGCAATAATTATCAAAATTTGTCAGTTCAAATGCAATGAGTCTACCAACTAGACTATCCAATGTTAGATCATTACCAAGTGTACATCTCAATTCTTGAATCACAAATACTCTGATTGCATAGATGAGAAGTAAAGTTCTCAATACCTTACTTATCACAGTCTCATCAGATATGTCTTCTCTAGCTCTTCTGATAACATTCACCACCTCTTTTATTCAACCATAATATTGTGAACCAGTCTCACCTTCTTTCATTCTCATAGCGTCAAACTTGCGTCTTAAGCTTTATGTCTTGGCCCTTAACACATTTTTGTCTCCTCCATGGATTTGAGCCAACTTGTCCCACATTTTCTTTGTAGTAGTGCATTCCTTCACATCATAAAATTCAACATAACTTAGGGATGTTGCTAGTTCAATCATCATTTGGTTGTGCTTCTACTTCTCTTTCATTTATTCAACTATCATAGGTGTAGTTACCTCAATGTATTCATTATCCAGGTAGTATGATGTAGAATCTCCAATACTTGATAAGTCCAATCTCATCAAGTGTTACCATGGAGGGAAGTTCTCCTTGTCCAACTTGGGTATCTCTCTCTTGTGCATCTTGATCTTTACCTATAAGTTTCTTCAAACTTTACTTACATGCACCAATGCTCTGATACCAATTGTTAGAATGATTAGAATAATTGAAGGGGGGGGGGAACTTGTTATGCTTAGGTCGAGATATAAAAATTTAACTTTTGAAAACTTCAAATAACTCAATCCAATTAATTAAACAACTCAGTCAACAATATATTAACAACTTAACATTCTTTAACTCTCTATTCTATATATGTGCCAACTAATAGTAAAATAAACAACTATAAAAATAACATGCATAACATAACATTTACAAAAGTAAATGACACCGGGATTCAACGTGGAAAACCAATTTGGGAAAAACCACTAAGTAACATGCTACCACTTGTTCACTCTTCTAAAGTGAGCTTGGTTAAGAGCCAACCGTGTTAAAGGTTACAAAACACACTATTAGGTGTGACCCTATTAAAGGATTTGATCACCCTATTCGGAGTGGCCTTGTTAGAGGACTTTGGATAATTCCATTATAATGTCACCTTGATTATAGTATTTACAAAATGACTATTAGGTTAACCTTGATTAAAGGATTTTGACTGCCATAATGGTTAGAATGTAACATTAGGTTTAAGGTGTAAAACATAACTCACTTTGTAAATCCATATCTCCATTCACTCATCTGTTGGTTCATTGACTGGACTCCATTATCATCTCCATCATTGATCTTCTTAAAATCCCTTCAAGTAATCACACTTCACTAATCTCTTCATTTCTCTTATGCTACTCTATTCTTCAAAGGTTCTTCTTAATATTGCCAATCAACAATGAACCAACCTTAGAAAACATCTCTTCTGCCTCCTTAAATAGATATCTTTTGCGGCTTTAACATAACCATATATCTTAGGATTAGGTTAGATTCATTGAATCCTTTCATCATTTTGTTCTCCTTCTTCTTTCTAGAAACTTCTC
This sequence comes from Cupressus sempervirens, assembly GCA_028749045.1. Lineage (NCBI taxonomy): Eukaryota > Viridiplantae > Streptophyta > Pinopsida > Cupressales > Cupressaceae > Cupressus > Cupressus sempervirens. The sequence goes on along the minus strand of CM053784.1, from coordinate 428,526,597 downwards.
ATCAAATCCTTGCCATAGATCGATTAACAAACTCTCATCATGTTTTAAACACACCATCTCATCAATACTTATCATCCACGCATTTTGACTAATCTAAAAATTTAACTATGTTGGCCTCAAACTCGATTCTTTTATAAACTATAACTTTTTTTATCACTCGACAGTCATTAAGTTCTTCTGCTCAATCATTACTATGCAGGTCAATATTCACTGGTTCACTCCACCATTACTATGCTCAGTTGCTGCTACAACTTGCTCAACCAAAACTATCACTCAACTTATTTTATTTTTTTGGCTTCTTCTTAAATTCCTTAATCTTTTGTTTCAACTCCTTTATTGACTGACCAACACTAGTACTCGATCAAGCTTAGAGTTTTCCCCAACTTATTGTCATCTCACTCATACATCACTTGACTTGTCTTCATTACTTCATATAATAATCAAACAACTCATTATCTTGTCAATGACTAAGTTATTAAGTGCCCAATGTAATTCCATGATACTTAACTTCTTTCTTCTCAACAACTTAACTAGCTCACGTTGCTATCTGCTCTTTTCAAATCGTTTTCATCAATCCAATGATTTGGCACTCTACACTGTTAGTAAATATCTCTCCATTAGGGTTGACATCAATGACAACATAACAAGTGTTCCAATTATAGTTTCTAACACATAAATATTGAGGCCAATGCAAGGAAAAAGATAATTAATCCCCTATTGAGCATGACATGTTCAAATAAAAATAGAAAAGGCTTTAAGGGTGTAGCTAAATGTGCTTCGAGGGAAGGAATTATAGAGGCACTAGTGGAAATAATAGACGATTCACCCACTCAAGTGATCTTGGTAGTGATGAACCTTGATCATCTATCTCAGATGGATGTCATTGAGCTCTTTGATGAGGAACAATAATGCCTTGTGAAGAAAGCATGACTAAGAAAAGAAGACGAGGCAAATATATGATAGGTGGTAGAGGTAAAATCCAATGTCAAACAGGAAGCTCGATGAATGGAAGAGGAAGAAAAAAATTAGAAAATGGAAGAAGAGGAACTCTTCCATGAGGAAGTTGAAAGAAGGTAAACAAAGTGCATTCATCTTGAAGAGGAGGAAAGAGGGAAGAAGAATAAAGAAGAAATGCTCCAGCGAGAATAAGTAAAAATTTATCTATAAGAGGATGAGATGAAAATGAAAGAGGCATAAGAAATAGAAAGGCTCTAAAAAGAAGAGGAAGAGTGTGTAGAGGTCGATGAAGCCTGGTTACAGGTCGAGGAAGATTCCTGAGAAAGGAAGGGAAAAGAGATATCCAATGCCCCAGATCAACAAGAAATGGAGATGCATGTCCTCTCTCCACCTATTATTTTATTTAGGGTGGAACAACTAGAAGAAGTAAGATCTATCACCGCAAATTTTCTAGAGAAACTTATAGGATTATCCTTTGAAGAATTTGATAGGGTAGGAGATCTAGCGATGGATAAGACATCTAAAACAACAATTATGCAACCAAATTATGAAGCCATAAGCTTGATACTCCCAACACCACCATATTGGGTGGTCAAAGATTGATAGAGAAAGAGGCATAAAGTGGGTCACTCATCCTATCAATGAGAGTCATAATGGTCAAGATAGAAATTCCCACCGATAGGACAAAGATAAGGGCCTAGGCATTCCACCATATTAGAGATGGGCCATGAGGAGAAGTGATGACCAACATGGTAGCTCCTTTGGAAGGATGAGATGAGGCTAATGTTCAACCTATAGAGTATACTATTCGTGATGTTCCTTTAGGGCACATGACTAAGGAATCTAAATTAGATCCAATTAAAAGATTAAAAGAGAATTTAGGGCAAAGATATAATTAGCATGGGTGAAAGAAAAGGGCCCTACAAGAAGAGAATGTAGGATTAAGAGCACTCCTTAAGGAGTTAATGCCACCAATTTTAGTAAAAATACTAGATTCTTCATCCTTCAAAACCCCTATGCAACTTGGGGAGGTTGAAGGACTATGGATGATGAAGACTAAAGAACTGGTAGTGGATAGTTGGATCTCTAGCCATCTAGGAGAGATAAGAGGATATCTTGACGAGTCTCTTTGAGTATGTTATTAAGGAGTGGAGTTGATAGAATAGGTATGAGGTACTATGATATAGTAAGAGATAGAAAAGGAAATGTGTCCAAAAAAAGGGATACCCTCATGAAAATAATGGATATAGGCATGCTAATGATTGAGGAGTCTGATGTTTTAGGGAATTTAGACACTAAATTCCTTTAGAACTCCTACTAGTTGGTCAAATTCTAGATTAAAATGTTGAAAACAAACATTGACACATTACGATCATAGAATGATGAATGCAAATAATCAATTCTCATTGGGTGAATCCTCCAAGTATGTGAGAAGGTCTACTAAGTGGATTTATGTGAAGAAAGGGGATTTTCCCCATTAGATTCTATGCCTATTAGGTTTGATAAGTGTATAGAATAATTAATTTCTATACCTGGAGAGTTTAATGATAGGATAGTGAAGAACATCACTAGTTTCATGGTGAACACTCATGATGCTTTCAAGTTGTGTGATCATCTAAGGAAAGTAATAAAAGACATAGACTTCTATTTGATGGAAGCCTTGGCTCGATTAAAGTGTATAAAGGATATTAATGAAGATGTAATCTAGGAAATTATTGAGGCTTATGAAAACATTAAAGAGAAATCTAGGTGACAGGAGTTCCACTTCCCGTAACCTATTATATTCTTTATTCCTAAGGTAATTGGTATCAGAATTTCTAGACCTAGGACCCATTCTTTATTCTTTATTCTTTCATCGAAAAAAAGTGATGATGACTTCTCTAAGGAAACCATCCATCACCCATAAAGTAATTAAGTATGTGGCATGAAGATTTGACATGGATGGTGATAGGAAGTCATGATGCCTTCACATCTCTTGAAGCACCAACAAAGCATTTAAGGTTGTTAGTACTAGAGGAGTGGAGGTGGCGTTGCCATTATTTGGTGGGTGGATTAAGAATAAGTAATAGTTGGACCTGTCAAGTGGTATGAGTGGTAATCATCCTTGGGATCTAGATCTCCAAAGTCCCTTTTCCTGCTTCTTTATGCCCCTTTTGATGATGTAATTAAAGAGAGATGTATATATTTCATAGGTAGTACCAACTTGTATTAGATATGAATAGGTGGTAGGGTGGTAGAGTAGGGTTGGTTCCTCAACAATTAGTTGTATATATTTGGGTATAAATGGAAGGATGCTTGAACCCCTAATGGTTATCCAAATTGATGATTTTGTTTTCCATATGCTTGCACTTTTGAAGTATTGTATTTCTAGTATTGGTAATGAAAGATGGATTCTTCCTTGAAGTGATGTTGTTTATTGTCAAACTAGAGATGTTGGCCCCTTTCTAGCTACTTTTAAAATAAAGAGATCTTTTATGCTTCATATCTAGTGTCTTTTGCCTCTTAATACAATATGACCTTTCTATTTCATTATCATTTCCATCCTTGGATTAAACATTATGAATGGTGTTATTTAGTTGTAGTAGATGTTTCATTCTTTTACTTTTAGTGTTAATGATTATAGATAATCCATATGCTAAGTAGGTTACTCATCTAAGTATGGATTTTTGATGGAAATAATGATGGAAGTGGACAAAACTTAGAAGTTTCTAGAATCATGTTCTATCTTTTTCCTTAATTTGACAAATGTTACTTTGTTACTCAAGGATACCTCTACTTATTGGCCCATAGTGTAACAAAAACTTACCTCCATGCAACCTTAAATATTATGGTCACCTTGTCGAACTAAGCCAAGCTATGCAAAGTCAAGGTTGACTACTAGGAGCTTGAAAACTAGGAGGATTCATCATCTAGTAAACTCCTTGAGGTGATTTTGGTCGACGCCATTGTGCTCGATGACAACTATTAACCTTGATTGGTGTAGTGTGCAAAAAAGTAATGCCAACACCCTATTGCATTGGAAATTGCAGAATAATTGAAACCAATAAATTGCACATTCAATTTTTTTTTAAATGTGGCTACAAGAGGAAAATTTCCTATGCTTAGTAGAATAATGGTGGAAGGAAGATTAGTTTAAGGACTCTAAGAAGTTTTTTTTAATACAAAATTACAAAGAATTAAAAAATAATTATAATGGAATAAAGAGCGCTTCAAAAACATATTTTTGAAAAAGATTAGATTAGATGAGGAAATAGATAATTTGAACCAAGTAGTGATTTATGTAGGAATTGATTAATTTGAACCAAGTAGTGATTTATGTAAGAATTCATAAAGTTATTTAAATGAAAGAAAAAGAGTTACTAATCCAATATGAAGATATCTTATCCAAGGATACTTTTTTTGGAAACAAAAAAAACCAAAGAAAGATGAGAAGGATAAAAACTCCAATTTTTTTCACAACAGTAGAAAACAATGAAGGAACATTAATAGAATCAAAAGTTTAAAATATTTCAACAAGACCTAACAAATAATCCCCAAGATATATACAATGAGATAAAGGAATATTTCTTTAACTTGTTCAACAACTATGAGGGTTTGGGACTTTCATCTCAATAGGAAATGGTAGTAAATATTCCTAAGATTATTGACAATGGTCAAAATAGAATATTGAACAAACAAAATTCATTGAAATTAGTGGATAATGTGTCACTTTAACTATATATTGATAAATTCACAGGGTCAAATAACTTTTTAGCTTTTTTTTTTTCCAAAAATGTTGGCACTTTCTTAGTATGAACTCACTAAGGCATTATAAACTATGAGAAAGTCAAGGAATACACTTAATAAAATCAATAATATTTTTAGGCAAGAGCCTACAACACAATGGTAACTTGTGAGCCTCTCATGTGGGAGGTCTTGAGTTCAAATTTACTTGACACATTAAAAAATGATAATTAATTATAATAAATAACAATAATTAATCTAGGTTTCAGCCATTTACCGATCCAAAAAAAGAGAGTCAATAACATTTTTATAAATTTGATTTCAAAGAAAGAAAAATATGAGAATTTGGATGACTTTTGACCTACATCACTTTGTAACATAAATTTTAATATATTTGTCAAAGTATTAGCAAATAAAATTAAGACATTGATACTCGATGACATATTTGAGGAAGAAACAAGGTTGTTCTAGGTATATCTATATTTGATGAAATCATAATTATTTAGGAAATCATTCACTTAGGCCAAAATAACTTGCATCTAAGCATGTTAATGAAACTTGACATTAGAAAGCATACGATAAGGTGGACTAGAGATTGTTATGAAAACGCAAATAAGCCTTTTTATTGTTAAACAATGGATAGATTCAATATTTAGTTATATTTCTAGTCCAAAATTCTTAGTTTTAGTTAATGGCATTCCATAAGGCTACTTTCAAACATCTAGAGGTTTGAGACAATGAAACCCTATATCACCTTTTTTATTCATTATCAAGGTAGAAACACTATGAAGATCCATTAGGAAAGCACAAAACCAAAATAAGGTTAAAGAAATAAAAGTGACCTAAGGAATTCCCAATTTAACCCATACAAAATGTTGATGATACCATGTTGGTTAACTAAGGTAGTAGAGATGAATCTATTTACTTGAATGACATGTTATATAAATACACTAAAGCTTTAGGTCTATCCATAAATAAAGATAAATAAAAAATATTATTTTTAAAAATGGATGATAGAGATGAAACAAAAATTTGTAGCATAATCAATTTCAAAAAGGGTTCATTCCCAAGTTAATACCTTACAGCCCCTAAAGATAATGGAATTAAATCAAATAAAATTTGAGAACCATTAGAAAAAAGAATGAATTTTAAAATAGAAATCTAGAAAGGAAAGTGGTCATCTTCAGTAAGAAGAACCACTATGCTAAAATCAATATTAGTAATGTTTTTTATTTATCAAATGTCATGTCTCCCTTTATTACAAGAAGAAAAAAAGAAAATTATAAAAAAGAAAATGAGAACCTTCTTTTGGAAATATACCTTTGATGAAAAAAGACTAGCTTTGAGTAGCTAGGACAAGATATCTAGATCCAAAGAAGAGGGTGGTGTAGGTACTAATAATCTAAAAATGCAATATCAGACACTAGAAAACAAGCTGGTTTGGCATCTTTACAAAGACTTGGGAGGTAAATAGCATAAAATATTACAAAAGAAATATCTAACTTCTAATACCCTATAAAGTTTTTTTAGAACAATTAATCCCTCAAGATGATCTAGGGTGTGGAACTTTATATTGTAATGCAAGGACCTAATTAAGGATAAAATATCTTGGGACATAGCTACATGAGACACAAATTTATTTTGGACAAACTCTTGGGGAGTGCACGTTAGTAAGAACCCCAATATAACTAATAGAAGATAATGTCTTGAAATAAATTGGGGTAGACTTTTAAAGGATTATATTCATATTCCAAGTGGGATACATTCTTGGGATATAAATAGACATATAAATATGGTCTACCAATACCTAGAGCTAAGATTACATAACAACAATAAATACTAGCAGCCAGAGATATAACTCCAAAAAGGGGTGAAGTTAAAGTAATTTGTATAGGATTTAATACCAGGGAATATAATGTCAATGAAGGCTATACAACCTTGGTATAAGAGTAACATTAAAGAAAAATATAATTCCCAATACCAATGTTTTGGGAGAATCTTTGTCTACCAAAGGAGGTTATGATTCTATGGGTAACCATGCAAGGAAGAATTCTCACAATTGACTGGTTCAAAAATATTCGTTTTGTAGGACATTTCAAATGTACAAATTATGTGAAGCTAATCAAGAAAATACAAAGCACCTTTTAGCAAGTCTCCCCTACACCTAACAGTTGGTAGTAGTTATGTAATCAATTTGATTGGTTCTTAGGTTTATCTTGCAATCTCAAAGAGATCTCCAATAGTTGGTCATATATGTGTCAAAATAGTTTATACAAAGTTGTTTGGAAAATTCCCCCATCTATCTTAAATTGGTAAATCTGGAAAGAAAGAAATAGGTGTATATTTCAAGATAAAAGTTGTCTCATATTATAATATTAGTCCTCTTAATTTCAATCATAATTCTTAGGATAAAGAACAAAAAAGGAAACTATGTCAAAGGATAAAATTTTACTATGGAAGGTAAAAACTAAACTTTGAGGATGCTTCTAGGGGAAATCTAAGAGTGGTAATTGGGATAAGGAGGTTTGTGCCAAATTAGCTAATCCAATAGGTATGGATACCAATAATATGGTTGTAAAATCAACATTGGCAGAAGGATTACTTCTATGTAAAGAAATACATTTAGACAAAATAAAAAGTGATTCACAATTAATAGTCAATTATTTGCAAACTAGAGAAACTCCAAGTTGGAAATTAAATTCCACATTAGGAAGAGTGGTAGAATTTTTAAATTATTTCTAAGATTATAATATCAACCATATATAGAAAGAGGGAGATAAAATGGAAAATACTTTGTAAAATTTGGGAGTTGATGGCCACAAGATCAAGTAATTGGTTAGCATATACATTTTCTTTAGATATATCTAAAGAAAATATCTCATCTATTTTCTAGAAAGGAGAAACTCTATACCTATAATAAACTTATGAGATACATTATTTCATTTTCATAAGAGATTATTACCTTAGAAAAGATGTGTTGGTGTGTTCTCCTGAGTGAGTTTTCTCTCTTCCACCTTAGGGTTTCTTTATTCTTGTTCTATGCCATTTTTTTCCTAGTATTGAAAAACCCTAGTTGCAAGGGTTTTGAGGATAAAACCCTAGGTCAAATTTGAAAATCTCCTAAGTCCTTCTTTTCCTTCGTTATCTTTTGATTCACTTAAATAGGGGGTATCCACTATTGTGTTGTGTTATAAGCCTAGGCATTATTATCTTTAAGTCGTGAACTCGTGACTTCTGGTTTAAATGTATCTATGTCTTAAACATGTAGGAAAAGGGTTACTTGTTCATAGTATGGGCCCTTGAATATACCCTAGGCTTTAATATTTTTGTCGCTTGTGGTCAACATTTTAACAGATGGATAAACCTTGGTCTTAGGCATCTTAATTATAAATTGGTTTTAAGGACATGAAATGGTGGGGCCTATGATCAATGACACTCATCTCTTCTCAAGTTATGACATTTATTTTATCAAGAATTTGCAATGATTCCATGTGGTTGATGGTGGGGTCAAATGATTTTCTCTTTGAGGTAGCAACTGAATCAAATCAACAGTCACTGCTTGTTTGCTAGATGTCTTTCCCTGAGTGGCAATGCAATGCAATGATGACATGTGTCTGAGAGATGGGATCCTATTATTTCACATATAAAGGCACAAATCAATGGTCCTTGTTAACTCACAAGCTTGGACAAAATCTATAGCGACAAGGCATGATGTAGCCATGCAGAATAAGACCCAAGCTTAAGTTGTTCGGTGGGACCAATTCCAACAAAGATTCACTACCTTTGATTGGTCCACATGTTTCTACATCAACCAATGTGAATGGGTTGGAGGTGTTAGAAAGGTTAATATTTCCTTGGATATATTTTAATTGGGATATTCCAAGGGTCCCTACATGTAGTTTGTCCACTTGTACACATGTGGAGGACATGTCATTATTTTTCCTTTATTCCACATGTAAGGACAACTCTTGTTTATTTCTTTATTTAGTTTATCCTCCTTAAGAGGATTGTGACACTTTGCACACACCTATTATGAATGTGGCATTCATAGAAATGGGAGTTACAAATGCAACTCCTCTCTCATCTCTATATAAGAGATGCTCCTCCTTCTTTCTTTACAACTACACACCACTCTAAGCACTTGATGTTATTGTATTGAGCTACCTTTGCTCCAACACTCTCTCTCTCTCTTCTTTAGGCATTTGCCTTCATTCATAATAACTCACAAGGGGTTTTCTTTGCTTTCCCCTTATAAATCCTTGTCTCCATTGTTGAACCATCTTGGTGTATGCTCTTGGAGTTGCTTATCTTATGGTAACATTGTTTCACACTTAACTTACTTGGATTGTTTCTCGTTCCTTGCTCAAAATTATTCATTTCTTACAGGAGGTATGAATTTTACAATGAATATTTTAAGATGTTGCCACATGTATGTGAGAATTTATTTCTCCTTTATAACATAGTGGGTCCTCTCTTCTTTGGATCAACAATTATTGTGTTCTCTCAAGATTTGACAAAATTTATAGTGAGGAAGCGAGATCATGAAACATGTCTTGATTGACAATAAGGGTTTCTAGTAGGACCTTAGGAGTCAAAAAGGGCCTAACATATGATTGGGCCACATGGACAACATGAACAGGTTCGATCATGTAAGCACCCACAATCTTAATCATAAAGATAATTGGATTGTTCGCATTGTCTCACAAGAAATTTTTATTTGCATGGTGATAAAGCATGATGCTTCCACATCCCCACACCAATATATTCTATTTTCAATTAAAAGACATAATTTTGCAAAAGGGATAAATCGATGATGGGGACTTAATTGCACAATGAAGACTAGTTGTCCATGTGTTTGGGAATAGAAGGTGAATCAATAATTTGTATTTTATCAGGAGGATTTGGCAGCTGTATGGCATGAAGTGTGATGTTTCCACATGTCTCATATAATTTAGTGTATATAATCTTCAAAGGAGCCTATGTAATCATTTTGATCTCTTATTTTCTGACAATGGGTCCCAAAGGATGAATTCAATGGTCAATGAGTGTCAAAGGGAGATTTCAGCCGTCTGATGTAATTTGGAAAATGATCAATGGTGAATGTGTAAACTTAGTATAGATCCAAGAAGATAAGCTCTCTTCAACCTAGCAGGGTGATAGTTATTTTGCATGAATTCATGGTTTTAATGCTACTATGACAGATTTAAAGGTTTTCACTTCATTCTAAATTATTGACATCTAGATGCAAAATTTGCAAAACTCAAAGATCGAAGATTGAAGGTTTTCAAAATCAGATTTAGAGGTGTTTTGAAATTCACAAAGTGAACAAGTAAGTTGTTATTTTCTCTTCTCATGCTCTAAATTAAGAAATTATATGTTCTAAGACTTGCATTGATTTATGAAGCGCTAGTTTGCATTTTTAAACCCTAGATATCCCTAGTTGTGTGGATACCCTATTGTAAGGAACATGCCTCCAAAGAAATACTCTGGAAAATTCAATTATGAGGATAAAAGACTCTAGGATGATTTTTTTGAACAATAGCCCATGTCAAAAGAGGGAAGGGAAGCAACCAAGACTTGGAAAACTTTGAAAAATGGAGTATGCCCTGGTTTAAAGGATAGATATGAAAATGTCTATGACACAAACATGCCAACCAAAGGTTTAGAAGTTTTTAGGTGTTGGTATGATAAAGCTAATGTAGAGATCCCTCTTAGCAATGTGTAGTAATATGTTTAGGTAAATTGGTAATGCCCATAGTTTTCCTTAATATTGACCTACTATTGGAATTGGTAAACAAGTATGACCCATGTCACACATGATTAGAGACACAAATGGGGAAGTCTTATTAAAGGTTGATGCCAAATATATTAGAACAACTTTTGGTTTACACCTTGCCTTGGATATAAGTGATGAAATAAATTTTAAGATGTTTAAAGAAGCTTTAGACCAAGTAGGGGTAGGCATGCAACATAAGTTGATAGTTTCCTTCCTGACAGAGGTAGATGGAATCAAATTAACACCTCTAGCCATATCATATACCATAGGTCATTTTGAGCATTACAATGATACCCTATTAAACATGTATACTTCCCTTTACCAGGTATTAGGACTGACAAACAAGAGGAAATTTAGTAAATATACAATGTGGATGTGTCTTGGGATTTTGAAGTGTGGAAATCTAGTAATCTATGACTTCCCTAAATATATGTAGATAAATATCAATGAAGGATTGGAAAGTTTGAAAAAGGGTGAATCCATAGATTTCAGATGGTACTCATTGCTAATTCATATTATTCTTTTTCACAATAAGGATTATTTTTCACAATGCATGGATATTGAATTTGAAAGGGATAATGAAGTGTTTCCGATTCAATTATGGTCAACTATGTTGTCTATGGATTGAGATGGTTATAGTTTTGTGCTATTTGAAAACCAATTTGGGACTACTTTAAGAAGAAAGATTTTGCTAGTTGTTAATGATTTTCCTTATTTTTTGAGAATTTTCTTGAGGCCTATTTATTTTAACACAAAACCAAAGATGTCCCACTAGTGGGGAGACATTTATTTCTACCCTTATACCATTGTCATTAGAATATTTGGATTTCCAGGAAGGCCTTTTGTGCTGCTTAAGGATGTTCCATTGAGGATTGGTTTTCTTGAAGTCATGAGGCAAATGTCCATGCTCCAAGATATTAATTCCCCTCCTAAAAATACTTGAAAATGAACTTTCTTCCTTGATCTTACAATTATTCACCATTTTGAAATCAGTAAATATGGAAGGAATAATATGGTTTAGTTGCTTAGGCCATACAATCTAGAAGATAGTTCAAAAAGGATGAATGACATAGGAGGTTTTTTATGAAGGGTTGATGCCAAAAATAAACAAGACACCTAGGGGTAAACATGAGTTTGATTATCTAGAGGGCATCATCTAAAAGGATGAAGACTTGAAATCTTAGAAAAGAAAGAAAGCATATTGGTGTACATACCAGGAGACATTAAAGGAATTTAGAGAAGAGGATCCAAGTTAGGACCCACTCTCAAATTGTAGGAGCCTGAAGCAGGACTTGAGAATAATTTTTGATAATTTCCTAAGTATATATGATACTATGATGGAGAAGTTGGGAAGAAAAAAAAGAACAAAAGTAACTTTTGTTGATGATACATAAAGTTTAAATGTGTTATTGCAATCTAACGATATAGTTCCTAAAGAAAGAAGATGATAGAAAAGGATAAAAGAGGAGTCCCAAACTCATGATGATGAATTAGAAAAGGAATTTGAAATTCTAGAGGGTTTAAAAATGTATCAAAGAGAGACTAGGAGAGAGGCCCACTGATTCAAGGATAGTTGAGATACCAAGTCTAGAAGAAATAGAGCCAGACAACATAACGAGAAGACCTCCTTCTCCAGAATCTCCAAGACCACCTTCTATAGTCTCACCACATGAAAGACATAGTTATGACATACTTGAGGAAAGAGTGATTGATGAAAATGAGACTACAAGGGACATAAAAAAAATTCAAGGTGTAAATTTTTTTGGGGATTTGAATCTTCCTTATGGGGATGATGATTAGGAAGAATAATACATTTATATCCCTAAAGAAGATTTGGCAAGAAAATATATTCAAGTTCCTAGAGAACCAATCTCTAATATTACTATAGAAGAGATAAAAGGACTTTTCCCAAGGGAATCGAGAACAAATATTTTTAAGGTGGATGTAGCTAATGATGAATTTGTTAAATCAGTTCCTTTCAAGCAATTTCTATGGCAATACTACAAGAAGGATTGCCTCAAAATGATCAAAGAGAAAAGAATACGGAGGCTAGATGCTGATCTTGATGATCTCATTCAAGAAGTTGAGCATGAAATGATGATTAAATTTGATGCTATTATCCCAAAGGAGGGAATACAATTGTTAAAGAATCAGAAGTCCAATTGTTGCCAAATCTTAATATTGCTGATGTAATTGCATTTGACTCAATCGTGAAAGACATGAGGTTAAAAAGGCCTAAGAGGGAAGCTGAAAGGTCTACTACTGGGATGCATTATAGTGAAGATTTAGCTATTTTAGCTATTTGGTCTTCCTTTCCCTCTTCTTCTAGTCAAGGTAATGATGAGGATATTAGAGTAAGAGGAAATGTGGTCTTACAAAGAGTGGAAGATACTAAACTTTCCCACTCCATGAATAATCTACAGGAGCATGTAGCCTATGTTCACAATGTTGTAGAAGGGACATAAAATAAATATCAATAGTTGTAGGAAAGATATAACCATGTGTATGCAACATATGAACAAAGGACAAAAGAAAATGCCAATTTGTAGAGCTAGGTAACTATGTTAGAAAAAAGGATAGTTAAGCTTGATGCAATTAAGAACTCTAGAACTCATCAAACATTTAGTAAAGGAGAATCCACCTCATTAGAATAGTTCAACATAGTACCTTTTGTCTTGGTAGTTATATCACCATATCCCAAGAAATCTCCCTTAAAGATAAGAAAAGTGATGATGATCTGATAAAGGAGGTTGTAGATTTGTAGATGTAGTTAGAGAACAACCAATAATGATTTTGATTATAGAAAAAAAGTTATTGTTAGGACTACATTTATGTTTTTGTATGAGAAGATAAATTCTAAGTTGTACAGGATCCATGAAGTGTATAAAATTATTTATCTGGCCATTAGTAAAATGGAGGATGACATGATGTTGGTTAAGCCAACATATCATAAATGGGTAGGAAGGATTGAGAAAATAAGGAAGATTGAGTTATGTGTAAGAATAGATCCTAATCCTCCCTTAAGTGCTATGGCCATAGTAAAATTGTTAAATCACTCAGAAACTTCTCTGTATTGCTAGATTACATTGAAAGAAAAATAATGGAATTAAAGGACCTAATAATAGGTTTCCAAGATACTTTGGTGCCATCTATTTTGGATAAAGACAAAAATATCATATATTTTGCTACGTGGAGAACATAGTCCATCACCACAGTAAATGACATTGTAAGAAAACTAGAAAAAATATGGATATGACACTTTTTGAGGAATGTATGTCCAAATACTTAGGGGTATTCTATGAGAATTTTGAGAAAGAGGTGACTCAGGCCATAGTTAAGTATAACCCATATAGATAGGTAGTAGATCAGATCTTAGATCATACATGGCAAACAAATGACAAGTTTGAGGAGTGAGTTAGAAGCTATATCCCAACCGATGACTCAAATCATGAAGATTCACCACCACAAAAGCAATAATAAGGGAAAATTTTGAATAAGACAAAATGCACGAAGTGAAAGAAGATAATTGGTCACGTGATTACAAGTTGTCACATCAAATTGTTAAGTGGATTAACTTTTGTTAATAGTTGTAACAAACTGAAATGTTACATCAAAGGATGACATGTGTCTTAATCTCTATGCCCGAAGCTTGTTGCAACTCATCTATATAAGTGATTTCCCAAGGCTAGAGAGGGGTTCAAATTTTTATAGAATGAAAGTGAATTATCATCTTTTGAGTCGGTCCAAGAATACTGTATAAGATTATTCTCTATTTCTTGTTCATAGGAGATATAGAATCACATTGTTTTTATGAGATTTGACATTTCATTGTATTAGTTCAAGTCAATTAATACAAATAGAGGAGTATTATGAGTTTCTCAATTTGGATCTTTTCTTTGCTTGTGTTATTTTTTATTTTTTTGAGATTTGATAACAAAGCCTATTGATTTAAGTTGTGATTCATTTCAGATTATATCCCATTTCATATTTTTCTCATAATCAAATGAATTATTTAAATGCTTGATGTGATCTAAGGTAATTGAAGGTTTCATACATATATTTTGATAAGAATGAGATCTAAATTTGACTATTTATGTTTCTTTTCACAAAGTAAGGGAATATATCTACTGTATGTGTCAATTTTGTGAATAAATAGCCAAATAGATAAAGCATTGGCTAGGAGTGAATGTTGAACAAGCAAAGATAATGTTGCGAAGTATTAAATTTTAAATTAAAAATCTAAAGTATCTTGTGTTTTGTTTAGTGAATCTAAAAATTTATCCTCTACTTGGTCTAGAGAACTTTAGGGTATGGAGGATAAGCTATCTTGCATCCTTTTTTTTAGTCTTTGGATTAGAAGAAGCAAGGGAAAATATATTTTATACTAGAATTTATGATAAATAACATTGTAAAGGGGAGTGAAGATAAATTCCATGGTATACCCACCTGAACTTTATAGAGTTCAAAGAGGAGATGACCAAGATGTCTTGCCAGTTGACCCTATTGGCTTGCAATGAATTACCTATAATGATTTTTACCTAATTCCTAGGTTTTCCCTTGCATTCTCTTAAGGTATTTGAATTCCTATCAAATTAGTCTGAGCCAACAAGATGAAAAGAAAGAATACATGTATACACTTTATTGCAATTAAAATTTGGTATATAATCATGTATCACCTCATATGGCATATTTGGATTGGAGAAGTTAAAACTACATAAATTGTAAAATATCTTCTTTTATTATGTTGGAATTACATTGTTAGGTAAAATCATTATCATAAAATCCTTCGCTTACCTTAACTAGAAATCTATATCATCCAAACACAACACCCACTATCATTGAGCACTACTTGTATTAAGTGTCAGATCACCCTTACCCCATTTTCAATTATTTAGTGTTGTGGGGTCATAGGAAACAAAAAAGAAAGGCTTAGTCCTTCATAATACTTCCATCTTATATATTCTTAGTAAATTACTCAAATTAATCACTTAGTTTGAATATACACTCATATGAGTTAATTAGTCTTACAAGGTGGCATTAATACTCATCAAATGACATCGCTCAACTTTGAGAATTTGATTAATTTATAATACTTCTATCTTGATCAAGAATGTTCTAGAATGAAAAAAATTTGACCATTTGAACCTATGATTCACTATAGCATTACACTGTTTTTGCAAACAATTAAAAATAGATACACTCATCCACGTAAGAGGAAAGAAAAGACAAATGTCAAAAACATATTTTTTTTGTGGAGGAGAGGCTTCAAATCATCAAATTCCCAAATGATCTTCTAGTAAGGGTGGTCATGAGGAGTTTGGGTTATGAATACATCCTCAACGAAGATGTAGAAAGAGAAATTTTATGTCACCTCCATGTTTCTTGCACTAGCCATGCATTTTGAGAGAGAGAGAGAGAGAGAGAGAGAGAGAGAGAGAGAGAGAGAGAGAGAGAGAGAGAGAGAGAGAGAGAGAGAGAGAGAGAGAGAGAGAGAGAGAGAGAGAGAGAGAGAGAGAGAGAGAGAGAGAGAGAGAAGGTTATAAAATTATGTAATATTGTGTTCAAAGGAGATGTTTTGGATGACATTGATACGGTTATGGTGAACATATACCTTAACCTAACCATACCAAATATCCATTATTACGACTAACTTATCTAGAAAGATAATTTAATCCCTAAGTTTCCCATTGTAGAGGTTGAAGATAGGGAAGCTTTTGATAAAATAAAGCTAGTAATTTCTCATAATTTGATCTTCTCAATGCATCTCCTACATGTAAAAAACTCCAAATTGGTGTGGATTTTTGTGATGAGTACTTGATAGAGGATAGGGTTTTTAGGGAGGTGGAAATGATCAACATCCCAAGTGCATCCTTTCTAAAAAAAAATAGCAGACAAAGACACCTCAGGATGAAGAGGGCTCTCATATCTGTATAGAAAAGAAGATAAGGATTATTGACTTATAGGTTGATGATATTTGTATAAGATTTTTGTATAATAGGGTTCTAGTTTTTATATTAAAATATGATATAGTTTTCAAGTAGGGAATTTTAGAATATATGCCCCTCTTGATAAATTTGGATGAGCATTGTAAAGGAATGTATCATAAAATATTTTAGAATATAGAGTAGTTCTGGTATAAGATACATTCTATACATCATGGAACTTTAGAATTATTTTTCTTACCACAAAGAATTATGATGAATATACTAATGACATTGTTTCATTTATTAATACTTACTAAATTTTTTAGTAGTAGGACTCAACCTTTATGGTCAAGCAAAAAAAATAGTTTAATTTCTTTTGCTTTCTTACTAAGTCTATATAGTTATGAAGCTTATAATTATTAAACAAAAGCATATCATTGATTATGTTTTATGGGCTTGTATATCTTAGTCCATGAGAATTTTGATGATTGCACATGTTTTTCAAGAACATGTAGAACTTTTCATTGATGAATAATATTTCATACATAAGAAACTTTGTAGGAAAGCATAATGTAACATATACGAGGATTGATATCAAGGAAATATGCATTTATATTATTGTATATGTATTTAAAAATATTTTTCAAACTTTAGAATGTTTTTAATTATCATAGGGATGTGTTATGGGTTCATTCCTATACGGAAATACATATATGGAATTTTGATATGATACCTATGTGGAGACCATGAGTATTGAAGAAATTTTGATTCTTCAATATGTATGGCTTGGATATAGGAATTATACAACATTTCTCATATGCACTTTCAAAAGGAAGATATACCTATGGTTAGACTGTAAGAGACATGGATATAATTATGAACAATTCATAAAGGTGACTGAATATTCTAGTGGCTAAAAGTGACACTATATTGTACATATTACTTTATGATGCTGAGAGGTAGTTAGGCTAACATTGTATAGAAATACTACTTTCCAATTACTGTTATAGAAACTTGTAACAATTATAAAAATAATCTCCTAAATATAGAAAATGTATTTTAGTTATTCCTAGTGTTCATTTTATCTTTTAAGTTCATAAACTATAAGATTGCTTTACTATGCTTCTTTGCTACTAGAGACTAAAAAAAAAAAGCTTTGTTTTGTTGATTTTAAAGGAAGATATATTTTCCATCTTTGTTTGACAAGTTAGGAGTTTTAGTTTTATATGTTGTAGGCTTGGATACATGCTACATCCCACTCAAGAACATTAACAAATTTTAGATGATCAATTATGATTGGAAATGCATCTATGTAGGTACAAACATCAGACTTAGGCAAGTCTCAGAAGGTTCCACAATGAAACAAAGAAGAAAATAAGAGTTGGAGAAATAAATTATATTTTCTTTCTATGATTGTAATTATTAGATTAATTTTGAGATGTATCACATATTGCTATAAATAGGTAATTATAAAGAAATGTAACCAATGTATACTTTATTTTAAACTTATGGGCAAGATTGGTAGTTTTATTAACCTCATTCTTTCCCAACACTTCCACACTAAACCAAGTATGTTGAAAAACTCAGAATTGATAAAATTATTGACTTCATCCTTTGTCAATATAAAAATATGGATTTGACTTAATTGTACATTTAGATAAATTTTGTACATCATAGATCTAATTTGTAATGAATAACCTTAAAGTAATATTTAATGTTTATTTCTACTATGTATTTCAAAAGAATGTATATTTTTTACTTACAATTATGGATTTATGTCATTTTTAAGAAATTGCAAAATTATAAATATCAAGTTGTTTTAGGTTAATCTCTTGATTAAGCTAGAGTGATGTCACAATATTGTGTCCCACTTTTGAGGCAATGTGGTTTTGTCTAAAATTGCATTTTTTTTTGGAAAAATATAAAGATTTAAACCTTAAGAAGTTCTCAATTTAACTATTTCAATCAAATAGAGCTAGGTCAAACCCCTCTAATAGAATCCTTCTAATCTTAAGTCATAATGGAGTCTCCTTTATACATTTGTTTTACCCTTTGAGCAATCAAATGAATTCATTAATAAGTTACATTTTGTAAGTATGTAGTGTATGTGTGTGAATAATGCACTTGCACAAATATCACCACACTTGAATATAACATTAGATTGATATTCCATAATGAGAAAATAATGTAAATTACAAGAAAAGAAACTAACAAGCGCATCCTATTTCTCCTATATCTAGAAAAAGTATGAAATGGATCTTTGAGGTGCACTTAGACATTACAGATCCATGATTAGTGACAATGCTTTATAGAATGCGAGATTAAAATTGATAAAATGCAATTACAATGCATTTAAGATGAGAAAATTAAGACTAAATTAATTGTATCCATAATGAAATTGAATTTTTTTCTAATTATCTAAATAAAAAGTGCACAATTAAGCTAGCATGAGTATTCAATTGTACAATATATACTTAAGAATGCAAGTGTGTGGATCAAATGCACTCGAAATTCACTCCTTTTATAGAAATTGAGAGGAAATTAGAGGTTATGATTTATTCTCAATGTGTTAATAGGATTAAACCTTAATTGATCCATGTGTGTTAACTCCCATTGGTCCATTCAAAATTGATTTTTCAATTAGTGGTGAGTTGTAATTTAGGAACTTTTATTAATTTATTTCAGTTAAATACTTTAGCCAAGAGTTTTAATGAGATTGATTTAATTTAATAGGCCAAAGTAATGAATGAAGATGTTTGATTAATCAATCATGAATTGATTCTCGATTCTCGATCTTGAAAACTTTCATGAATTATGCCAGTGATCAAACAATTAGAGTATCATAATTAAGGAGTAGGTGTCAACTTAGGGAAAATAAGGCCTTGAGTTATATAGCCCATTTTAGGGTGGTTATATTTTCCACTTTTTCAATTGATGTGCATGCAATACATTGATTCAAAGAAATGATGATGTAAACTTAGAGAATAATTTGATACAGAGTGATGAAACTATTCTTGATTTGTAGATTGAGAATTTGGATCTTTTATTGAATGAAATTAAATGGATTGAAAGTGTCAAGCTATCAATTATGAACTTGATAGAAAAATAACTGACCATGTCAACTCCTAACATGATGAAGCAAAGATTGATAAGAGGTAACTGGAATATCTAGTTTAATTTGAAGAAATTAAATTGAAAACTTGAGAGATTGGGATGATGAAAAGTAATTAATTTGATTTGAAGCAATGAATTTGATCAATGTCAAAAATATATCAAAAGCAATGATACTTTATTAAATAGGATAACTAGTTTGATTTGGTATGATGAAACTAATTAATTGTAAGATGATTTGATTTAGGAATAGGTAATCAAATAGATATGATTACTGATGAAGTCAATTATCCAACAATACCAATTTGATTAAAGAGAACTTACATACCCTAAGTGTTTATAGTTGATTTGATTGATTGATTGATTTTGATGATTGTTAATACCTTTGCTTCACTAGTACATTATAGGTCAAATTTTGACCTAATCAGGTAGAGAGTTGTTCAATACCTTTTTTGTTTTTTTTTAATGCCCAAGTTGGTCAAAATTTTGACCAACTTAGGGTTTCTCAAGTTGGTCA
The DNA here is from genome assembly GCA_028749045.1 of Cupressus sempervirens. Taxonomy (NCBI): domain Eukaryota; kingdom Viridiplantae; phylum Streptophyta; class Pinopsida; order Cupressales; family Cupressaceae; genus Cupressus; species Cupressus sempervirens. Next base: position 428,506,589 of record CM053784.1, on the reverse strand, counting down.
AAATTTTGACCAACTCGGCTTCATAATCATAAAAAGAAAATCATGATTCATTATTTCTTATTTCGCAACATTTATTTTTGGCAGCGCTCTACATGCACGTGGGAGGTATTTGATGGCTATTTAATTTTCTCAATAGCTATTTCATGGTGATTTGATTTTCTTGCTGCCCATACAAAGCCCCAAATTGAGATTTTGTTGAAAGGTGTTTATTTGTTATTTCATCGCACGCCACAGGAGCTATTGGAGGTGAGGTTTTGAAGGGATCTTGTACTAAACGATAGGCCCAGTTGGGTAGTTCTTCTAGTTGGAATTTATAGAAGAAATTGTGTGTTTAGTTTAGTAATTGATATGGAAGCATTGATCCAGGTGCTTTATCTTTTCTAATCTTTAGTATGTGAAGTTTAAGTTTATGTTGTGGGAGTTGCTACTAGGATTTTGAAGGAAGAACCAATCTTTCTGTCCAATGTCTCTGACTATTTCACAAACAATGTACCAGCTTGTGTTATAATTATGCTTGGTATCAAAGTAGCAAACCAAACTGGAAGCATTCCAACCATCAACTTTGTTTCCTCCACTTTAGTCACTTTTGAAACCTCTAAAGAAGTATTTCCATCAGTTACAATTGCTGTCTTGTCTAGAAATCAGTGAAAAAAAAAATTCAAATAAGGAATACAAGGTAATGATTGATTTGTTTACATTAATGTTTTAGTTTTATTTAAACAACACATTTAAAACTTTGACTTGTTCAAATCATTCATTTGGTAGGTGGATCATATTTTTAAAAAGCCAATTAATTTAAACACAAACAACCTAAATCTAGATGAGTCAGAGATTAGAGTGTGGCATTTAAGCACAGACCAATATTTTCAATGCTCACACTTCAAATATCATTTTAGAGTGTATTGTTTAAGCCTAACCCAATCTCCAATTACATTCTAGTCAAAGCTTAGAATGTAATAAGCCCAATGCAATGTTTCCAGTTAGATTCTAGTCATTGTTGTAAACATAACAATATATAACATTACAAGACTATGAAAATAAGTTTGGTTAACATCATTGTTTTCAGTTGAATTAAATAGAAGTACATTCTAAGCTTTTTCCCTTTGAAGCCAGTATAATTTAACAATGAACTACCCAAAACTTAAAATGTGTTTCTTAAGATTGATCCAGTTTTTTTATCACATCATTTTGGAGTGTTTTTTTTAAGCCTAACCCAATGTCTCCAATTTCCTTATAATTAGAACATGATATAGTATATCAATTCTATTCATACTCTAATCACCAGTATAAACACAAGAAAAAACATGTAATAGTACACAAACCATACATAATATTATAACAATACATTATAAATAATCTATATTTATAGACTCTTCAAACTTACCTCAAAGAAGAAGTATGAGAAATGGGTAATCTACCTTTAGCGACATATTTCTTGGAGTCAACCTCATAAAGCTCAAAATGACTTGAAGGAGATTTAACTTTCTAGTTCTTGTCCACTCTTCTAAACACTCCAACAATTCTCTTTAGAGGGCTTTAAAAGAGGAAGCATTGATCATGATGAATTCAGATGCAATGTATCAATTAAATCTAGAAATACCTAACTAGCTTCATCTCCCAAGCCAATTCTCCATCTTTCAATAGATATCTTGTGTCCATGGGTGTCAAGGTGATCCATCTCCTAAAAGAAAAGCATCCACCATTTTATGGCTTTCAATCCAACTACAATCCAACTACATTTAGGCTTCTTCTAATTTCTCCACCTTTCGTCAAATTGCTATTTGAAAAAATCATCACACCTACTTGTTTTTCTTAAAGCTCCCACTTTGAATATGAAGGGATCATGCAAAATATTTATGTAGTTCAGAGTCTCCACATTCAAAAAAATTTGATTTTTAGTGGGTTCATTTGAAATCATTCAATTTCATGAGCACATAAAAAATCTATTAACATTTATAGAAAATTTTAATGCTATTCTATTTTGCACACATGCCTAATGAAATATTTGTGAAGATAACAAGTAAAAATATTTGATTTTTAGTGGGTTCATTTGAAATCATTCAATTTCATAAGGACATAAAAAATCTATTAACATTTATAGAAACGTTGCAAGAAATGTTGCATGACAACTTTTTGACAAATTTTGCATCTTTCTAATATTTCCAAACAAATGACTTCAAATGCCTACCAAAACTTGATAAATCATGCAAGAACTCTAAAAAACATAAGATTGAAGATTTTTGGTCAACTCATAGCATTGACCAACATTGACTAACCTACAACTTGCCCATAGGCCTTATTACAGCATACAAGAAATTTGCCTAAAATACATTCTAGGATGCTTGAGATTGACTTATTGCCATGTGTCAACTTTGACACTTATTAATCACCTAGTCTATCCAAAATTTGATGTTTGACCATCTTGTTTAGGAACTTGGCCCCCTACACCACTACCCCACTTTGGCTTTTTGTACATCGAACATATAAGAATTCCAATTTTTTGGATGATTTAACAATTTTGAGTTTATTGGAACCTTTTCCAACTCTTCTGCTTCTCCATCTTGCATATCTACAAATTCTTTATTTTTGTTTCTGTGATTAGATTTTAGGAGGTGATACTTGTAATGAAATCTTTGGCTTCTTCTAACTTTTGTCCTCGATTCCTTCCCAATTTCCTTAACAATAATTCTTTAACCAAAAATAATAAAATTTAGGTTTGTTAGCCGACTTTTCTCGATAGACACTAACTCAGAAATAATTTTCTTGTGTTAACCAACTAAACTTGGTTAACACTGCATCTTCAAAACTTTCTTTGGTAACCAAGTGAACTCAATTAATAATGGTTCTATCTAACTTTCTTTTGTTACTCAAGTGAGCTCGATTAACATTCAACTTCTGTGAACTTCTCTTTGACACTTGAGTGAACTCCATAGTCACTGAGTTCTGAACTTGGCAAGCATTGGAATGCTCGACAGACACAGGAAACTATCTTTATTGCCTAGGTGAGCTTGGCATACACTGACTGGTAAAGATATATCTTTTTTGTAACATCAAAGATAATACACAATTAACCAATTGTATTCAAAAAATCCCTCTTTGACATTGATGACAACACAACATGTTACAATACAATGAAATTTTAGAGAAAAAAAAGTAAGTAAAATATCCTTAGTTTCATTCTGATTCTCATCCATGAGAACTCCTTATATTAGTGTGAACTCCCTTTTCCTTCAGTATCTTCCTCTGTCAGAAAACTCTGTCTTCAACATTTTCTTCTGATAGAAAACTTTCCTTCTTTGATATTAGACCAACTTCTCCCTCTTTGACATCTTCAAACAAATTTTTTGATGATATGCACTATCTCTATCTTTAGAAAATTTCTTTGATATGATAGCCAAACTCTCCCTCTTTGACATCTTATGCCAAATTCAATAATAAATGAATATCAAAGTACCTCATGTATAGATTCATATGCAATCTGCCCTTTCAATACTGCATCAACTTGACTGATCTTCAACGTGCACTAGTTGATGCATCACTAAACTTCATTTAGTGAGCTTCATATAGGGGAGTAACCCCTAATTTACCTCTTAGATACAAAAATGCATCCTTAGGTAATGTCTTAGTGAATATGTTTGCAATTTTTTCTTTAGTATTCAAATATTCTAATCTTACCTCTTTATCTTGCACCAATTCTCTCATAAAATGATATTTTATTGCAATGTGCTCAATCTTGGTATGCATCATAGGATTCTTTGATATATTAATTGCACTGGTGTTATCATAGAAGATAACCACTAGATCCTTGATTTATACCTTCATACCTACCAACAGTTGCTTGAACCAAACAATATTGGAACAATTAACTATTGCTACAACATACTCTGCTTCTATTGTAGACTAAGAAATGTAGTTTTGCTTCTTGCTTGTCCAAGACACTAGTCTTTTATCAAAAAAGAATGCTTCACCACTAGTGCTCTTCCTATCATCAACACTTCCTACCCAATCAACATTTGTAAAGGATTTTAAATCTAAAGTGCCTCCTTTCTTTTACCATAATCCATACTCTTCAGTTCCCTTCAGATACCTCATAATTCTCTTGATTGTCATCATATGATTTTCTTTAGTATTTGTTGAGAATCTTGCCACCATACCAACTACTAATGCAATATCAAGCCTTGTATGCACTACATATTGTAGTTTACCAATCATTAATCTTGATGTGGTCTGATCTACTTCCGTGGAATCATCATTCTTGGAAAGCTTATGTCTAATAGACATAGGTGTTCCAACTGGTCTTGACTCCTCCATTCCAAACTTCTTTAGTATCTTCTTGATATATTTGGATTGAGTAATGTAGATACCATCTTTCTTCTATTGAATCTACAATCCAACAAATAATTTTATCTCTTTGAACATGGACATCTCAAATTCCTTACTCATTTCTTCTGAAAAAGCTTTGCACAAGTCATAGTTTCCAGTAAATAATGTGTCATCCACAAGATTTTTGCCAACACAATCTTCTTGTCTAGTCCTTCTTTGATATATAGGTTGTTGTTATCATTTTTCCTTTGAAAGCCAATCTTTATCAAGTAGTTATAAAGTCTTTCATACCAAGCTCTAAGAGATTGCTTGAGACCATGCAATACTTTCTGTTGTTTACAAACCATATCCTTTTTTTCTAGGACCTACAAAATCTTCAAGTTGTTCTATGTAAACTTCCTCTTCAAGAATTCCATTTAAAAATGCAAATTTCACATTCATTTGATAAACTTTAAATCCTTTATGTGCAGGATAAGCAAGTAATTCCTAACACCTTCTAATCTTACACTAGGAGAAAATTTTTCCCTATAATCAATACCTTCTTCTTGATAATAATCTTTGCGTACTAACCTTGCTTTGTTTTTGGAAACTTCTCCATCTTCATTTAGCTTATTTCTGAAAACCCAATTTGTGCCAATTACATTTTTATCCTTGGGTCTAGGAATAAGAGTCTAGGTCTTATCCTTTCTATTTGTTCTATCTATTCATTCATTTCTTCAATCAATTTTCATTATCCAAGGCATCTTTAATTGATCTAGGTTCAAATTTAGTAAGAAGACATGTACTTTTCAATTTGTTTCTTGTCATTGTACCATCTAAATTTTCTCCAATGATATGATCAGGTGCATGGTGCCTTCTGATATATCTTGCCAATATAGGTACTTTAGATCTAGAACTTGTTCCACTAGCCTCGTCATGATCTTCTGTATAAAGCTCAGGTCCCACTATCTGTGACTCGAGTCCTTTAGACTCAGTTTTCTCTGGCTGAAACTTGGTAGGTTTTGACTATGAATTGGGTCCTTCAGACTATGACTTGAGTTGCACTTGGGGATTCGGGAGGTGAAGTCTCTAGAATTCCAATTAGATTTTGTAATGTATTAGGTTCAAAGTAAATAAACTTTATGTAATCTTCAGGTTTATTGTTTCTCTCTTATTCACTCTTATTTGCAAACTCATCAATTCTTAGATGTGCGTTTTCTATGATCTTACAAGTAGACAAATTCAAATGTTTATATGCTTTACTTCCGCTAAAGTATCCTAGGAATATGCCTTCATCACCTATGACATCAAATTTACCTTTCCTCATTTCTTTCAAAATATAACATTTGCTACCAAATACTTTCAAGTAACTTACATTAGGTTTCTAGTCATACCATAGTCCATAAGGAGTTTCATTTGAGTCTTTCTTCAATTGTACTCTATTTAAGGTATGCAATACAGTATTGATCGCTTCCTTCTAGTATTTGATTGCAACATTCTTTTTTTTCATCAAGGTTCTTGCACAATCCATGATTGATCTGTTCCTTCTGTTAGCTATACCATTTTGTTGAGGTGTACCAGGAGATGATACTTATCTTTTGATTCCTCTTTCAGTGTGGAATTCATTGAATTCATTGGAAATAAATTCACTGCCTCTATCTGATCTCAAACACTTCAGCTTCTTTCATGTTTCCTTCTCTACTCTTTCCAGATACCACTTAAACTTTTGAAAGCATCAGACTTATCTTTTAGATACATTACAATCATCATTCTAAAATAATCATCAACAAAAAGAAAAAGTACTTATCTCCATTGCAGCTTTCAATTCCAATAGGTCCACATAAGTTAGTATGAACTAGCTCCAAGACTTCTTCAGAATGACAGTTCTTGCTTTTGAAACTCGTCTTGCCCATCTTACCAATTTGATGATTTTTGCATAGGCCCATATTAGGTTTCCTCAAACTAGGAATACCTCTCACTCTTTTTTTTTTTGCTTATCTTGATTAGATTATCAAAGTTTACATGACATAACCCTTTATGCCATAACCATCTTTCTTCTACTTGAGCAATGAAACATGAACTTTCACTAAGATCTAGGTAGAATAAGTTACCTTTTGTTTGGTTACTAGATCCAACTAGATTTCCTTTTCCATCTAGCATCTTGGCCATTCCATTCATGAATTCTACCTTGAATCCAATGTTATTCAACTATGCTACACTCAGTAGATTATTCTTTAGTCCTTTAATCCTATAAGCATTAGCACATCTAAGTTCATTATTTAGTAAGATATAACCTTTTTCCTTTATGCAACATGGTTTAGTGTTTCCAAATCTTACACTTCCACCATCATAATGTTCCAAATGTTTAAACTTTTTCTTACCACCAGTCATATGATGTGAGCAACCACTATCAATAATCCATGTATCATTTTTTCCAACATGAGAGATAAGTGCCATTTTATCTCTTTCATCATCAGCTTCATCTTTTATGGCAATATAGACCATCTCATCATCATCCTTACTATCTGAATCTTTAGCTATAAAACAAGGCTTTTTACCTTTGTCTTTGTTGTCCTTGAAGTTCTTGAAATCCTTCTTGCTTTAGATGCTTAAAATTGTCCCAAACACTATATTAATTTATTTAATATTTCCCTTGACATTATAATTAATTAATTATATTGATCATATTCTTCTATTTATTTAATTAAATAAGTTCACTTTTCTAATGTATTTAAATTTAATTTAAATACTTCCATCCCTAATGTGTTAAATTTATTTAATACATGATCCACCATAAATCCTCTTTTTAAACAAATTCTATTTATGTAAATCCCTCCATTCCATTAATTTCTCTAAATCTGTGATACATGATCCTCCATAAATCCTCTTTTTAAATAAATTCTATTTATTTAAATCTCTCCATTCCATTAATTTCTTTAAATCCCTCCATTCCATTAATTTAATCTTAAACCTAGCCTAAAAGCCTAGTCTACAACCATCACTTTCATCCTTCTAAGCCTACCCACTACTTAATCCCACTTAATTACCCTAAACACCTTGCTAAACTTCTTTTTATTCCTAAGTGTATGCTCACACGTGTGAGAAGCCCTCACACTTTCCACACCCCTCATGCCTTCCACACCTCTTACATCTTTGTCCCCCACTCCTTTCTTCAAGTTTACTCACACATGTGTGAGCAAATTTTGAATGTTGACCACTTGCATGAATTGCTTACATGTTTCTCATGTGGCACCTATGTGGATGCCACATAGATTCCACCTCACCAGAGTCTCTCTTAAGCCTATAAATAGAGCCCTTGTCTCAAGCATTTTAATCTCCCTCACATGCACTGTTATCATGCTAGTTTGTCGTTTGAGCTTGTTAGTGATTTTTCATGTTCCATACTAACCTTTAGTAGTTGATATTTTTTATTGCATTTGCATTGTTAGATTAGCTTGTTTCTTACATTTATATTTTCATTTCACTTGCATATTAGATTAGTTTCTTTCTTGCATTTCTACCTCCATATCCTTGAATGCTCTCAAGCATGGTTGCATCCATAGCCATTCTTTGAGGTGTTCTTCATTCATTTAGCATAGAATCATTATCATACTTGTATTTTTCTATCAAGAGATTCACCATAGTTGTGTTTTGGGAGAGCACATCAACATCCCTCCAATCTAAACACACCAACAAGGCCTCTCATGGGTGCCTTTGTTGAGGTATTTGAGGTTCCTTGAGGACTTGGTCTTTTGGTTACTTTGAGTTGCAAAACTCAAGCAAGTGTTAGTTTTTATTTTATTGTTGAACATTTGATATATGCATATTGGCTAACGTTTGCTTATTTTCTCTTGCTTCCAATAGGCAGGTTTTCTTGCCTACATTTTTGCATGTCCGGTGGGACCCACGTCCTTGTTCTCCTTTCAAAAATTTGTCAAGAAACCATACTTTGTCTCCAAAACTCATGCCTTTTCATTTGCACAATACAGAGTGTCATCTGCATTTTGTCATCTCCGCAGACTAGCGTCTGTGTAGATCGACATCTCTGCCTTGCTGCTTTAAGCCCACCCAGTCTACATTAAACCCTAGTTCTGTCATCTATGCAACATAATTTTTCATCTACATGGTGGGTGGATTTGAATTGCTAAAAAACCCAAACTATCATTTGTGCTGTATACATTATTGTTTGCATTGTGGGTGCACCTGAACTTGCTAAAAACCCAAACTATCATTTGCGTTTACAAACTATTGTCTATGATCTGTACTTTTGTCATCTGCATTGTGTGTTGGGTAACTTTGTCATCTGCGAGTTTTATCATCTTCGAACCTAAATTGTCGTCTACGTTTGACAAAGTTGGCATGTGTCTGCAAACCACACAACATGTACTTCATTGTTTGCACGTTTTGTCATCTGTGCAGTTTTGTCATTTGCGCTTGTAGTTTGTCGTCTCCAATTTTTGGTAGATTGGTTGAATTTTAAACACATTATTTGCTGACGGATTATTTGCAAAGATTTCTAACAAATTTACATTGCAGGAAACAGACCTAGAAAGGCTTAAAAAAAAAAACTCATATTGATTTTTATCACTTAGGAAATTTGTAGTAATTTTTATCACTTTAGGATTAAAGAGTTAATGAACTTGTATGGATAACCATTTGTCCTTGAATGTATGTTGTAAATTAACATCTAAAATCCAAACACACTCTTGAATGCTTTAAGGGAAAAAATCACATCCAAGCTTGAATACCTTAAGGGAAATTTATTCACATTTCATTGGAATGGATGTTTAGGTAGCAAAAACACTCTTGAATTTCATTAAATGAATGAACAATATTTTCATTGGAATGCATGTTTAGGTAGAAAATATTTGGATTTGGTGCTTAAAATAAACTCATACATTCTTGAATGCCTTAAAGAAATTGACATGAATGCTTAGGGTAGCAAACATTTGGATTTGGTGCTTAAAAGGAACTCATACACTCTTGAATGCCTTAAGGAAATTGACATGAATGCTTAGGATAACACTTGGTGCTTAAAATGAACTCACACAATCTTGAATGACTTAAGGGAATTGGTTTCATTTTCAGCAATTTGTTTATGTTCACGAGCGATTTACTTTATTGTTGATGAATCCACACTTTTTATTTACATTGACGACGATTTCAAGTTGGAAAGAACAATGTATTCTTAAACATGTGTGTCTTCAAGAGTAGATTAAAAAAATTAAAGCTTCATTGGGAGACAAGTGTCTTTTAAACCTCAAGGCCACTTACGTATTCTCTCCTCTCACACCTTTGGGTGATCTTGAGTGCACAAGAAATAAGTGGTCTTGTTTTTTTTTTTTTAGGAGGCCTACTTGGGGATTTTATCACCCCTTGGGATGACCTCAACTCTAGTGTTTTGGTAAAGTATAAGAATCGGGAGGTGAATCGAAAGACACCTCTTTTGGAAGTAAAATCTTGTCACTCTTGGCTAAGCCCTAAAGAACTTTATACCTTTGGGAAGTGAAGGTGGAGATTTGGGTTACCCTCTCCTCCCGACTATGTGGCATTATTTTCTTTCATCTATAGATTTGGGCCTCATGTACCTTATGTATATCGAGGATGTGCTTTAGATAATCTTTGTACATCCTAGTTGCAGCCTTATTAGGATTGTTGGTGTGTTCTATGTGCCTGATTGTTTGAACATTCAAAACCAACACCAAACATCAAACAAGTGCAAAACAAGTGAAATTGTGAGCTAAACTTTAGCGAGTGAAACAATGGTAAGTGGGTCCTCTTGACTCACGGTCATTTTCAAGAATTCTATATTGGTCTAGCATTTGAAATTGGTTGAGTCTAGTCATAGTTTGTGTTTGAAATTGAGTTTTGTTTTGTTCCTGCCATGACCGACAAAGTCAAATTTAAGAAGGTGAAATTGTCCAAACCATTTGTCTACAAGGAAATGAAAAACCTAGGACATGATGATAAACAAATCTGATATGTTATCAAGGATATCCATAAAGAAGAAGCTAAACAAGACCGCTATAATAGAATTGAGTACAATGCTAAACTTCAAAATTGGTCTACCTTCCCTGGAGTAAACCCAAGGTTCTTGTTCCCAATAAGTGAGGATTGAGTTAATCGCATAAGTGACCACCACACCTTCATTTTCCACATCAACCCTATTTTTCCAAATTTCTAGTCCTCCATTAGCAAACTTCCTCTAGAGAGCTTGATTGTTTGAACCTAAAAACTTTGGCATAAGAACACCTTCCGAGATTACAAAACTAGACCTTTTATCCACAAGAAAACACCTATCACTCATTTGGGATCACAAGTCCATCTCCAAATAGTGGATAGTCAATTTGGTGTCCTATCTTGCTTAAAGATCACTTGACCATCTTTGGTAGGAGAAAGATACTTTTAGCCTATAATCACACTTTGTTTGCTAAATCAAGGTCTTTTGTTTACATTTAGGTTATTGGCCCCTTTCATTGTGTAAGGTTCAATAGTTCTCTCTCACATTCCTCTCTTCCATAGTCTTTCACCCATTGGCTTGGTCACTATTGTATGGTACATACATGATCTGATAGATTCACATTTAATCCCATGTCTTTCTTATTGGAATCATTAAGGCAAAAAGAGATGGAGAATCCTTTTCCTCCACACTCAACATCATTAGGGGGAGCATTTCCCTGTAGTTCAAACTTTGGCATGCCTAGCTTAACATCCACACAAGAACCAGAAGATCCTTTTTGTAACACAACTTTGGGAACTAATGACGAAGAAGTATACCAAGAAAAAGACCCTATTGACAACAACAATATTCCCAATGATGTCCAAACGTTCCTTGCAGATCCATACAATATCAAAATGATGGAAAAGTCTATTAGGGCAAGAAAGACTAAGATCTTCCTAAACTTGGTTAAAGACGGTGTTAATTTACCTACAAGCTTTGATGAGACCACCTTGTTTACTCAGATTATGAAGGGTGGTGCTCTCGTATTGCCAAACACAATCCAAGCATTTGGCAAAGGACTCGCAGTAACAACTAGTGCTACATCCACATCAAGTGGCACCACACAACTGACATTCCAATCAAGTGCGAAACATATCCAACAAATCATTAGTGCCCTACCGAACACTACTATGCATGTTAGTATTTCATAGTCCTCCTTAACAAGACCAACTGTAGGATGCTTAAACATTGGACAAGTGTCTACTCAACAGATGGCAATTCCAACACAACCAATGTATTCCTCTTATTCGCAAATTTCAACAAGTGTGGTGAAAACATCTGTGCCAATTTGCATATCAATACATTAGCCAAAGTGGAGTACTCCCACCACCTCACAATGTGTTTGGAACTCCTTATAGCTTGGGAGGTGGATTTACAAATTCTCAACAATCACAAGTGCAACCAAACCAAGATTTAGCCCAACAGTTCCATGAACTTTGAAACTTGGTACATTCCATGACCAACAAAGGGGTGAAGGATTTCTCTTTTGAGGAAGTTTGTCCCTTTCCATTTGATAGATTAGCATGATACCATTCCCACCAAACTTTGAGATTCCTAAATTTGACAAATACAAGGGAGAAACATGTCCTATCACACATCTCAAAGAATTCCCAGTTTTGTGTCAAGAAGTAGCCTATAATGAGGATTATTTTAAGAGGTTCTTCACACAGATTTTTGGAGGCTCCGCACTAGAGTGACTCATGAACTTACCCAAGGGTTCCATTACCTCTTTCAATGATTTGACGAGGAAGTTTGTAGCTCAATACTCTTACAACATTGAACATCATGTCTCATTAAGTGATTTGTGGAACACAAAACAACGAAATGGTGAAACATTTGCCAACTTTCTACAACGGTGGAGGCATCTTGCTAATCACATGCCCTATAAAATTGAAGATTCCCACCTTGTGGATATATTTATCAAAAACTTGATACCAGAGATGTCTTTTCACATGAAGATGGCTAGTCTTGAAGATTTCGCTACATTAGTCAAGAGAGGCAAGAGCATTGAAAATGGGCTTTTAGACAAAGGTGTCATTAAACATTATAGCTCATCATCTTCAAACAATGACATGAACAATAATAGCAAACCCAAATTTTGGTCCAAAAATAAAGGTGTCACACATGATGGTGTCATTGATGTTAAAATTGTACAAAATCTTCAAGGAAGAAACAACAACAACTATCGTAACCGAAACAACAACAATTCCAATCATGACAATCAACAATCTCATAATCAAATACAATTTTTCCCTCACAAAAACAACAATACCAACAACAATTACAACCGTGACTATGATCGAAATAGGAAGTTCACTAACTTTTGTGAACCCTTGGATAACATATTCCAAAAACTAGTGGATCACAATTTGATGGTGTTTCCTAACACACGACCCTTTGATGAGAATCAACCCAAATCAAAATGGGATAGGGAAAATGAATATTACAAATACCATCGCATCAAGGGACATGACACAAAAAAGTGTATAAAATTCAAAGTCTTCATTCAAAATCTTGTCGATGATGGAGAAATTGAGGTAGAAGGAGGACCACCCTCTAAAAATGCTAAGCTGAAGATATTCCAAAAACCATTTCTTGATCACAATAATGAAAATAACAACAATGAAAACAACAATACAAACAATGCAAATTGAGCTTCCACATCAAATGTATTACCCTATGACTATTCTACTAACCACATATTAGGGTTTGATTCCTTGTGTGGTAAAATAGAAACCAATGATATATGTGGCTTTGACTCCATGTGTGGCCGCATTGAAGAGGTAGACACTCATGTGAATACCCTTGTCCTACAAGCAACTAATTGTGATGCAACCACTAGACAGGGAAGAATCAATTTGCATGCCACCACCCCCAACCCCACTAATCCATCAGTTCTACATGCGCTTGCTACGCCATCCACCTCACAAAGGCTCGCTTATCACTATGATGTATTGTCCAAGTTAGGTAAGGTTCTTGCACAAATATCCATTTTAGAGCTCCTCACCACATCACCCATCCATAAAGAAATTTTAGAGAAGGCTCTTTTAGAGTCTCATGTTCTTGAAAACATTAACACCTCCCAATTCACCACCATGATTGGAAACCTTGCCTCACAAAAATACCTTGTCTTCACAGACAAAGATTTCCAAGGTCTTGATCCCCACCATAATTTTTCGCTCCACATTGAAGTCCTTATACAACAACATAAGATTAAAAGAGTCCATATAGATAATGGATCCAGTTTGAACTTATGTACATTGAAGATGATTCATTTCTTGGGACTTCCAAAAGATCTCCTAGATGTCAATAAAAGGATAACAATCAAAGCATATGATGAAAGAGAAAGAGAATCAAAAGGAGTTATCATGTTACTGTAATCACCTAAAAATGGTCATCTAGACTATTAGCCCCCTTTTCAACATTTTGGCTAAATTAATTTAATCACTTACCTAAGCCAAATTGCTAATAATCAATTTATTTGATTATAACCTATAGTTTGACTATGCTATCCTAAGTTCATTATTTGATTAAAAGAACATGTCCCCTTTTAATTAAATAAAAGACCCCATTCTTCTAACCCACTTAAAGTGCACACATAAAGTCCTTTTTCTATTTTGAAATTAAAAGAAAAGGCTTTGTGACTTTTGTCTTATATGACAAGTCAACTTATATTCTATTGGTTGACTTGTGTGTGCACATGGATCACTCCTCTTTTCAAATTCTACTGTTGATCATCCACCATCTTCATCTTGATCTCTACCATCCGTACAACTTTAAAAGGGAAAGAGCTTTCCCCCTCAATCCATCCTCATTTTTGAATATTGTTATGCTGCAGGTTTTCTAACAAGTTTCTTTGGAGCTTTGTGGAGAACTTCTCTTCCTTGTCTACATTCTCTCATCCATGGCATTTTAGCTTAGATTCATGTTGCATGTTAGTTTAGCTTCTATTTTGCAATAATCTCTCACATAGCTTAATATTTGGATTGTAACACTCTCATACATGTTTTAGCATAGCTGCATTTTGCATTCTCATCTTAGCTTAATCTTCATTTGCATTGCATCCTTGAGGAACTCCTTGAGATATTTGCATTCTTGCATCTTGTCTTTGGAACCTTCCATTGCATGGTTTACTAGCAAGAAGAGTATCTCTAAGGCTCATTTGAGAGCCTCCTTGAACTTGAAATACACTCTCTTGCACTCCGTGGATAGGGAGCTCTAAGTCGACATTTGAACATTCCAAACTCATGGAATCGTTTGGATAGAAGGGTTTAGAGCGTGACACATTTCTAGTGTACAGTTACCACTAAAGGTTGGTCCAATTGTCATAAATATTGGATGCCATGTCGTAGACTTGGATTTTCCATATAACATTTTGCTTGGTTGACCTTGAATACATACACTAGAAGTGGTACCATCTACCTACCATCAATGCTTGAAATTTCCTCACCAAGGAAGAGAGGTCATGATTCCAGGTGATCCCACACCTTTTGCCTTTTGTAAAAGATTGGAAGGTGCACCAGCAAATTTTTGTCCAATCAATGATTTTGCTAAGGTTATACCTAAGCCTCTCACAATAATAGAATCACCTTCCATTTAAGTGCCAGAGTTATCTAATAATGATTCCAATTCCCAAAAAGGAAAAGAAAATGTGGAAGATACTAAGGTCAATACTACAGGGAAGAAGGTTACTTTTATTGATTTAGGAATGGGAGAGTATAAGTTCAAAAATGCCTTATGTGTTGGACAACTACCACTCTCCCCCATTCCTTTGGAAAACCTTCACAATTGCCACCTCCTGCCAACAAGGTACTATGCATGTTAATAAGATGACATTTGAACATTGGGGTTCACTTAGTGATGAGTATATGGAATCTAATATCCTTGATTGGCTATATTTTGATGGAAAAGATGAACTTGTGGAATTCCCCAAGGATAAGTATGTTAAGGCCCCTCCCATTATAAAAAACATGGGATATCATGGTACTAGCCTTGGACCTAAAGAAGATGGAATTAGACAACCCCTTGAGGCTAATAGCAATCCTAAAGGACATGGTTTGGGCTTCATCAAACCCAAGGTATCCTTTGCTGACAACTATTGTATGGTTGACCCTGATTATGAGATTGAAGAGGAGGAATTATTCGAAGTACCCTTCCAATACATTGAGGATGACCTAGATGACCATATTTGTGCCATTACCATAGTTGACCTTTCATCCACCGACCTACCTCTCACTAACCCTAACATGATAGACTGGGACCTTCAGGACACACCACTAGCTCTCGATATCTGCAACTCTAACGAAGTAGTGATGGCACTCTTTGGCCTTAAGAATCTCCACGATTACGAACATGAGATCCAATATAATGAAGAAGCATACTTTGGTAGCCAAGTCAACTCTCTTAGTCAGAAAAGTGAAAAAGAAAATAAAAATGAAAAAATAAAAGAAACATCCTCTAGTGAAAACTCTTTTAGGGAACTTTTGGTTGAAGAAAAAGATAAAATAAAGGATGCATCTTCTAGTGAAAACCTCCTAGAGGTGCCAAAAAAGGGAGAGGTTGACTTGCCATTCAGATCTTTACCACCAGAAAAGTCATCTATTTTGAATGAGAACACAATTCTAGTCAATTTGGGTACACAGGATAATCCACAAATCACCTACATTGCAGCTACCTTAAGTCCTAAAGAACAAAAGGCAACAACTAAATTCTTGAAAAAGGGTAAAATTAGTTTTGCATGGACATATAGGGATATGCCTAGTTTAGACATATATTTGGTTGTACATCACTTGACAGTAGATCCCAAGATTAAACTAGTAAAGCAAAAGTTGCGCAAAATGCATCCTAAGGTGGCACTTTTAGTCAAAGCAGAATTGCAGAAAATGTTAGGGGCAAAGTTTATCCATCCTATTGATTATCCTGAGTGGGTCTCCAACATTTTTCCTATGGGAAAAGCATTTGGGGGCATTTGCATTTGTTTAGATTTAAATCTTGCATGTCCTAAGGATGATTTTTTACTTCCTAACATAGACATCATAGTGGATTTGACTTCTGGACATGAGATGTTGTCTTTGATGGATGGTTTCTTTGGTTACAACCAAATCAAAATTGTAGAAGAAGATCAACATAATGACATTTACCACCCCATGGGGAACCTTTTGTTATCAAGTCATGCCTTTTGGCTTGAGGAATGCCGACGCCACTTATCAATGCACAATGACTACAATTCCATGATCTTTTACATATCATAATGGAGGACTATGTTGATGACATCCTAGGAAAATCAAGGACACGTAATTCCCACATTGATGTACTCACCACCATTTTTGAAAGGTTGGAGAAATATAAAGTGTGCCTAAATCCTAAGAAATGTGTTTTTGGGGTCAAATTAGGCAAGTTGTTAGTCTACATTATGTCAAGAAGAGGTATTGAGGTAGATCCCGCCAAAGTAAAAGCCATCATAGAAATGCCTCCACCTACCACATTGAAACAACTCCATAGTTTTTAGGGAAAGTTACTATCCATCAGACGATTTGTGGCCTAGTTAGCAGATAAGGTTCATCCACTTGAACATTTGCTTCATAAAGACACTAAGTTTCAGTGGGATTGCCTATATCAGAAAGCATTTGAACAAATTAAGGCATACTTGGCTAATCCTCCAGTTCTAGTCCCTCCAATTGTAGGATGACCATTGATCCTATACATTTTAGCCACTTCAGTTGCCTTAGGTGCCCTTTTGGCACAACTAGATGAAAATGGTAATGAGCAAGCTATATATTATCTTAGTCGAACATTAGTTGGTTATGAATTGAATTACACTACTATTGAGAGAGCCTGTTTGGCCGTAGTCTTTTGTACATAGAAACTATGCCATTATATGCTTAATCATACTACACATCTTATTGCCAAAATATATCCACTCAAATATTTGCTGTCAAAAGCCTCCCTCACTGGTTGAGTTGCAAAATGGGTCTTGATTTTAAGTGAATTGAACATTGTTTATAAGGAACACAAGGCCATTAAGGGACAAGTAATTGCAGACCAGCTTGCTGAAGCTCCTCTTCTGGGAGACCATCCCATAGTAGCAGACTTTCCAAATGACACAATTAAGACTGTTACCCGTAGTACACACTGGAAGTTATTTTTTGATGGTTCCTTTGCACAAAAGGGATCGGGGGCAAGAATTTTGTTTGTTACACTGCAAGGAGATCTCATTCCTAAATCTTATAAGATATCATTCCCTTGCACAAACAATATAGTTGAGTATGAATGATTAGTCACTGGGTTGCGTCAGGCTATCAGATGGAATATCAAAAACCTTCTTGTCTTTGGAGACTCGCAATTGGTCAGTAAACAAGTTATAGATGAATACCTCACAAAGGATGAAAAGTTATTGCCATATCGTAGAATAGTTGAGGATCTTAAACAACACTTCTCAGAGATAGTCTTTCAACAGATACCAAGGGCTAATAACAAAGCAGCAAATGTTATGGCTACCATCACCTCCATGATTACCATGCCTGAGTATAGTCCTAAATGTGAGTTTCTTGTTGAGAATCTTTCTATCTTGCTTATGAGCAAAATGATTCAGAGTTGTTGTGTGAGATTGTTGGTCCCGAGTCTCCATGGTTCATTGACATTTTTTCTTATCTATGTCACAAATCCATTCCCATAGCCCTCACCCTGAATCAAATTAAAACCTTCATCCATCACACTGCCCGCTATACTATCCTAAGTGATACACTTTTTTGAAAACACTTCAATGGAACCCTCCTCCAATGTCTCAATTCAAATGAAGCCAGAACAATGTTAGAAGAGGTCCACCAAGGGATTTTTGGTACCCATTCCAATGGCCTTATGTTAGCAAAAAAGATCCTCAGAATGGGTTACTATTGGCCTACTATGGAAGGAGATGCCTATCATTTTGTGAAGAGATGTGTTCCTTGTCAGCAACATGGTGATTTTATACATGCCCTCGCCCAAGATCTCCAACCCACCATTACCTATGGCCCTTTTCCTGTTGGGGATTCGATCTTGTTGGTCAAGTATACCCAAATTTTGCAAATGGCCACAAGTACATTATTTTCGTCACTAAGTACTTCACAAAGTGGGTCAAGGCTATCCCATTAACCTACATCATCAAAAAATAGATTTCGAAGTTTATCTTGAACTACATTATCTATCATTTTAGCATACCTCAAGACATCATGACGGATAACATAACACCTTTCAAAAATTAGGAAGTGGCCTCATTGTATAGGAAATTCAGAATCACCCAACATTTTTGCACCAAATACTACCCCCAAGGCAATGGCCAAGCTGAAGCTACTAATAAAACCATTTTGAAAATTCTAAAGAAAATTGTTGATGCAGTTGGTTGTGACTGGCACCTCCATCTTGCTCCCGCCCTTTGGGCCTACCATACCTCCATTCGTAGCCCCACAAGAGCCACTCCATTTTCCCTTGTTTATGGTTTTGAAGCTGTCTTGCCCATCAAAATTGAGCTCCCTTCCCTTAGAATCTCTCTCAAGAATTTGACATCTGAAGAAGAATATAGAGTTGCTCGCTTGCAAGAGCTGCAACTTCTTGATGAGAGACACCTTAATGCCCTAAACCACCTTCTTGTGTATCAAAATTTCCTTCAGCTTCAGTATCACAAAAAAGTCAAGCCATGGGAATTTGAGGTGGGTGACTTAGTTTTGCAACATAACATGAAAAATCTCCATAACTGTGAAAAGAAAGGAAAATTTGAAGCTAATTGGCTTGGTACATTTATCATTATAGCTAAATATGGTTTTGGGGCATATCAGATTGCCACTCTAGAGGGAGATATGCTCCCTGAGCCTATAAATATCCAACATCTCATGCGGTTCTATGCTTGAGTCTTGCAGTTCTTGTACAGTGTTGTTATAGTCCCACAAAAATTAAAAAAAAAATCAGAAAAATCAGAAAAATCCCAAAAAAAAAATTCATAAAATGTTCCTAAAAAAAAACTAAAAAGAAGAAAAAGTTCCTAAAAAAAGAATTTTGATCCATTATCTATAAGGCTTGTTTCACTTCACCCCATTCCACCATTTCATCTTCTTGTTTGTGCAAAGTCTTATCTAGCTTACTCTTTTCATACATCCAATAATAAAAAAGACCTCTTGTCTATGAGGCTTCATTTTACTCCCATTTTTCTAAAGACCTCTAGTCTATGAGGCATTTTCCTGTCGAGTGCTTGTTCAAATCCCATCACACTAAGCTTTTTCCACAACAGTGACCACAACAGGACTTAGACAAAATCACCTTTGAGACTTAATAATTTAAGAAACTTGTTCTTTTCATAGCCCTTGCCAACAAACAAATTGTGATAACTAACATCAAACAAAACAAACTTGCATAGGATGAATCCTTCCTCTATGTGACATTACGACATTCACCTTTAGGCTTTAAGGTTCTTGGCAAGAACTATGGACTGAATGACTACTTGGTCATGAAGTCTCTTTTTGGTTGATTTCATTTTGTGTGTTAGTAAAAGCCTTTTATGGTGCACCTTAATCTTCCATATTTTTGTCATATCTGAATCACTCTCATTGACTACATGTTTTGTTTGTGGTATGATCTATTTTGAGGCTTTAAAACATATGTGTCAAATTTAGGTTGTGTTTATGTATTGTGCAATGGGGGCAATGGGTTAGTACACTTTCCACTAAAGATCCCTAAAAAGACTTTGGGTATATCTAGGCCTCTCTAGGGCATATACAACATTTGTTCCATCATGACTATGCAAACTACACCTATTTTTCTAAAGTCTCTAGTCTATGCAAAAGAGTCGTGTCATTTATGCTTCTATAACATGTAATGCATAAACTCATTTTCAAAATCAAACAAATGTGTGCTCTTTCATATAAACACAACTGAATCTCTTGGTATCATGTAGTTAGGGTTCATGTAGTATAGGGTTTCGTTGAGCCATGCTTGAGACAAGGGTCCTGTTTATTTCCCCCCTCCTATGCTAAGCTACCTGGTTCTTACAAGTGAGAAGTTTTGACACATGTCCATTCATTAAGTTTATTCATGTTACATTAGGTTCATTTCACTTTGCATTATTAGTTACTGACATTTTAGGATACATTCATTATTCATTAGGCATTTTTATTCATTATTAGCTTGCATCATTAGTTTATCACATTAATTCATTACATGCATCCATTACAAACATCATATCTAGTGGCATATACATCATAAAATCATCTCATAATACATATCGTGCATCCATACATGTAAAAATCACCTGCATCGTCCACATGTTAGGCATCATATTTATAAATCATATGCAATATCACATCACACACATCCTGCATCACAAATGTCAGTATCCACATCATAGATATCATATGCATCATCATAATCATACATGTACACATCGGCCCATCAAATCATGTCATATATATCAAAGAATAAGTGTCTATACAGTCCGTATACAAAAGAATCATATAGAATCATCATGTACAAATGCATCATCAAAAACTTGCTGCATCTGCATCTCTGTCAAAATTGCTCACTATACAAAATTTGGAAGCTAAGCTACGAGGGCCCAGCCCCCCCTGTAACCCCACCTCATGGAGGTCGACATTGTCCCACGAACTGCTCTGATCTATCCTTGCCCCCTATAGTTCACAAGCTCGAGGCTACTTGAAAAAAGGGCTGCTGCTGGTCGGTCGGCATGACATCATGATATAATGACCTATAATAGGTCACCTCTTAGATTGCCTGTGTCTCTACCCAATGAGCTACCATTGCCTCTTGCATAATCACCATCACTACCCTAGGTTGCACTACCTACCTGGCTATGTCCCACTGCTGGTGGTACTCGTCTAACTGCACTTGATGGGTGTCCCTCTCTGTGGGTAGTGTCACTACCTTGTGCTGGAGGGCCTCTAGCTCTAGGTGGTCCTCCACATCCTCCCCCATCTAAAAATCAGCAAACTTGTTGGCATCCACCCATGCCTATAGGGCTGCTAAGGCCTCCTATGTGCTATCTACTCTTGCCCTCTATGCCTACACCTCTACCTGTAGTGCCACCAGGGCCTACTGTGCATTGTCAGCCTGTGCTTGCTCAACCTATACCACACCCTAGAGTTGGGCACCATACAGAGACTATCTTGGTTCACCCTCACCATATCTGCATCTTCTGGCCCTCGTGGCCCCTGTACCTATGGCCCTAGCGGCATCTGTACCTGTGGCCCTTGTGGTGGTACCCTCCTCGTAGAGGCTCTGCATCCCCATGGCCCCTCCTATGCTCCCAGTGCTAGCAAAGGAATCATCACTTCCTACCCCACATCCCCTACACCATCTCCCTCTCCCTATGCCTGCTCTACCGGTGGTGGTGTCCTAGGCACTATCAATCTAATGGGCTGATGTACTGCTCACCACTGTGCATATGTTGGTGTCATTCCCGTGTCTCTTTGATCTTGCCCATGAACCCAGGGCACTGGCTGTATGGATTGCCAAAAAATCCATGCTAATCGCAGGTTGGTCCCATAACCCCATAACCTACCGTACTCTCGAGACACCACGGGGTATAGAAACCTATTAGGAACCACATATTGCACCCTACCGAACTGCCTCCACACCCTAGAGGGCATATATCTCATGATCACATGCATCGAGCATTCAATGACCTAATAGTCTATCTATGTATATGGGAGATACCTCTGGTCCTCTAAGTCATCCTCTCCCCTAGCTGATAGTACGCTCTTCCATCGCTCTATGCCATCATATGGTGTCCACTCGAACATGATAATCTCATCGAGGCACCAACACCAAAATCTCACTAACTTTGTGGATGTGTACTAGATGGGTGGCCTATATTTGCATGAGAATGACTCTCCTGGCTGTCTAGTCTTTCATCTCGTGATTAGCCATGTGACACCGATATGCTCCCACGACCATACCATCAATAGTGTCAATCCCAATCCCATAGTCCTTTGTGCCCTATATGCACACATGTGTAGATCATGATAGAGCTCCACCAGAATCATCTATCCCCAAAAATAAATTGCACCATTGTCCTATAATAGGGTGTTGAGCACCCATGTCCATCCAATAAAAAACCCATGCCCAACATGGTCTAGCACCATCCTCTAGATGAGTGATGCGTGGTATACTACCAATCGAGGCAATCGCTACTCCAATGCCTCCCTTAGGTGAGCCAGGATCTCTGAATGGGAAGTCTTATTTGGTGCTGCCCGAAGCACTCCTATAGAAAGGGATTTGTGCCCTCCAGCACGTACTTAGGATACATCATGTAGATGGGCACTCACAATATCCTCCACACATCCAACAGCATAACTATAGCCTCTTTGGTCGACAGATGGAAGTTAGACATTGGTGTGTGCCATTGCTCTATCAGCACTGACAATTGCACTGAATGTGCTATGAGATCAGGCCACTCGTGAACATGCTCCAGTCTGCAAAGGCAGATGTGTCCCCACTTAGCCTCTATCCCCACTCAGCCTCTATCAACTTCTCCTCGAGTACTCATGAACATGTAGATTGTCAGTTTCCTCTATCTTATGACTGTCCCCTGTCTGAGGCATCCTCTCCTACCCTCTGCTGGTTCATCCCAATCAGCAAAGATGCAAATTGGCACAGATGCTGATTTGCATAGATGCTGATTGGCACAGATGCCAATCAGCACAAATGAGTCTGTGCAGTCAACAGGATGTCTCTTGTCGTCTCTGTAGACCCCCTTTCCCCCTTTTAATGTCTATGTAGATGACAAGATAGATCTTTTCATCTTTGTAGGCATCGTGGTCACCATTTTTTCATCTACATAGATGACAGGATAGAGACTATCATCTTTGCCTCAACCACTTTTGTACCTTATTTGAGGCATAATAAATGCACCGTAAGCTACCAAAAGGAAAAATCAACAAGTTAGGTCAGTCAACTCATCGGTGGGCCCATCTTTGTCGGTCTCTGGTGCTCCCAGATGCACTCACCAAGTTGTAATCACTCGATAAGGTCCATGCTCGCTTTGCTTCTCTGCTCTTTTGGTGTGTAAATGAACCTTCCTTGAGCCCCTTCAAGGCTTATATAGGTCCTTTAGGGACCCCTTTTTTAGCCCATGTCCCTTTTGAGCCGTGTCAGTCCCCTATTTTTACCCGCAAGTCATGCAATGTCTTTATTTAACCAATTTTCTTCTCATTCCCTTTCTACCAAAGACCTTTTCATAAAAAATGCCCAATTTTTTTTTTTTGCATAATTTTTGTGAGGGGGCACCCTCCTCCTCTGTCGTTGCTTCGATACCACCCCTAGGACTCCTATCCTTTCTCCGGCAACTTATAATTTCTTTTCTTTCATATAATGTTGTCCTGACATCATATCAAAGAGGGGCAAAATGTAGATGCTTAAAATCATCCCAAACACTATGTTAATTTATTTAATATTTCCTTTGACATTATAATTAATTAATTATATTGATCATATTCTTCTACTTATTTAATTAAATTTATTTAATTAAATAAGTTCACTTTTCTAATGTATTTAAATTTAATTTAAATACTTCCATCCCTAATGTGTTAAATTTATTTAATACACGATCCTCCATAAATCTCCTTTTAAAATACTATCTTTTTATTTAAATCTCTCCATTCCATTAATTTCTCTAAACCTGTGATTAAAATAAATCATATTTAATTTAATCTTAAACCTAGCCTAAAAGCCTAGTCTACAACCATCACTTTCATCCTTCTAAGCCTACCCACTACTTAATCTCACTTAATTACCCTAAACACCTTGCTAAACCCCTTTTTATTCCTAAGTGTGTGCTCACACATGTGTGAGGATCCCTCACACTTTCCACACCCCTCATACCTTCCATGTTGACCACTTGTTTGACTTGCTTACATGTTTCCCATGTGGCACCTATGTGGATGCTGCATAGATTCCACCTCACCAGGGTCTCTCTCAATTCTATAAATAGAGCCCTCATCTCAAGCATTTTCATCTCCCTCACATGCATTGTTATCATGCTAGTTTGTCATTTGAGCTTGTTAGTGATTTTTCATGTTGCATACTAACCTTTGGTAGTTGATAGTTTTCATTTCATTTGCATTGTTAGATTAGCTTGTTTCTTACATTTCCATTCTCATTTCACTTTCATATTAGATTAGTTTCTTTCTTGCATTTCCACCTTCATATCCTTGAATGCTCTCAAGCATGGCTGCATCCATAGCCATTGTTTGAGGTATTCTTCATTCATTTAGCATATGATCATTATCATAATTGCATTTATATATCAAGAGATTCACCGTTGTGTTTTGGGAGAGCACATCAACATCCCTTCAATCTAAACACACCAATAAGGCCTCTCATGGGTGCCTTTGTTGAGCTGTTGGAGGTTGCTTGAGAACTTGATCTTTTGGTTGTTTTGAGTTGCAAAACTCAAGAAAGTGTTAGTTTTTATTTTATTGTTGAACATTTGATAAATGCATATTGGCTAACATTTTCTTGTTTTCTCTTGCTTCCAATAGGCAAGTTTTCTTGGATACACTAGCCGTTGAACTTGTTGTGCTTTCTTTCATCTTTGTCTTCTCTATTTGGACACCTTGGAACAATGTGACCAACCTCTTCACAAGAAAAATGGATTAAAGGAATTTTACCTTTATACTTTTTTTTGCCTTTGGAATACCTTCTTGTAGCAATGCTTCAATGGCTTCAAGATCATTGTCAGAAATGTCTTCCTCTTCACTTTCAATTTTTTTGCCTTTAGACTTTTTGGCTTTCTTCTTGAGTGATAACTTGGCTTCAAATGTAGACTCAAGATTGCTAAAACTAGGAGTATAATTATCATAGTTATCTAGTTCAAATGTAGTCAATCTTCCAACTATAGCATCCAAATTTATCTTGTTATTTGGATCACATCTCATCTCTTGAATAGTGAACACTCTGATTGCATAGATAGGAAGAAGGGTTTTGAGTACCTTGCTTACCACTATCACATGTTTGATTTTCCCTCTAGAGGATTTGATTGCACTGACACTGGCTTTGGTTCTCTCAACATATTTTGCAATGTTTTCATTCTCTCTCATCTTCATCTGATTGACCTGATCTCTCAAGCTTTTTGCTTTGGCTCTTTTCACATTATCATCACCTTCATAGACATCCTTCAATTTGGTCCACATGTCATGAGCAGTAGCACATCCTTTGACCTCATCAAATTCAACATAGTTAAGAGTTGATGCAATATCAATCATCATAATGTTATGATTTTTCTTTTCAACAATCTCGTCCATAATCAATGTTCTAGTAGGAGCCTTGTGAGAATTTTTCAAGTATTTCAAACATGAATCACTAATGGTTGTCAAGTGCAACTTCATAAGTTTCTGCCATGCCTCGAATTGGGAATCTCTCTTCTCTAAGACATCCTAATCTTTAGCTTATGTTCTTGAAACTTTTTTTGCAAGCACCAAAAGCTTGGATACCAATTGTTGAAAATATAAGAGGAGTAATTGAGAGGGGAGGGGTAAATCAGTTACCACTAAAATAAATCCCAGATCCCTTAGATGTCACCATAGAACATAAACTTCACTGAAAAAATATTGTTGCTCAACAAACACATAGGCATTCGGTTAATACTAATAATATGTTGTAACTTAGTAAATGCTTAACATTAAAATATTAAGATATTATCTATGATTAACCTTAATTAACTTATTTGCATACACATGAAAGAAATAGCATGAACACAAGTGACGCCAAGATTTAACGTGGAAATCCAATTTGGGAAAACTCACCAATCATAACTAGTTACTATTTTTCACTCTTTCGAAGTAAGCCATGTTAGGAGCCAACCCTGAGAAAGGTTACAAAACACACTATTAGGTGTGATCTTGTTAGAGGATTTAATCACTCTATTAGGAGTGGCCTTTTTAGAGGTCTTTAGACACTTCAATCTAGAAATGCCACCTTGTTAGAGGATCTACAAATAGTTGTTAAGCCAACACTATTAAGAGATCTAGATTACTTCTACAATGGTTAGAGAGTAACAATGAGATGACCTAATTCCTAATGCAAATATATTGCTAACTTCATATCTCAATTCTAGCTCAAATACTTGATCCTTCTAGATCGAATGTATCTTTGCAGCTCGTCAAGGATATTCGACTTATCCTTCTAATTCGCTTCCTCTTAGCATCTTCTATTCTTCCATACACTTGTACATATTCAATCCTCAACTTGACCTTATACCTATATCATACACATTCTCAAGTCGGATTGAATGCAACTTAGAATAATTAATATTCATCTCCTCAGTCAGCTAGAACCAACAAACAAATCTATAAAACTCAATATGCCAAAACGAGAAAATCCTTTGTTAGCCAACTCTACTCGGTAGACACTATTTCAAAAATGATTTTCCTATGTTTACCAATTGAACTCAATTAACACTACATCTTCAAAAAATTTCTTTGGTAACTGAGTGAGCTCAATTAGTACTAGTTCTATCGAACTTTTCTTTGTTACCCAAGCGAGCTCGGTTAACACTCAACTTCTGTGAACTTCTCTTCGACGCTCGAGTGAACTGGGTAGTCACTAACTTCTAAACTTGGAAAGCACTAGAATGCTTGGTAGACACAAAAAACTATCTTTATTTCCCAAGTGAGATTGACATACATTGACTGGCAAAGATATGACATTTTGTGTAACATCAAAGACAATACAGAATTAACCAATTATATTCAATAGACAACTAAGAGGATGCCATCAAGATATGATTAAATATGATTGCTTAAAAGGTAAATGTATTTTTTGTTTCATCATTTCAATGATTTTGAGAATGAGTTGTGCTATTGTTACCTTATATTATTTTAATCATGGTGATTTTTGGGAAAGTACTTCTCGTTGTTGGTCTCATTCTTTTTGGGATACCTGGGGCCTTTTGGCTTAGGCATTCTACCAAGTTTTCATTCTACAAAATAATTATGTGTTTAAGGGAACTACAATGGTTGATATGGGTGGTGATAGATAATATGTTGATCTTGTTATTTGTGATGGCTAGAGGGTTAAAACTACTATTTGGAGACACTCGAAGAAGGGGGAAATAACCTTGTATGTACATATAGTACATGTTTTAGACCATAAGGTCACTGAATTTTTTTCCAAGGAATGGAATGAGGCAAGATGTACCTATTTGAGAAGTTGATTGTGCAAGATGAGAACCTAATTTTCCAAGGTCACTGGGTTATTTGCTAAAGGCATAAATGTTTATAGAGATGTAAAACTAATGAAGCCATAATCAAAAAGTTTTTGAAAACTAATAAGGAGAGGGAAGTGTTAGTTAAGGGTTAAAAAATTTATTATGATACAAAGAGCATCAAGTTAGTATAGTGTAAACTATTAAATGTGATAATGGAATATATTTCTCTTAATGATCTATTCACGAGGGTCTTTAGGCATCACCTTGTCTTTCTTAGTCACTTCAAGCATAAGGTGAGACTGTTTCTTCCTTTTTATCTCTTGTCTTCCCTAAATTCAATATTCTAGATCATAAATATATTCCTCAAAAAATTATGCATTCTATGAAGATATTCTTCTTTTAATTAATGAGCATTTTCAAGCCATGGCCTTTGTACCAAACTCACCCATCTTTGTGTTAGATGATTATGGTTTTCGTACTACTAATTTTGATGATGAGGGATAAAATACAAGCTTATAAGAAGAGGATTTTGTTCCTTCAAATTTGGTTTAAAGGGTTTCTAAAAATCATGTTAAACCCTCACATGTTAAATGCCCGCCTAATTAGAAGGGTGAATTAAAGGATCCATTAAAGATGGCTTCCCACTCCCCTAATCTTGATAACAACCTTAATGGAAAAAAATATGAAAATTTTTCTTAAGATTTTGAGCAATGTTGTGGTGTTTTTTTATTCCCCTAGTGGGTTTGAGGGACATATTCCATGCTCCCCTTCAACCTCAAGTGAATCTTCTCAACTCCCTATTCTCTCGTATTACTTTGACTTCTGATGATTTCTCTCAACATCAAGAGAATATTGTAGACATATTGGAACTTTCTAGGCATGGGGCATCACATTTTTTTAGGATTATTAAATGGGATTTTGATGAAATTAAGGTTTTAAATTTAAACTAAAAATATTTGAATAACAAGGTGAAGGTGATGGAAGTTGATTGTGTGGAGAATTCTAATGTTAAAGGTACCAAAGACAAAAAGCTTTGGACTAAGGAGGAGAAGAATTTTGTTGCTAACTTTGTTACAAGAACTATTTATTCCATGGAGCAATAGGAGGAGGAATATGAAAAGAAAGTTTTGGAATTTGAGGACAAACTAAAAAGCACTAAGGAGTCTCTCTAGAAAATTATGTCTTTAAACCATAAGGAAATCAAGCCCTCTACTAACAACATGAATGATAATCAAGTTGGAGATTGTACATCCAGAAAGGATGGTCATTGAGATGGATTCAAAGAATCATAAGGAGGTTGAAGATCCCACTAGGCCTAGGAAGGAAACTTGAGCCAATTTTAAGAGAAAAGTTTAGCACCCCAAATATTGAAGGATATTCAATATCTAAAGAAGGAAATGATAAATATGAACCAACTAGAGGATAATGTTTCTAAGATACTAAAGAATATGACCTAGTTCTATTATTTCTTTCTCTGGTTTCTAGTGGTCCTTTGGTTTTTTAATTATTGGTGCCTTTGTTTATTTTTTTATCAGTATCGTATCTTGTTATTTTTATCTTTCACGTACTATATTGTAAGCTTTTTATGTAAATGGTTTATAGTCCATTTTAAACCTATTTATGTCTTGGTAAAAAATAACTTTAAAAAAAACATTGTAGTAAGAGAAAGACTATAAACTCTAATGTTATTAGTAGTTCCATTATTTTGGGGTTTGGGGTTTTAGGATCCCCCTAAGCACCAAAATAACCGTTAGCACTAAACCCCTAAAAAGTAATAGCTAGAGGGTAAAGGATCTTGGATCCTTGATTTTTCCTTCAAGGATTATGGGTCAAGGTATCCTTGATGCCCCAATGTTAATCTTTGAAGATTATCATGTTCTCATTGTTAGGGATTAAGGATACTTCATTCTTGATCTCTTATTCAGGGATCAGAAGTCAAGGCACCCTTGTTTCCCTAAAGATGTAAGGGTTATACAAAATTTTGGGATTAGAGATCTCAGGACCCCTATTCCTCTTTTAGGCATCAAGGATTAGATGATCCCTAATGCCCCAATATCTAAAGGGATAGGTTTTAGAAAAAATAGAAACAGGGTTCTCTAAAGCATGAGTTTAGATGCATAATGAGGGTTTTGGGGAATGAACAACAGTGAAGGAGAAACTCACTTATAAGAACACCATCAAGAAACCATAAAAAAGAAAGAAAAAAGACACTGAAACAATCAAAGAAGAAAAAAATATAGGAAGAACAATGAGAAACAAAAGATAAAAAAAACAAGGAAAACCAACCTAAGATGGCTAAGCAATTTCAAACCAAATTCAAAGAATGATAGTTGTCAACAAAAGATCTCTAATAAAGGTAATATATTGTACACAAGAATTCAAGGATCTCAAGCTCACAATTGAAATGCTGAGAGCACAAAAACTATCACAACTAAAAAGAAGGCAAGTGTTCAAAATGAGGGTGAATCCCCCTTTTGTACTTATTGAGATGAGGTCATCCTTTGACCTTTGGGCCATTGAGGTTTCAAGAGTCATGGATGTCAAGGGTTTGGTGATGACCCCCAATCCTTGATACCTAAACCTCGATCTTTATAATGATTGAGGAATTTTTAGTGTTAGGGTCAAGTGAATAGATACCACTCCTGAATGTTTGAAACCGAACACAAATTGAACTTAGGGGAAGGGAAAGAAATGAAAAGAGAAAGGAAAAGGACATGTTAAAAATAAAAAAGACCTTGTTATTTAGACGTCAAAATATAAGGAACTTGAGGTCTACAATATAACTCACTTAATGTGACCAATTGATGAGGACTTCAATAGAGAAAAGAGGTAGGTTCCCATTATACCAAATAGCCAAAATGAGGTTGCAGTGTTGGAGATATAATGCCAAGAATAATAGAAACTAAACAAACTAATTCCTATTAATAAGATGGTGAGCAGGAGCAGGAGGAGTGAGAGTTTGTGTAGGAATAGGATTTTGAATCCCCTTGTACCTAGAGAATAGTTTGGGAATCTCCCTATCAAATCTGGGGATGATGGCAGGTTCCTGGTGGATGCAAGGGGGGAGGGGAAAATAGAATAAAAAATGGTCTAGCTTGTTTGGGATTCGACCCACAAGAAAATTTGCTTTTCTGCTGGTTAAAGAGATTTCAACAAAGGAGAAAGGTAAGTTTTCTATTGAGATTCCTGATTAGATTATTGATAGAAACATTTCTTATATGGAGTCTACTCTAGTTGGACATTTCATTGGTGCACAACCTAATATTGAAGATGCGTGGGCTTTTGTGTAGAGAAAATGGTGTTTGAAGGGTCAAGTGGATATTTTTGCTATGGCTAAAGGCTGTCTTTCTTTTTGTTTCTCTTGTGATGAGGATAAGAGAGATATTTTGTGTAACAGTCCTTGGGTTTTGGGGAAGCATACCATGCTTTTATAGAAATGGGCCCCCAATATTTACTCCCTGGATGATTTAGATATTCAAGCTCCTGTATGGGTGAAAATTCATGGTCTCTCCTTGAGTTCTAGATGGAAGATGTTTTTAAAGGCATAGCCAACACCTTTGGGGAAATTCTCTCTTTAGATCCGGTGACGGTTTCTAGGAGGAGATTGAACTATGCCAAGTTTTGTGTTGGAGTATCCCGTGGGATAGATCTCTCGGAATCTATTGGTCTAAAATCGAAACTTGGGGTTTGGGACCAAAGGATTGAATATGAATCTATCCCTTTTGCATGCTTCCATTGCAAGAAAGTGGGCCACTGGGCTAAGAAATGTCCTTTATTGAAAGGAAAAGCTAAAAAGCATGCTAAGAAGAGTAAGAAAATCTGGGTAAAAAAAGCCCAACCTAAAGAGACAGTGGCATAAGTCGAGGGGCCTATTCCTCCTAAGGACCTTGCCCATTTGGATAGTAGTAGTTCTTTGGTGGGGGAAAATAACGATCTATCTAAAGAGTCTGCTGTGGTGACAGTTGAGGTGCTTTCTCCTAGTAAGAACCAAGCTCATTTGGAAATCTCCAAGGAAGGTCATAAGGAAGTTGTGGGGCCTATTCCTTCAAAGGACCTTGCTCATTTGGATAGAAGCAACACTTTAGTAGGGGAAAAGAATGTTCTATCTATAGAGATTGTTGTGGCGACTGTTGAGGTGCCTTCTCCTACTAAGAACCAAGCTCATAAGGAAATTTCTAGCAATCCAGAGGTTGAATTGGATGCAGCTAGTGTGGATGTTGTTTCCCACCAAGATACCCCAGTATTGCATGATATTTCAAAGGAGAATGGGAATATGTTTGACTCGAGAAATCAAGATGGGGAGGATATTGTTTTGTCTGGTCCCTCAAAGGATCTTAGTTCTACCTTACCTTTGACAACAGTGGCTGATTTGGCTACCCCTTCCCTGGACCCTCTAGAGGTCCCAAATTTGGAGATTCCTTTTACAGAGGATAGGATTAAGGTTTTTGATGGCTCCCACAAGGATACTTTACCTCGGACCCTTATTGTGAAGGATAATTCCTTTGTTAGTAGAGTGGTTGAGGACATTCTCACTATATCCCATGCTGAGGAAGTAACTATGAAAAAGGATAGTTCTGGGACCTATGGGACAACTGGAGGGAAGAAATCTAGAGGCAGAAGGATTAAAGATGGAGAGAACTTTACCCTAGTGAATAACAACAAGAAGGGAGCCAAAGTTGATTCCAAGCCTTCTAAGGGTAAGTTTGGTCTATCTAAGAATGGTAGTGCCACCATCAAGAATGGTGATGTTGGGTCTTTGCCATCTTCTGCTGGTAGACCTTCTAATCAGCATAAAAGAATAGTTGAGGCTATTAAGAGCATTGATGATGGTTGTCAGAGAACTATCCTCGATTCAAAACACTTTGTTAAACTATGAAGATCATATCGCAGAATATTTGAGGGTTAAATAATCCTCACAAACATGATATTTTAAAAAATATGATTAGAGATAATAGACCTGATATTTTTGTCATTCAGGAAACTAAGATGCTTTAAGATAAGGTGGAACACCTTTCTATCCTTAAGGGAGGAAATATTTTTGGAAGTGATTTTGATGGTGCTTCAGGTGGTTTGACGATGTTCTGGATTAACAAATGGATTCAAGGGAACTCATTTACCAAAGTAGAAATATGATGAATGTGCATTTTGTTAATTCTAAAGATTTATGCCCCTAATACTAAATGGGGGAGGAAAGCTTTGTGGGAAGAAATTTCTAATCAAAGAAAGCTTTTTACTGAGGATAAGTGGTTGGTGATAGGGGATTTTAATACCCCCCTAAAGGAATTTGAAAAAAGGGGAGGTAATTAGTCCATTTTGGACAATAGATTAGATCTTATGCACTTTATTGACTCCCATATGCTTCATGATCTTGACTTACATGGGATTGAGTATACATGGACAAATAGAAGAGCTGGTAAGGATCTTATTCAGGTTAGACTGGACCGGGTCCTTATCAACAATGAATGGATTTTGAAGTTTAAATGCTCTCTTAATGCTCAGGTTCAAGTGGGCTCTAATCACTTTCCAATTTTCTTTTCTGCTGACCCTTTTAGTTTTAAAAAGAATTTCCCTTTTAGATTTGAAAAAAGGTGGACTCTTCATCCTAATTTGGAGAACCTCATTAAGGAGTGGTGGAATATTGATGTCGAGGGTACAACTATGTTTAAAGTGGCGGCCAAACTGAAAAATGTCAAGAAACACATTAAAATCTGGAATAAAACTACTTTTGGTAATATTTTTGAGAACAAAAACAAGATATTGGAGGAGCTTAAAGACATTCAAAATAAGATTCAAGCTAATGGTTATGAGATGGTCTCTAGGGAAGAGGAGAGCACTAAACTGGTTGAACTTCATGATCTCATTTCTAAGGAGGAGACCTTATGGAGACAACATTCCCAAAAAAAATTTCTTAAAGAAGGTGACAAAAACACCAAGTTCTTTCATATGACTACCTTGAAGCATAGGATGGCTAATAGGATATCCAAACTCATGACGACTGATGGTATGACTGATAATGAAGATGTCATTAAAAGGGAGGCCACGGTGTTCTTTGGTAGCTTGCTGCAGTGTGACCCAAACCTGAATATGGAGAAGCAACAAATGTTCTTGGAGAATATTCCTTCCTACATTTCTAAAGCGCAGAACTCAATCTTGACTTCCATTCCCTCTTCGAATGAGATTTCTAAGGCTATTTTTTCTTTTGAGGGTGATAAGGCCCCTAGTCCTGATGGTTCTCCCCTCTTGTTCTTTCATAAATATTGGTATATCATTGGTCCTAATGTTTGTAATGGTGTTAAGGAATTTTTTGGTTCAAGAAACATCCTTAGAGAGTTAAATGGGACCTTCATTTCCCTTATTCCTAAGAAGTCGGGGGCTGATAGTTTGAATCAGTTTAGGCCTATCAGTTTATGCAATTCTTTTTATAAGATTATTTCCAAAGTTCTAACTCTCAAAATTCTCTCCATTCTTCTAGCTATTATTTTTGGTCAGAAAAATGACTTTGTTCCTGGCAGGCAGATCTTGGATTCCATAATAATGGTTCATGAAAACATCCATTCTCTTGTGGTGTTTAAGAAGGAATGGTTTTTGCTTAAGCTTGATCTCTCTAAAGCGTATGATAGAGTTGACTAGAACTTCCTCCTTAGGTGTTTGGAAACATTTGGCTTTAATAAGAGATTCAAGGATATTATCTTTATGCTTATCTCTTCGGCCTCCTTTTTTGTTCTGGTTAATGGTTCCCCTTCCTTCTTTTTTAAGGCCTCCAGGGGCCTTAGACAGGGAGACCCAATCTCTCCTATTCTTTTTATTATCCTGGCTGAATGCTTGGGAAGATTTATTAATAATATGGTTGTTAAAGGAGACTTTGTTGGGCTTAGCCCTTCCTCCTTTGCTCTAGTGTGCTCACATCAACAATTTGTGGACGATTCTATTGTCATGGGGGAGGCCTTAGTGAGAAATGCTCAGAATATTAAGAAGGCATTGACTGGCTATGAGGATGCTTCTGGCAAAACCATTAACTGGAATAAAAGCGTGATTTATTTTATTAATGTTAGTGAGGCTAGACAATTAAAGATTAAAATGATTATTGGGTGTGAAAGTGGAACCTTGCCTGGAACTTATTTGGGGCTACCTTTAGGTTTATCTCCCCTTGATAATTTTTGGAACTCTTTGATTGACAAGATTCACTTGAAACTTGTTGGCTGGAAGGGATCCCTTCTTAGTCAGGTTGGGAAGGTCATTGTTTTCAAATCTATCCTCCAAAGTGTGTCGCTCTATGCTTTGAGTGTCTTTAAAATCTCAAGAAAGTTTGCACTTGCTATTGAGAAAATATAGAAAACTTTCTTGTGGATAGGTATGGAGACTAAAAAGAGACTTCCTCTTATTTCTTGGGAGAATGTTTTCATTCCCAAGGGGAAGGGAGGGCTTGGGCTTCAGAGGATTTCTTTTATGAATGAAATTTTATTGGCTAAACTTCTTTGGAGATGGCATAAGGAAGAGGGGGAATGGAGGAATATTTGGGATTATAAATATAAGTGGAATAACTTTGATTTTCAACATTTCCTTCTTTCTGATTTTGATCAAGAGGGATCTCAGATTTGGAAGAATGCTTATAAATTTAAACACATTTTAAGGAAAGGAGTCAAATGGAAGGCTGGAAATGGTTTGAAGATACTTTTTTGGGAAGATATTTGGATTTTGGATTACCCCCTTCATGAGGATCCAAGATGGAATGGGTTTATGGAGCAGTGTAAGACTCAGTTTGGTACTTTGGTTAGTGATTACTGGAAGAATGACTCATGGATGAATCTTCTTAGTGTGGATTTGAATCTTGTTGAGCTTGCTAAATGGTTGAATGCTTATTGTCTGAACCATGGAGATGATGTTCTGATTTGGAAAAAAGATCCTAGTGGTGTGTACTCTACTTCATTAGCTTTTGCTATTTTTTTTGAAGATTATGAGGTTCCCTGCTGGGCAATGGCTTGGGTAAAAGGTATGACTCCAAAAATTAATATCTTTTTTTGGATTCTCTTGCAAAACAAAATTTTAACCCTTGACAATCTCAAGAAGAGAGGATTCTTCATTATTAATCGGTGTGTTCTTTGTAAGAATGATGAGGAATCAGTGGATCATTTAATGCTCCATTGCTCCTTTACTACTAAGGTTTGGGATAAAATTTGGAACTTAATGAATATGGATTGGGTCCCTCATGCTACTATCCAATTGTTCTTTTTGTCTTGGAAAGCTCCTTCTAAGAACCCTCTGATTATTAAATTGTGGGATTTTATACTTCCTTATCTTTGTCGGGGAGTCTAGAAAGAATGTAATGATAGGATCTTCAGAGGAGTGGAATCCAACTCTATTCAGGTTTTCCATAAAATCAAGGTCCTTCTGCATGAAAATATCAAAATTTGCGGTAAGGGATAACAACCTTCTAATGATTGGGATGTGGGGGTGATGAATAATTGGGATATTAGGAGCCTGATTCTGGATACAAAGGATCCTAACTCAAGGGAAAGTGCTAGATGGGATTGTCCTCTGACTAATTAGTTTAAGTTGAACTTCGATGGGGCCTCGAAAGGGAACCTAGGCACTGCTAGTTGTGGAGTGGTGATTAGGAATTCTAATGGTTATTTTTTGGGTGGTATGGCTATACCTTTGGGGTGTCAAACCAATCACATTACGGAAGCCTCAACTACTTTTTATGGTCTTATGTATGCCAAAGACTTAAATCTGGTAAATATTTAGATTGAAGGTGATTCCCTCAACATTATAAATTTCTTAAATAAGATATACCCACCATCATGGAACATTAGTAACATTATATCTAAGGCTAGGGATATTATTAATTCTTTTCATAATTGCATTATTTCCCATAATTATCGAGAAGCAAATGGCTTAGTTGATTGGGCTTCCAATGTGGCAAGTTATAATGATCAAAAAATCATATGGGATTCATATGCCACTCTACCACTGATGGTCACAAGTTTGTGAAGCATGACAAATGGAAATCCCAACAAACATCTTTTAATAATGACGTTGTCAGGGAATTATGATTTTTACCTATTTGTAGTGAAGTGGGCAATTATTTTTGGAAATGTGGGCAACTTGCCAAGATTATGGGTTACTTCTTTCTATTAGTGTTTAGGTTGTGGTGATTGCAGGGTGATTGGAGTTTTTCAGTGTGAGGAAACCAGAGCTTCATCTTGCAGAGAGTTTGGGGTTTCTCAGTTTGAGCAAATTAGGGTGTCTGTTGCTGAGATTATGGGGGAAAAGTGGAAATCGGTCGAACTGCCTAGTTGTGCGGAATGGAAGAATAAACCAAAGGTTTGGGATATCCTCAGGCATGGAAATTTTACCAGCTACATGGAGAGACTTAAAGGAAATAATCCTGCTATCATGCACTAGTTTGTAAAATCTTGGAAGGACGACTCGATTTTGGTCAGGTTTCAGAGGATGGAGGTTACAGTTGAGACCATTGCGGAGGCTACTACGTTGGATTTGGATGGGATGAATTTCTATAAGGAAAGAAGATATCGAACAAAGCAATTGATGATTTTGTTGAGATCGAACAGAAAAGAAACCGTCTGGTTAAGATAGGTACTTCTTACTTTAACCCAACTTCTATGTCTCGTTCGTGGCAGTTTTTTTTCTTTGTCATTATGAAATATTTAACTTTGGATGGTAGATATACCAAATTGTATGGTTATCACTTTGTTCTTGCAAACCATTTTTGACATAATATTAGGGTGAATTTTCCTTCCTACCTGTTGCAATCTCTTGCCATTTCTACTCAAGCCATTCAGTGTGACCCAACTGGGGAACATGTTTTCCATGAAGGGCTTGTGGTTTTGATCATGAATGTGCTCAAATCTTAAAAAATCCAGAAACCAAGGAATTTTAAAGTGGAAGATAAAGATACTGAAGGGAGTATTCAAGAAAAAGGCTATGACTCTGATACACAAGATGAGGTTGAAGGAGGTCTGGCTAGCCCTAAAATTGGTTGTAGCAAAAAGAAAAAAAAGAAGAATACTGAGAAGGAGGATTCTAACTAGGAGAGGGAAATTGATATTGTTGAAGAAATTTTTCATGAGCACATCAAAAATAGGGGAGGCAGTAAAGGCAAAGGCAAGGGTTGTCTAAATGAGAGAGTGTCTATGCATTCTAATGATTAGCCTTTGGCTCAACTCCTGGAGAGGAAAAGGAAGCCTATGTGGTGTCAGGTCAATAAAAATGCTAAGAAAGTTAAAGATGATTTTGATGCTAATATTGATGAGCAGGGATCTAAATCTGACAGGGGTGATAGTGGTTTAGGGTTTTCTAAAGGTATGTTTGGCAACCTGAGCTTTATTCGGAAGGACATTGGCATCTTAAAGCATAAAATGTTTCTGTTAAACAAGGAAATCGAACAATTTTCCAAAATGGCCAGAGGGGAAAGAACCCTAGGACAACATATTGACAAGCTCTCAGAGGTCATAGGAAATGCTGAAGAAGTTAAAAATTTGATGCATAAGATTCCTGTGTTGGAAGCTAAACAAAGGGTTATGCACAAGGATATTAGCAGTGTCCAAGGAAAGGTGGCAAAACTTGAATCCAGACTGGGAAACATGGACAAATAGCTTAAGCAGATGGTGGAAAATATTTCTACCTTCTTGAAGAAGAATGAGGTAGGTAAAGACCAGGATTCTCCCTTGGGGGCTGATTCTCAAGGACCAAGTATGGGTACCCGGGCCCATTC
Source organism: Cupressus sempervirens (assembly GCA_028749045.1). Classification (NCBI taxonomy): domain Eukaryota; kingdom Viridiplantae; phylum Streptophyta; class Pinopsida; order Cupressales; family Cupressaceae; genus Cupressus; species Cupressus sempervirens. The sequence continues at coordinate 428,468,363 of CM053784.1, read as the reverse complement.
GAAGAAGATTGAGGAAATCGGGAGGAAAGATGAGGTCAAAGCTACTACTGAAACCATGCATTCTCTAGTGGACCAGGTTGTGAATTTGATCAATACTCCTTAGCTGGTCGATTGCTATTCCTTTGTTGGACTTTTGTTTTTTTTTCCAGCACTATCCTCAGTGACCTCTTTTTATTGTCTGAGGTCTGTTTCATGCTTGGTCTTGGTTTCTTTTTTCTGTAGTTCTTTTCTCTTGCTTGTTTTTAGAACTCTGCTGTTGTATAGGTTTCGGGTCCTTTAAAACCTTCTTTTACTTAATCAAAGCAAACTAATTCCTATTTAAAATAAAATAAAAATAAAACAAGGGAGGTAATTATTATCATGTGTTGTAATTAATTATTATTATTTATTAAGCTTGTGTAGACTTGAACTTAAGACCTCCCACATGAGAGGCTCACAATTTAATGTTGTGTTGTAGGATCTTGCCTATAAATAATTTCATTATTGTAATTTTATAAACAATTATTAACTGCAAAGTATAATTAATTTAAACCTTATTTTAGTTTAATTTATAAATATAACAATAGTAATAATTATATTATTATATATTTCCTATTACACACACATATCATATGGTACTATTATATTATAATAATGGTAAATTTATAATAACCTGTGAGGCATCGCCTCGATCCATCATAGCATATCTAATACATTTTTATTTTGATACATTATGACTCGATATGTCAAGACATTGTCTGATGGACTGGACATTATTATATTATTTTAAGTTGTGTGATGCTTTATTTTAAAATTCTTAATCATGTTATTTGATGTTTTATAAGCATACAAAATGATGGTGTAGTACAATAACTGAATTCAAGATTAGGAATATGATTGACACTTTAATTGTGCAATTTTTAATGATCAAATATGTGTGCAAAAATGAGGAAAAAGTTATTTAAACAAATTATTGATGTTTTGATTAATATGATTATCTAGATGAGTTTTAATTATATACATGTGATTTTTCTTGAACTATTGATGTGTGAATTGAGTGTGCAGGATTATTAGCCAGTAAATCTAATGGAGAATAAGAAATTGACCCTATGTACAGTCTATGGAACATAGGGTTGAATCTAATGAAAAATGCAAACCCCATTGTTCATATTTTATTTGTATCATAATTTGAATGTGTATATCATTCTATAATCGTAAAGTGTTTAATGTTATGTACAATGAATCTTATGGTATTACTTGACATTTGTAATTATTATATGTGTATCAACATGATAATTAGGATTCAGTAGTAAGTTTGTATTCCCATGGTTTTTAGAAAGTTCAAATATTTCAAAGCCAATTAATAGGTCCTAAAATGATCTTAGGGGCCAAAATTAATGAAAACCAAGTGCCTAGGGGGTATGTGTATGGGTTGGGGGCATTTTCCACCCCTTTAGACTCTTTTGTTGACTTTTATGACCACCCAAATATCCCATTTTTCCTTTAGTGCAAAAATTAAACTTCTTCATGAGTTTGTCAAGTTTACACTTCACCATAAAAGTTGTGTTAATGATAGGATCAAGTTGGAAGACCCTAGAAGGCCTTAGTCAAGTCTGGAGTTATTGTAATTTTAGGTGGGTGAGTTTAGAAGCCTATTTAGTTGCAAATTTGAGGGTTGAAGAGGGTTCACCCAATCTCCACATTTAGAGGGAGTAAAATTGGCATTGAAGAAGGAAGAAGGATTAGCTCTTCTCAAAATTTTAGTTTTCCATAACCATTTGCAAAGGTAGGAATTCTTCTCGGTCTTGTTCTTCATGTTGTGTTTAATTTGCTTAAGTAGGCCTTTTGCATGTATGTGTGTTCGTAGGTATTATGAAATATGTAAGGGATGGGTTGTTATGAGTTTCTTAATTGTATTCCTTTCATATTTTATATTTTGATTTGTGAGGGAAACTGTAAGGTTGTGTTGGCATTTCTCACCCTTGGATAGGGTAGAAGTGGCCATGTATGGGAAGAGGGCCTTAGTTGGACTTTGAGTCAATGTAAAGTCTCTCTTCATGATGAGGAGAGGGAGAGAGTAGGGTGATATGGGACCCTACTTGTCAATACAAACCGTTTTGTATTTGGAACATATGAAGTTAAAGAATGGAAGTTCTTGTGATTATTAGCCTCAGAAGAGGCATCTATTTTGGTGTTGTGATTGACTTCTCCTACCTTGGAAAAATCCACCTTCTCCCTAGTCTAGTTTGATAATGAACCTATTGTGCAAAAGTAGGATGAGAGTAATTGGTTGAATGTCTTTGTGTTGAATCTAATTGTCTCCTGGTCAGTTTCGTTTCTCCATGGTTACCTTGATGAAATTTGCAGATTTCGTAGTTGCTACCCTAATATGGAGCCAAACTGGATTCAAAGTTTTGGTGTTTTGATTCAATTGTTTTGAAGACTTCTCCTCAAGATAATGATCCTGATATAAAATTTTTTGCTAACCTTATTTTTGAAATGACTATAATATCAGGTTTTCTTCCCTAGTTCTTTCCTGATGGAGTCCTTGAATCAGGTGTTATAAAAAAAATGAATAAGAAGTGGCTAGCCCACTAGTGTTAAAAAAAAGAGAGCATTTCCCTTCCATATGACATTCTTTATGATTCAAATTTGTATCATATGTTTAACGGTGATTAGATGCAATGATGTTATATAAAGTTATGAAATATGATTACAAACATGTGTTAAAGAAATTCAATTTATATGGTTGGTATTTCATTTGTATTATAGTAATTATTGAAAAGAAAAATATTCCTATTCGAATGCATAAATATAACATCAAAGTTTATGCTATAATTTATCCTAGAAAAAAATCCCCTTTGCCATGCAAACAAAATTGTTTATGAAAAATACTCAACACTTGGTAAGAAAGATGATCCTTAAGAAAAATCTATCTTTTTGGAGCAAAATCACTCTCTGCCTTTTGTATGTAAAAGTTTTAAATCTCCTTTTAGAACAGAGCATATTTCCACAAGATTTTATTTTAAAAGTCCTTGTTATTTATTTAGATAATAGTTTTAATTATAAAACACATTGCATTAAATAAATAAATAAACAAAAAAAAGGATAAACTATGAAATTAAGCCATAACTATCCTAACACAACCTTATCTCAACCTCACCCTATTAGCTTTATTTCATAACTCACTCTTGTTGATGTCATCCCACCCAAAAGAGAAGTACACCAGCCAAGGAAGTCAACATGATTAATGCAAGAAGAAAAAGAAATAAAGGCTATTTTGAACTCAACATCCCTCCACCTCCAACATTGTTTCTTTAACTTCCCAACATTCCTCATAACCACAAAAACCCACACGTGGAGGGTAGCGTACATACCCCATGAAAATCCTTGGGCTATATGACAACCTTGGAGTGGGGCAATGACTACCCAGCCAGTTATTTTGACTGGCTAGGTATGTTGTCCGTCTCTCCATCCTAACATTCCTGCAACGATCAATGCATGGACCCCGCGACAGAGTAAAGTCTGACGCAAACCACTTGAGACTAGCATTCATTGCACTTTGTAACTCTCTCCCTTTAGTATATTATGTCAATCTATTCTTCTTGTCTAAGGTTCTAGTAAATTAGAATTAATATTATTATTATATGAAAAATTCTTTTATAGTTTGTCATATATTTTAATATTTTAGTAGAATTATTCTTATATTTTGTGTTGAGGATTACAAAATATAAGAAAGATATTTTAAATATAAAATTTTAAAAGAAAATTACACTTAAATAGATCTACAAGCTAGTATTACTAGAACTTTTTAAAATTGTTTACATGAGTAAAAGTTTTCACAACATCATACTTGAATAATTCCTTTTAATAAATTATTGTTAACATATATTTTGAGTTGAAAATTTGTGACCTAATTATAATATATTGAGCTAGATAATGTATTTGACCACAATTATTTTTTCTACTAAAAATACTTATATTCATTTGTGCTAATAAATTATCTTAAAATATAATTTATCAAATTTAAGCTTCCTTCTAATCAAAACACCACCAAAATGGGACTTGATGAAATAATGTCCTCCACTTCATTTCCCCATAACCCCATAACCCTTTAATTTTGCCCAAATCTAGTGCTTAATTTTGTTAAGTGATTTAATTTCTTTCACATAAAATGTTGTTATTGATTCTATGAGATATGCTATTTTGCTACTTATTTGGAAAAGTAGATGTTTAGTTTTCTAACTATATTATGCATGAGGAAGTAGAAATGTTACAATTTTACTATGACATTATGTTACAATTGAATTTTTGTGCTTTCAACTGAAGACATATTATGCCAAAGCAAAAGGGAATCAAGTAAGCTCTCGAGATTCTAGATGTAAGAATTGAGAATGGTGTATATGTTGTAAGCTAGTTAGGAAGATGATTCAGAGACTTCTATATCTCATTGCATCTTTTATTATTTAAATCTATAGTCTACTCTATTGGATTGCTATCATTTAATGTAATTCAACTTTGTTCAATAAAAAAAATGTTCTAGAAAATATCTATATTTGACAAGTATTTAATGATAGTGATCCAATTTATAACTTTCAAACTATACAAATGAATATCACAAGTTGTTGATAAAATGATTACGAACAATAAAAAGTATGAATACACAAGAAATCTTATATAAGAATGTCATTATTCAATTGAAAATATATTAGTAAGGGCTCTAGTGGCACAAGAAAGAGAGGGAATTAACATATTTAAGGTAGAACTCCATCCTATAGATTTTTAAAAAAGAGACATTGAAGAGATCAATTTCTAGGATGAAGCAACCCCAAAACCTATTTCCATTTGGAAAATATTAAATCTGCCATTTAAATTTGTTCAAATATTTGTTGTGATGTTTCAATTAGAAATCACATCAAGTAAGAAGTATATAAGGTAATGCAAATGAAAATTAGAGTCTTATTGTTGTTCCAATCAACAATAGTTAGATGTCCTTAGTTTTGTGTACCCTAGTGGCTCTTACATTATGAACTTAATCATAGTTTCTTAGCTAAGTTTATTGATTCTTATAATTTTAATATGGCTAAGTATAGCTAACTTATTTTATTATTCTTGTAACTTGGATATATATGTTTAAAATGGTGGGGCCTATAATTTTAGCATAGTTTGTGTCTTGTTTGATTGCAATCTTAGGTTTCCCTTCATTGCCATAGAGTTTTATCTTGTTTGGTTGTAATCTAAGATTTTGCTTCACTACTTTTTGTTGGTCTTCATGTTATTTAATGAAATCATGATTGCTTTTGTTAATAATCTAATAAAAAAAGAAAACCTTAATAAGACTTTATGAATTTCTTAAAGGAATATCTCATTATTACATAAATGGAAACCTTCTAATTGAAAATAATAAGTTCAAATCAATAAAAATATGATACTAAGAATAATCTTCATTTATGTACACAAATTTAACTAAACACTAATTAATCATTATTATCAATCAGTGAAATAAATATTATTAAAAATTAAATTAGGACTTTACTCAGCGAAATTCATCTAAAAGAACTTTTATCACAGCTATTTTTAGGGTTCATTCATCAACATCTAGGAAAGAAGAAATGCAGATAAATTGTTTGACGAAATGCCTACACCAAGCAAGCAATGTATTTGCTATGTTTGGCAAAATGTCTTGAGAAAAAATCAAATGTACAGAACATTATGTTGATGATTGTCTAATTGGAAAACATGCTTCATGTAATGCCAAGGTTTCTAGAGTATTCACCCACAACTCACCATAAAAGTTGAATTATATTATTGATTGAATTTGCATTTTACAGAAGCTAGAGAAATGGTATTAACAAAGAATTATGAAAATCCCATCACATTCTATTCAAGGGTAACTATTCAAGTACATACAAGACAAAATACCACACAAAAGCAAAATATAAGAGAATTTAACATAGTGCTGAAAATATATTGTAAATGTAACAAGCAATACAATGGCAGATTTTGAGAATGGACAGTAACCCAAACAACTTATCCATATAAAATATGGATGCACAAACCAAAGAAATAAATGCATGTACAACTAATAGAACATTTTCGATGCAATGATAACTACATGTATATATGTGACTGTACATTAACGATTAACTCTTTATTTCTAATTAATCATGAAACACACTAATCTAAGTATCAATTTCAGCATGTTCAAGGAATTAGCATACAATCAAAATCATTAGAATAAGTAAAATTTTGCCCTTTCATTTATTATGTAATTCCAATCAATGCCATTGTGTAACTTTGTTATCTTATTCTAAGTCCTTCCAGTATAACCCATACACACAAGTCTACCTAGATTAAATCATAAAGAGAACAAGGACTTGATAAGTGAGTATTTGGTTGTTAAGATTGATGATTAATTTGATAAAAGGTTGTACTTTAGTTGATTAAAAATGTTTTAGAATTCAGAGTATGTAAGTGCAATTCGGGAATAGGAGTCGTGTTCATATGAATGGAAAAGAAGAGAATTACTACTACTATAAAGAGGAAGGAATTTTATAATTCTTAATTAAATTTTCTAAAAATTGAAAAATTAAAATATGAGTCATCAATCTTTTATAATAAATAAATAAATTCAGGAACTCTTCTTTTAACCAAGATTGATAGAAGTGATTTGCTTCTATAATCTTAAAATTAGAATTATTTATGTTCACATATCAAATGTCGCATTTTAAATACTATTCATTTCACAACAAAAATAATTATAATTGTCATAAATAATACTACTATAAATTCTAAAATTTATACATAAGTACTTAGAATAAAATTCAAAAACACATCCTACTAAACATAATAATAAGTATTTGTTAAATAATTTAAAATTTATTAAAAATATAAATAAATAAATTTAGATTTATATTAATATTATCATTAGATTTAAAAATTATAATAATTACTTTTAGATTGAATTAATTGAGATGTAGTTTATATCTATTGTTATTATTTGTCTAAAGAAAATATTTTTATGCTAACATTTTATGGTGTCTTTGTTGGAAGTAATTTATAATATTGTTTACCCTTCCTCATTTTTATTGGACAAACAATCATCACATAAATTATAACACAAAGAAAAAAAACTTGAAGATTGAAACTACATATTTTACTTGTATTGATTTTGATTTGGTGCAAGATGACTATTCTCAATTGTATCAAATCTAAAGAGAAATTACTCTCCAATTAAAAATATGCAATTGAAATGTTAAAAAATCAACTATTTAACTAAACATGATTAATTAGAAAATTAAATACAATTTTAAAAATAATAAATTTAACTGTAAAATTAAAATTTAATTTAAAAGTATAATTGACTAAAAGTGAAATAAATCTAATTAAATGATTTAATGAAAAAATAAGATACCTTGAAAGCTTTATTAAAAGATGTGAAAAAATAAGTATCCTTTCTCCTTTATGTTGATATGGGATAAGATTAGCACAAAAATTAATATTGTTTTAAATATCAACATGAAATCGTAATTTTTATCATTAGGAACATGACATTCCAAAACAAGTACGTGGATAAGAATTTTCTCATGAGAGGAAGCATCTTCTTTTCTTTTGCATTCAAGACCTTCCAAGTCTATATTGTGAAAAAATAAAAAAGAAAAAGAAAAATACAGAGCCTTTGAACACAATAGAAATCAACATTTTAGATTAATGATAAATCAATGATAAATTTGCTAACATAAATTAAAATCAAAGTGTTTCAATCAATAAATTCAATAGAACCGAAACAGAGAGATGAACAATGGGTAACCATATCTTAGGAATTTAAAGGTTGCATTTACATAAATCAATGATCAAAAACTTACTAAAAAGATATAAAACAAAAATTAGAAACTTCTTTGCAAATGAAAAATGAGATTGCTAAGAATAAAGTTGGATTTTTAGAAATTTTAGAAATTATGAAATTTTCAATGAATCATCAAAAAACCAATTGGAAAATAAAAAACGAACCAGGTCTTTAAAAATTTCCATCAATAATACAATTTCCAGGAGCAAAGCTCCAACACAAAGCCTATCAACTTAATTAGATTGTGTATGAGGAGCAAAGTGTCTTTCAATAAGTGGAATTAGATTGTGTATGAGTAGTAAAGTATTTTTCAATCATTTTAATCAGTAAAATGTCTTAGAATCTATGTTAGATATGTATTTTACAATTTTTTTTTTTACATGTCTAGGATTAAATTATGGTTACATTCCTATAATAGTGAGATTCTACTTTTCAAGTTGTTAGATATAGTTCACTTTGGACTATGGGTTCAGTTCTATAGTGTTATTTACAAAGATCTTTCTAAATAACACCATGGCATTGGTGCATTCTATGGGCCCTATAGACACATGTTTCTCCTTGGTCAATCTTTATAAATGTAAACTTAAAATTTAAAACAAATAGAAGAGCTCTAATATGCATATTTTGTATCCCTTTTAGTGTGAAAAATTGAGATGTGCTAATATTAATTACTTTTTAATGTCCAGATTGGAATAATTTCAAATGATTCCTTGCTTGTACTTATGGTTATAGTTAAAATGTCTTGAAATACAATAAGAAAATATCAAATTCGTGAAAAAAGAGTGTTTAATCAATTGAAAACAAAAAGGTTGATGAAACTAGGTATTTGAAAGTTGAATTTGAATTTTTTAAAAGAAAGGAAGAACTTCACAATTTTTGGTTTATCTTAATATAGGCAAACCATAATATCCAAATGACTAACAATCATGTAAAGAAAAGTGTATAAATATGTGTGATAATGAAAATTTAAATTTATTTTAATTTCTTATAGAAAAACTTAACCAAAATATTAAATGTTGAACATATAAAATTAAATGAAAACTTTTAATTAATTATATAAAGTTTAATAAAAAATTTCATGATTGTATTTGATAATATAATATAATACTTCAAACTATGCTTCACATGAAGGCTTGATTTACTCATTCGATCAATAGATTATTCTATCATTTGTAGGAAAATTACATTGTTCTTTTCAAGACACTTCAACAAGCACTTCCTTATCTGAATCTAGAATTTAATATCCGTTATCTAAACCAAGTGTTGTATCACTCAATTTTAGAATCTAGAATTTATAAAGTGGATCTAATATGTAGTGCACCCAATAAAAAGCTTCATTAGAAATAATAATAGTGAATTCTTACTATGATCTTGACTTCATATTGGGTTTTGAATTAAAAAATTCCTACAAAATTTGTGCTTAGGGAAGATCACTATAGTGATTGATTTTGTCAGTGATTACATTAAGGATCACAAATTCACCATATTCATTGCATAAGCTGGAGAAATAAGTATCAAAAGAAACACTAATCAAATCAAGCCATCACCGGAATCATAATTTGATCGTCTTATATATCAGTTAACTGAAAAGGATCAAGAGTTATGAATATTTTTGCTTTGTAGATTATATTTAAAACTCATTCATATAGAGTCACAACTATATTAGAACTTTACATTGCATCTACAGAATCAAGAAATGATCAGGAAAAAAAAAAGGTGGTGTTGCAATAACCTTAGACAAGAAGAATAGATTGACATAATATACTAAAGGGAGAGAGTTACAAAGTGCAATGAATGCCAATCTCAAGTGGTTTGTGTCAGACTGTACTCTGCCGTGGGGTTCGTGCGTTGATCATTGCAGGAATGTCAGGATGGAGAGACGGAAGGAAGATGGACGACATACCTAGCCAGTCGAAATAACTGGTTGGGTAGCCGTTGCCTTGGAGTGGGGGGGGGGGGGGTTGGCGGCAGATTCACGTGAGTGGGCTTGCATTAAAGTGCTAAGGGAGGGGGGATGTAGTACCCCCATCTCACATGTCTCCCTTGATCAGTGCGGAAAGGGTCAGGTAGTGTGCCCACATGGGAGGAGATGGGTGAAGTAAAGGCAAAAGGGCTTTGGGGTTAGGGTAAGGTTGTGGGGTGGGGTGGGGGGGGGGGGGGGGTCAAGATTAGGTTAGGTTAGTGTGTTTTTTTGGTTGGTTAGTAAAGTGTTAGAGTTAGTTTGTAGTTTAGGTTAGTTGCTAGTAAGTATTTTAGTAGATAGTTAGTTAGTTAAATATAGTAAGATTTTATTAAGTGATAGTGATGCAAGAGCATCTTGCATGGGAAAAATATTGAAAAAAAAAAAAATTGCAAAAAAAAATCTAGAGGAGAGAGAAAGTGACGAAAATTAGAGGAGATTTTTTTTTAAAAAAAAAAAGGAAAAAAAAGGAGAAAAGAAAGGAAAAGGGGATTTCTATTTTCGAGGTGCATAGGTGGCATAATAGAAAAAATAAAAAATAAATGGTTGTCATTCCATTTATCGAGGTGTGTGGGTAGAATTCTAGAAAGTTATGAATATTGTAGAAGGTCATGGAAGTTGTAGAAGGTTGTGGAGGAATTCTAGAAGGTTGTGAATAAGTCATGTATTGGGTGGTAAGTGCCTATTTAAGCAAGGCATATGAGCATTTCTAATCAAGCTCGAGGAGTAGAAGCTTGGGAAGTAGAAGCTCGAGAAGAAGGTGAAAGCTTGAGAAGGAGAAGCTTGAGAAGTGGAAGCTCGAGAAGGAGAAGCTCGAGAAGTAGAAGCTTTGGAAGGAAAGCTTGGAAAGGTGAAAGTTGTGGAAGGTGAAGCTTGGAAAGCTTGGAAGGCTTCAAGGTGTGAAAGAGAAGGAGGAAGTGAAGAGTGAGTTTTCCTGAGTCTGTGGATAGAGCGCCGAATGTGAGGCAGTTTACAGCAGGATTATGGTGGAGTTGTGAGTGTAGATAGAGCACCAAATGTGAGGCAGTTTACGCTTGGATCTTGGATAAAGTTGGAGAAGAGCTAGTGATTGCGGTTTAGAAACAAGGAGATTGCTTGGTGGCTTGTGAGCACAAGTTGAGATCTCGAAGGTTTCTACTAGAGTGTGGATCTAGACTAGCTTGGGTTTGAATTGGATCTTGAGAGATCTAGCAGAAATGTTATTGTAATTGCTAAGGATTTTCAAGTACAATAAAAAAAATTTGGGAAGCATTTTATCTCTCTTGTCTCCATATTGTTGCATTCTTGGTTATGAGTTGGTAGGGTGGTGTGGCCCTACATCAGTGATATCAGAGCAGTACCTTCATCAAGTGGTATCAGAGCATACCTTCATTAGATAGTTATATTTATTTTTTTATATAAAGTGTTTTTTTTTTTTGAATTTATATGATGGTAATTTAGTAATTAAATGGTGTTAGGATTTTGGCAAATTAAGTGATAGATAATGTTAGTGTTATTAGTTAGATAGTAAATATGGTTGATTTTAGTTTGGTGAATATCAATGTAATGCGTTATGATAGGGCTAAGTGTATTAAGTATTTAAGAATAAAAAAATATTTTTTAAAAATTGTTCTATCATAAAGTCTTTTAGTAGGTTGTGACTTTGACTAAGGAAACCGAGTATAGGCATTAAGAGTATATGGTAAGTAATTAAGTATGTTGGGTAGATTTAAGTTAACGTTAGTTTATCATGTGGAATTAAATTATTTTACTTAGGAAAGCATTTTAAATAATGTCTTATTCTAAATTTATGTATTTAATTATGGATTGATTTCATTTGAACTGCTAATGAATAGGTTGAGGGGGTTATTAAAAAAAGAGAGGTCTTATATAGTCAACTTGATAGTGGTACATGATTATTTTTAAAAGAGAAATGGCACGATGTAAATGAATTAAGGAAACCTAAATGCTTTCGAACATGATGTGGTACTTTAATTTTGGTTTAAATAGTCAACTTAATCAAATCGAACAGAGTGTTCCTGCAACACTTAATCCCTTGGATTTGAACCAATGCAGTTATTGGATACCATCTCTACATCCATCTGTAACGCTGTTGAAACTCAATAATGTTAGACACTATTATTAATGTTCAAATGCTACCTAAACCTTGTGTCTTGAACTCACTTCGGTAGGAATTCAATGTTAGTATGCATTTTACATAGTTGTTACCACTTTAAAAAATAAAATTGTTGGTGTGTTTTTGGCCCGTTATTTTGGGCATGACATAACCTAAAGTAGTTATCAATGAACAAATGTAATGTCCCCTTTTAGGGTTTATTATTAAGATGGTTATTTAATAAATCAAAATATTCATAGTGGTCATTTTACTTGTCAAATGATATTATTATTTTGATTTGGGATCGAAGGTTGTAGATGTTAATCAAGTTCCTAGATAACATCTAAGGATTCCCTCAAAGTTTATAGGTCCAAGTCTGTACCCCTACCCTCTATTGAGTAGACCCTTAGATTAGATTTATACAAGCTTCTCCTTAGTAATATGATATAGTTCCACTTGTAAATCAAATAAGATTAATATTAGAGATAATGTCATTTAATAATTATTTTAATAATTACTTTTAATAATAAAAATAGAAAATTTAACTTATAATTTAAAAATAGAAATTATGTTCAATCATCATTATATAATTGAACTTTATTTATATTATTATTCTTAACATTGTTATTTATTATAATTTACTAATACTAGAACACATACAATCACACGAATGAACTAGTTTACACTCCTACTAACCTTTCAAAATCTCAATGTTAGATTTAATATACTCTAGTATTCCAACTTACCTTTGAATAATCTTAAAGATTATTGTCGATAGGCTTTTACTTATGGGTGAGAGCCCCCAGCAATTCCTCACGTCGCTGCTTGCGCGGGACGAAAAATTTGGTTTGCGGCCCTGGTTTCCTGCCTCCTGCATATGCATTACACTAACCTGCTTATAGTGGTTTCAAATGATAGAGAAGCCAACACGGGACAAAGAGCTGCTTTTTTGTCAGAGGGAGCTACCAGGAGTCTTCTATTCAAGAGTGGGATGCTGCCGGTACTTATTATAAGAACTTAAGAAACACGGGCGCTGATGTGTTGACAAAGAAACAGATGGAGTGTGAGGAATCAAGGATTTTGGTTGATAGGGACGATCAAGATGTGCTCCTGCAACACTCGGTGAAAGGCATGTCTGACACTTTTGGGGTTAGTTGTCTCCACCACTGCTCGGCAAAAATCTCAGGTTTAGAAATATTGGAATTATGCTTAGCTCCATTAAATATCTCCTCTTCCTCTTTGATGGCTGAGATTCCTTACTGGGTGAAGACGAGGCCAGCCTCCATGGATAGCTATGGTCCTAGATGACATCCTCTAGTGTGTTTGGGCAGCCACTTGCATTGACGCTGTCAAGGATGGGGAAGATCCTGTTGAGTTTGGGCCCGATGCAGAACTGGCCGTCTGTGGTCCAGGTTGGACGGTATATTCTGAAATGATTTATATAATCAAGATTTAATTCATTTGAATTCTAAATGCCTAACCATAGATCTTGACTTCAGGCCAGTGAACTCCAGTTTCTATCATAACCAATCAAAACAGGTGCATGCATGTAGAAACTCTTAAGGTTTTACATTTTCAGAATTAGCTAATTCATACTTAATAAGTTAAAAGTGAATAATTTAGATTCAGAAACATGGTTTTTAATCTATATATGCTTAGAAACATTTTGAATATTTGACTCTGTATTTTCGCTTTGGAAGATTTTGTTGGAAATGTAATCAAATTTGGTTTATGTGTTCTGTCTTATTTTTGTTCGCTGTTTTAGATATGTTGTCTGGTTTTAGCTGCTTGATTATATCTCACAATGGGTGTGGAAAACCCTGGAGTTCTTTTCCCACCTCTACAAAAGTTTGGAAATAAAATCATACAAGCTGATCATCGGTAGAATTTAGAAAAGCCTGCAATGGATTTAAATATACACCATTTCATTATCATAATTAGCCAAGTCAAATGGATTATACGAACATGAAGGCACTTCCACCATTAGCATGTTCGTTTGAGAATATGGAGACAACATATAGAATTCAAGCACATATTGTTTCAATCCGGAAGATTTACAATGCTTATGTCAATAGTTTTTAGACAGAAGACTAAAAGTTGACAAACTTGTGTCTTTAGTTTAATAGATCCATGCAACAAGAGATTTTGTTCAACTCCAACGTGCTTTATTAAGCCTTGTTATAGGGGTAGAAGAATACTTCCATCAAATTCTTAGGGTTTGAAATATAATCATCCAAGGTAGGCTTATGGACATAAATTGATAATGGTTTTTTAAGTTTTTGTTTAGAGATTATCAATAGGAAACTAACATGAAGGAAAAGCTATACATTGGATGCCTCAAACAATCATCAATCTCAAACATATCAATACCTGTTATGGAAGTTTTGTGGAGTTCAATTTATCATGATTTATGACCCCTTGTTGAAATTATTGGACGCAATGGAGAGAAGGGCAAAATTATCTGCTCATGTTCCACATATAGCATATGACTTGAAAGGGAATGTAGCTGATAAGAAAAGAGCAGGGGGATGCAAGGCATCAACTTTCATTATAGGTATAGTAGACTAGCACATTCTGTAATCAAAGCAATGCTTGGTTTCAAGTAACATCTATAGTTTCATTTATTATTATTATTTATTCATTTGTTAAGTGTTAAGCGTGATGTTGGAGTAGACTTGTGTCAAGTAACATCTACAGTTTCATTTATCATTATTATTTATTCATTTGTTAAGTGTTATGGTTGAGTAGACTTGACACAAGATTTTTCAAATAAGAGGCTTATAATTTACCATTGTGTATTAGACTCTTCTCGTCTTTATGTAGAACATTGAACAAATGATAGTAAGTTTTATTTTTTTTGTGTGGATTAATAGTTTGGCACTTCCTCAACAACATAATCTCTATAGAGTCTCTCATTTTTCTTTTTGTGTGGATTAATAGTTTAGCACTTCCTCAACAGCATAATCTTTATATGGTCTCTCATTTTTTTGAGTTTTGAATTGTGATTTAATTACTTTGAATGTGTGTTGTCAATCTATATAATTTTAATGGCCCTGTCCTCTAAATGTGTTTTTACTAAAATTAGATGAAATGATACTGATGTTGAATTCACGTGATACTTTGTAGTGAATGAGGTGGCTGAAGGGCTTACATACTATTCAATTGTTGTGAACATGTTCTCATATGTGATAATAGAGATGCATGAGAGCATATCAATCACTACTAATTTTTTTACAGACTGGATAGGTGTTGCTTTTGTGCTCACACTACTTGGAGCCTTCTTTGCTGATCCATATTTGGGATGCTTTAAAACAATTATTATATTTTCTTGCATTTATGTTGTGATAAGGAATAATTTAGCTTGCCCAATTATTATTATCCTCTAAGTTCTTATATTAAGCTTCTATGGCAACTAGGCAAGAGTCTATATAGCAATGAGAACTTATGAGCCTCTTATTCGAGGTCTTGTATTCAAGTTTATTCGACCTTAACACATAATAATAATTAATATTAACATATGATAATTAATCTTGGTTTCGACCCATTTTATAGGAGATGATTATGCTATTCCTTAATGCATCAATAAGCTCTCTCATGCCACTGAAATGCATTGAAAGTGGGTCAGTCTATTACATATCTCCTATTGTCTGATATCAAATCATATATAATGTTTTGTCAAAAATGGTTTGTTTTCACCTCCACTACAATCACACCAGCACAGATGAAATATTCAATTATACACTTCATCCCCAATGCCTATCGACTGTACTCTTGCACCCTCCCAAGGTAGAAGCGCTAGTTTTGGTAATGTGTAGATGTTGAATTGAATTTCCTTATAACACTTAAACTTGGGGTTTACTTGATTGACTCATAATATAAAACATATATAAATGTTTTCCTTTGAAATGACTATGTAAGTACCTCAATTGTGGTGTGATTGAGAATATAACCCTATTTTCATAGGTAAGATTTTAACTGCCATTTTGATATTATATATATATATATATATATATTCCCAATTAGTGGGTGCCCTTCTATCAATAACTGGTCTAATGTGGATTTATATGCCCGTACAGCATAGTAAAGGTCATGTCATTTGGTAATGTGGGTAATTAGTATTATTTATTTAACATTACTTATCTAATAGTTTAGTTTTAAAAAAATTGTTTATTGATTTACAATTATTTATTATGGTCAATTTGATTAGAATATATAATTAATATGTTCTATAATGAAATACTCAAGTTTGTATGTTTATCAAATAATTAGTAATATTGATTAAGATTTAATTTGATTAATGTGATATAATCAAGAATAAGCAACTCATTATGGATTAAGTAAGAATAACTTTATTTATTGTTAGAGTAATATTTACGTGAAGCATAAATTTGGATACATTTGTACTAATGAAGGGTCATGACAGTCCTACCCTCCTAGAATTACTTGTTCTCGGGCAATTATGTTTTTTATTTTATTCATTATATTACAAAACATTTACAACTGTTGTTCAAATTTTGAACTTCAATTAAATGATATAATCGATAGTTTAAAAATTGGAGATCAAGTGCACTTATATTGAGTAGTATTAGAGATTCCATATATTAATCAATTTTGTGAACACGTGATTGAAACTCATTTAGGTGATTGATTGATCATAATTAATTGATTTGTATTTGATGATCAAATCTTATATGATGAAAAATTATATATTTCATAATGACAAGGTGTAGAGTTTCCTCAATTGGTCCTAAACATAATCTTGTGATTGATCTTCACAATTTTAATATAGTTGATAATTCATAAAATGATCTCTTCATGATTGTATCTTATATGAGGGTTATTTACTTTCAAAGATTAATGAACATCAATATACATTTGAAATGAAACTGTACTAAGAGGATGATGAATAACTTCTAATATTTTTGATAGTTAAGAGGATAATTCCTTATGAGACTTAAACTTGGGGTTTATGTGATTGACTTTGTAATCATAACATACATAAATGCCCTCCTCTAAAATGATTGTGTATGTACCTCAATCATGGTGTGATTGGGAACATAATCCCATTTTTGTAGGTGAAATTTATTATATCCATTTTTCCCAATTGGTGGGTGCCCTTCGAGAGCGACCATCGAACTATGAAATTTGCTGGCTAGATCTTGCATGCCAACATGTTATGCCATGCATCATGCCCTATCAAGGTAATATTTGGGTCGTGCGTCTAGCACTATTTGTTGTACATAGTACATAGTTTTGTGAAGTTTTTAACTTTAAAGAAAATAAATGTATTCCTCCTTCAAATTAAGGACTATTAAGGCTTTTTATTTTGAAGTTTTAATTTAGAATTTCAATGTAAATAATTTATTTAATATGTTTTTAATATTTAATTTTTAAAATTTTATAGCTAATGTTTATTTTTAAAAATATTATTAAAATTATTTTTTTAAAAAAATAACTTTTAATTATTTACATCATTTTAAATATTGAAATAAAAAACATTAAGAGACTTTAATTTTTACATAGAAATTAATTTTATAAGAAAGCATTTAAAAAAAAATGTTTACTAAACTTATACAATGTACTATTTGTCATGCACGTCACCCATACAATATAAATGATGTTAACAATTTAAAATGTTGATATTCTTAAAAAATAAGTTCTATAAATTTTTTTTTTTAAAGATTGAAGTTATATGTTATGCGAAACAACCTAGTAGTCGCCTCAGCTAACTTCATGCACCTACAGTTCCTAACCTGTATGTTAGAAATTGTCAATTTTTTTGGTGATGCTTTGCTGGTGAGTGAAGAGCTTAAAGCTAACCTTTCAGGTATCCCACATTTATGGAACTCTTTGTAGAATCTATAGAGTGCGAGGTGGTCTAAAAGTGGCCAAAAAAGCACACCACCAAAACCCTCCATTGACCTTTACCTTTTAGACTTAAAAAAAACACTTTATGATCCAATAAGAAAATTCTTTTGTATCAAGTAATGTTCACTTTATAAAGTGAACCTACCCACTTGGTAGAAAAGATGGCGATGGAGTTTAATTAAAACACATTGTCCTTAGGCGAAATCAAAACCCCATGTTATTACTTCCTAGCGTGACCCAAACTTAACCATGACCAACTCTATTACTATACATGGTGACATGTATTACCATTCTTTACTGTTATGTTACTATTCACAGTTAACCCATTTACTACTTGGAAAAATAACCCTAAACTTGTTCATTTTTTCGTGATTTAGAAGTCTCTCCCAGAGCTCCTCCCAGCACTTCCCGCCATGTCTATCTCTCCCATTGCATATAACCTTGCTCTTCTTCTTCATTTCAGGTGAGGACACGTGAAGTAAAAATATTTTTCTATTATTTATCATTCACTTAGTATTTCCATGACTATCCTACAATTTTGTTGTATGTCTTTCGGGTTTCACTGTGAAATGATGCATGTATTGTGAGAGAGTAATTATTTGAGAATATGGTAAACATTTAGTGTAGAATGTCGATAAAATCATAGATTTATGTTCTATTTGTTGTGAATTATTATATTATTAGGAGTTTCTTGTGAATGATTGCAATATGAAGTTTTCTATATGTTTACTCTTGCTCTTGTTTATCATTTGCTTACTATTTCCATGATTATCCTATAGTTTTTGTTTTATGAATTTGGGATTTCATCGTGAATTGATTGATTTATAATCATTGCTTTGAGGGTTTTAAATCATTTATTTCTATTTTTTAATTTGTGAAAATTTCAATCTTTTAAAGGATTCTTTGAAGGGTTTACTGCTATCATTGTTTATCATTTTTAAAATGTCAATTTTACTAAGGGTTTTCTTCCAATTTTAATGGCAATGCAAGAAAATTTTAGAGGAAAAGGGGAATGATAAATAGGGGTTTCGAATGGTTTCAAATTATATAGATAAAATGTTAAAGGGAAAATTTGAAATGTGCTATGATTTTCAGTTGAGGGTTTCTAATTATTTAAGGGTTTCAAATTATATTATTCTACCAAAGGGTTTATAGTCAAGAAATGAGTAATATACAATGTTGAAAAAATCATTGTTTATTATTGTGTTATGTTCGACTGTTTGAAGTATATTGTAGGTAATGTGAAAGGAAGTAGTAATTTAAGGAAATGGTAAAAACAAGTGAATAGTATCCGATAATAGTTAGAAGTTTTGTGTAGGTTTTAGCTCAAAGATGGCTTATTGTATGTGTTTATAATGATTCAAGGGTGTGTAGTGATTGAAGTATTTTTATTCACTGATTGCTTGGAGGGTTTTCAATGATTGATTTCTATTACATAATTTGCAATTTTTTAAAGCTTTACAAGGGTTCTTCAAAGGGTTTACTAATATCATCGTTTATCATTGTTTAAATGTCAAGTTTCTTAAGGGTTTTTTTCCACTTTTAATGGTAATGCAAGAACTTTTAGAGGAAATGGTAATGAAAAATATGGGTTTCAAATGGTTTCAAATTATATAGATAAAATGTAAAAGGGAATCTTTGAAATGTGATATGATTTTTAGTTGAGGGTTTCTAATTATTTAAGGGTTTCAAACTATGTTATTGTATCGAAGGGTTTATAGTCAAGAAATGAGTAGTATACAATGTTGAAAAATTCATTTCTTGTTGTTGTGTTCCTTTCGACTATTTGAAGCATATTGTAGGTAATGTTAAAGGAAGTAGTAATTTTAAGGAAATGGTAAAAACAAGTGAACAATTTCTAACAATAATTAGAAGTTTCTTGCAGGTTCTAATTCAAATATGGGTTATTGTATGTATTTATAATGATTCAAGGGCCTGTAATGATTGAAGTGTTTTTATTCACTGATTTCTTGGAAGGTTTTCAATCATTGATTTATGTTATCTAATTTGCAAATTTTTCAAGCTTCACAAGGGTTCTTCAAAGGGTTTATAATATCATTATTTATTATTGTTTAAATATCAAGTTTTTAAAGGACTTTCTTCCACCTTTAATGGCAATGCAAGAAAATTTTAGAGGAAAAGAGGAATGATAAATAGGGTTTCAAATGGTTTCAAATTATGTAGATGAGATGTAAAAGGGAATCTTTGAAATGTGATATGATTTTTAGTTGAGGGTTTCTAATTATTTAAGGGTTTTGAATTATGTTATTGTACTTGCTACCTAGGATTTTGAAACCCTAAGTGTTTCCCCTCTTCATTGAACTATGTGAGAAGTAAAAACAAGGTAAGTTTTTTTTAAAAAATTATTTTAAAATGATTTTACATTGGATATTATTTAATTCTTTTAAGAATTAAATATTATCACGATCAAATGCAAAATAAATAAATAATCTATTTAATTTAAACCAATATTAATCTTTCACATAGGTAATTGTAAAAAAGAATTAATTATTTTTATGATGTGAGGGTGAAAATGAGAAAATACAAAGGACAAGATTAATTCGTTGTAAAGTGCTAAATGATTATTGCACTTAATATTAAAAAAGACAAACAAGTTAATTGGTAAGCTGAAGGGGGTAAGATAAATGTGGAAGAATTTAAAATAATCAATTCTTTTAAAGAATTAATTATTATTGTAACTTAAGGCATTTGTGAAAAATTGTACAGGAAGAAACTATTGGGGAGTAGTTTCAAAATAAAAGTTAGGGTAGTTAGCAACAGGGAGTTGAAATCTTTAAAAAGAGGAAGTTTTATTGTAACAGGGTTCTTCTTTTCTGGTCTGCAAGTTCTATAGCTACTACAGGAAAAGGGAGTTTTAGTTTTGTAATAAGGAGGGGAGAGTTGTTTTATTTTTCTATAGATTGATTGTAATAGAAGGACAAAATAATACTATTATTGTTTTGTCATGTCTTTGAAATGAAGAGGAATATATATGTGTTTGACCCTGTGGTCTGTACATTTATATTTTTGGTTTTGAAGAATACTGTGTTCTTTATTTCCTTTTTCAGATACAGTCTTTTATTACTACATTTAATGTGATGTATGTAATCTTGCAACTATGTACTCACGTTTTTGCATAAACATATTTTTAGCTTCCTTTCTCTCCCTTCTGTAATTCGAAAGATTGGTTAAGTAGTCCTATGGTTGCTTATTCATCTTTCCCTTTCTATCTAGTTTTAAATCTCAAAATCATATTCATTTCATGTCTATGGATGAATGTCAGAAAACCCTTCATATCTTCAAGTTAAAGACATAATCAGTTTGTTGAATTCATTGTACATCTTTTATGAGGGAGTTGTACCTCTTAATTTAGAGGATAGTTATCAATCAATGATAACTAATCCAACTATATTACATTTTGTGCTTCTTGTCGAGTGTATTGAGTCATGTTTTGCAATTCTTGTTGAAGGGCAAAAATTGTTTACTAATAGTACTAAAGGGTTTATAGTTAAGGAACGAGTAGTATACAATGTCGAAAAAATAATTTCTTGTTGTTGTTTTCCTTTCTACTATTTAAAGTACATTGTAGGTAATGTGAATAGGAAGTAGTAATTTAAGGAAATAGTAATATAAAAAGTGAATAATGTCTAGTGATTTTCTTGCAGGTTTCAGTTCAAAGATGGGTTATTGTATGTGTTTATAATGATTGAAATGTATTTATTCATTGATTGCTTGGAGGGTTTTCAATCATTGATTACTATTATGTAATTTGTGAATTTTTCAAGCTTTACAAGGCTTCTTCAAAGGGTTTACTGATATCATTATTTATCATTGTTTAAACGACAAGTGTTTTAAGGGTTTTCTTCCACCTTTAATGGTAATGCAGGAAACTTACAGTGGAAAATGGGAATGATAAATAGGGGGTTGAAATGGTTTTGAATTATATAGATAATATTTTTAATTGAATCTTTGAAATGTGATTTTATTTTTGCTAAAAACTTTCAAATTTTGTTAATCTACTAATGGGTTTCTAGTGAAGATTTAAGCAGAGTACAATGTTGATAAAATCATTGCTTAATGTTGTGTTATTTTGGAATGTTGGAAGTACATTGTAGGTTTCTGCAAAATATTGGGGTTTGTTCTATGTTTATAATTTTTAGAGGAAAATTGGAATGATAAATATGAGTTTCAAATTGGTTTCGAATAATATCTAAATGAGATGTAAAAATGAACCTTTGAAATGTGATATGATATTCAGGTAAGGGTTTCAAATTTTATTATTTTAGCTAAGGGTTTCTAATCAAGAAATAAGTAGAGTATAATGTCATTAAAATAATTGATAATTTTGTTTATAATTTTTATCAATGTGTTTGCCAAAATAGATTCTCTTAGTGTTTTGAATAATAAACTATGGTTTTGTACTAGTTGATAATAATGTACATTGTCAATATAATATTATTTGTTGTTATACTATTTGTGTATCTCCATATTTTCTCCTACTACTTGTATTAATTATGGAGATTTGCATGTGCTCATCATTATCTTCCTCATATTGTCAACTCTGTAAACTTCAACACCAACTCATGCTTCCCACCACCCTCCTTTGGAATAATTACCTAGCCTGAAACCTTTCTTATTTTGTCATTGATTTTTTGTCCACCCTAAATATACAAATTTCCATACATTTATTAGAAGATGGTCTTGTTTTTATCTAAACAACACCATTTGGGTATTACTATTTATATTAATGGTTTGATTGTTGGTCATGGTGTGTTGTTATTAGAATATTGTCAATGTCTACTTTGAATAAATGAATACAACCAACAATTAACTTAACAATCCAATATATTGTTGTCATCAATGACAATGTAATAATACAGTCCATAACAAGTAAAGTAATGCATATTGTCATGTCTCCCATTGTATTGAAATCTCAAACATATATAAGCATTTGTGTAGTGTAACTATTATGTACCAAAAGATGCAATGTATAAATTACATGTCATTTGACAACAAGGAATAATTTGAATATATGGTAAAGAAATAGTGTGCATTATCGATTCATTCGTCACTTGGTATTGTACTGTTTGTGTATCTCCACAATTTTTCCCAGTCTTTGAATATTAACTATGGGGATTTTCATGTGTTCATCATTTTCTTCCTTATACTATTTTTCTATAAAGTTTAGCATCCACTCATGCTTCCCGCCAACCTCATTTGGAATAATTACCTTTCATGCGACCTTTCTTATATTGTCACTCATTTTTTGGCCACCATGAATATACTCATTTTCCTACATCTATTCAATTGTATTGCCTCATTTAAGTAATTACATGGATTTTTAGGTTATAATCAATCTATGGATTGTTCAGTTGATATTGACTATGTTCATTGTTCAGTTCACATTGACTATTTGAATTCTTAAGTTTGTACTAACTATATGCCCTATAAAGTTGACATAACTTGTATGATCTATAGAGTTGACATTGACTATATGCATTCATTGAGGTACCATTCTCATATGGGTGTGCATATTTCTAATAAAATTTGATGTATGCATATGTGTAAGGATTTATCCATGCTTCAACTCACATGCATGTGTAGAACACTGTATACATTATTCAACTTGCAAGCATTATATGCAATGCTCTAGTTTTCAATCTATTACTTTCCATTGTTGAGTTAACATTCTTTCCTTATATTATTTGCATTATCATGACGTGCCACTAAATCTTTGTACAGTGTCAAGCATTGTTGTCATTTGTTGTTAGAATTGTAATTGAGTTAGAGGTAATATTCTAAGACTCACCAATTGAATTAAGTTAAACTGATGCAAGTGTAGCAAGTGGAATTAATTAAATAGATGCATGCAAAAAAAGAAGTCATAAATAATATAACTTTGAAGAATTCATCACATGAAGCTAACATTAAATGCAATTCATTGTATGAAATGACCGATCACTTCTCACTATTATTCGAAACTCAATTCAAAAAAATCATTCCTTCTATGAAAATATTCCTATAAGAACAATACAATGCCACATTTATATGTTTAAAAATTCCTTGTCTAAATGCTCCTGGTTTATTCTTCAAAGTCTACAAATTCTCCATGCTTGTTTAGGTTGGTAACATACTACTAATTTCATGTTTATTTCCTTTTTTAGTGGTTCGAATGCACTCTAATTACCAGTTTTATTTCCTAAATATTTAAAATACACATGATTTTCCAAGTTTAATTTCCTATTATAATGGTTTGACTGAACTTTATTTTCCAGGTCTTTGTACTTGTTCAATTCACATTATTTTAGCCTATTGTCTAAATTATCTAACTCAATCAAATAATATGAATGGTTTTTGTTTGTTTCTTTCTTCTAGGTCAACTTTATGGACAAAACTTATGGTATTCTATGTCAGGTCTCTTGTTAGGAGCCATTGGAAGACCAATGCTCCCGATTATATGTTGCACCAAATGAAGACATGCATAATGTTATTGTCTATCTTGTGTGACATAATGTAGGTGACCCCCATTTGCACGAGGGGGTCATCTATGAGCTTGTATTTTTTCCCCTTCTTGATGGTACATGAAGAATTGATTGGATCTTGGACTTATTCAACCAAGTTGTGGTTCCAACAAAACTAGAAAAAGTTGTTGTGGGGATTGATAATATTGATCCCAAGGAAAAAATTGGAAAACTTTCACATATATTTGATTTTCAAATAGAAGGATTTCAATATCTTATGGTATAATCTTGGGATATGTTCAGAATGTCATATCCTAAGGATGATTACAATTACTTTTCAATATTCATTGTAATAAATAAGGATTTTTTCACCTACTACAAGAAATCATTGAAGACTACAGTAATGGAATAGCCTTTTTGTGAAACATTATGTAGATTTGTAGACATAATTGTGTACACCACATTCAACTAACAACTATTTTGTTATATTTGAGATACATAGATACATACATACATACATACATTTATACATACATACATACATACATTGTTCAATGTTGACCAACCTTACATTGATCATGTACTAATTCAATACACTGGAACACTAACCACATAATGGTTGATATAGTTGTGTACCATATGAGATTCTATTGATGTTGGTGAAGATTCACAATGCTAAGTTTTTTTTGCAATGTATTTGTTGAATACATCACAAAACTAAGAAAACATTATGCAACCTTAGATTAGTAATGTAATAAATGAATACCTTACAAAACTAGATCTATAGACTTTTACCTTTGTTTTGTAATGCACTCAAAGAAGATGTTGCTTGAATACATTTGTAGAGGTCTACACATATACAGTTTAGGGGCAATTAGGCCAAATGGTATCATAGGTATCCAATCTATTCGTTGTAATAGAATGTTGGATAAGGAAATTGAATATGTCCAATTAGTAATTTCTTGTCTATGTAGGAATGTTCACTTTATAATATGAGTTAGCAAAGTGAAGGCAACTCTGCATAGTACATAATAAGTAATTTGATGTCATCAATGAATTACTATCATCATAAATTTATAGTTTGTGATTACACTTTTCTCTCTTTCTTTTGTCACGTTCTCTATGAATATCCAAGAAATCCCTCTTCATTTTTACATTGTTTTCAATGAATACATTAGACATCTATCATACCATTTTTCTCAATTGAATTTCTAATGGTGTAGAAATAAATATTATAAAAATATATAAGCTTGGATTATAAAGTGAACTAGGCTACAAGGTATAAAAGACAACAATGGGCTCATTTTAATTACAACACATTGTCTCTAGTAGCAATCAAATCTCCATGTAATTACACCCCATTTGTGACCTAACTTAACCATGGACGACCTATTACCCAACACAATGACACATATTACCATTCACAAAATACCACGTTACCACAAGTGGGTACCCCATTTACTAAGGAAAAATTACCCTAAACTAGTTCATTTTCTTTGTGTACCCTAAATTGGTTCATTTTTGTTGTATAGTAGTAACTTGTAGAGCTCCTGCCAATGCTTCCACCTGCTTATGTCTATACCATTTTACACAACCTTATTCTTCTTTTGGATTTCAATTAGGACTCATAAAGTAACAATATCTTGATGTTGTTTATCATTCACTTAGTATTTTCATTGATGAAAAATGCTCTCTTTTTTAGCATTGTAGTCCTTTACAAAGCTTGAATTTACTATATCCATTACTCAATTGGCATTGATAGCATCCATTACTCAATTGACATTGATAGCATGCACATGAAATTTATTATATGTACATCTCTAATCTATTCTACCACCATAAGTAGCTTTAATCATTTGGGTAACTTATGTTGACATAACATCTATGCAATTGTGTTAGGGGATATTGTTCATCAATGAAACTAACACCAAGAAATATTGCATTCATATCCCAATTCCACCAAGTGATACACCCTTGGAATGCATTATATCTGAGGATTTTGTGATGCAATTCTTCCAATATCACTCTTGTCTACCTATGCAAAATTCTATTGGTGAAATTATCGGTTGCGAACTCATTCATAGCCATAAGAGAACCATTTATTCATCATAGCTAATTTTAATCTTTCTATCATGGTGCATGGACTTTTTGCAGTCTAATTCTCATCAACAACTCATTGTAGATAGTTACATTGACAAGTCATTCCTTGAGGGGAATACTTTTGAGGATGCCATGAGGTCTTATGACTTTTATAGTGGTGATTCTTATGTCATCAATGTTGTACCACAGTTGATGGTAAAGGACATCAATGAGATGAGATTAATATTAACAACAGTAATGGACTATATAGTGGATGATGAGGATGATGATGTCCATACTATGTTTTAGAAGCACGCATCCCTAGTGCTATAACACTTTGAGAAAAGTTTATTGAACATTGCAGATTTGATTAAATACCTCCTCTT